>JAQQWK010000008.1:0-734556 GCA_038363885.1 Apiospora rasikravindrae
TAACCTAACCCTAACCCTAACCCTAACCCTAACCCTAACCTAACCCTAACCCTAACCCTAACCCTAACCCTAACCCTAACCCTAACCCTAGGGACTGCCTGAGCAACTGCTGCATTGCCGGGATGTCGGCGTCGAGCGTCCGCAGCTGCGCCCTGAGATACCAGGCATCCGCCTTACGCGCGAGCACGGTCTCCTCGCTAGGGCATGTGTCGCGTGCACTAGAGTAGTGATCAGTCGCCTTGTCGATAGCGTCGGTCGCGAAGCAGTAGTCGCCGAGCTGCAGATGCAGCCTGACGATATCTGCAGGTGTCGCCGCCGGGCGAGAGGTTTCTGCCGACATTGCTTCATCTGCCAGTTCGAGGGCCTTCCCCACGTGGGCGAGAGCATCTTGGACACGGTCTTGTCTGAATTCTTCCTCGCCGAGCCCCTTATAGCTTCGCCAGCTGGGGTCTGAGAGCTTGACGGCTGTTTGGTAGAACTCCTGGATGGCTTCGCTCGTGTCGCCGTGAGGAAGCATTGCAGCGGCCGCTTCACCGAGCCGTTCATACCAAAACGAGTCGAGCTGAGCGTCCTGAAGCCCGAGGTAATTCTGACACCACTGGCTGACCTGTCTCCGCCAGGAAATGTCGACCCTTTCAGCGCCGTCGCTGCTGACACTTTCATCGTCTCCCTTGTCATCGGGCTTAGCATCCTATGAGACGTGGGATTAGCAGGAATGGGGGAACGAACGAGGCGATGCCGGCGGCGCAGTATCACTAAACTCACCAACAACACAAACTGCTCGATCCAGCGATACGCACTGAGAGCTCCCCACGGCCTCTCTCGCTCCAGGAGGAGCTGCTTTAGTACAGACTGTACCAGGGGCCGCAAATAGCCTCTCGTTGGGTTGGGCGCGGATCGGATCTCCCTCAGCCAATGCTTATCCAGACGTCGCACGACGGCCGAGTCCATGAACCACTCGTTGAACTCCAGCATCTCATCGTGATACCAGTGCATCCAGCGTCCCTCAAAGCTATCCTTGTGTCGTTCCAGAATGAGATCGGATTGAAAGATGTTATAGAGCCCATCGGCAATCTTGCGTTTCTCTACGGGGCTTAGCTCCCCTTCGTCTTCCATTTCCAGTGTCCGGAGTTTTCTCAAGTGCCAAGGAAGCCAAGGGACCAGATACTTTCCAATGGGCTTAGTTTCGTCTCGGGGATCGTGCGCCAGGTAGTCAAAAGCCTGCTTCACGATGCTGTGGTGCGCTTCGAACTCGTCCACCTCGATGGCTGCCTGGCTGCTGAGCAAATGGTTCGCGGCACCATCGAAGTCGAACCTGAACTTATCTCGAATCGATTTCTGTGCCAAGTCCCAGAGAAAATGTTGGCATAGCTCCTGGTCGACGTTGTTAATGGTGATGCTCATGCTGATGGTAGGCCCTTCTTGTGACGCCGAGAACTTATGCCGGTTGTCCTTTCGTCTCTGAAGTGTATCTCTAACATCATCCTGGACCATGAAGAAGTCGTCTTCGAGCTTTAGCACGGCCGAGAACTTTTTCTGGATGATGTACTTGAGTGTGACCAGGGATTCGTTGCCGGATTGAAGGTACTTGGACGCGGTTAGCCCAGCAACTTGGGGGCATACCAACAAAGGGTATAAGACTCACCATCGCAGCCTCCAGCTGGTCCAGGGTCATTGCTTCTGCCCCGAACATAATCCATTTCAGTAATTCGTTCAGGTCCTTGGTCTCGTCGGGCCCGAGGGATCGCTGCAGGGTCTGTAGTGTTTGAATGGCAGCTTCGTGGCTGCTCATCGACGTTTTCAGGATGCCCTGCAGCTCTGTGAGGTCCGCGCCAGAGTCGAGGCGGCCAAAGATCTTGTCGAGACTGTGCTGCAGCAAGAAATAGCTTCCGTTGACACTCTGAGGGAGCTGTTCGCGTATGAGGTCTCTGGCCTGCCCTTGTTTGGACCCGGGCTTCGCGTGTTGCAGCATCCCTCGGGTATTCAGCTCGTTATCAATAAAGGCTTCCATGTCAGGAATAGTGTACCTGCTAACATCGATTCGCAGTGCCGTCTCCACATCGGCATGGTCTTTGAAAACCCTCTCGGCGCCGCTCAACAGCACCCGGACCCTCGACCCGGCTTGTTCCGATGCGGGCTTGAGCCTCAAAGCGAATTCCACTAAAACCTCGGCGTGTTTGTCCTTTAAGTGTTCGAGGCCGTCAAACACCAGGTAGTAGGTGGCCGCGAGCCCCGGCGCCCCAATTCTCAGCTGGTCCCAGAGTTCCATCAGGTCGGTGAGGGCGCGGAAGTCAACCCCCCGCTCCGGGTTGTCGCAAGCCTTGTAAAGGGTGTTCGATACTGTGGTGTCCACACGGGCGATTTGGAACGCCATGTACTTGAGAGCCGAGTGGACTGGGTACTTATCGTCATCCGACTTCTTGGTGGACGGCGGGAAGAAGTAATGGGCGACGTAGATCCTCGTTCTCTGCTGGTCTTCTAGTTTCTTGATAATCATGGCGGCTATCGACGTCTTCCCAGAGGAGGAGTCACCCGACAGAAGCAACAACGAATTGCGCCCCTTTTGGGACTTCGAAGTCCACTCCTGGTAGGATGGGTGGTCCCAAACCCACGCACCCGTCCCGTTGATGCACTTGGAATGGATTTTGGTGCATGTCTCCGTCGTGTTGGTTTCCAGGCGCACATGTGGGGGGACGTTGAGGGCATCTCTGATCTTCGTCAGTTTCTTCGTCCTGTCCTTCTCTTCCCTCCTGTCGGCGGCGTCTTGGTCCAGGCGGTTGACCTTGACCTGGATGTCTGCGTTTCGGTCTGCGTTCTGCTCCAGTACTTGGCAGATATCCTTGTGATTAGTGATGACAGTTGCGAGTAACAAAGTCCCTTCCACATCACGCTGCTGTTGTACCAGCCTCTCAAAGTTGCTCAACTCAGCCTTGAGGCCCGAATCATCGTCGAGGATAGCTTTCTTCGCTTTGCTGGACTGCGAGTTAGCCGAGTTCTCGAACCATGACACGCTCTCAAGAGCATTTGGGGAGGTGGTGTCTACGGACTGCTTAAACCTATCCCAACGGCTACCTTGTTGGTAGTTGACGACGTGTGCGCAGATAGTGACAAAGCTGACCATGACCAGGTGGATCTGGCGGGCAAGCACGATGTCGATTTCCTCCAACCTTTCGTAGATGCTGAACTGAGAGAGGACAGACGCGACTCTCGTGAAAACATCGCTGATAGCGTCGTTGAGGTCCCTGATAGCCTGCGGTACGTCCAAAGCCATGATCAGGGCTTTTGCGCACATGTTCGCCACCGGGCCAGATGGAATTGGGAGCTTTTTGTTTTGTTTTCTCACTGTCAGCAGGAGTCATTGGGTATGAAATGAGACGAGTGGCCTACCACGGCAGATGCTTGGACAGCAGCGCCAACGAGAATTTTGACCCATTTGAGGACCTCCAGCCCGGCGCTTTTGAACTTGGCCTTATCCCACTTGCCGTCAACAGCAGACTCGTCGTCGCCGCTTGAGGGCCTGCTACGTGCCTCAATCTCAAGCCGTAGGGCGTCGAAAGTCTTGATCGGACCACTCTGCAATGACTTGCCTGTGAGGTCTTTGAACTTGGCCTCGGCCGCTTCCCATATTCCCTTCACCATTGTTGCCTCCTTGTTGTCGGCCATCATTATTCGGTAGCCTGTCTTGTCGACAGTACGACATAAGCACCAACAGTTAAAAACTTCAAGAAATCGAATCTCCTATAGTGTTGTGCTCATCCAAGAAATCCAAGAAATGAAAACCTGCTGAAAAATACCACCATGGGCTGAGAGGGGTGTCCAGCCTTTTATGACATGACATGATGGGATTGGGGGCGGCTATGATGAGAAATTTGGGCCTGGGTGGCATTCATCCATCCACATTTCAACCAGCCCTGGTGTTTACCAGTGGGACAAGATGAACATTGCAGCGGCGCGGAGGAACTTTTCTGTCACACCCCTGCAAGATCTAAAAATAGCCCAGTCGTCAGCACTAATCCTATTTCCATCAAAGAAGCACTCCGTAATTAACCGACATTTGTCATCTGCTATGTTAACATGCGGTGCCAGGTGATTGGGCACACAGTATTAGGTTTTCGAGAACTACAGCAGCATTTATTACTTGGATCTACGATGTACCATACTTGAAAACCTTTAGTGGTCGTGGTCACTTTAGTATTAATAACAATATGTACCGCTGAGAGGCGGAAGTTGTCTAAGAAATGATCAGTTGGGACAGCAGCACATATCGCAATCCTCCAACAGTTCTGTTGCTTCATCCCATTCAAGAGGAGATCCACAGTTGAAACATTGAGGGCCTGTCTCGCACGCAGATAGGCCGTGGGCGGCGACTTTGTCAGCCTCGTCAGCAGGAACTTGGAGAAGCTCGGGATCCCATTCGAGACCTGGAGTACTGTAAAAGTCATATAGTCCAAACTTTGGGTCACCCACAGCAGGAAGTCCCGACTTCTCGGCAACGGACTGCTCAGACGTGCATTTCGGCCAGTGCCAAGGTCGGCTTGCATTTGATGGGCAAGTAGATTGTACCGGACATTCGAGCGTCGAGGGCGATGTGGAATGGTGGTTAAGAGTCAGTGATCCGTCAGACGAGCCGGTGGTGGATGCTTCATGTGTATAGAAGCCATCAACTTCAGCGTTGGACCGCAAAAGGGCTTCGAACTTGTCACCCAAGTGCGGAGAGCAGGGTGAGCCATACAAATCAACTACGGCTCCGGACGCAGGTTCTTGCAGGTCCATTGTCACATCGCACTCGCCACAAGGGGCACTACGTTCTGAAGACATAGTGTGATGTGGCGATGACTAGAAACAAAGGAGCTTTGTTCTCCAAACCCTGAGTGTAGAATGTGGGGTTTGATTTAGGAAGGGGCTAAGCGGACAACTTTCATTCGAGCCCCAAGCAGACTTTAATACAACGTCAAGGTCACAATATGGCCCGATAACCCTATTGTACTACCTCCCCCATAATGAACCAGATTCTTTCAACTTCGTCCGTTGTTACGTAAATTCTATTATCTGAAAAGCCCTGATGAACATTCACTGAAAGACACAGGATAAATTCCGAATGGCCGAGGTAAGTCAAGAAAATCATGCAACATCTCCCACATAGTGGAAAGAGTAGGGGTCGTCCTGGTCCATGCGGAACTCCTGGATGGTGCCGCTGTTGGCCTTGCCGTAGAGTCTGGCATCTGCGGTCATCGCAATGGTAGAGAATCCGGTCTCGGCTGACTCGTTAAGTAGCTTCAACTTGGCTTCAGGATGCCAGTTGTTGATTGCAGGGTCCCAGTACTTCACCTTGACGGACCCATCCCCGAACAGTGCAGCCACAAGTGCACAAGTCCGGCCGCGAAACGATGCGGCAGCAAACCCCTGCGAGGCTGTAGCCGGGATGCCGTACATGATATTCCGACCTGTTGTTTCACACCAGTGTGAGTGTCAGACCGACCAATGGAAGCAACGGGGAGCCAGTGTAATAGTCAGATTAACCCACCGAGACTAGTCCACCACCAGTTCCCGTTCTCGTAATCCTGCCAAGTTGACCCCATGACGCCGTTGGTGCCGAAGAACCCCCAGAGGTAGTCGGATGCGTTGCCGTAGTCCATCGAGATGAGCGCCATGCTGGTGTTGGCGGCGAGGCGGTTGCTGGCCACCGTCGCGGTCCAGTTGTACGTCGAGTTGGCCACCAAGTAGTTTTGGTTCTCGTCTTCGAACGTCAGCGACAGCGTTCCGTCGCCGCACCCTGCCGTGGCATTACGACAACGTTGCCATGCGGCCGAGAGCCGAGAGCCTGGCGCCGCCGATATCTTGACGCCGCTGTTGGGGCCAATGTCACCCCACTCCCACTCGAGGAGAGAATCATTGTGCGTCACGATCTGCGTGATGTTGCTGTTAGGTGTCAGGTAGAACAGGCTCAGCTCATTCACGCCGAGGTCGGCACTCTTGGTAGGGCTCGATATGGCGGCCGCTGCAAGAGGTGTGCTGGTCCGAATGCCGAGACTGATGCCGCTCTCTTGGAAGATGTGACTGATGTTGACCGTGGCCCATTCTTGGCCTTCTTGGCGATGAGCAATCAAAGACCCGTCGACTTCCTGGCTGAAGACCACGTAAATGGTCACATTCGCCGCCGTGGTCCAGTTGGCCGCCGCCAAGTTCGACAAAGGCGCCGGGGACTGGCGAGATTTGCGACTCATAAGTGTGCCGGTGACTGCCCCGACAATGGCCACAACGATCAACATCAGGACTGCGGCTAAAATCATCTGGCCTCTTCGGTGAAGCCATCCACAGACTATATGTTTCTTGATCACCTCGCCGACAATATTGCTCTCCGACCTCTCGACGGGCGACTTGTGGCTAGGCAGCTCTGTCAGGGCCGAGACCGGGATAGAGGGTCTTGGTTCCCAATCAATCGGCGAATGCACTTCGATACCTTCGTGGTCAGTGTTCACCTCTAATGCGCCATCGACACGCCTGACTTCCAAGTCGCTCGCCTTGTCTATCTGGCCAACAGATCCCACATGGCGGCCATAGTTGACCGGGGTAAACTGCGGCCTTCGTGGTATCTGAGCCTCGCCGGTAGTCTGCATTATGCCGAAAGTATGTATACTGTCTGGTATAAACTATGGTCTCGAGATATTTAGTGAGTCGGAGGTCGATATACACCGTGTGGAAGAATTTTAATGTCCTCGTAGAGAACGATTGTTGTGTCCATAGTCTGCACCAACCGGAATGTATGCATAAGTCAATGCATGCAATCTGAATCGAAACGCTGAGAGCTGAGAAGATGGAAGGATTCTTTTTGAAATAATAAATGAAGCGGGGACCAGGGAGCTTCTTTTTAAGTGAAGACTGCAGATCATGGGGGATAAAACACATGTGGTAAGCATGCAAGTAACACAAGACATCATGGCGTGGCGCAGCAGCTCTTTCCCCAATTACGAGAGGCATGGGCTAGCTGCAAGGACCGGATAACTGATAACGCAACGATTGTCTAGTGGTCTAGTGTCTTGGCTTACAGGAGGCGCAGAGCCCTTCCAAGAACGCCTCACGTTATCCCAGCTTTACCATAGGTTAGCATTTCGACATGGCGGCCGTCGCCCAGCGAAAGCATGACGTAGTTGATAGCCCTGTTCTCGGTGTGCAGAACTGCGGTGTGCAACGGTTTCTTGCGCAGCTTACTACATAATGGGTGATTGGGTGGCCTCTTGCTCGTCACAGGCTGAAGGACTGCATGGTGGCGCACCAGCAGGGCACGGAAGATACGGAAGACACGCCTGAGCTGCTGCCTGCCTCGCGTAGATGAGAGTCGAATTCTTTCAAATTGGAGCGCTAAGATTATGAATACTGCAGGCCTGACGTTGGACTCGAGTACGGTATCCAACAAGAGCCGGATAGGGCTTATCCAAGCAAATGACGAACCGCACCGTCACCGCTTAAAGAGATAAGTTGACGGCGCCATCCAGCTTGATGTCTACCTCCCAAGTGGTGACACGTCGCTCGGGGTCGAAAGAATCACTTGCCTTCCCATTGTCCGCACCACTGCCCGGACCTTCACTGTCGAGTACCGTGATTTGGGTGACTTTGTTGTTCTCGTTGAGGTAGTCAAAGGTACCACTGATCTGAAGTTGACCCTCGGCGTACGCAAACCCGATCTGCGACACAGCTTTCTGCTCGACGCTATCGCCATCGTCCAGGTAGAGCGACCCGCTGGCCTTGCCGTCCCGACCGGGCGCGATGACCAGGTGGAAGGGTTCCTTGCGGACATCGGTGGTGGTGTACCCGGACTTGACGCGCAGAGGCAGGACGGTGCCGCCGCGAAGGTGCAGGGGGATGTCGGTGAAGCCGACATGGTCCAACGTGACCTGGGCGCCGGCGCCCTCGACCTTTTCCCAGGTGTCAAAAACATAAAATCGGTCGTCGGGAAGGTAGGCCGAGACGCTGGTCTCGTTTTCCTGCGTGACGGGAGATACCAAGATGGAGTTGCCGTAGAAGAACTGGTGCTCGATGGCCGCAACCTTGGCATCGCCGGGATAGACGAAGAAGAGCGGGTTGAGACTGGGCGTGCCGTCGAGCGACTGCTGATGCAAAGCCGTGTAGATGTAGTCCAAGAGCCGGTAGCGCTTGTTGAGGGCCTTGCGCGCCGACTCGGCCACGAGGGGCCACTGGTAGAACTCCTGCGGGATGGACGTGTCGCCGTTGTGGTTGCGCATGAACGTGTAGAAAGCGCCCAGGGAGGCCCAGCGCGCACACAACGTCTCGGTCGTGTTGCCGCCGAAGCCACAAATGTCGGAGCCGACCATGGGCACCTGATAGAGGGCCGCAAAATCGAGCATGCCGGCGATGGAGAAGCGGTACTGGTCCCACTGGCTGAGGTTGTCGCCGAGCCACTTGCCGACGTGCCTTCCCGCGCCGGCAAAGGTGGACCGCGTGATGACCATGGGGCGGCGGTTGGGGCGGCGCGCGAGCATGGCGTTGCGCGAGGCCGTGCTCATCATGGACCCGTACAGGTTGTGCACGTCGAGCTCCACGTGGCCGTCGTAGTGGACGATGTCGGTGTCGAGCGTCTTGTTGGAGAGGCCACCTAGCGCGGCCACGGTATTGGCGTTGTTGATCTGGTACTTGGGCGCCAGCAGCTCGTCGCTGGACCGCGGGAATCCAATTGCGGACGCGTTGGGGGCAGATGCCGCCTGTACTTGGCGCCCTGTGGCGCGGTTCCGAAGAGGAATCGAAGAAGAATCGGTGGTGTGCCTCTTCCCGTGGTTCGGGTCGCTCGGGGCGGCGAGCCATGGCGGCGCATAGCTCCAGGAGTCCGGCGGGTACGGAGAGCTGCCGGGCTGGAACTCGGCGGGGAAGCCGGGGATGGGCCAGGGCTGGTCACGCAGAGCCGGGCGCTGCGGAGGGAAGCCGCCGCTCTTCTCGGTCGCGAAAGGATCTTCCCCGAAGTTGTTGAAGTTGGCGGCCTCGTTCATGTCGATCCACAGCGCGTCAATATCGACACCCTTGTCGGCCGAGAAGAAACCGACAAACTCAGCGTTCCACCACTCCTGTGTCCCGGGGTGGAACCAGTCCGGGTAGGCCGTGACGCCGGGCCAGACGACGCCCTGGAAGATGGAGCGGTTCTTGTAGAGGAAGTAGCCCTTCTCGGCCGCCGTGTTGAAGGTGCCGTACGACTGGTTCTTGTCGCGCGTGGTGGAGTAGGCGACGGCCGGGTCGACCATGACGACGTAGTGCTGGTTTCGCTCATGCAGGATGTCGACGTACTGGCGGACGCGGTCAAGCGGGAAGCGGTCCGGGTCGGTGGTCATGACGGCGCGGTCGTACATGTAGTCGATGTCGGTCCACATGGTCTCGAGCGGGATGTTGGCCTCGCTGTAGTTGGCAACCACCTCGGCGATGGAGTAGTAGTCGCGGTAGCCGTAGCGGCACTGGTGCAGCCCCAGGCCCCAGTAGGGCATCATGGCGGGCAGGCCGGCCACCTGGGCATACTGCTGCGAAACCTGGGTGGGCGTGGGTCCGGCCAAGAAGTAGAGGTCGAGGATGCCTCCGAGGATGTTGTATTCGAGGTACTGCTTGCCGTCGGACGTCTGGTTGATCTTGACGTCCATACCGCTCGAGCTCAGCAGGAAGACGCCATGGGTTCCGCTGGCAACGCGGTGATCAAAGTCTGAATTTGGGTCAGCGACAGTGGTTGCACAGCACGTTCTCGAGACATACAGATCGGGTGGTTCCCGTAGAGATTGGTGCCGTAGGGAACACCGTAAGCGTCGCGAGACCACATGGTGCGCGTGTAGTCGGTGTCATTCAGCCGGAACGGGTCAGTATGTTCGCCGAGACCGTATAAGTTGGGGCTCTTGGGCAGGGAGGTCCGGAGCCGCAGGTACTGGTCCTGGAAGACCAGCGGGGCAGCACCAGAGTCAAACAACACCTCACCACTGATTGAAGATGTCAGTTGGTGCGAAAAGTAAGGAGGAAAGGACCATTTACCTGTCCTTGCGCTTCACTGCAAAGGCGAATGGGGACTCCGTGAGGGAAAATTCTAGAGCAGCATCCTCGGCGCCCACAGAAGCCGAAGCATCCGGACGAGGGAAGACGCTCTCCGGGACTTGGTAAGCAATGGACTTGCCATCCTCGATCTTGACATGAAGACGGTTCTCTGTACAAGGTCAGCTGGGTGGAACGGCCCTTAGGGAGGGATGCATTACCGTTGTCGTAGTTGATCGTGAGTTTGAGGTCTTGGACGTCTCGGCCAAAGCTGTTGCAAGCAGTGCCGGCAAGCTTGAGAGATGCACTAAGGCCATGGGTGGACTGCTGGACGTCGCTGGCCGTGTAGCCGGGGCAGGCGCTCGAGGGGTCCGAAGAGGTTGGCAGCTGTCGGTTCGTGATGGCGGCGGCGGCTGCGACCCCCGCAAAAGCTACTGGGAGCATCATCGTCGCGCTAAGATTGGACTGCGGTGCGCCGATGAGAGAAACAAGAGACATCGAGACAAGATTTTCGCGGCCGGGGCAACGAGGTATTTATCTATCTGCGCATTTCCCATTTTCCCCTCAACGTACGATGCAGGGCGCCCGGCGAGAACAACGTCATGGAAAGTCAAATCGTATTGCGAAGGATCCCGCTTCGTGTAGATGCCAAGAGGCGCTTGTACTTGGCAGGCGGTGTGTACTTTGCTACCTTTGGCTGCTTGCTTCTGCCCACGGCCAGCAGCCGACTCCGACACCCCTGTCACCTCACGAGCTTCCCCAGAAAATAGTCGGTGGAGTTGGGCCGGGGGATGGTGAGGGGATTTGCTGCCCTTCTCCACAGGTTTGTCGCGCGACGGGGCATCGTGTCTTCTCCGCCGCCTCTGGGAAAAGGACTGCTATCCTTGACTCCGTCATCTCCGTCCTCCTTGCCGTCAGCCCCTCCAATCGGCCCGTTGCCACCCCCCCTGTCTCGGTTAGCCTCCCATGGCCATCCCCGGGATTGAAGTGAGCCCTGTGCGTGGTGGTCAGTACGGAGACAGGTGATTTTTTCTTAGGTCGCATTGCAGCAACTCACATCCGTCGACATCCTCATCGATGATCGGGAGTTTGGTGCACGCAATGGACTCCTCGACCGACTGCGACTTTAACGTGCTGCACTCGCTGCCGTTGCAGCGGGCGTCCATGGCACGCTGCAGCGAATCGTCTTTCCAGCCAAATACGTAGTCGCCGTGTTGGGTATACCCGTTCCTAAGCAGTAAGCATTGTGCCGAGTGCAGCCACGGGCGGAAAGGTACTCACTTATCGTTGGTGCTCCAGAAGAATGGCTGCGACCCGTCTTCGGGCCACAGGTCTTTGTCATTAAAGGGGCGAGTCTGCAAGGTCATCAATGCTCTGTTCAGAATGCTTTCCATACGAAATGCCAGACGTACATCCCACATAACCTCAAGCATGACTTGAGGAATCTTGACCGGGTGGCTGCTCGGGCACACGCCGTCCGCGCCGACGTCGTAGGAACCGGAGACGGGATAGGCCACGTGGCTCTTGTGGTCGGGGCTGTCCGTGTTCTTCCCATCCCAGCAGGTCGGAAAGGTGATGACCGAGCGTAGGCCGCCAGGGCAGAACTCGTTGGGCAGGGCCTGGCTGTCGGGCGCCGCGCAGTTGAGGTGGCTGGCCTCGCCCGTTTCCGGCATGCAGCGGTGGCAGACCTTGCGCGTCGGGCCCGGTGCGTCGAGCGCGGCGTCTCCGACCAGCATCCGGAAGCCGGGCTTGAAGGCCGTGACGTTCGCCTTGGCGTCGGGGGACGGGATGTAGTAGACGGTGATGCCGCCGTTGCCGTCGAGAAACAGGTTGGGGAACTGCTGCACTCGCTTGTACGTGCCGTTGCGGGCGCGGAAGAAGAGGACGGCGGTCCAGTAGTTGGAGAGGTCTTCGGAGAAGGTGCAGCTGGTGCACGTCGACAGGCTCGGGAGGTCGTGCGTTGCCGGGTCCATCGAGGCGTTAAAGGAGTTGCCGCCGACAATCTGGTGCAGGTGTGGCGACGGGATCGAGCCGGGCGTGACCAGCGGGTCCAGGCGCTCGACGACGAGCTGGTTGCACTGGAAACGCAGCATGGGCAGCATGCCTTGCCCGGAGGCATGGCCCGCCATGAGCGCCAGAGCCAGAGCTTTCCAATGCATTGTTGACGATGACGATGCTGTATTTGTTATCGGAATGATGGCCTAGCTCATGTTCCAGGGCTGCATCTCATGCCATTTATCTAAATCCACGTCAGGATGCCCCCCTGATATCCCAGGCCAGGAATCCTTTAGAAGCCGAGCAATGTGCCGGTACAGATACGGATGGACTGCATGATCTCCAAATATTTATTAATCTTTTGGGTGTTCCTCCAAGCATCTATAGATTAAACCAATTGAGCCGGGCCGGGTATTTCCTCGCTGGGTAGATCTCCCCGAGTTATCTGCGATCACAGCCGTCGTCCAATGATGGATCTCAGTACAATTCTCATCGATTTCGGCATTCTGCGACTGATGCTACGCGGCCTGAAGCGACTGTGGGTGGTTGGACTCTTGCCCGACATATAGCGGAGTGGCAGCCGTAGGAAAAGGGCCCGATTGGCTGATGTCTTTGGTTTTCTTTCTTTCTGAAAGGACTCTGTGGCACTTTCTCTTTGTCAGGTCCTACATCGCTCCCTGGAACAGCAGAAATATTTGTCAAGAGTTTGCTCAGCTCGAGAACACGCCGTCGATGAAACCTCGGGTCATCGCGATTGATCGTTCATGTGGTGCCCAAACCACGGGGAAGTGGCACATTCAAGCTAGCCCTTACGACATCAGGTTCGTTGCAGTTGGTGGTTCTTCTAGGGATACCGATGGGCGCATCACTTGAAATGCCGAAAACGAAAAGCTGTTTTTGATACTGAGGTGCGGAAATACGGGTTCCCCAGGAGGAATTGTGCATTGGTTTGGTGTTTGGTGACCTCATTCTACAGTGCGCCCCCTTTTCGGAGTTACTGTCCATCCAAGTCCGAGTTGTACTCCTTAACGCCGGCGCTCTTCGTCGTACAGTAAGCGCCAAGCCAAATCAGGACGCTCAGCCTGTGATACATGTGCTGTAGAGAATCTCGTACTGGCCAGTCGCTTATGGTCCCTGCAAGACACGACTTCTGCTGCTGGGGTCTCGGGTGCCCGGGTGCCCAATCGCAGCTGCCCAGATCCCGAATGGCGTAACCAAAAACATCGAGCTCTTGCTTGTTACTCCCCTCAGGTTCGCAGTTGATCATCACTTGCGTCCACCTCGCTCTTGTTTTGCGTGTCGCAGCGTCAGCACAATGGCAGACCAGCAAGATCCCATCGCCGACTTTTGGCAGACGACACAGCGACTGCTGCAAGCTACTGCATCCAATCGCCTGAAAGCGAACGACGTTGATTTTGGCGCCTGGACCAAGCGTTATGAAGTCCTCGCACAGCAGCTGGCGGGTGGGGTCAGCCAAGGCGTTGACGTCGGCAACGAGGCCACGGCATGCTGGAAGATCTCACAGGATATCCTGATCCGGCTGCGGCGTTGTTCGGCAACCCCGCAGAGCTCGCGACGGGAGTCCGTTCTCTTCACAGAACACGACACAGAGGCTCTCGTCCGGCGGCTGCTGGACATGCAGCAAAGCCTCAACATCCCACCAGAACCTCTGGAAGCTGCCGAGTGAGTTGGCGTTCTTGCACATGCCCATCGGAATTACGGGAAACTTGACTAAGTCTGCTACTACAGCCGACCCATCTCGGACCTTGTGGACACGCTTTCGGCGATGCCATTCAACAATGGAAACCCAGTAACAGCTTCTGATTCTCATCATGGCAATGATGGCACAGAAACGGATACCCCAACCACTCCGAACTCTGAGAAGCTGCCACGCGGGTTCAACAGAGAAGTACTGCAGGACTTCATCCTCGAGAGCCTAAGCTTCAAGTCCATGGCGTTCCGGGAACAGGACATTGAGCAGGCCCATGGCACTTCGTTTGATTGGATCTTCCACGACCAAGCCGGCGACTCGCACCCCAGCTTCTCGGAGTGGCTTTCCACAACGAAGCTAGGGAACATATACTGGAGTAGGCCGAATCATTCCTGGCCAGGTAGACAGAGCCCTGCTAACTTGCCATAGTCACTGGGAAGCCCGGCTCGGGCAAGTCCACCCTGATCCGCCATCTCTCCGGACACAGGAAGACCGTCCGCCTGCTCCACGCCTGGGCCGGTAGCCCGAGCGTCACGGTGGCCGGCTTCTACTTCTGGACCAGCGGGTCGCAAGAGCAGCGCTCCCAGACCGGACTGTTGCGCTCCCTCCTGTTTCAGCTCCTGTCGGCGAAGCCAGACCTCATCCAGCAGGCGCTCCCGGATTTGTGGCAAAAGCTGGCCGCCATGACCAGCAAAGAGCGTGTGGCCACCAAGATGGAGTGGTCTGCTTCCGAGCTCATGGACGGCTTTTCTACGTTTATCCGCCACGGGCTCTTGGACACGAAGCTCTGCCTGTTCGTGGACGGGCTAGACGAATTTGAGGGCGACCACGAGGCCATCATCCACTTCTTCCGGGGCCTGGCCGAGGGTGATCATGGGCCACAGATCAAGCTGTGTCTCTCTTCACGGCCCTGGCCGGTGTTTGAGCGCGCGTTTGAATACGCCGTGCCCAACCTCAAGCTGCAGGCCTCCAACTTTCAAGACATGACGCGGTACACCATCGACAAGCTGAGCAGCAACGATAATGTGCGCTCGGCCATGATGCAGGAGATGGATGCCGCCCGGTTGCTGGTCCAGACGACGGTCGAGATGGCCAGCGGCATCTTTCTCTGGGTGCGACTGGCGGTGGGCGAACTGATGCAGAGGTTCGATCACGCCAGGGCGAAGGTCGCTGACATGCACAACTACGTCAGCTCCTTACCAACGGAGCTCGACAGCCTGTTCGAGGTGCTCGTGTTCAATCACCAGTCTCGCGACAAGCAGGCAGAGACATCGCGGCTGTTTCAGCTAGTCCGCGCCCGCGAGATTGTCGCCGACTTCATCCAGGACGACTCGGCCACGTCGCTGTCTCTTTGGGAGCTGGCTTTCGCGATCCACGGCGGCGATGATGACCTGGCCGCTTTGAAGCGTGACGTACAGCAGGAGCCCGAGCAACAGGCCACGCGGCGATGTGCCGACACTCGATCATGGGCGTTGAGCTGCTCCGTCGGACTTTTGGAAGTTCACCACCGGAGCGGCCGTGGGTCTTGCCGAGGAGGAGGTTTAAGCTTGGAGGAATTCTCTCAGAACCGCGTCACCTATCTCCATCGAACGGTCCGCGACTGGGTCATCCTGTCTCCGGGAGACCAGGTCTGGCACCGTCTGCGCAGCGCAGGCGATGTTTCCGGGACCGACGTATTCGATCCGCATCTCCGCCTGCTGCGCTCCTACATCCTACAGATGAAGCACCCGCTCGAGGAGCCCGAACACCACCGCCGGCTGGACGAGTGGTACCCCGGCATTGCCCTCGCGCTGACTCACGCCCGGTACGTGGAGCGCGAGCGCGATCCCCAGCAACTCCAGGTCCGGCTCATCGGCGAGGTGGAGAAGACCATTTCGTGGTACTGGGTCTCGCGTGGCCCCGCGACGACAGATCATTGGGCGCGAAACTCGTTCGGGACGTACGAAGAGCGGCACGGCAACAAGCTCATCATCGCCCATGCCTACCTCCATCTCTGTGCCCGATTCGGACTCCAAAACTACGTAATCGACGCGCTGGGCAGATTGGCGAGGGAGCCGCCGAATCCCAACGACGAGCGTGATGATGCAGACTCGTCCGAAGGACAGCTCATCGAAGAGACCCCGCTGCTTCACCGGGCCCTCGAGTTCCTCTGCTCCCGCCAAAAGACCATCTACCCCCTTTCGAGCCTGTCTTTTGTGCGTGCACTCCTCGACGCCTCGGAGAAATACGCCTCGCACCCGACAATGTCCGGTCTCGTCGGCCGCCTGTACTCGCCAACGTGGTCGTCGCCCGTGCTCAAGAAGAAGCACGTCACGACATGGATCATGGTACTCCGACACATTCGAGACGCCAAGCGCCGCGGCTGGATCCAGAGGTTCGATGTTGATCCGCTCGGGACGGAGAGGTGGTCCGCCATCGTCGAGTGTCTCGTCCGACAGGGCGGAGCGGACCGGAATGCAGTCGTGGTTGACGACGGCTGGGATCCGGAGACGAGTGCCAGGGGGTGCTGGGGGGCGAAGGGATTCTGCACGAGTATGCCGACATTTGGGTGGAGGAGAGGCTTGTGCCGTTATTTGGGGATGCCAAAGTGAACACGCCAAGCGCCGAGACTACGGAGCGACCTGTTGGCAAACAGAGTCGGCTCGAGCACATTTTCACTTCGCCGAACTAGAGCAAGAAGGGCCAGAGATATTGATTGGGTTCAAAGGTTTGACAGTACATGTGGGCAAGTGACCAAATGATTTCTTGAACTTCAGCATCAGGACCGTGGAGCGTTAGATGTGTTCAGCGAGGTTTCGAGTGACTTGTTACTGATTGTGCTGAACTGAGACGACTCTACAACGATGAAAGTCGGGGCAGGAAGGGCCCACGCAGGCGTTTTTAAATGTTTTTAAATGTAGACTCGTCCCGGTAGTCTGGTAAGCCATGAGCGAGCTGTTTCCATTTGAAGTCACTCGCTAGCTCCAGACTGGGAAATTACTAGACATTGAGGTCAGCTGCCTATCTCTGATCTATTCCCAGTGTTGACTCCCAGCCAAGCCCTGGCGCGCTTATGGTTAAAACGCCTTAGACTGCAAGTCGGCTACATGCACACTTCGTCACCTACGAATGAACTAAAAGACGCTGCGAAAAGTCCAACTCCATCTAGACATCCCACCAAATCAGATTGAAATAAGCCGGGTGAATCTGGGGCTGGCTGAGAGCAGACGGGCTAGGTAGACTATAGTGAGTACTAGTGCAAGTTCGGGCAAAAGCTATAGCGGCTGAGTTGCTAGCGTGGGTGATCGGTTCCTGACTATTCCCATATCCAGGCAAATATAAGTATCGTATTGCGCTGTTGATATCAGGAGTCGGATGTCGCTTCGTCCTAGGCAACCCGTTCACTCTTTCAGACACACGTTCTTTTCCCAGCGTACCTTTCACCCGGTACACCACCCACACGCGTTATTCATCATGCGTTTCGTCACTGTGGCCGCCCTCGTCTCGGGGGCTGCTGCCTCTGCCCTGCCCGGGACAAAGCTCAATCCTCTACACCGGCGCACTACTGGGCTGTTCACCATATCGCCTTCGACTTGCGCAAGCTACATCACGGTGACGGAGACCCCGGCCGTCGTGACGCTGACAGCTTCGGAATATGTCACCGTCACCGCCGAGACTGTCACTTCTACCGATGTGACGAGCACAGAGACGACCCAGGAGTCCACCGACATTGAGACCGCCACCGTGTTCGAGACCTCGTTCGTCACCGCGTTCGAGACGGCGGCCACCGTCACCGAGACGGTTGGGCCGGCATTATCAACCAATGCTGTCGAAAAGCGCAAGAAGAAGCGAGGCGACAGCTGCAAGAGACGCTCGTCGAGCCTAGCATCCGCCTCGGAGAATTCTTTCTCTTCTCCCTCGACCACCCCGTCGCCATCGGGGCCCATCTGCACGTCCACTGTCACGGCCGCAGCCCTACACGCCACCACCACCGTTATAATCACTGGAAGCGCCACTGCTACCGCGGTCGAGACGGTCACTTCCATCATCGTGGCTACAGTTACTACCACCATTAGCACGACGGACCTGATGACCACGGCCGTGCCGACCACGGTGGCTGTCACCGCCACGAGCGTCGTGACCAGCGTTGCACCTCCTCCGACCCCCACATTCGTTCTGAAGGCAGTTGGCGGCAGCGTCAATGGCCGGTATATCACGTTAGATGGGCCTGTCGACCCTTATTCGTTTTCCGCACTCGCCTTTACCACGAATGCGGCTCTTGCGACCTCTTTTGTCCTCAGGGACGACGGCAACCTTGTTCCTGCGTCCGTTGCGAAAGACGCCGACACAACCTACAGCTCATGGCTTTGTACCCCCGGTGGCGAGCATGCGTCCAACGTCTACATAACCACTTCAGAGATTGCTTCCTCCTCCTATTTTACTGACCGCACGTCTTGTCGGCTCGCCGGGCTCTCGGCGCTCGACGTCGGAAGTACGGGAACGTTCGTGTGCCCGAATGACGGTACTAGCGTGAGTCAGCCGGCGGACTCTGAAAACTATTTAATATTCGAAACAACGAGTGACACGACGTACGAACATATTGCGCTGCAGTACACCGTTGTTGCCTAGAGATGGAGGGTGACAGGTCGATAACACTGGCTGAGCCCGGCGACAATGGTCGAGAGTTGCGCATCCAAGCACTGTAGATTATCTAGCTACTTCTAGTTACTCAAAATTGATATGTAATGACACATTCGGTTGTTGGATATCTGGAGATAACAGGGTTCATGCCACTGTTAGTAATTGACAGCGCGGGCTGAGAGATCCGGCAGCGACTCACCCATGCCAGTTCGCAATAGCAGCCTGCAGTCTACGTCGGCATCAAGGAGCCTGGGATGTTCATTGCGAATGACCAGGGCAGGTGTGACGGTGATTCAATTGACGAGTGTCGAAGCCGGGCACCAGTGGTGACATGTTTGGGTGCAGGGGTGGGAGGGGCTGTTGGTTTAGCCTGTCCTGTCGACCCCTGTATGCCAGCGGGCGGGGGTTCCAAAGCCGACACCACTTCGCATTGAGCATCTCTAGCCCTCACCATTCAACATCATGAGCCCCCAAGCCACTGACGCCGAAGTTGACCCTCGTGTACTTTCGGGTGCGTATCCGCGTCGACCTAACTGGCTTTACTGACAACTCTCAGCTCTGCCCAACCAATGTTGCGTCGTCTCCACTCACGCCCACGGCGCAAGCTTCTGGGCCAAGACCGGAAGGATCGATGTAAACCTGCAAGATGGCACGCCCCGGTCGTTCTTCATCAAGGCGGTCTCGGGCGAGGTGGGCAAGAACATGGTCGTCGGGGAGTTTGAATCAATGAAGGCGATCCACGCAGTGCTACCCGAGTTTGTGCCTGCGCCCATCGCCCACGGCACTTACGAGTCCGATCCCGAGACACACTTCTTCCTGTGCGAGTTCCGGGACATGATTGAGGAAATGCCCGAGCCACACAAGTTTGCTGCGCAGCTGGCCGCTCTGCACCAGAACAGCAAGTCGCCGAATGGCAGGTTTGGGTTCCACACGACCACGTACAGCGGCAACTTGCCACAGGTCACGGATTGGGAAGACAGCTGGGAAGTCTTCTTCACGAAAGGCTTGAAGCAGGCTCTCGGCCTGGAGCGGGAAGCAAAAAGGGCCCGATCCCGCGTTGGACGGCTTACTGCCGGTGCTGTTTGACGTGGTCATCCCGCGCCTCTTGCGACCACTGGAGAGTGAGGGCCGGTCATTGAAACCGTGCCTAGTCCACGGAGACCTTTGGTATGCCAATTCCGGCATCGATGTTGATACTGACCGTTGTCTTATCTTTGATGCATGCTGTTTCTACGCGCACAACGAGTGTGAGTAAAGTCCCGCGCCTGATTCAGCTACCGGACCTGACCAATGTTTCTCCCAAGACGAGTTTGGTCAGTGGATGCCGGTTTGCAATAAGTTCGGAGCCGAATACCTCGCTGCATACCACTCCTACGTCCAGATATCTGATCCCGCAGAGGATTACGAGGGACGCCTGGACCTCTACAAACTGTAGGACTCTGTATCACATCATTGTATTGCTGCCCAAAAGCTTACATGCTCTACTAGGAGATTCAACGCGCATGTGCCTGCCCTGTTTAAGGACAACCCGAGCCTGAGAGAGCAGTAAGTCATTCCTGCCACTGTCTCTATTTCATGGGTACGCTGACATGTTGACCTAGAATGCTGGGAGATATCCGGGATTTGGTGGCGAGATACGGATCCCAAGCAGAGAAGATACCAAACAGCGATAGAAGTCACAATCTCTAGACATGAAAATAGATATCCCTGGGCTTCGACTCATTTGGCCATCTGCCTGCATCCACTCCCCTAGTGGCCCAGCTTCTCTGCTAGGCCATTGACAAAGCTGCACCGTTTCCCCAATCTATCCCGTTCGAGCTCCTGTTGCCCTCGTTGATGCCACTCCCCCACCATTTCTTCGTACTTGGTGCTGTCGACCAGGGGATGCTGCATACCTTGCATCTGCTCAGTAGCGATGGAACCTTCTTCTTCGGCGGCAGCCCTCGTGGAAAGCCGATAGCTGCCGGTGCCCCACGGACCTCCGATGAGCTGCACATTGGCTCCCTCGTCGCTGCCGACTGGGAACGACTCTGGCCACGACGACGAGCCTTGGCCATTCGGGTCCCCAGTGTAGGCAAAGTTGACAAACGACGCCAAGAAGCGGCCGGCGAGGTCCAGGTCCTCGCTCGACATGCTGCTGCGCGGGAACATGTTGTTGTAGAGGTAGTCGATATCACTTCCATGGACGATGCCCAGCCACGGCATGCCGGCGCCCCGGAACAGCTGGGTCACCATGCTCTGGTTCAAGTCGTACATGCGGACCCCCGGGAACGACGGGTCCAGCGCTCTGGACTGCTTTGTCATCTCGGAGCCGAAGTCGATGGAGGAGCACGTGAACAAGAGGTCGCGCAGTATGCGAGCCGCTCGGAAGTAGTGCACAGAGATCGCGGGATCGGTCTTGGCCTGGCGACGGGCCTCGTAGTTCGCGACTTCTGTCTCGAAGTCAGATGTCGGGTAGAGCGCGAAGAGCGAGGCGTAGTCCTCGTCGGTCAGGGCGTGGGCAAAGTTCTTCCGTATGGGCGTTTTGATGTCGGCTTC
Source organism: Apiospora rasikravindrae (assembly GCA_038363885.1). Taxonomy (NCBI): domain Eukaryota; kingdom Fungi; phylum Ascomycota; class Sordariomycetes; order Amphisphaeriales; family Apiosporaceae; genus Apiospora; species Apiospora rasikravindrae. The sequence goes on from JAQQWK010000008.1 coordinate 20,876, forward strand.
GGTCTGGAAGTTGGTGGGCAGCCCGGCGTTGGTGGCGCCGTCGTCGTGGGTCCAGCCGAAGACCATGGGGACACCCTTGGCGAACTTGCCGGCTTTGTACAGGGCGGATTGCCGATCCGGGATCAGGTCGTCGTCGACCGAGGGGATAAACGTAAAAAGCCCGGCCGGCGGATGGTTCTGGATGGAATACGTCATGGCGGCCTGGGTGAGCCTGTCCGCGGGCACTTCTCTCAGGCACTGGAGCATGGCCGCTTCGTTCTTGGCAAACCGGCCGCCACAGCCCAGCATGTTGGCCACGGCGCGAGTATGCTGCTCGGTAGCATCCGAGGTCATGTTGAGGGCGGTACCGGGCGGGCCGGACATGCACCAGGCCCGGGTAAAGGGCACGCCTCGCTCCCCGCCGTACGCCATGAGATGCAAGGACGAAAAGGTCCCGCCGGAGCTCAGACCGAACGAGGTGACCTTGTCGGGATCCCCTCCGAAAGAGGCGATGTGGTCTTTGACCCACTGAAAGCCGGCGCGCTGGTCCCGCATGCCGGCGTTGAGCGACTTTTGGCCCTTGAGGATGGGCAGGCGCGCAAAGCCGAAGATGGTGACGCGGTAGTTGAGGGCCACGTGGATCACCGGTTTGCCGAGGCTGGCGGACTCGGTCACCAGGTGGATGGGGTCGAAGAGGGCTTCCTGCGTGTGGCCCTTGACCACGCCGCCGCCGAGGAGGTGCACCACGACGGGCAGGCGGTCCTCGGGCTTGGTGCCGACGGGCCTGGTGATGCGGAGGTACAGGCAGTCTTCGCTCTGGTGGGGGGTGGCGCCAAAGTAGGGCGGGATGGCATCCGGGATCTGAGGGCACGCGGGCGCAGCCGCCCTGGCGTCGACGACACTACCCTTCGGGGGCAGGTATGGCTGTGGGGGCGCAAACCGTCGCGGCCCTGACGTGTCTTTGGCGAACTTGACGCTGTTGAATTCTTCCACCGACGAGCCCCGCGTCACCCCGCGATACTCCACTCCCAAGCCTGCAACCGCGACCAAGGGCCCATTCGCCGCCGACCGTATCGGGGCCGCCAGGGTTAAGAGTACTGCCGCACACCATCCGATTCTCCCCATGGTGAAGATGTTGTTGTGGCTGGCGATGCAGCAAAAGGGGTTTGGAGAAGCTGAACGGCGGCGTCGATCACGATGCGACCAGATTTAAAAAGAAATATTGGCAGATTATCGGTGGGGTTATTATTGGGCAAAAGATGGGCACAGCAGGGGTGGAAATGGGCCGAACATGCTCTGCTGCCTGGCGGTTAATGAGCAGCGCGATAAAGTCATGTGGCCAAGAAACAACCAAGAGGCACAGCAACTGGTCGAACCAACGAGATTTGTTGACACTGCATAAGCGAGACGCTGCAAGGTGGTTGCATCATCAGATTGGAAGTAAGCACTAGGTCCGATGGAGGAGATCGAATCGCTTCGGGGCCCCTGCACTCTCTCTTGCCGGTGGGACACCACAGACGATCAATCTCGCAGGGCCTTCTGCAACCAGTCGCTCGCGTCCTGGTAGATGGGCTCGCACAACTCCTGCCGCCTCTTCTTCTCCTCCGCTTTCTTCCAGAAATGATGGGTAAAGCCATGCGAGCACCCCCAGGCCAACGTCCACTTGTACGTTCCCTCCTCGAAATCCGCCTCCTTGGTCTCTCTCTCCTCCAGCCCCGCCAGCGCGTGTATCATCTCTTGGGCCTCGAGCCTCAACATGTCCCACTGCGCCCCGACCATATAGATCCACGGCGGCAGGTCTTCGCGTTTGGCATAGCAGGGACTGAGCACGGGGTCGCAGCGGTTCTGGCCGACGGAAACATAGGCCCAGTCGAACCAATAGCCCGCCGATTTGAGCGAGTCCGGCACGGGGCTTTCGTCATTGCTGTAGGGCCGCCGGGCCAGCTTGACGTCTTGGGCATGGCTCCAGTCCACGATCGGGAAGAAGATGAGCGCCGCCTTGATCCGGCCTTTTAGGGCGGGCAGCTGGCTGGCGCCGAGCGCGAGGTTTCCGCCGGCGCTGAAGCCTCCGATGGCGACTCTGGCCTTGTCGATCGGTAGGCTCGGGTCGGCCAACACGGCGTCCGCGAGAGCTTCTACATCGAGGACGCCGGCGGGGAACGGGTGCAGCGGGGCTTTGGAGTAGTCGAGGGAGACGACCAGCATGCCGGTCCGCCGGGCCAACATGGAGCAGATGCTATCGTCATGGTGGGGGTTGCCCACGGCGAAACCGCCGCCATGGATGCAGAGGAACACCGGCAGGCTCTCTTCCGGCTTCTCACGTCCTGACGGGAAGAAGATGCGAGTCTCGAGACCGGGACGGCACGGGTAGCGTTTGATCAAGGTAGGGCTGATAGATGGCGGTGGCGGATACAGGATTTTGTGCACCTCGTATGCCAGTCTGGCCAAGGCTTTCAAGACCCAGATCTTGACGAAGCAGTCCAGGCGGTGGAAGAAGGGAAGCCGTACTTTCAGGAGCGCAGGTACGACCTCTTGCACGAGACCTGCCGGAGGACTCTGAAGCATCGCGGGGTCCGACATGCTTCGATGCGATGTTTGGCGTTTTGTCAAAGTCTGTTTCGTCGACGTCTACGGCCTCATAAATACGTTGGGAAAGAAGGCGGGTTCATCTGCGATCGATTCGATCATGGTGGGTCCTCATCTGTATTATCTTGCCGCAAGCGGAGCATGATGCGAATGCGGAGCGGGCTTCCGCAGTCTGTTGTGATGTATCACATTTGGGTACGTGCGGGCTGAGATGCCTTGGGTGAAATGTTCCCTACCCTCTTATAGCGAGACTGGACATGCAGTAGTTGATCATCTGCAGCTGGAGCTGTTGAGCCGTGGCAAGTATTAGAATTACAGTTCTGGGACTAGGCCCGAGACGAGATGCACTAAGCAATGGTTCACTCGCGCCAGGATACAAAAAGCCACGAGTCATGCAACGTCCTATTCCGGCTGCTTGCATTTGAAAATATGGATACCTACCCTGCCTATTTAGTCGACCTCCTGCAACGACATGGTCTGCAACTGATGCCAGTCGGACGACGTCCCTCCCAGCCACCGCTCCAGCCTCTGCTTCTCGGATTCGGCCGACTCGAAGCTGTCATAGACCCAGCCGTCCTTATCCAAGTGGAACGTCTCCTCAAAGTCGATCAACAGCACGGACCCGTCGCTCCGGCGCAGCACATTGCCGGCGTGCATGTCCCCGTGATGGAGCCGCGCGTCGTGGAGGCGCTGCAGGGCGGCGCGGCAGGCCTGGCGGTCTGCGTCGCTGAGCTGAAAGTCTTTTTGGCCCGCCGTATAGGCCTCCTCCAGGATCTGCTTGAAGCTCTTGGCATCCGCAATGAACTCCGAAACGTAGCCGATGACGCCGCGGCCGCGCTCCGTGACCAGGCCGAGAAACTTGGGGACGATGCCGGGGAGCGAGGCGGCGACTTTCTGGTGCATCCGCATCTCGAGCCGCATCATCCGCTCGTTGAACTCGGAGCCGTCGGAGCCGACGTTGGGTTTGCACGACACGGCCTGCGCATGGTCGCCCGAGGCGGGAGGTTCCGAGGCGTTCTGGGGGGCTTGAGCTTGCGGGAACGTCCACGTTTCCGGGAACTCGACAATCTTCATGATCATAGGCTGGTGGTGGTTGATGCGCGGGTGGCGGACGATGCTGATGCGGTCATCGCAGCGGCGGTTCTTGAAGCGCGGGGTCGGGATCTTGCCGAGTTTCTCAAAGGTCTCGTAGTCGGCACGCACCGCGTGCTGCACGTCCTGGATCTTGCTGTGCGGCTGTTGGTCCGGCAGCGGCTCGACGGCGACGGGGTACAGCGCGGACGGTCTCATGTGCGATGGTTTCGTCTGGTCGAAGAACTCGGCGAGGACGGGCTTTCGCAGATGGATGCACTTCAAGTCGTCGGGGTAAGTGCGCGGCGGGATGATGTCGTCCGGGCTGCCCGTCTCCCAACCCTCGGGAAAATTAGCGGCGACTTCGTGGGTGGCGGAGTAGTACCTGATCAGACCGTCAACTCTAGCCCGGATGATGTATCCAAAGTGACTTGCCTTCTTGACAGCGAGTATCCTATTGCTGTTGTCTGCAACCGCATCTTTTTGTGCCTTTGCCAGCGGCAATGTTCATGATCTGATTTTTTTATTGCTGTTAGATCCATGATGGGAGCCTCCACCTTGTGAAAGCCGAAAATAACGGGCTGTGGGGAATAAAAACTTGTGGTCTTATGGTAGGGACAAAGGCAAGCTCTCTGGGATCCTAATTTATACAATAGATTCATGGCTGTGTCGAAAGCGCCTTGTGAAAAGGATAGGTCTCTGGGCTTTTATTATCATTACTCGGAATATTCAATGCCTTTGTTGGGAACTGCGGAAAGATCAAGGCTTCTTTGTTTCGGCAACTTGACAAACGCTTCAATGTCAGATGTCTTTCAGCTTGATCGCTGGTCTCTGCCACCAGGTAGACTTTCTGGCAGCTACAACATTGGCCATAACCCAATCCACTTCTTCAGCAACGGCTGCTGGTCTATCCCTTATGACATGGTGGCCACAGTCTGGAATGTGAAGGTACCTGGAGTTCTTGGATAATAATAGTTGTGCCTTCTTCATCCTCTCGTCTTCTTCGTCGCTTGCTTGAAGGAGCTGCCACTGCTGCTCGGTCTGCGCCAGCTGCTCACTAGCCTCCAGTTCCTTCTGCTTCCCGATAAACGAGTTGCCTCTGATGACGCTCAGGGGCTTCTCCCCCAAGACCCTTTTCCGGGCCTGAGCAGTGGCGACCTTGGGGTCCAGTCCGCCTTCTTGACCCGTCTCGGCGAGGACCGCCCCGGCGACGTCGTAGGGCGCCTGATGCACGAACGTGCGGGCGAAGGCGCCGCCATAGGAGTGAGCGAGGAGTACGTAGGGGCCGGCCAAGTCCTTTGTTTTCAGAAAATGAAGGAGCTGCGACGTGGCCTGCTCCGGGTTCGGGTTGCAAGGACCCCGCTCGAACAATAGCACGCGGTACTTGAGGCCGAGGAGCCGGGCTAGCTCAGACCACGATGGCTCGCAAGACTCGCCAGAGCCGTGGAAGCAGATGATCAGGGGTGTTTTGGGGTCGTCGGATGGACCCAGTAGTTGGTGGCTTGGCTCTGCCGGGGCGGGGTTGATGGATTCGTCGGTGGCTGCGTCCATTCAAAGAGACGGGGCCGAGCTGTGGTGAAGTCGTTTTAGAGTTGGGAGAAACATGAAGCCATCCGATAAGTATCGTACGATGCTTTTTTCCCGGTACCTATTAAGCCTGGATTTAGGCAGCTGTTTAAAGTGCCCCTGTGCCAACTCCAGCGCTAGGTTAAGTAGCACGAAACCAAAGCCCCGGCTGAGCTTGACTTTGTTTCAACCTCCACCCCCGAAGTTCAAATGAAGGCAAATAAATGCCCTGCCTTGGTTGTCGCTCAATCTCCACAGTCGAGCTTCGTCATCTCGGTCTCTTGTCTTCAGATGAAGCATCCCCGAAGCTCCAAATGCGCGCATTGGGGGTGTGTCATAACGAGCTGGGGTCGTGAAGTACATTGTAACTTAGCCTGCAGTGCGACGCGGCTCGCGGTTCCGAACCCCGCCCCAGCAGGACAGGCACTAACGAAACGCCGATCTCTCAGTGACGATTAGCGTGCACCAATCCTTACCCATTTGCAGTGACCGGACAGTAGGTCCAGAAGCATCGTCATTCTGATTGACGGATTTGGGGGCAGTAGAATGGTCGTCACCAGCAATGGCAGCAAGCAGACCGCAGCTTCATGTAGCAACCTTTACGCTAGTATCTTCATTACTCGTGTACGTTTAGCTCTTTAGATAGGCCCAGCTACTCTACGCCACGGGCTTCGGCGACTTCTCGAAACTCTTCATCGGCTCGAGGCCCCATCTGTCAAACATCTCCTTGTCCTCGTCGTAGCCGTTGCACTCGGTCGTCAGCATCTTCTCACCCGTGAAGATGGCGTTGGCGCCCGCCATGAAGCACAGGGCCTGCTTCTCCTCCGACATGGTCTTGCGGCCCGCGGCGATGCGGACAATGGTCGAGGGCATCAAGACGCGCGCCGTCGCCACGGTCCGCAGCATCTCGGTGAACGCGAGCGGCTCCCGGTCGCCCAGCGGCGTCCCCTTGATGGGCACCAGCGCATTGACGGGGAAGCTCTCCGGGTGCGACGGCAGCGTCGAGACGGTGTGCAGCAGGCCGACGCGGTCCTTGGTCTCCTCGCCGAGGCCCAGAATGCCGCCGGAACAGACGTGGATCCCCGCGTCGCGCACATGGCCCAGAGTCTGGAGGCGCTCGTCGTAGGTGCGCGTCGAGATGACCGAGGGGTAGAACTCGCGGCTCGTGTCGACGTTGTGGTTGTAGGCCGTGAGCCCGGCCTCCTTGAGCTCACGGGCCTGGTGCGCGTCGATCATGCCGAGCGTCACGCAGGCCTCCATCCCCAGGTCGCGCACGCCGCGCACCATGGCGGCGATGTTCTGCAGGCTGTTCTTGCGGCCGCGCATGTCGCGCCAGGCGGCGCCCATGCAGAAGCGCGTGCTGCCGTTGTCGCGGGCGACGCGGGCCGCTTCCAGGACCGATTCGACGCTCTCGACCTTCTTGGCGGCCAGGCCGGTGCCCTTTTGGTAGCGCGTCGACTGGGCGCAGTACTTGCAGTCTTCGGTGCAGCCGCCCGTCTTGATGTTCATGAGGGTGCACAGCTGCACCTCGGCCGGGTTGTGGAAGCGGCGGTGGATCGTGCTCTGCAGGGCGTCTTCGTGTAAGCTTCACGTACGCAACGTCTCGCGAATGATGGATGAGTTCTTACGGCCTGGTGTACTAGCTCCATGAGCGGCTCATTGTAGATGGCCGCAATCTGCTCTCGCGTCCAGTCGTTTCTCGGCTCGGTCGCGGCAACTGCTGCGCGGAGGGCAGAGACGGGCGGGACGGGCGGGATGGGCAGGGTCGACTTGGTCCATGTCGGCGTCTCGATCCCAACGGCGGCGTATCCGCGAGTGCTTTTGGTGGCCGTCGATGCGGGGGTTCGAGACAGCGGCAGCAGGTACCCGCGCAGCTAGGCGACGGGCCGTGATCCTAAACGCCATGGCCAGCCAGCGATGAAAATTATTCAACAGGAGAAGAAAAGGAAACGGCGATCTGTTGGGGGGCACAGTTCCTGGAAACGTTTTCTTAAATATAGCATTTACTAATGGCCATGTCGTGATTGATCCAATGGACCCATGCCTCCGCCCATCCCCTCTCTGGGCCCCGCGGCTAGACCCGGCGTTCCCCTCGGTCTTATCCAGGGGCTACATGCAGATGGTGCATTTCAGCTGCTGCCGATCGGCTGCCGATCAAAAACACCACAACCCCGTTTTCAAGCTTACGAAAATAATTTCATAATTATATATAAAAATAGCGACAAAATAAAACAGAATCTGGCCTGTGGTAGTAGTCTTGGTACAGGTGGGTTTTGATACCCGGCGATTAGTTGGGAATACGGTGGACAATCTAGACCGGACTGTCAAAATCATCGTGCTTGAGGTAGCTCGTCGATGACTCGGACTGGGCATCATCGTCCCGACGATCGTTGGTGTGGCTGACAGTGACGGTGGTCTGCGTGGTTTTCTTGATCGCCCGCTCCTGACCCGCGACCCCAAAGTCCTCTTCGCGCGGGCTGTCCCCGACGCCGGCGCTGAACTCGTGGTGCCCACTGAGGCCCAGCACTCTGGCGTTCTTGCTCCGGCTGCTGGTCGCGTCGTTGTCGTCCAGCCGGCGGTGGTTCGACGAGGAGAAGAGATTGGTGGCCCGTTTCTTGCTGGTCGACCTCAGCTCGGTGCCCTGGGAGCGGGACAGGGACGACGACTTGTTGGCGCCGAGTCCTTCGCTGTTGCCGCCGCCGGTGGCGCGCACCACCTTGGCGATCAGGCTGGCAATGTTCATCTCGATGTGGAGCTTCATCATGTAGACGAGCGGGTGGAATTGGAGGTAGCTGCAAAGGTTAGTCGGCTTGGAAATCTTCCTCGTTCTGGACGGCAACTTACACGATATCGTTGGGGATGGACATGGACGCGATCAGAATGCACTGCAACGTGTCAGTTGTATGTCTCGGGCAGCAAGAGGAATCATCCCCGAAACTCACATCAAGAGCAATCGAGCACCCGACCATGAACAGGTTGAACCGGTACAGGGGCATGTACTTGTTGAGGCCATTGTCGATCAGGTTGCGGCGGATGAGCATGACAAAGTAGAGACTCAGGCTGCTGTCGACGACGAGGAAGATGACCTTTTCGAGTCGGTCCCAGATCTTGTTGATGAAGATGTACTGATCCGAGATCTGCAGGCGGGCGGGGATCCAAATGCAGTAGACGCTAATGTTGACGGCGCTGAGAATGGCAAAGACGCCCCACCGGATCTTTCTCATCTTCTTTTGGTCGAGCGCCAGCAGGGCTATCCGGTTGATGATGATTTGGCAGATGCATTGGATCTGTTGGTATGCACGGTCAGCTCGAGCCGATGTAGGTGGTCAGACAACGGGGTAATCACTTGAATGGTCCAAAAGGTCACTGTATACTTGTCAGTAAGGGGTGCAACGTGACAGACTGTCCGTGTCTACTCACGGATGAAGAAGAAGATCCAAAAGCTGGGCGCAATGTATCCGCGGATATAGCACCAGCACAGCACGCCAATCGTCATCGAGGCCGTCCACTCGGCCCAGATCATCATGGTGTAGACCGACACCTGCCGCGTGCGCGCGTACATGGCCTTGGACTGCTTGTAGGCCTTGGAAGCCGTGAAGAGGCCGGCCGCGATGGTGATGCCCCATATGATGCTGATGATCATGAGGTCGTCGACCGAGCTCTCGTGCGGCTGAAACCGGTCGGGGACCAAGAACCCGGGCATCGTGGCGGCGGCGGATCAGGGGGGCGGTTGCGTTGAGAAAAAGGCAAATAGTGAGAGTGACGAAATGAACGAACAGAAGTTGGTGTCTCCGAAGAGAGGTTGACGTGGCTACAGCCTTGTTATAGGAAATACAGTTTGCACGGGCTTGCTGTAGGGCATGCCACATGGGAGCATGGCAGGAACGGTCTCGACCCTGTCAATGGTGGTCGGAACCGTTTTGGGAATGCTGAAACCAGTGTCTTGGAGCGGCGGTGGTTCCGCCAGGGAACAGCAGCATTTGGGAAGCTGGGTGCGTAGTTTATGAGCGGCTGTCGATAGTACACCAGCCTATGGCCTAAGGAACGAAACGATAACGCCACTTTGTCCATTTTCCATCCAGACATGCAGGGCCCTCGGTCTGGTGGAGCGGAGTTTGCGTCCAGATGGAACCATGACCCCGTATTGGGGGATTATCTGCAGCTTAGCCCCTGCTGCCAGTGCGTCCCGGCTGGCTGGTCCGGGTCGTCCGCCCTGACTAGGAGCCGGATCAGGATAAGCGTCCTGATCGCCGCCTAGATGCGCGCACAGATGCGGGACAGTATCTGTCCGAGAGGTGGATTGCGATCGAGTCAGTTGGGGAAACAGACTAGCCGGCCCTGACACGAGCGTGGTGGTTCATATACGAGACAGCCTACTTGGAGAAAGAAGGAGAAAGTCTGGTAGTTGTCTATGAAGATGGAAGATACCAAACTTTGTGGGCTAGGCTGCCATGTTGAGACCCCCCCCCAGGTTGCATTGGAGCGGGTAATATAAAGCAGGGTCGCAAACGCCGCGGCTAGGGGACACACGGACGAGTACCATGCCCGAGTAGCTAGTTTCGAGCCTGTCAGACCGATGCTGGCCGTGAAAGTGCCGCAGGATATCTGTCAAGCGCGACAAGCAAGGCCATCCCTGCCAAAGGCAACGCTTACTCTTGATCGCATCAGCGCCGGTAAACTGTATCTGAGGGGGCTAAGGGCTGACGGATCCGGGGCGGACGCGGAGCTAGTGCCTGCATCTGGCCCCTTTCCCCTACTAATAAGGTTCAGCTACTGATTATAGCAATCCGGACGACGACACCCACAGATTACTGACCTAGGTGACTACTGACTTGGGTGAAATCTCTGCCCAGGCCAAAGGGCGGCCGAGGGTGGCCTACCACGTGTGTGACAGGACGGGACGTTTTAGGGAGAAGCAATTTCGTAGGTCATTGACAGCCGGCGCGGCTGCATCACGGGCAAACCGTTTCCTAGCAGTATACACTATCGAAAGGAGAAGACCGTGGCTAACCGGAGCGTTTGGAGTATGACGATCAGGAAAACGACCTCGGTATCCGTCGTCCGAACGGCAGATTTATCGGCTTCCTGCGTCATCTTTGAAGGGGAGAGAAACTCTTCTCTTTGCTTAATTAGAGAGAGCAACTCCAGGTAGACGAAACTGGCAGTGGGAATTTTTGTTTTTCTTTTTTTTTTCTTTTTTTTCTTCTTTTTTTTGTTCTTCGACTCATAGCAGCGCAGGCCAGCAGAAGCAAGGGACTCAAAACCGAGCAAACTCAATACACTTATCGACTCAAAAGAAGGTATTATACCCAAATACCCCCCCAAACTTAGTACATGAATACACAGCGTGCCAGCGTCATGTTCTTGGTTTCGCAGTATGCCCTGTGACAAAGTCCATGTACTGGTTGTTTGCTCTGTTTTGAGGCGTTTGCTTCTGCCGGCCTGCCGAAAAAGGAAAAGAAGATCAACCCTCCAATCGCAAAAACCATAGAGCTTCCTGTCAGCATAAAACATAACGAACCGTCGGCAGGATTCCCAAGAACCATCTTGCACGCCCGCAGGAAAATCCGCCACGCTGCGTCTATCACGCAGAATCGCCTCCGAGAGAGGACGGACCGTATCACGGACGAATTGGGTATCATTGAAAACCTATGTAATGCGACTAATCTACTGAAAAGTTCCCAGACTTACATGTTGCCTTGCCCCCCTGGTGTCAGCTACCGGTCATCGGTTCCGCCCATACCATGCCAAAAGAGGAGGAGAAAAAATATCGGTCAGCTAATCTCACACTCACTCTCTGCTGCCCCATCAGTCGCCCCTCCAGACAACCTTGCCGCCCCCGACGCGCAGCTCTGGCTCGGTCGCCAGTCGGATATGCAAACACTGCCTCTCCGCGTCCGGATGGGCCGTACAGTGGCCAGGAAGCCCGTCTTCTCTTTCCCGAATCACGGCGCTGGGGAATCGCGGCCCGCGCAGGGCCAGCTGCTCGAAGCAGTACCAGACGTTCTTGCGGGCCTCGGTGAAGAGCCGAGAAACGTTGTCCTGCGCGCGGGGCTCGGCCATCTTGGCGACGGCCGCCCGGAAGATCTGTTCCTGCTTCGTGGTCAGCCCAACAATCTCCAGGGACCTTACCCGTTCCATCGTGAGCTGCAAGTTGCCCAAAGCCGGTTCCACTCAAAACCCATGGCGTCAACGGGCCTCGTGCCCGCATCCGAACTCCTGCGCCGCTTGTTCGAGGCCGGCCTCGAGGATCTCGACGTCGATGCCACTGCCGTCGTCCCGGCCGATGATGCCGTCGATGGTCGCCCGCGGTTGGTCCGAGAAGAAGAAGAAGGCGTCGCAAGTGCCCGTGGTGGCTGGCGATGGGCACCCTGGACCCGCTGGTCGCCGTCCGAGGAGGTATCTCTGTGTTCCGCGGCCTTGTTCACTTCGATTTGCCGCTCGCGGGCCAGCTCCCGTTCCTGACGCAGCTCCCCTTCCAGCTGCCGCGCGGACTGCATCTCGGCCGTGGCACTTTCGATGCGCCCCACATACTCACCAAACCTCTCCGCGAGCCCCGACATGTCCGCGTGGCTGGAGTCGGCCCTGCGCTCCTGCTCGTCCATGCTGTTGGCCACAATGTCGTTGACCAAGCCGATCGAGGCGTTGACGAACTGGTTCTGCTCTTCGGCCGCGAGTTTGATCTCGCCGGCGGCCTGCGCCGCTTCCCTTGACAAGATATACTTGACAGTGTTGGTCACGCCATATTTGATTTGCTCTCGAACGTTAGCTGATATCCCCTCCAGCTCCTGTCGCCGCTGCCCGCGCTGCGTGTCCCACTCTTGCTTCTCGGTTTCCAACTTCGCCAGGTCGACGTCCAGCCGCCCCTTTTGGTCCCGGTACTCCATGTCATAGGCCTCCTAACCCAAATCTTCCAAAATGGGGTTGGGAAGACTGCTACGGCCACGAAAATCGCATTCTGAGTACAGTCCTGAAAACAAAACAGGACCCAGTGTCCTGATGCTACCGTTACACAGCCTTATGGTATTTGGCACTCTAATTCACTGCATATTTCTTTACGTGGACATCGTCACCCGTCAACTGTGGCTGCTCGATGTCTGTCGGCGCCGGCGCAAGCCAACTAGTCATAGCAAGTCGAGAGACCCAGGTGCTTCGGCTCGCCTTTCGCGTCGTATGATATAGTCCTACTAGTCGTGGGAGTAACTTCGGTTTGAATGGGACCTGAAGGCCCTTGGATGAGAAAGGGCCTACCACTAGTAAAAAGCTGGCAAATCCTTCAAGAGCCCGGGATAGAAGTGAAAACGTTTCAACGTGATGTGTATGTATGCAAAAGCGCCCCTAGGGCAACTATGTACAGTCGATCCTTTCGCGAAAGGCCGAGAAGAAAGGATGCCTCCAAACCCACCCCCCAGCCACCATTTCATGCTTCCCACAGTGCAATTCCCGCGGCTCCCAACGTGGACCGTGTCTGCGCCAGCAGTCTAGCAGGAGAAGCCGCAGTCCAGGTTGGTGACGAAGCGGTCCTTGTAGACCCAGGGCTGGTCAGCCTTGCCCACACTACAGTGGGCGTTCTTGGAGTTGTAGCCGCCGGTGGAGAAGTCCTCCCCCTTGTACTGGACGCGGGCCTGAATCGAAAATGGTTAGACAAAGAGAACGGCGAGAAGGAAAGTAAACTGTGATAAGAACCTACCAAACCGTCTGTGATGCCTCCGATCTGGACAAGTAGAGGGTCCTTGCCCGGCAGGCCTTTGTTGAACTTGAAGTTGAGGTTCTTGCCCTTGGCGACCTGCTTGTGGCGGCTGCGGATGGTGTTGCCCTTGCTGTCCTTGACGGTGACATCGGCCTGGTGGTAGTCTCCGTTCACGATCTTCATGTGGATGCCGCACCAGCCACCGTTGAACTTGCGCTTCTCGACGGCCGGGGTGGTACCGGACAGCAAACCCTCCTCGTCTTCCTCCTCCTCGTAGTCTTGCTCTTCCTCGTCGTCGAAATCCGGCATCTCGGGCGCCACTCCGGCTCCTTGGCTGGTCTCGGGAACGGAAACCTCGTCGGCTCGAAGACCGAGGGTAGAAAATCCCTCAGCCGCCGTGGCGGTAGGGGCGGCGAGGCCGGTGGCGGCAAGGCTCAGAAGAGCGGCAACGGCGGTGATCTGCATTTTGGTTGAAGTGTGTTGCTTGACGCGGTGAAAGAGACGAGTTGTTGTTAGGATGGTCGAGTTGATCGAGTTGTTGTCCTGTTAATGTGATGAGGATGGTTCTTTCTTTCTCGATTAAAGGACTGCAGAATCACAGCTTCTTATATCTCTTCGTTCCTCCCTTTTTTCCGATTTGACTTAATCTCCATCACCTTCGACACCAAGGGGGCTGACGGTGCTATCGTACGGTGGGATGCTTACTGGGCACTAGATACTATTATAACATCGTGCCCAGAGTGCCATATATTAGGGTCTCTATAGTTAGAATTTACAATCCCAAGATGTTTGTCGTGCTCCTGCCAAGCTTCGAGGGGCACACGCTATAATTGATGCTATTTTTGGACTGTGGGCGTAGCCACGCTACGCGCTGGGCTGCTGGGCTGGGCCTAACATTAGTCCATGGCAATGTGGAGTGGCCCCGGTTCTATCCTGAGCGCGATTGCTTACTACTTATACAGCTGTCACATTCTCACAGCTACAGTTCATTTTGGAGAACGGGCGATATAGCAAGGTCTCCATCGTGATGATGCCATTGGGCTGCTCATCGTCACCAGAGCCGCAACCCTCGGCGTACCGCTCACTCAGATTGGTACAGTGCAATCCTGCTGGCTTTAATCAAGACACGCGGCGTCGGCGAGCGGGTCACATTGCAAAAGAGTCGTTCGCTATCATGCTGAAGCGGCCCGTTCTCTGCAGTCATCTCGACGCCAAAGGGCACGGGGATTCCCGATACTACGGAAGACATGAAGTAGCCGCCACTAGCGTGTCTCAATGCGCATGCAACTCTGACTGTTGAAGAGGGAGGCCACTCATGCGCTTGGCGTTATGGCGCAGTGCATCTACGGGCCGCCAGGTTTACTGCTGGAACCGTCGAGTGGGCGGAGCTGGTCGAGGATGCCGATAGGGGAGCCCGAAAGAGGAGCCCGAGACTGGAGGCCGAGACGAGAAGGGCCCCGGTTTCATAAATGAGGTGATGACATTTGTGGGGAGCAGAAGTGGGCTCTATATTAAGGCGTTTGTGATGATACGTTACAGTATTGATAGACTAAACTCCGCTCTGCCTGGCCCGAGTCTAAGGCCCCCTGCCCTTGCTCCGCGAAACTCGAGATCATACCGAATATCTCGCTCGAGGTGCTATACCTACGTAGAGAAAGCATACCTCTACAAAGCTATGTAGTAAGTTATAGGTGCTTACTAAATTGTCATCTATAGGTGTATTCATACCGCCATGTGTGCCCATTTGTCGAGCCTGCTGTTTTTAATAGTAAGCAAGACTTTAACTTGCCAGAGTAGTCGTCAGTGGAGATAGAGCCGTAGTCTTATACAAAAGGCTATTGCCGGTGCGTCTTCTCAGGCTCACTCAGACTTAGACATATCAACAGTTTTGCTTGAGAAACCATCGCCATCGCCAGAACCTTTCACAATGCGCTTCTCCATCCTTGCAGCAACCATCTCCGCCGTCTTCTTGGGCTTTTCAGGCGCGCTTCCCACCGAGGGCGGTGTTGTCACGGCGGGTGATGCCTTTGAGAACAGTACCGCCGTGGCACTCGAGAGCCGGGCGACATGCGACACAGCCTACACACTCAAGTTCTACAAGAGCCAGTGGTGCAACGGGCAAGCCACGAGAACCGACATCCAGAACTACCCAGCCGACGCTGCGCAGGTGAACCGATGCGTCAACGTCAACTCGGTAAGATCAAAGGCCTACGTACGCTGCGGCGGAACATCGTATTAACATTTCCGATAGCTCGCCGATCTCAAGGGAATGTATTTCCAAGCAAATCAGAAAGGTGAGCAAGTTCCTCTTGGTCCTTGGTCTCTCCCCCTCCGCCTTTTGCGTAAGCGAGCTAACGCGTTCTCCCAGCTGCCATATGGTTCTACCAGAAGGAAGACTGCCAGGAGCGCAAGAATGGATTCCTGAAACTCACCTCCCCTGGGGGCAAAAGGGAGTTGGCGTAGGCTCAGGTCACTGTAACCAGTTTGCCGTCAGAAGCAAGACCATCAAGTCCTACTGGATCAAGACCTGGGAAGAGTGCGCCAGATAGCACTAGCCAGCCCGCCAACCGGTCCTGGGACTGGCAAACAGGAGCGAGTCTTCTCGAAGTTCCATGAAGCACTGCAGTTCCTCAAGGTGCGTAGCCGCTGTAAGTTGGGGCCTGCGCTGTCAGTGCGGGGTCAACTTCCATGTAAGTCCGCTTCCAGCTGCTGAACCCGAGGGAACCAGCCCGGAGGTGACTAACGTAGCCGTACTTACTGTAGCAGGATCAGCCCGCCTTCAGTTACGGCCGGACCGGGACGTCCTAGTAGCGCTATTAATAACGAACAGCTAAGCTTACCACCTGTCTTAAAATTATTTTATATAACGTAATTTGAAGTTATTTTATGATATAACCTGGAGCGCGTCATCTTATCTACCGTGATGTACTTTGACTTACTAGATATAGGGGGAGACGTAGGCTTAGACCTTTTGAGTTTATAATAACGGACTGAAGCTGCTATTACTTGTTCTCCTGTGAATATGACTATGAATTTCGGGTTTTAAAGCTTACTAATACCTCACAAGCAGCTCAACTATTACGTAGTATTTCTTGAAGTGCGAATGATTTATACGTTGAATCAGAAAACATACAACGACTAAAAATGGAAATGCGTCTTGACTACGCGACCACCAACCCGGTAAGCACCCAACAGGTCATTAACCGCCACAGGATCCAAACCCTGCTTGACCGCATAGCCCGGCGGCTTGATGGCACCGACCGAAAGGTAGCCCGATAGACGTGCCCAGAAGGGCGCGCAGAGCTCCGAGTTGAGTTGCAAGCTCCCGAACACGTTGAGAACCTCGTATCCTCCCTTCTTCGCCCCCGTGACCTTGGAAGCATCAATAGGCCCCCGAGGAATTAGCCTCGCGAGCAGGCCCTTCCGAGAGTCCGATAAGGCGTTGACGCCCAGGTGCTGCTCGGCAGGCGGGTTGATGGTGTCGAGCGCGTAGAGGAGATCGTCGCCCACGACGGCCCGGATGCGCGTCAAAACGGCGTCGTGGCCTCCGTGTCGGTCCAGCACGTGCGTGGCCCCGAAACCCTTGAGCTCGGCCTCGTTTCCGCTGACCGCAACGATTTCGCCAATGCCGGCGAGCTTCGCCAGCTGGACGGCGAACCGGCCGTTGTTGGTGCCGCCGCCGATGATCAGGACAGAGGTGCCGGCGGAATTGAAGTTTTTGGATCGCGCATCATCAACCCAAGGCGCCGGAATCTGCAGCCTGTCGAATAGCCCGACGAGGGGCGCGATGATGTTGGTGGGGGATTGTGGCCGCCTCGTCGTCTGATACCGAGTCGGGGACCTTGGCGAGCGCCGACAGATCCGCGACAGCTTACTCTTGGAGAGCCGATTGGGAAGACCCGCCATTATGACCGACGAATCCTTGCGTGACGATGCGGTCACCCACAGAAATACCTTGGACATCCGGGCCGAGCTGTGTCACGATACCTACTACATCGTTGCCCAAGACGGCTGGGAGACGGTTCTGGGTGAAGAGGCCGGCGTCGCGACCCTTTTGGTCGTGAGGATTGAGCCCCGCGACCTTCACTTTGAACTGCACCTGCTGCGGCCCCGGGCTGGGGATCGGTTGGTGGTGGACGAGCACGACTGGCTTGCCCACCTCCTGCACGACTATGGCGTTTTGCGTTTGGGTCATGCTGTTCGCGAAGACCCAGCTAGCAATGATTGAGCGTAGGTAGTTGGAGATTAGGTGTTATGAACTGATAGATCTGCCTGGGTTGCATTTTACGATCACCCGGTACGATCTGGCCCCTTAATCCTCACCGTTCATGTGCTTACACAATGCAGCTTTATTAGTAGCATCTTCGAGATGGTCTCCAACGGCAAATCGAAGCCTATGTTGGCAAATTTACGACGTAAGCATGGCGTGCGCCGTAAGTCCGACCAGTGGTGGAGGAAGAGCTTAGTCAAGCAGCACCTGATTGTCAGCGAGAACCAGTACGAATGCCGACATCGACATGAATGGTATTTGAGGGTAGTCCGGCAGATGTACTAGATCTGAACTTGAGCCCCAGTCCCCCTAGTAGCCGCCTCCCTAGAGAGCTGAGCAGCCCCCGCATTCCAGGGCTGTCCACTAACTCACAGCATACCACAGACAGTTTGGGGAGTCAGTACTGCCTGCTTCCTGGCGTCGTCTAGGGCAAAAAGACAACCACACCAAAAACATACAACACCGAGGATTCCCAGGTCGTCACCGACCCTAGTACTAATTCGGCTCTCTGCTGCTTATATATGGGAGAGCGGACGGGATCCCTAGTATTCAGCAGGATATGGTCGTATGTGACAGCAACATAAGCTGCGGCACTCTATATAGAGCATACGCAACGGTCCCTTTGTTACAGTCTTTCTTGGTGGATGCCAGCCCCGACATCAGCACCCTTGTATACCCAGGAGGAAATGAAGCCATAGCCAGTGTCAAGAACCAACGATTTTAAAAGCTTGTGTGTGTGATGCCTTACGTGGTTCCGCCACCACTCGGTTCCGGGTTTGGGCAAGCCCTCGCCGTAGGATCTCATTGAAGATTCCTGTTGCGACCAGGCGTATATGACAGCCTGCACGACTTCATTGAGGTTGAGTAAGCTGTGGTTTTGTTCAAGATAAAGCACTGCAACTGGATCCTCATCCTATAACCCCAAGACGGTGGCGCTATTGTCGCTGCGGCGGTGTTGTGTTCCAGGTTGCGCGGCGACATTGGCGCTGAGATAACGCTTCTGTGTCGCCAGGTACTGTAGAGGAGCGTACATCGTTGCCACCCGAAAGACGGTGGCTGTGTTGGCCATTGGCTGGGTTGAGGCAGAGTCGCATCGACGAGAGCTGAGATTCTAGGCTGGGCCGGCTGGGTAAGGTGAGTGTCAACAAGGCCGATGGCTGTGTGGGCGGAAAGGGTCCACCGTAACAAGAGCAGTTCCACATTGGGAATCCCGAATCATCGCCATGGCTTCTGATTGGTTCTAAGCCAATGCTACAAAGAGAAGCAGCAGTATTTCAACCGGCGGTACGGGTATCTGAAATCAGCCCGCGGCAGTTTGGGTTGGGTTTGAAAACTGAGGGTGGGACCATCTGTTGGTCGGGTCCGGTGATGAGAGAGCACTGAGAAATGGGCCTGAGAGGATAGTAGCGGCATGGCAGACACAAGAAGGCAGACAAAACGGGTGACATGTCAATTGAGTCCCCGAAGAACTGCTTTTAGCAATATCAATGCATACATTTCTCGGCGTGGCGTTAGCATCCTATATTGCGGACCACCTTTCTTCTGCTGCGCTGCTTTTTCTCGAGCGACAGGATGACAGGCAGGCAGGGGGGTGTCCTTCTGGGGTCGAGATTGAGGTGCGCCAGGCGAAGCGCGCCGGCTACTGAAGAACCCCTCCGAGATCTTCTCTACTCTTTATCCAACTAAAAATCACCTGCAACGATGCCAATTGCTGGCCGTCGTGGCATGCCATGAAGACGTAGCACTGGGCCCTAAATAGAAGCTGAGCAGAGACGATTGGTGGCATCCGTGGGCACACCGCCAGAAACCGTCCGGCTGGCTTGGCAGTGTGCGGCATCCAGGGACGAACCCATAGGCTGTCTGGGCGTGTGTCGCAGTGTTGTCATCATCAGAGTCAATACAGTCAAGAATAAAGTTCGACATGCGACATCCACCTTCTCTTGTTTTGTTTTTTCTCCTTGGCGGGCCTTTACGTAAGGAACCGTGGACTTTGGTACTTCTGCTGGGTTACTTGATTCTGCATGCGGTGCTGGCTGGCGGAGTCTTGCTGTAGGCATGCGAGCGCCAAGCGTTTCCGACAGACAAAGAAATGATGGCGACGTGCTGACTCGCCGGAATGGGGCGGGAATGGATAGTGCTTTTACGACTTGGGCAGAGATAAGTACATACAGACGTAGGTTACGCCAGAGCAAAGACAAGGAAATAGGGAAGAGCACATGATTGGATTGAGGGACTCGCCGGGCGCGCCCAGTGTTTGCCCGCGACCCCGAGTGTTGCGTTGCGTTGCGTTGCGTTGCGTTGCGTTGCGTCCTCCCCCAAGGACCAACCAGGCCGGATGCGAACTTGGCCAAGCGAGTTGGCAAGGTCTAGGCGGCGATACCAAGCGGCGTCGGCGTCAGGCGTGCTGGCGTCGTTGGGCGTAGTCTGGGGTTGGCAAACGACACTTCAGAGGACGGCGGGGGGAGGAGGAGGAATTCAGAAGTGGGATCGGCAGGGCCATGGCTTGTCCCCCAAAGACCAAGGCCCGGCTTTGGTTTGAGGCGGCTTGGGGTTCAAGTTATTGTTAGACCTCACTGCCCATCTTGCGGCGGAGGGAGCCGGTTGGTTTGCTGTGCTGTCTGGGCTGACCTGCTAAGCACTTGGCTTGTCTGTTGGAGTTGGGGTAATTCTGTAGTAGGTAGGCGTCGTCGTCGTCGCTGTCAGCGACGAAGCTAAAGTCATGATATGCAAGTAGGTATAGACACTTTCTGAGACTTTCTCGTGCAGTACCACCACGCCGGTTTTCTTTTTTCTGTCATTTCATCTTGGCAGACAGAGTTGAGATGGTAAGAGGGCAACAACCCAAAAAAAAAAAAGAGGATCACACAAAACGCGAGCAGACGAGTTGCTCGCCTGCCGAGACTTTTGGTGAGCAAGCGAATGCTTGGCCGTGGTCTTGGCTACTTGGCTTGGACGCCTATGACTGAGGGCGAAGGACTGCCAATTCTTTCCCAAGTTCTCGACTTCTCTTGGGCTCAATTTCTCCTCAAACGCACTCGTATGTTGCTCGGCGAGGAAGACTGTCCATTTAATCCCGTCCGTCTTCCCGCTCCTCCCCTCTTCTCTGCTGCCCATTCGGACTTTCATTGCCAGATGCTGTTCTTTACCGTGCGACTTGCACATCGCCCGCCGAAGCGACCGCACCCTAAAAAATACAAGACCGACACTTTGCCAGGCCCTCCACCGCGACATGGGCTGGCAAGCCCCTCTCCATACCATGACCCGAATCATCAATGCGGAAAGGGGACGGAGCCGAGACGTGAAGGAGTTCTCGCAAGTGGAAGACTTCGGCCGTGATGTCAAGGTCGAGAGGGAGGAAGACGCCGGCTCTACTACTCCAGGCGCTGTTCCAGGTCCAGGTGCAGCTGCAGCTACTTCAGTGGGGTCTCCACCGCCCCCAACCTCAACCTCCGACGGCCCGACCGCTGAAGAAGAAGGTCGCAGTCGCTACCGCTACGACCAACCACCACCCCCCTCGTCGCCCTACAGCCCTCGACAGCTCCTCACGCCCCCCTCCTCCTACGAACCATCCTACTACAACTACAACAACAACTTTGTCGACGACAGCAGCAACCGCCACATCATCATCCACAATGACGACCCCTCCGACCGACTACCGTCGACCGCGGTCGCAACATCCACGCGACAACCGCCGCCCCACGACGAACGGCGCCTGCCCCCTTCAGCCCGCGCTGGCACACCATCAAGCGCGTCCTGACCCTGCTCTCCATGACCTGGTCCATTGTCATCCTGGTGCTGTCCTGCCTCTTTGCCGTCCATGGCGGGCTGGCCGACGGCGTGGGCCTCTGGTCCCTGCCCATCACCATCACCACCCTGCTCTGGAATAGCACCGAGCTCATCACCTACTGCGTGCGGCGCTCGACCTCTTCCACCTTTGCGCCCGTACGCCGCGGCATGCACCCGGGCGCCCACGTCGGCGGTCATTTGTGCTTTTGGCTCACCTGCGCCCTGGCCGTCTACCTCAGCAGCTCGGTCTACAGCGACGTGATCGACACCCGCCGCGACTGCAACGCCGTGGCGGCGGCGGTCGCGGCGGCCGACGGCGTCACCATCGATACCGCCGACTTCGAGGTCCTGCTGAGGGGCCACTGCAACAGCAACTACCACTTCGCCTCCAACCTGGGCCTCTACCGCGAGGGCTTCTACGTGCCCAGCCTGCAGACGCTGCTGGCCATGTTCGTGCTGGCGACGGTGACGCATTTCGCGCTGTTCGTGCGAGCCTGCGTCGAGGTCGACCAGCGGAACCAGCTGCGGTTTTCGAACGATCCGGCCGATCGTGATACCATTGCCGACGCCTTTCCGACACGAGAACAGTACAGAAGCGCAAGGAGTCGCCGGCTGAACGCCACGACGGCGGGCGCCTATTACGAAGAATGGCGCACGAGGAAGAATAAGAATAATAGTACGGGCAGGCCGCCGGCGCGCGGTGCCCCGGAAATGACACAGCAACAATACGTGTAGCGATGGCTATATCGCGGATTGTAACTTACGAGATATGTTTACTACTGAGATACTTGACAAATATGATGATACCCAATTTCCTGCCATTACTTAGTTGAGAAGCGTAATGCTACTCCTACTATTATTCAATAGGGGAACTACCTCCTTATTCAATGTATGCTTGCGACTTGAGCTAAGCACAGACATGGCCCAGATCCCATCACGCGTCAAGTAGAAAAGGTGTGTGCACTTTGATCAATACTGCGATTGCGTAGTCACTGTGTCTGGATACGTTATGAACAACTATTTTCTGAATAAAGCATCACGATGATTGTGTTGCCATCTAATTGGGAGGTTAGCAGACAAGGTGCTAAGGGCAATCAGATTCGAACCATTTAATTACTAGAACGATTATGATCGCTTGCTTGCATGTGAACAGTAGAAGATTTTTAAAATGGTCATTAATTTGCTTCGTGGCAGCTAATGTACAATTGATGGTATGGTTACAGGTAGTGTGGTATCATAAGTTCTCTCGTCTCATCAAATTCGTCAATATTCTTCTTTTTGCTCACCCTCCAACTTAGGACATGCGGTAGGCAGCGTCTTTGGAGAAGTACCGGGAGATGTCGTTGTCGTTGCCGCAGTGGTCGCACTTGTGCAGCACCTTGGCGCCGGAGTGACCGGGGCCGTGGTGGCCGTCACCCATGCCGGGAACCTTGTTGGCGATACCGCCCATGGCGCCGCCGCTGGTGTTGTGTTGGGTGGTGGGGTTACCGCTCATGGGTCCGCTGTTGTGGTGGGAGGTGGTGTTGTTGCCGATGCCATGCTCAGAACCGGATCCCACGTGGTTGCCGGTCATACCGTGGTTGCCACCAGCGCCCGGCATCATGCTCGATTCAGGCGCGCCAGCAGCGTACTCGTTTTCGGGCATGCCGCCGCCGGCCATGTGGGGTGCCATGCCGCGAGCCATGCCATCGCTGTTCTCGCGGTGGCCGTGGTGGCTGTGGTGACCGGTGTCGTGGCCGTAAGTGGTGCGGCTGGTGGTGTTGTGGGGATCCAGCATGCTGGTGTGGCCACCGGAGCCAGTGTGGCCAGCGCCGTGAGTGCCGTGAGTAGCGCTGCTGCCGGTGGGGTCGAGCATGCTGCCGGAGTTGTTGTGGTGGCCGTGGGCGCCGGTGACGCCGCCAGCGTGAGCACCAGTGGTGTTGCCCATGGGGCCAGTGGCGTTGTTACCGCCCATCATAGGCTCGTTGACGCCCGAGTTGGGGTGGCCGCCCGTCATGCCGGAGTTGACACCGGTGGGGTTCATGTGGGTGGTGCCCATCAGGGAAGGCTCGTTGGTGCCGCTGTGACCAGGCGCGCTGTTGTGCCATCGGTCCGCCGTGTTCATGCCAGAACGGTCAGCACCAGCGGCGGGGGTGTCGTAGGCGTGCATGTCATCCTTGTGGTGGCGGTTGGCCAGCTCGGAAGCGGCGACACCACCGGCGGCACCGGCGAGACCCTGCTTGCCGCGGCCGCTGCTGTTGGTGGGGGCGTCGTACTCGTCGACCTTGTGGTCGCGGGTGAGGTTGTTGCCGCCGTCGGCCGGGCGGTGGGTCATGTTGGCAGAAGACAGGCCGGGTCCGCCAGTGCTGGTTCCAGTGCGGACGTTGGACTGGTTGCCCGTGGTAGGGGTGCCGGGGTTGATGCGGTCGTCGTAATTAACGTGGCTGCCGGTGGCGCCAGTCATCATGCCGGGCGTGTTGTGGGTGTTGCCGGCCGCTCCGAGGTTGGAACCGGTCGTACCAGTGTTCGCGCCTGTCATGCCGGTGTTGGCACCAGCCATACCAGTTCCGTGGTGAGAGCCAGTCATACCGGTACCGTGAGTAGTACCGGTCATGCCCGTCTCGGCACCAGCCATGGCGGCATTGCCGTGGTTGCCGGTCATGCCAGCAGAGCCATGAGTGCCGTAAGGCTCTTGGTGAGCACCTGTGCCGGTAAGACCACCATGTGTGCCATGAGTGCCCTGGTGGCCAGACGCGAGACCGTCGTTGTGAGAGCGGCCGTGAGTTCCGCCAACTCCGGATCCGTACTCATCGTAAGGAGCGTCTTTGGTCAGCTTGTTGTGGTGGCTTGTGCCGGTAGTGCCGGTGTGAGGAACGCCTGATGATGTGGTGTTGCCCATGCCAGGTGTGTTGGTGACATCGCCGTGTTGGCTGAGACCACCCTCGTGGCGGCGCTCCTTGCCGCCCAGTGCGTAGTCGGGAGAGTGCTTGCCGCCGTGGGGTTCTGTCCGGGGCTCACCGGCCGAGGGCACGGAGGTGGTGTTGTGTGCTGTGCGAGGGACATCGTCGGCGGGGAAGGCGCCGGGCGCCGTCTTGTGGCTGGTGGTAGTGGGGGACTGCTGAGTGGTCTCCTTGTCGCCGTGCATGGCTTCCTTGATCTTAGTGCCGAGACCCATATTGAATGATTTGGTTTGTCTGTCAAGCTATGTGGGTAGAGGTGGTAGTATATCGATTGAAGTATAGGACTTCAAGTTGTAGTAGTTGAGTGCGGTGGTGGTTGGGGGTGGTTGGGGTATAATGTTAAATGATGATTGGATTGGATTATCTCTACGAACTGCGAGGGAGTTAAAGACGTATATATATATATGCAACTCGGCCTCTAAACAAATCATCTGACATGACATCCCGGGCCAGGCCGCGAATAGCAGCAGTTCGCCAGCTTGCAGAGCGTGTTGCTCATCAGCTTCAGTGACATCAGGCAGCGCCCTGAAACCGGGCAGAGAGACGGGAAGGACTGCCGAAGGGCTAGAGTGTTACTAGCGAGCTACGTAATGTGTCTTGGAGAGGAACGTCACAGTCCCGGGAGGTCTGGGCCAAATCTGGGAGTGCCATGCCTGCAATGCCACTTGTAAGTTTGCGATGGCCGTTCTGCTGTTCTAGAATAGGATGCCCGTCTCGGTGGCTGGTGCTCTTTGGATTGTGTGGATGGGCGGGCGCGTCATGGGCTGCGGCGGGGTGGATGATGGTTGATGTCAGAACCCACTTTGCGCAACCCCAGAATCCAGAATCAGGGCAGAGAGACGAGACAAGAGTGAACCATCGGTCATCGCGGAGGTAGGTCCTCTCAGATCGTTGGGTGGCTGTGCTCCCTCCCGATTCCCCTAACTTTTGGCGTTGGCTGCCGACTTGCCGGTACCCGATAGGTTCTCCCAACGGTTTCTTGTTTTCTTGGCGCTCTATTGCGTCAGGTCCTGCCGATGATGAACTTCCCGATAACCAGATCCCCTGGTTGGGCGGTTCTTTACTTGTATTCGTCGTCAAAGCTCCGAATCTAAAGTGTGGCGCAACCACGGTCGCATGAGGCTTTACTCGTTACTTGTTTCCAGAGCGTGTCTTGTCACACTCAGACACTCGCCATCTGCCCCGTGACCCTCTGATGCAGCGACAGATGAGATACTCCTTACTGTAAAGTGGCATATGCCGGTTGTCGTCACTTGAATCAGGTAGTATGCATGTCTCAGCTTGTTAGTTCAAGACTCTTTGCTGGGGTTGTGGCCAAACATGACACTGATGCAGCTAGAGTGACTTCTTGATTACCACCTGCAGCGAGCGAGTCAACCCCCCTCTTCCCCCTCCCTCACGGCAGCTTCCAATAGATACTGCAGTAAGACGCTGCTTCTCCAACGTCGGCGGACATAGCTCAGTTGGGAGAGCGCCAGACTGAAGAAAAACTTCATCAGCCTATCTGGAGGTCGTGTGGTAAGCAACCCATTGCTTACAATGTGTATCAAGAGCCTGTTAGCTAACAAGACTCTAGTTCGATCCACACTGGCCGCAGTCAATACCTTCTTTTTTTTTTGTCTTTTTCTCCTTTGGTTTCCTCTCCTACACGGCGTAGTCGGTTTAATTTATTTTTCTCGTCAATGGTTCAAATCAACATGTCGCCTTAGTCATTGAAGCCACACTGACGTACAGCTTTACCTAGATTACGCTCAATGAAATCACAGAATGAAATCCAGAAATCCATACCGGCAGGAAACCATCATATGCAGTTATTTTTAATTGGATGCGACCGTGGCGATGTTGGTACTTCCAACCTGAATGAGGGGCGTTCAAGTCAAACCCTCCATCGTCACTTGGACAGTCCTTTTCCCATCCGACAAGACGCAAAGTTCCATCAACAGCATCGCCGGCCGAAGCTGAGGCTCATATTGTTTTTCGGTATTTGATCCGCCAGACTCGGCATTGTCGGATCCGCCATCTTGTTCATCGCAGACTGCCGCTGGCGTTGCCCATCGAAGACTGACCCCTGACTTTCTGTCCTCATGACGATTTAGAACCCGCTCGATGTTGAAGAACTCGGGAAACGTAGACCACCCAAAAGTCAATGGATATCGGTCAACCCATCCTCGCCGCCGGCGGTGCCACCGTACCCCAACTTCTGCGCCGAGGCCAGACTGGGCTCCAGGAGCCCCGCGAGTCCGGCCAGGGCGAGGTAAGTCCGACGCTTCCTCGTGAACAGGGTGGAAGAACCCGCTTCTTGAGATGCAGGCCCAAGCCCGGAGAATTGGCGAAACGAACCAGCAACATACAATGCATACTTCAGGGGGTACCTATGCCGACACGACCCAAGAGTCAGTTGCGGACATCCGGTGATTGCTATAGATTGCTGGACGCATTGCGCGAACAAGGGCCAACCTCTTTCGTTCAAAGTGACCCAAAAGGCTCGAAGGCCGCGGCAGATGTTGAACATATGAGACTGCCGATCAACGGACGGTGCTGGAGGCAAGTCTGCCAAACCGTACCTTGCAGAGCTCCCTCCGTCTACCCAATTGGGATCTCGGAGCATCCTCCCGTCGAGAGTGGAAACCGGGCGGGTCTAGGGATTCCCCAGGCACGTCGTCCTTTGTCCAGTGGTGTTTAGCCTAATGGCCCAATTGCACCTGGTACCCGAAAAAAGCATGATGATGGACATTTACATGGAAGGAATAGCTGGTTCCAATGGCTTTCTGTTTTCCGCTTCAAATTAGGGCAGATAACGTGTTGCGCCGATTCCATGGCCATGGCAACACCTGCACGTGTTTGTTCAGAACCCGACAACTCCTGACTTCTTCCCATCCGGAGCAAACCTATGGAACTCAACAACCACCCCATAAAATCGATATAAACACGTGCTTCTGGCATCCCGTAACGGGCTTCAAATCCCTTCTCGATTGCACGATTATGGAACGATGGTCATGAACTGGCATATTGGCCATGGCTGGGATCAACGTCCAGTGACGTTGAGACAATCGATGAGCAACCATTCCCAACTACTACCTACCCCAGATCAGGAACCCCAAAGCATATGCGTATGTACTGCTCAATGACACCATCGGCACGTGCCGGATATCTGGGGAAAAGAACGATGCATGCAGCGGTGAAACGATCTCCCTCGTGCTGCGGAGTAGCAGTTCGGCTTCCCATGCCGTCTCGACAGCCCGCCGGTCAGCTTGGGCCCGTCCAACAGCTGATGTTGGGCCGATTCATAAGGGAGAGGCTCATGTTGGCGAAGAAGACGCGAGATAGCACTCTAAGATACGCCAGTCACGGGGCCCGGTTTAGATGAGGTAGGTCACACCCGTGTTGGCCCATTTGGCCCGTTCCCGTCTGGCGAAGCAATGAGCTCGATCGGCACAATCGCTGCAGCCAAGATAGCCTTGCTTCTCTTGGCGGCTGATTAGGACGCGCCCTTCCCACTGGACTGGGCCCTGGTGATGAAGGAAACCCCCGGATGGACTGACCGAGATCCCACGAATGGTAGTCCCTGATACGTGGGGGCCACATTTTCCCTTGTTCAAAGGAAGATATAAGACTCCTGTCTACCGGTGTTGACTCTCGACGCTATTTTCGTGTCTCACAGTGGTCACCAACTCGACTCCCCATTAGCTCGAGATGCACAAGACGACTCTCTGCCTTGGGCTGCTAGCCCCTTTCGTTCGAGGTGTCGCCCTGGACAAGAGTGCTTCTCTGGACGATTGCCTCCACGCCGCAGAGGTCCCGACCAACGAGAGGAACTCGACCAGCTGGACCCAGGACACCCTGCCCTTCAATGACCGACTCCACTACACCCCTGTAGCCGTCGCCGTCCCCACGACGGTAGCCCACATCCAAGCCGCCGTGTCGTGCGCCGCCAAGGTTGGTATCAAGGCGACACCCAAGGGCGGCGGCCACAGCTACGCGTCCAGCGGCCTCGGCGGCGAAGATGGACACCTCGTCATCGAGCTGGACCGAATGCACAATGTCACCTTGGACACCAAGACCAACATTGCGACGATCCAGTCGGGGTCGAGGCTGGGTCATGTCGCCACGGAGCTGTTCAAGCAAGGCAAGAGGGCCTTTTCACACGGAACCTGTCCAGGGTAAGCTTCCCTGCATTTGCCTGGAAAACCACCCGTCAACAGTACTGACCATGCCCCAGAGTCGGCGTCAGCGGCCACTCGCTACACGGCGGCTTCGGCATGAGCTCGCACAAGTACGGCCTGGCCACGGACTGGATGGTGGGCGCCACCGTCGTGCTCGCCAACTCGAGCTTGGTCCATACCTCGGCAGCAGAACACCCGGACCTTTTCTGGGCGCTGCGAGGGGCCGGCTCCAACTTCGGCGTCGTCGCTTCGTACGAGTTCAACACCTTCCCGATCCCCGAGGAGGTGACCTACTTCAGCATGCCGTTCCGGTGGAATCTCACCACGGGTTTCGCCAACCTGGCCAAAGTCGAGGCGTACGCCAAAGACTTCATGCCTGCCGATCTCAACATGCGCCTGTTCTCGTCTGGGTTCTCGTCGCAGCTCGAGGGGCTGTTCTACGGCAACGTCTCGGGTCTCCAAGCGGCCCTGGCTCCGCTGCTCAACACGACGACTCCGCCGCTGAAGATCATGCAGGCCGTGAACACGACGTGGATGGAGGCGTTTGCTCACTACGCCAATGCGCCGACGGACCCCACACACCCTTATTCCCAGGTAAGTAAAGCCCCCAATGAAAGCCCCCTTTTTGACACTGGCCGACTTCAATCCCAGCAAGAGACCTTCTACAGCAAGAGCCTGGAACTCAAAGACCTGAGCGGCGACGTGGGCAAGAGCTTCACCAACTACTGGTTCAACTCGACGTCCAAAAACACGCGCTCGTGGTGGTTCCAGCTCGACATCCACGGCGGCAAGCACTCGGCCGTGACCAACGGGGACCACTCCCTCTCGTCGTACGCGCACCGCGACAAGCTGTTCCTGGTCCAGCTGTACGACCGCACCTACTTTGGCGCGTACCCCAAGGACGGGTTCCCGTTTCTGGACAAGTGGGTGGACGCGACGACGGCGCCTCTCCAAAAGGAGGACTGGGGCATGTACATCAACTATGCCGACTCGAGCCTGGACCGCGAGACGGCGCAGCGGGTGTATTACGGGGCCAACCTGCCGCGGCTGCAGTCGCTCAAGGCCAAGTACGATCCGCGGGAGGTCTTTTACTACCCGACCTCGATCGCGCCGGCCGCTGCCGAGTTGTAGATGGGATACGATGAGACAGAGAAGAGGAAGATTGGGAAGTTCAGAGACAGATGTAGAACAATTGAGTCCCATTGCTACTTACCTCATAGATTGTCCCGTCGTGTGGAACGTGGCGGGTAAGAAGCTCCTCGTTTTGGTGTCCACTTGCGTCCTCCATTCTGGCCTCCTGGTATGATCTTGAGGGCAAGTCCCGCATTGTCAGGAGAAGTATGAAGTCAGAGTAAGCACGGTGTATGTCTCTGGGATACGGCAAAGTTGACTAAACATTGCAGGGTAGCAAAAGTGGAGCCAACGACAATATGGGGAGAATGCCAACCACCATGATTTCTCACGGGAGGAGGGGAGGGGAGGGAGACGCACAAGCACCTGATTACTTGGCAGAATCCCAGCCCATCAATCAGCAACCTAGCTACGCTTAGTTAGCATTAATAATACTAGACAGCCCGTACGTAGCAACTGGACTGGTGCTGGGTCCTGGTTCGATAAAGACACGATTCTGAGTCGATACGATACGATTATGCTTACTCTCAAGTGCCGTCGTGTGGGGCCTGCCAGAGATGGAGACTCCCCCGCGAAACTGGCCGTTGTCAGTTCTTGGCCGAGTCAAGGCGCTGGAGACGTGCGCCGTCGGCTTGTGAGTGCCGCAAATGGCGTGCATTGCCTGGGGCCATGTCACATCGGCCGCTGTCACTGCCACTCAAACCGGGCATACCCCCGACGGTGGCCATGTTCAACTCCATTGCTCCGCGCCCACGATGCTCGAATCTCTTCGTCAGAATGGCTGCACCGGCCGGTCATGCGTCCCCTGCCGGAGTTCAAGACTCGTTTCAAGCAACGTCCTCTTGGCAGGCACTGAATGCAACCCACCATGGCTTATCTCAATTAGCGCCGCCCCCGAGATTCATGCCCTATCTTCTGTCTGCCCTATTCCAAAGGAACCACGGTAGCATTGACAGCCAACCCCTAGGGATGTAACATAGCCGCTAGGCTAGGCATAAGCTCCGCAGATGCAAGGTTGACACCGGATTCCAGAGTCACTATGGGACCGGAAGCCGCCCCGTCTCCGTATTGACCCAGAAGGGATACCGCCGACGCGATCACGCAATGAGTATAAAGTCCATCTCGTTTCCTTCCCCTAACTCATCTGCTGCATCCCATCTCTCCTCATCCAACGCCCACCTCCAGTAAACAACCAGTCCACCCTTCACCTTTCATCATGAAGATGCAATTCGCTTTCGTCGCCGCCCTCGTGGCCGTTGTAGCCGCTGCCCCGGCCACCACTCGTAAGCTTTCCACCAACCGCAGTCAGTGTCGTTCTGCCGCTAACCTGCACACCCTCCTTTAGCTGCCAACCCCATGTCCATCGAGGCCCGCCAGTGTGTCCCCGAGGGCGGTAGATGCAACGCCCACAGCCAGTGCTGCTCCAACAACTGCCGCTTCGGCAACCTTCCCAACCAGTCCACCTGCCGGCCCCCTCTGGGCAGCCCCAACGACAAGCTCTAGAGCGTCCCAGCATGAGACGGAAACATGATGACGATTATGGGATGGGAGGATATATGACAATTGACTTCGGGGGCATGGATGGATGAATCCATGAACGATTAATGCAGCTCTAGCATAGGTCTTCCGTCAATGATAGCACGAATTTATGCTCCAAATCCCACCGCAATGCAGTAGTACTCCCTTCAGACGGCTGGCCTGATGCCGAAATATAAACAAGACACACGTAGCGGCCATCCTGAAGTCTAGTACCCAATGTAGCGCCAGCCCAAGTAAATCTGCTGCTGCGTCGCGCCACTCTTCATGGCCCTGCCCTGCTGCTCCGGAGTCCCGCCCAAGAGCTTGTTCAAGTGGCGGACGTGCCAGCGGTAAGCGGTGATGGTGACGAAGAATACCGCCACGCAAGCTAGTACTGCATTGCATTGAAAAACCAAAAAGTGGTCAGTGGATATCCTGTAGTAAGGTAAACTGGCGAAGAGAATGAGACCTACAGCACCCAAACGCGGCGTAGTAGTGAGGCGGGGCGTACCAGAGGTAGCTCGCCCACAGGTTGCTGAGTCCGCCGAGCGAATTGATCATGGCCGTGCCGGCGGATCGTTTCGGATAGGGGCGGGCCATGTGCAGGTTGAGGGTCTTGTACACCATGATCTGGGGAAGAGCTGGGAATCTTCTGTAAACCTGGCCCATCATATATTGGGAAGGAATAAGAGAGCGTGAATGAGTGCAACATACTAACGGCTGTGGGCATCAACATCATGGCGAAATAGCGGGCCGCGGTGTTCAGTGTCGCCAGTGAGATGATGTAGGCAAGGACGCCAATGCCAAGTGACCCTACAATCATGGAGTAAATGGCATTGTACCGCTATGTATGTAAAATCAGCACGTGACATCTTCCATGGTGCGGTGTGAAGAGTACGTACGTCGCTAGCCCAGGAAGCACCAACAAAAACAAGAGCTGCGAGGAGATAGGGAGGTGCCGTGAGCAACAGGGCCTCATCTTTGCCGTAGCCCAGTGTTTGAACAATAGACCTGTGGGCTAGAGTCAGCTACTCCGATATACACACCCGGTGACCCATGCCACTGGACAGTCCAGGGCCAACTCACGGGAAGAAGTTTACGCTCGAGCCAATGGCCTGCGACATAAACATACACCACACGAGGGCCCAGATCTTGGGGTCTTTCACGGCGAGGAAGAAGCCCTGTCTTGTTGTTGTATTCTCGTGGGCCTCACCGGCACCGGCTTCCTTCTCGAGCCGCCAGACGGCATAGTCGCGCTCAACCAGACTCAAGAGTCGGGCGTTGTGAGGATATTCAGGCATGACCAGGGCGAACAGGATACCGCAACCGACGGTCACGACGCCCTCACTTTGTCATAATAAGAAACGCAAGTCAGCTTTGTTTGTTAGCTTCAGGAAAATGGAAGGAGTAATCTCACACCATAAATAACCACCGCCACCCCGCGATGCCGTGACGGCCGTCCAGCGTGAGGCACGCGGCGGCCACGAACCCGCCAAAGGCGCTTCCGACCATCTGGGCCATGAACAAACCGGCCAGCCGTTTCCCCAGCTCGCTCTTTGTGTACCAGGCGCTCAAAAAGTAGATGACGCCCGGGAAGAAGACGGCTTCGGTCACGCCGAGAAAGACGCGCACCGCCAGCAGGGAGCGGTAGGACTGGACGGCGGCGGTGGCGGCGCTGACGCAGCCCCAGATGCAGGCGGCGCTGCAGATGTCTAGGGATATCGCATTAGCGGACTTGAATGCGCATGGGATATCATGTCAGGGTCCAAGCTTACATAAACCGGGACGAGAAATCTTGGTTATGAGGAGATTCGAGGGGATCTGGAATGGTATATAGCCGACTGGTTTCGCAGAAGAGCAAACACGTCAGAATATCCCCAATTTATACGTTTAACGGCACCCGACTCAACCTGCGGAGTTCTGGCTCACCGAATAAGATGGAGATGGCCGTGGCAAAATCGTGTTCGCTCATGTTGAGATCCTTGGTGATACCGTAGACCTTGGAGGCAGCCAACGCGGATCTGTCAACGACTATAGAATATAGCATCAGCGAGATATGCTACACGTATCAGGTCCATAGGACTTCAGGGGAAGAAGATGGAGCCCACAGTTAAGGATATAAAGGATAGTCATGATCGGCCTGTTTATCAGTGTTGAAAGTCAGTTACCCCGAAAGTGAACATAACTGTAGGTGAGGGGACCTACAGAATGACGAAATCCACTTTCCGGACCATCCTCTTCTCCAATTTCTTGAGCTCGTCTTCGGCCATACCACGCAGGCTCTCGGGAGTGGCGACTGTGTGAACACCGACCGACTTCGAACAGGCCTCGTCGACATGCTTAGTGCCGGGTTTGGGAAAGTCATCGTCGGCCGTGATACCGAGTGTGTTCTGACCCCTCGGCATGATGACGGCGGCGAACAGTGACTGCAGAGCTTGCAGTGGGTACTTGGGCAAGGCTGTATATAGGAGAAGTCCACGCTGTTGCGTGATATATATATGAGAATCTATCAGAAGACTCAGACACTTTGTTCTGAAAAAAGGACTCTAAGTAGATAAATTTGGCAAAGTAAGAATATGCGGATGTTGTTAAAAGACCGCGTCGGACTTCTATCCGACCCCCTTTTCCGCCAAGACTGGGGGCTCTCCTGGGAATCAATCGAAGACGCGGGGGAGCTCCACGTTATCCCTGCTTTACCCCGGGTCTCAAGAACTCCGCAGGGAATCGTTCGACGCCCTGCATCTTCACCGGAGAGTCTAAATCGTCTGGTCATCGTGTTAACGTAGCCGACCGGCAAACCTGCGCAGCCGAGTTCCCCTAATCGTGAACTCGGGCTATGATGTTTAGGCAATGGCATGTTCAGTTACTGGAAAGGGACTGGCCGTATCTCTAGATTGAAGAAGTCTATGAGTAGCATACGAGTCAGTTATCGAGCGCAAATGAGAAGCTCAGGTGTGGCGGTTCCGACCTGAAGTACTTTCGTGACTCAAAAAAAGGCGCTACACTCTGAAGGGGTTCATTAAGAGTCTGTAAGATCACGGGAGCGTACTATATACCACGTTTCTCATACATACTCATCTAACTGCTACTGCCCGACGACTCATTTCGTCGCTGTCTGACTCAGCCTTTGTTCCGTCTCCTGCAACGGCTGCACCGTCTCCACGATCCAAGCCTGCTTCTCCGGATCCGCATAGACCGGATAAGGCCGGCGGCAATGGCAGCCCTCGAGCGGGTAGCCGAGCAGCTTGGCCACGACCCATTTCGTGCCGTTGATGCCGCCCTTGCCGAAACCCCATTCCATCTTGGCCAGCTGCAGCTGCGCCGCTTCCGCCTCTTTGGTCTTGCCACTCCGAAACAGCTCAAAGATCTCGAGGCAGACGCGGGGGTACAGGTTCGCGACGCCCGTGATGGTTCCCACGCCGCCCACCGCCATGGCCGGAACCAGCCAGTCGCTCTGCCCCGCCAGCGCCGCAAACTGCTCTGGGGCGAACTCGGCCGCGACCCGTGCCACTTTGGCAATGCCGCCGCACGTCAGCTTGACGCCGACGATGTTGGGGTGCCGGCCCAGGCGACTCAGCATCTCGGAGTTGACGTCGAGCCCGGCGGCGACGCCCGGAAAGTTGTAGATGACG
Organism: Apiospora rasikravindrae; assembly: GCA_038363885.1. Classification (NCBI taxonomy): domain Eukaryota; kingdom Fungi; phylum Ascomycota; class Sordariomycetes; order Amphisphaeriales; family Apiosporaceae; genus Apiospora; species Apiospora rasikravindrae. The sequence goes on from JAQQWK010000008.1 coordinate 55,207, forward strand.
ATGGGGATGGGGCTGCTGTCGGCCAGCTCCACGAAAAAGGTGACAATGGCCTCCGAGTCCATGGCGAAGTGGAAGTAGCTCGGCACCAGGACGAGGGCGAAGTTGGCGCCGGCCTTTTCGGCGAGCACAGTTTCGGCCATGACTTCGCGCGTGCAGCCGCCGCCGCACCCCATGGTGATGGGCAGGTCGGGCCGGCCTAGCTGGATGGCTACTTCACGCGTGGTGCGGACGAGCTTCGACTTTTCTTCGGGGGTGAGCGTTATGGCCTCACCGTTGGTACCGGCAAGGACGACTTCAGGTCGGTGGGTTAGCCTTCTGCTCGTGGCTCTGAGTGCGGGTGTTGAGACTTACTGCCATGTAAACCGGAGCTTACTAAAAACTCCAGGTGCTTTGTTTGAATGTCCCAATCGATCTCCTGCGTCTTGTCATTGCGGAACCATGTCAGGCTTGGCACGTGGACACCCGGCGGAAAGGGCCTCGACGGTGAGGCGGTTGATGAAGAAACCATGGTGACGGATGGGCGGTAGTGCTGGCTTGAGCTCTACGGAGTGTAGATGAGAAGGACTGGGCAAACAGGAACGCTGAGCAGGGAGGTGAAGAGGGAGTAAAAGATGTGAAGAGGAAACACAGAAAGTACGAGCGTCATCTCGGTATAAAATACACCGCGCTGCCAACCACCGACCCCGGATCGACATGTGGGCTCAGTATGTCATGGTGGAGAGTCCTGGGCGATCATGCCATTCAGACTTCCCCGACTGCGCCTAAGAAACGGTCGGATCACAACCATATTTCCGAGTCGATCTGCCGTTGACTGGCAACTTGTTGCTACAAGATAAGACGTTCGGGCCCAGTACTGGCAGGTAGACCAAGCAGAGCAGCTATTCAAACGAGGGGGTGCAGCGTAATCCAAAGAGACCGGTTGATTCAAGTGACACCCGCCACCCGACACCCGGGATGCATCGTGCCAAGAAGTCAAGCGTCAGTTGAAAGTCCCTTTCTCCAACTCCCCCACAACTCCATTGCCGACGAGCGGGGAAATTCTGGACTTGTCGGACGGGTCTCCGACGTTCAAACATAAAGCATCTAGGGGGCCATCGCAAACGATATACACTGGGAACTCACCGGCTTGAGTGGTTGCCTACTGATAAAGCATACTCCAGGCTTCACCATGTCCGCGGATCAAACCACAACCAGTGCGACGGGTCCTAAACCCGTCATCCTGCACCTCGGGGATCCCATCAAGTACAACACCGACATATACCAACAATTGAGCAGCAAATTCGCCATAATCCACCCTTCCAGTGAAGAAAGGCAGAGGGAGGCCTTCTTGAAGAGTCTCCGCGAGAAGAAATGGGGGGACTTCGCCGCCGTCTTCCGTCCGTGGTGGGCGACCGGTGGAGAGATGGGCCGCCTGGACCGGGAACTCGTGTCGCTGCTCCCAAGATCCTTACAGGTTTGGGCATCTGCTGGGGCGGGTTACGATTGGGCCGACGTCGACGTGTTGGCTGAGCACGGCGTCCTGTACTGCAACGGCGCGCTGGCGTCATCGGAGGCGGTCGCCGACATGGCCATTTACCACCTCATCTCCGTGTTTCGCAACATGCAGTGGAGCAACATGGCCGGCCGGGCGAAGGACCCAAAGGCTTGGACGGACGCCCACATCAACGCGCAGTTTACGGCGCACAACCCGCAGGGTCATGTACTCGGCATCGTGGGTCTCGGGAACATCGGATACCGCATCGCCGTCAAAGCGTTCAAGGGATTCGACATGCGCATAATCTATTATGACCCGTTTCCCAAGAGCGCCGAGCAGGAGGCTGCCATCGAGGCGACCCGGTGCTCGAGCATGAACGAGCTACTTGCTAGTGCGGACTGCGTCATGCTCGCAGCACCGGGAGGCAGCGGCAAGCTCATGGACAGAGAGCGCATCGCACGGATGAAGAAGGGTGCTCGTCTGGTGAATATCGCTCGGGGCGGCTTAGTGGAGGAGGAGGCGGTCGTGGAGGCCCTGGAAACCGGTCAATTGTCTGCCGTTGGACTTGATGTCTTTGAAAACGAGCCCTGCCCGCACCCCAGATTGGCCGGCTTCCGAAACGCGACGCTCACTTGCCATACGGCGGGCGGCGCGCTAGAAACAGCGGTCGGCTTCGAAGGCTTGTCCATGAAGAATGTACTGGCGGTTTTGTCAGGACAGCCACCCTTGACTCCGGTCAACCAGGACTTGATGAAGTTCAGACAGGGCGGACCCCGACTTTAAATGCAGCAAACAAGCGCAAAAATCCGGTTGTATACCGTGCATGATGGGACAAATGTCGACGCGCCTGTTGGTCTCTTTACTGTCCTGGTCCTCTGCACCCAGAGTAGCATACCAAAAAGAAGAGCAAGGAAAAAGAAATCAACTCCGATGCGGGGAATCGAACCCCGGGCTACACGGATCTTTTTTTGAGAGCGTGTAATGTTAGCCACTACACCACATCGGATGAGTTACGTAATCAGATGAGAGCGGGTGTCTATATTTATTTATATATCCTAGGCTAATTCAAGAACTGCCAAATTGTCCTCAGGCGGAATCGTTCTTAATGAGTGTCAGTAGACGTGAAGATCCCGACCCTGCACCGAGGGCCATCAGGCCACTCGTGACCGTTCGTAAGAACGTACACAGTCAATGTCCGATGAACACGCCGCGTAGCATGCAGGCTGTTGGGATCAAGTTGGAGAGCGATGCAGATGAACTCAATGCAGCCCCTACCGTCTGGCAGTAGAAGTGCGTGGGGGAGGTTGACCCATTTCCATTATTAGAACCCGACACGCCGCAGCCTTATCGTTATCAGCCGCCGGCGCCCGCCCAAAAGTCTGGAAGTGTGGGGCCTTGCCTGCTATGGAATTCTTTAGGTGTCCTCTACCATTCAATCCGGCTGGTTGGTCGGTCGGCATCTTCCAGTCTCATCTCCGAATCCGCATTCGTTCTTCGAGGACCTTCTCTCTCTCTCTCTCCTTCTCCTAATACACTTTGCTCTCTCCAAAGCACCGACACCTTGCTGCTATCCCGGCATTGCACCTTCCTCAGCAACTGCGCCCCTTTCACTGCGCCCATCCGCCAAATCGTGAAAGAGCGACCGACCTACCTCCCCACCTCCAGGGACTCTCACGCTCTCGAACCCACCTCGGTCGGACGACGACGACCCCCCAAGTCCTGCATTTCGACAACGGAAGAAACCAAAGCCACACTCGCGAACAGAACCCCCCACCGTCAAGATGGCCGCGACCGAAGAGTACTTCGACCTGCTCCCGCTCGACCTCGACCCGCAGACCAAGGCCGTGACGGCGCCCTCCAGCGCCTCCAAGGCCCTGCACGCCGAGCTGGCCGCCCTCAACAGCCTGCACCGCAACCTGCTGGCGCTCGAGAACACGCCCCAGATCCCGCCCCCGCCGATCCCCGTGAACCCCAAGCGCAGCGCCAACATCACCAAGCTCAAGGACAGCGGCAACGACCTCTACCGCAAGGGCAAGCACGCCGAGGCCGTCAAGATGTACTTCCTCGGCATCGAGATGGCCCTGAAGCGCCCACTGTGGGAGCCCCAGGGCCTGGTCCGGGAAGAGGTCGCGCAGCTCTTTGCGAACCGCGCCCAGGCCCACATGGCCCTGCAGAACTGGGCCGAGGGCGCCGTCGACGCCGAGGCCTCCGTCGAGGCCAAGCGCGCCGGCAACGCCAAGGCCTGGTGGCGGCGCGGCAAGTGCCTGCTCGAGATGGGCCGGCTCGAGGAGGCCCGCGAATGGGTCGGGCACGGGCTCGAGATGGAAGGCGAGGAGGCCGAGCTGCTCGCGCTGCAGCAGGACGTCGTCGCCCGGCTCGACAAGAAGAACACGCAGGAGGAGACCAAGGCCATGAGCGCGAAGGCCTGAGGGGTCTCGGAGAACGAAGCTCCAGAAGAACGCGAAGACGATGCAAGGCAAGAAAGTGGGAAGCCGAGGTGGGAGAATAGCGATCGAAGCAGGGAGCCGGCCTGGAAGTGTGTGCCCTACCTACACCAATACCGGCGCGCTCCTGGACTCGTTCACCCGGCTTCATTTCTCTCCCGCGGCGAGACAGATAGACAGAAGGAGAACCCCAAACCAGCCAACGAACCATTTTTTATTTGACGGTGGACATGTTGAATTATAGGAAAGGGGTTTTAATGGCTGCTGCTGAAAGCAAGCTCATGGCGTTCCGGATTCGCACTGCATACCATATTTCTCAGCCTTTTGATGCATTGAATTGAAAGAAACTCTTGCTCTACATATACATAGACTTTTTGATGATTTGGTCCCATGTGCCTTGATGAGGACGACGTCTGCTGCGTTAGGGGTAAAACCCGAATTATTTGCTGTTACGAGTTACAAGCCAGCCATGCACGATATGTTGAAGGTGGCTTGCGGGAAATGTAGACGCTCTCCCAGTTGAGCATCCCCGATCCATCAATAGCAATTCAGGTCTCGATCGATACAATGGACAGACTGACTAGTCGTCTGCTCCCGTGGGGCAGCCCGTGCCGCTCTCGTCGGCCCCGTTATCGAAGCCCGGTCCACCAAGCTCCCCCGTTTGTTTCTCTCCGACTTGGACCGAGATGCAGGTTTATACGGGCGAAAATGTACAAGTCCCACCTCCGTAGTCCAGTACGATCGAGCTAAGCCAATATGGATTGGCTACAAGGCGGCATCCTACTCAAAATGATCCGAATCCAAACTTCATTACGGGGCGGCAGTACACATTTGCCCCGACACATCACAGCACAAGAGACGACAACAGTCATGATCGAGGACCCATCGGAAGTCAATGTAAATGCCGGAAATTTGTATTTAGAGTACAGGCCGTATCTTTCTTGCTGCGGGGCGTGGCAGTTGCAGCAGCCGCGAGCCGGAACCTTCCTCTGCTGCACTGAAGCCATCGGCATCTTCAATTGGCCGGCCCCATCATTACTCGTCCGTCCACCGCGACCCGTTGTGGCCCTGTCCTCTTCCCAAGGCTGGCTCGACGCATGTGGGGGCGATGGACAGACTCGATGCGTTGCCGTAGTCAAACGTCTCGAGTCTGACCGTTTAATCATGTCCCCAATGTCAAAGAGACGCGGGATCATGAACCTCGTCAGAAGGTATCGCCAGCCGGGTCATGGTAGGACGAAACAGCGGAAAATTATCGTCGAGCTGCCCAGGCGTCGTTGTCGTCTTCATTTCCTCCCCTCTCTTCCTCGTCGTCGGGTCTCTTGCTCTCTCACGCTCCATGCCATGTCATGCTAGGTATCAAACGCCGTGGTGGGACTAAGGGAAGAAAAAAAAAGAAAAAAAGCCAACTTAAGAGAGGAAAAACAAAACAAAACAGCTGATGCAAGGTTCCCCTCCCAAACTTCCGTGAGGCTCTCATCCTGCGCATGCGCACACCATCGTGGTGATCTGCAGACAGGAACAGAGAGCGCCGTCCACTCCGAAGCCCCCGAGCGTAAGATCATGTTATCTTCTCGAGGGCGTGGCCGGCATCATGCTGGCGCAACCCTATTCGTCGTTCTCATACACACACACGCCAACTGGTGGTATCGGCGTGCCACCCACTTTTCAATATATATGTCGATTTCTCTTCATCATTTCTCCACACACACGTGCCACTTAGTCTTCTTGGACGTCTTAAGCCTTGGTCTCGACCTGGCCGGCCGTCTTCTCGTTCATGACGCCGGCGGACTTGGTGGGACGGCGGGGGCGCATGACGGCGTCCTGGCTGGACATGCGGCGGTCGAGGGCGCGCTCGAGCTTGGCGCCGAGGGCGAGCTTGGACATGTTGGCCGTCTTCTCCTCCGAGAGCTCGACGCGCTGCTGCGAGAGGGCCTTGTTCTCCATGCGGTCGAGGCCCGTCCCGATCTCTTGGATCTCGGCCTGTGCGCTGTCCGTCGTCTGCATCGTCGCGGCGACCGAGGGGGCCTGCATGCTGTACTGGCTAAAGCGGACCGACGTGCGGGGCGTCGAGTTGGGCTGTTTGTGCGACATGGAGAGGCGAGGTCAGTGGTGCGGTTCTTGCCAGACGTTGCTTTGGTAGGTGTTGTTGATAGCGAGAACGCCAAGGGGGTGTATAACGCAAGAGGTATAACGCAAGAGGTGTATAAGGTTGGTTATAGGAGTGGTTGGTGAGAAAGGCAAAAGATATGGCCTGATCAGAGCTTGGGGAGGGAAGGGCTAGAGTGATGTATGTACTTTGACGTAGAGAGAGAGAGAGAAAGAGGTCAGGGTGTGCTTGGGGCAAGTTCCGGATGGGTTGGGATGGGACGGGGGAAGCTAAGCAAGTGTGCTATTGAGTCAGAATCCATAACATACCGACGGCGCCATCATGGGGCGAGAGGACTCGAGAGAGGCAGGCATTTTGGGATGGAGGCTGCTTGTTTGTGTGAGTGGTGTGTGGTGTGTGGGTATTGTTGTGCGTGAAGCAGGTAGTAGCAGTAGTACTGGGCAAGGTGCCTGGGTGCTTTTGGTATGCTGGTAGTATGCTGTCACAAAGGTGGGAATCGAAGATAATAAGGTTCCTGGTGTCTTAAAGCGGGCACGAGTATTTGACGTTGCAGTAGCGCCGGATCGCGTCGCTTGCCTGTTCAGTTCGGGGTGTTGCTGGGCAGAGGGGGACGAGGATGGGAAGGGCGAAGGCGAGGGCGAGGGCGATGATGACGGGCGACTCGACTGGTGGTTGGTAGCAAAGCAGGGACAGTGGCAAGACTCGAGAGACTGTGAGGGAGCGTGCTTTTGGTTTCCAGAAATTCCCTGCTGTAGCGCTGGTAGCGTCGGGTTGATGTGGGTTTGGGTCGTCTGTGCCAGCTCCCTTCAATTATCAGGGAACGGGGTTTTTGTTGTTTGGATCGTATTTGATTGTTGGTTCCCGCTTTCCCGAGTGGTTCCCTTTCCTCGACGAGTAGGTATTCCAACAAATCGCGGAGACCGAAGGGAAACACAACGTGCGTCGTAGTATGCAGGCAGGAATCCAACTGGAAGTCAGCTGGGCGAGGGCGGGGGAAAGGATAGGGAAAGGAAGAAGACGGGCAGTGGACGGGATTCGAATGGGCAGGTCTACGGCACTACCGGTCGTAGGGCGACTGGGCTTTCGACGATCCTTATTGGGAAGCAGGGATTAGTTTGGGTACATGATGTAGGGACTGGTCACTGGCCTGTAGGGAACCAACCACTACCGCTGGGGAATTGCTAGGGAACAGGACGGCAAAGCCAGAAGGTTGAAGGGCAAGCCAGGCCACTGCGGACAGAAATGCAGGCGCTGCCCTCGAGGTGCCTTGCCTGCTTTAGGGAGTTTGGGTCCTTTCCCTACGCCGCTAACCGTCTACCAGTCAGCCATCAATTCAGGTACCCTATCCCTATCGCACGACTGACGACTGGCAACAAGACCAAAGACCATCATGAGGGACGGGCATAAGGAAAAGACCTCGACAAACTTCCACATCCAAGCGCGCTCCAATGGATTCCCCTTTGATCGCAAATTCTCCTAGGTTAACTGCTCCTCTTCTCTCGGTGACAATTTTCAATGGGTGCATTCGGATCTTTTTCATCAATCTCACCTCACTCTTCTCTTGGGGTATCCATTCTAATGCGCCAAAATTACCAGTAGCATGCTTTTTTTTTCTTCTTCTTCTTTCTCTTTTCTTTGCTTTTTGGTTTCTAGATTTCTCAACGACCGTTTCGCATGTTCAGACCAGGACGAATCTGATGTCGGTCGGCAACAGTGACTATCTATCTACATACCCAAGGTACTTCGAGGTAGTCGTGCCTGGTTATCCCCAAAGCATCTTCCTATGTCACTGGTCTTCCTGGTTCGACAATGTGCAGCTCGACGGCTGCTCCATGTAGAGGTACTTCATCCCGGCGATCATCGCTGATGGACGCGCTGGGAGGAAAAAGGGAAAAGATTGGCTAGCCAGCCCACTAACAAAAACGTGACGATGCGGACGGTATGCACTGTAGACGTCTGCATCGTACCAAACCCCTGAAAAGGAGGAACTGTCATTGGGCCATGGCCGTCTCTCCCCCCGCCTGCTGCGGGCAAGCTCGCAAGCGAATTCCTCAAATCTACAGATCTCCTCTCCGTTGGGATCCATTTCCCATCACACCACTGTGTCAGACTGATGAGCAGCACTGGAGAGACGAGGGTGGATGCGGCAATCTACCTACCTACCTACCTGCCGTTCGTCCTTCCTTTCTTCCATCGTGGACGCCGAACATGGTGGATCGTACGTGATGAACTCGGGGGAGGGATTATTATTAATAGTAGCAAGCAGCGTTCACTTAGCATGGAAGCCAACGCGCCCGGGATTCTCGAGTTAAAACGGCGTCATCTCCTTTTTTGATTGTGCTCATTACCCTTGGCTTGTTATGTGCGTGCCTCTGCTATGGCGTACTAGTACCTGAACCGTCGTATCTGCAGTGCCCGAGCCCGCCCGCCTAGTGCTGGATGCAGCTAGAGCAGAAACACTGGTGAGCTGGGGCCTTGCCTGTCCCTTTTTTTTTCTTTTTGGCCATCCATATGCAGCATGGCAAAAGCAGGCAAGGGCATGGCCAACAGCCAATCGAGCCGTCCAAGGCCAGCCAACCTCCACTGTTCGTTTGCGTTAGCGTGGCATTTGCCATGTGGTCTGACGGGATTCCCACCCTCGTGCTCTAGTCCGGGCATTGCTGCCCCTGTACGCTTTTTTCTTTCTCCAGTACTCGAGGGCGTCTTATTTCTCCTGGCCCTCGCCCAAATGTAACGGTCTCTAGGTTCGATGATCAGAATGGAGGAATACCGGCCACGAATGGGACTTGGATCGATTGCTGCAACCCTCTCTCTCTCTCTCTCTCTCTCTCTCTCTCTCTCACCGCAGATTGGCCGTACCATTCCGGCATCCCTCCTGCAAATGAAGTCGCATGGGGAAGGGGCAGAAGGATCGGCCCAGTCCCAATGGCCGACCCCCTCCCCCCATTAGCCAATGCAAGTCATGGACTCGTGGCTCGCGCCGGGATCATCAACAAACAAACAGAGCTGATAGCCTGTTGCATGCGCACGCATATCCGCACCCATGCGGCGGCACACTGGCCGCGTGGCAGGGTGCTGGGAAGCTGCGTTGCGTACAGAGTATCGGCCTCGAAGTTTCCTTATTCAGTCGATGCGGCAGATAGCACTGTCAACTTTGCATCGCATCAAAGCATCTCACGGGGGTATCCTTCTTGCTCAGAAGCTGCGACTAAACTGCCATGCATCGTGTCGTCCCTTCGCAAAGAGAATAGAGGTGGAGTGATAGGAGGACGTGTGAAGATGTTGACCAATCGCCAACTAATGCAATCGGTGATTAGGAATAGTATCATATCATCCAAGTGGTGTGGTGTGTAAGACGCCACGTGAGAAGGAAATAAAAGGTTCAGTCCACGTTTCTTGTTCTATTTTGGTGGAAGTTCACCCTGCCCGCCCTGAAGGATCGACCGAAAGGCGCATGGCTTCTTTTTTTTTTTTGGCTGTCTCATCATTGGCAGCAAGGGCCAGCCAAGGAAACGATGGACGCGCTCCGGGCAAAGTTAGAGTCTGCCCGTGTTATTATTGCATTTTCCACTTGCAGTAGTCGTAGATTGGTGGTGCAAGGTTCAATCAACCCAACCTTCTTCCGTCACGTTGAACAGTCGAAGCAACGTTCACTGTCCAGATCACTGCGACACTGCGGCACTGGCCAACCCCCTCAACCTCAACGTACCACCACCACTACCTTTTTCAAGACGAGATGAGACGTATGATAACACACAGCCTGCGGATCGGCTAGCTATCGGCCGGCGAGCCTCTGCTAGCCGAGACTGAGACGGGACCTTTCCGGGCCACCTCGCAGACCCGAGGGTCGGGATGTCCAACCCCTCAGGTCCGGCAGCTCAACCACTGGACCGTAAACGCCATGTTCTGTACAATTGGCTCCGCCAGGCCTCTTCATGTATGCATTATCTCCTGCCTGAACGGTCTTTTCTTCTTATTCTGCTTCTTTTTCTCCATCCACTATTGCACCGTGGCCAGTCGGAAGGAAACCGACCGTTCGGAGTCCAGCTGTCAAGACACAAAACTGATTGGTCGCCCAGGAATGGGACCCCTCCCCAGCAAATCAGTGTCCGGCATTTGGCGAATCAAGCAACAGGTCGCAGATACAAGACGGCCGATTGCAGCTTCTGGGACGCCATCGTGGAGATCTGTGGACGGCACCCCCCCGTCTTGTACGTGACTACATGTACATGACTACCGCCGTCTCGCCATGTTCCAGACATTGCATACCGTCAAGCATGGACAGCACACCCGTCTGCTGCTGTGCTTGAACGACGGCAGGACCAGAGGATGTGGTGAACAGCTGAAAAACACTGTGTCAGCCCAGTTTCATCGTTGTGCGCCCAGCTACGACCCCAACGTGCGGGGGTTCGCTCGGCGGGGGGGCTCCTCGAGATGCTGCCACGAGAGCCAAGAAACACACGACACCCTGTTCTACGATGTGCAAGCCAGCATGTTTTGTTTCTGGTCTGCCTGCACGTCTCCCGTCGCATCCGGCAGTATGGTCGGAAGCACTCAGACAAGTCATGACTCACTTCGCTTGCTCTAATCATCTTCTAGCTGCTGCTTTCTGTACCTATATACTAGACTCCGACGACCCCTGCTGGTTTCCTTCGGACAGGTGCTGGCTTCTCCCGATTGCCATTCGGCCACGGTGGTACTCGCCCTCTCTTTGTGTGCCTATCTCTCTATCCCCTGCACCCCGGCAGCATCTAGTGATGCGTACGGCGTCCTTTCTTCTTCTCCCTGGACGAGGTTATCGTCTTCCTGTGTGACGCGTCGTGTCCGGGGTCGAGGGACGAGGCCTTGGAGGTCCTGGCGCTCCCGGCTACGGGCGAAAGCACGTACTCCTCCACGGTGTACGTGCCGCCGTAGTCATCACCCAGCCCCCGCTTGTGTGCATGTACGTGTGAGCTCCGGGGGTAATGAAAGCCAGACTTCCGACCGCTTCTCCCCTTTCGTTGCTCGACGACCTGCTCAATAGGCGTGCCGGCCCTGGAGGAAGACACTGTAATGGTTGATCGTTGGTCAGCTAACCGAACCCGAGTGATCATCCCCGTACGGGGGGGGCCTATGTGTGTCTCACAATCTCGACTGCACTTGCCGCAGTAGCCATGGCCGCAAGTCTGCCAGTTCTGGGGCTCCAGTCCTCTGGGCGTCCAGCTGCCGAAGGGGTGGTTGATCTTCCCGACGCACCAGCCCTCCTTGTTCGCATTGTGGCCGCACCGGCAGCATGTCCAGCGGTCTCCCTTTAGCTGCTTGAAGAGGCAGTTCTGGAGGGGGCACTCGCTGGATGCCAGCTGGGGAGTCGAGTAGATGGGGTTCGAGCAGGGCGTCTCATAGCCCGTTTCCAGGTCGAACATGGCCTCTGGACAGTACAGCCATTTGACCGAGGTGTGGTGGCAGGTGTGGTAATGTGGGTGTCCGTGGCACATCTTGTTCGAACGCTCGCTCGCTGGGATTTCTTCTAGTCAGAGTTGCTACTGCTGCTGCTGCTGCTGCTGCTGCTGCTGCTGCTAAGGTCGGTGGATGGGGGGCGAGCGGTGCGGGAAAGGGCGTGATCTTTGTATCCAAGGTCGACTCGCACACAGCATGGCAATTTCGGGCTTTATATGCTGGAGGACCAGCCTGCGTTTTTCTTTTTGGCCCGCCTGCCGTTCCTTGATCTCCGGGCCAGAGCATTGTTGCTCGGTGTGAATCACACAGCGGGATACCTGCTTTAAGTGACTTGCAGCTGAGCTGGGGAAAAATAAAGCCCAACATGGAACGAAAACTGGATGTCAGGGGTCGGGGCACCTTGCTTCTCGTACGAAAGGGGCAGGTATCGGCAGGCTGTCTCTTTGCATCCGAGCTATAGACAAGGTGCCAGAGCTGCGTTGCCCCCCTTCGTATGACGGGATTGTCTTAGTTCGGTGGCTCGACGGACCTACCCGAGGCGAACACACGCGCGCGCACACACACGACCGGTCATCCTTCCTCTGTGTGTGTGTGAAAGTCAGCAAGTGAGAATGGGCTTGAACCAGACCGGTGGTTGCGATTGATCAGGGATCGATCTTATAGCCCAGCTTGCTTAAGAGTTCGAGCCAGGATGGGACCCGGAAGGGCCTGCGTGCAGGGTGGCCAACGCGAATCAGACAGTGCTGAGCGTGCGCCCATCTGCAGCGTGTATCATATTGGGGGCACACCCTGGCCAGGCCAAGGCGAGATCCGCCCAACAGGACATGCATGTGGCGGATCGATCTGACGAAGCGAAATTCCGGAGACCTGGTTTCTGCGATCTGTCACGTTACGCCCATCGACGCCGCATCATCCTGCATCGGTTAGCCAATCTGGTTTCACCCTTGAAGAAGGAAGGGTTGCAACCTGGGCAGTTAGACGCTTTGCTTCTTCTTGTATTTGCTTTTTCCCTCCTAGCTCCCTCCTCTCTCTCCCCCTTCTCCCCGACCCTCCAAGCATCACGGCCAGAAACACCCCCTGCCCCCCCTTTTCCCACATCTGTAACATGGAACGAATTTGGGAAGTTCGTGGGGGTTACATTGACGAAACAACCGGCACGACCCGCCCCGCCAACTCCGGGCGACATTACCCGCAGCCCCCGCGGACATCGCGCCGTTTCCTGCTTCCCAATCCTGCCCATGTTCGATGACCACTTCCTTCTTTTTGGGGGAGGGGGGTCCTTGGCCCAATCGGCTGCCGCTACGAGCAACCTGTCAAGCCACGGGGTGGTGCTTCCTCGTCGACAGTCGGCGAATTAGTAGCGAATAGCATGACCTGCGAGGCATGATTATGTGATCGATACAACTTCCCATTACTTCGTACATATGCACAGGTTTCGACGCCGTCACGCCTGAACAGCCTATCGCAACCCGATATAAGAAAACGCTGTGTCTCCCCAGATCCGGTACACCTTGCGGCCTTTTTTCGTTCCTTGCCTCTCTTGCCTCTTAACACACACACACACGCAAGGCTCTGGCCACATGAAAGCCTCGGCTCCGAAGCTAAACGACCATGATGACGCTCCTCGGCAGACTGTGATCCCAACTTCTCCCCGTCTCATTACATACCAATCCGCAAACGACCAATCATACAGCCTTGCCAGACAAAAGGAAAGAAAAACACCCAACCAATCACGTGCCAACAGCTGACGGTCCTGCTTCCGAAGCCACCCTTTGGGCCCCCACACCACTGCACCACTTTCCACCACCCCCCCCTGTCCGTGCCCCAAGGACACCCACCAGACCGACCGACACAACCCGCGGCAGGCAACAAGCCTCCAAGCCCGCCTGTTCCTTCCTTCTCCTTGCCCCGTCCCTCCTTGGTCTCATGGCTTCCTCATAACTCGACGGCGGCCTCGCACGTCTCGCAGCAAATGTGCTCGCACCGGTACTCCTGCCGGTCGATGATCATGACGCACCGGCACCGGCCCTGGTCGTTCCACTCCTTGCCGCACCAGCAGCAGTTCCAGTAGCCGCCGCGCTGCTCGAACGGGCAGGGGGACAGGGGGCACTTGACGGGCTGCTGCCCCACGAACTCGGGCGGCGGCGGGTAGGCCACCGAGTTCCGCGTGACGCGCTTGCAGGGCTTCTTGTGGTGCTTCCGCGACGAGGAACTGGACTTGTGTGATGAGGACGAGGAAGACGATGAAGACGCCTCGGAGCAGTACGCTATCCGCGTGGTGACGTGCTCGCAGCGGAGCGTGTAGGTTGTTTCGATACACATCGCGGCTGGATGATATGATGTGATATATATTTTCTCTGCTAAGATTTCGTCTGTGACTTGTCGGTAGGTGCTCTGGTGAGGCGGCGATGGTGGTGATAAGAGGCGGCTGCTATTGCTAGTCGGCACTAGGAAGACTTATCAGGCTCGAATAACGATCGCCGTATTTGTCTTAGTACAATCTCTTCTCGTGATCTATGAGAGTCTCGATCTCTCTTTCCTCCTTTCTCCAATCTCTGGGGGCATTCATGTTACTTTATCTATCTCCGTCTTCCTACCTCTTGCCAGACTCCATCATTCACTCTTCTCTGTTTTCGTCCCCCTCGTCCCTCTTTTTTTTTCCTTCTCGTATCTTGCGTATAGCCATTTTCTTTTTCCTCTCTCTCTCCTCTGCCATTGTCCAAGGCAACCGTCGATCGCCGATCGGATGATGCCTCTATTGAACGAGGCTGCCACGTTTTTGTGTCGACCGATCTCGGGTAAAATGGGATATTCCGTCACCACGACGTGCAAACGCTTCTTTCTTGTCCGCTCTCGCAGAGACAAGACACCAAGGGTAACGATCTCGGATCGTATTGTATACCATAACCGGCAAGCGGCCTTTGTCAGATCCAGCCGGTCGGGGCTGGTGGGGATGGGTGCCTACATTTTACCCATGAGAGAGATCTCTGTTGCAACCACCCGCCCGCCATGCCGAGGAGGCATGCCTGCCTTGTCGACACCTTCTCGTTGGGCACCAGAGCGGTGAGGGGAACGGGCTTACGGGCACGCCTCCTTCATGCAACCGCCCGAGAGCCTATGCAGGCCAAGTGCAGAATCTCTGTACCTCAATCTCTGTGCTTCACACCCTCGTACAGGAGGCAAAGGAGGGGAAACCAAGGTGAGAGCGCAACACAGAAAGCAGACAAGAATGCAGACAAGCCACCCGGTAGCCTCTTGGGCAGGAACTATCGGATCCTTGGCTGTTCGGTGTCCTACCGTCCAAACCTCGCCGAACCCCATCAGCGGTAGTCTCCTTTCAACGATTCATACCTGTTTGAACTGTACTTTGCTGACTGTTGTTATTCTCACCGAGTGCAGCAAGACCTATGACGATTCGAACGTGTCATGTTCTACAGCGGCCGATGGTCCCGATGGTCTGGGAGAGCACGCTACACAATTACAGGTTGCAGGTTACACGAGCAGGTGGGGGGGGACTTTGGCTTTGGGAGCAGCAGGTGGAAGAAAGACAGAGGGCGGGGAAAAGAAACGAATATCAGATTCTGGTGTAACGCCTTACCCGCCACAAAAAACCTGTTCTGGTGAGGAAAAGGCTCCCCCCTTTCCCCTAACTAGCAACTCGTAAGCCCATCGTTTTCTCGTGTTTCCCACCCGACACTATCCAACTCTGCTTTCAGCCATGGCCGTATGAAATAGAGCAAGCCACATAATTACAAATCCGAAACACAAAAAGCCCATCCGCCCGAGATAACTCCACGCTTGTGTAATACCCAGATCCAGATTCCTGGGATCTCGTCCTCGTCGTCTTGTCCCCACGCGCATCCAGTTGTCCGAAAAGGGAAAAGTCCGCGAGACAAGAAGTCTAGATCGTCAGGCACCATGGTCCGCACGACGGATGAGACACGCGCACACCGTCGCCGGAGAGTATCGACTGCATCCCCGGTGCATCTCCAAGCCACGAGCAGCCCTCGCAATGCAAGACGTGATCTTCAGCGTGCCTGACGATCTCCCCTTGCGCACGCGTTGGCGCAGCCCCTGAGTCAGACTGCTCCCGTCCTTCTTCCAACATAAGAGGGAAAGAAACACATGTCCACCCTCCAGCTCACCCCGCAGATCGATAGCCTCGTATACCGTTTCGTCCTCTTTCAGCTCTCCTCGGCCAGCCCGTTGACTCACATTGAAGGAATGCAAGCAGCCTTCCAGTACCGGGCCAAGCTCCGTTGTCGGTCCCCTCCAGCATCCGCACGATCCATCCATCATCGTCGTCTCATCGCGCATCGCCTCAAACACTTTCTCAACACCCTCATCCGCATCTCGTGCCAAGTCTCCTCCATCAGCCAGCACCTCAGCTCGACGAGCGCCGCTGCAGCCCGCCGCCCCTCCTGGCCTCCTTTTCCAGCCATCTCCCAACAAAAACCAGAGCTCAACAAACTAGATGGCAAAGAATGGCAACATAAACCACTACGCACCACCTCCCTGCCCCGGGTCGTGCCCCTGATCCGCCCAACACCCCAGGCAAACGGTGTGGTAGCAGAGCGTGTCGGGCACCCTCCGCATCGGATGTGCGCACCAGCGGAAACTGTTGCCGCCACGGCGGCACCGGCAGCAGACCCAGCGGCCGCCCAGCTGCTCGAGCCGGCACTGGCCGCTGCCGCACCCTTGTGAGAAGAGGCAGCCGCCCGTGGCGCAGGGGTTATTGTAGTCGAAGACGGTCTCGCTGCCGCCACCGGTGTTGCTGTTGCTCGTACCATTTTGGCTGTGGCTATGGTGATTATTGGAAGCGGCGGCGGGGATGGCTTGGCCGGTTATTGGGTCGTAGTCTTGGGATTGGTGGTCTGGACCGTAGAGCAGGGTTTCGCAGGGGGTGTTGGATCACTGGGTGATAAAAGAAAGAAAGCGTCAGCTGACAAAGCTCATGGCTGCGGAGAAATAGGAAGCTGGGGAATATGGAGATGTCAAAAGCAATCTTTACGAGGTCTAGAAACTGCCTTTTCAGAGCTGTGTGGTGGGCAGAATCGATAAAGACGTAACGAACTACACGATAGCTGAAAGAAGAGGCTGGAGAGCTGAGAGGCACGCTTGTGCCGTGTCATCAAATTGTGTTGCTTTTCATCAGTCAGAAGAACTCTCCCTCTGACTGTACGTTGCAGGACTTGCAAATAGGCGGCAGCTTGATCTGATACTTCTTTCTCATAACTTGCTCGTAGGTGCCTGTCCACTGGATGCGACATGAACTGCCATGTTCGTGCGTTTGCTTCAAGAGCAGACTTTCCTCGGGCGGTGATGGTATGGGGAAGGAAAGAAATAAGGAGGCTACGCAGCAGCCGTGGGTAGATAGTAGGGGGCAGTAGTGACTCGGGTGCTTCTGATGCAGGTAACGGTGGTATCAGGTAAGCTGTCAGGCAGTGCCCCAGTCCTTCTAGAACATCTGCAAGAAGGTGCACTAAGACCCGACCGTCTGGGTCGTCCACAGCGAAGGTAAGGTTGCAGCCGCCGTCTTAGCGGCACGCGTGCCACGGGTACCACGGGCTCACAAACTTTTGTGTGCGTCCCATGTTCGACACTGTTGTTTTCTGTGCACTGCACGTGAGAGGCTCAAACGATGAAAGAAAAGGCAAGCGAGGGAATGGAGGCTTGAGCCAATGTGCTGTTCTAGAAAAACGCCCCCCTTTTTTCTTCCGTGGTACAAAATCCGGTAAACGGAATGTAACGTCACCTCCTGTAGATCTTCCTGGCCGTTCTTGCGGAGAGGAGCAACATGATGACCGGTACAGAAGTGGAGTGGAAAGCAGAGCGCAATCCGTGACGGGGCATTTGGGAAACGAGTCCCCAGATTGTAAGAAGAGAAAACCACACAACATACATTGCTCATCCCCTGTCGGGCTTAGGTGGGCCGCCACCGTCGAGAACGTCGAGTCCGGGCAGAAGTTGTAATGAATCGCATACTCGATGTCGCGCACGCAGGGGGGATGTGGTGGTAGTGTAGGTAATAGTAGATACACATGGCTGGCTGGCGTCCCCCCTCGTTTCTGATAAACACCAAGGGTACGTACAGGCTGCTTACCAGCAGACGGGTGGGCAGCAGATCCAGAGCCTCCCACGTGGCAAAGCCGCGCCGATCCGGTAGAGAAATGGACTAGGGGTGGCGGCAGTAGTGCTTCGTCAGGGTTTGACGAGTGTGGACTTATAACGGCCTGGTGTTAAGGATGCGTGGGTGACGGTGGGTGGTGCGGGTATGTGTGCGGGCGCGGTACTTTCTATCTGAAGTCGATCCAGATCAGCGGCGGATTGACGTGCGGCAGGCTGCTTCTGCTTCCCGTCGGGGACACGGTGCCGCTCGCCAAGGGTGGTCGACTGACGGGTCAGTACTGGCGTACCGTTAGTCTGAAGCGAGAGTAGCAGCTACGAGGGCGCTTTGTCGCCGGGGATTAGGATGATACGTCGGATCATGCGAACTCTCTGCTATAGCTGGTGAGGGCGCGAGGCATCCAAGAGATCATACGACCCCAAGACGAACTTGATCTTGTCGAAGAACAGCCGGATGGCCTGACCACTACCTCGGGAGGCCGGAGGCGAAATCAGGTGAGGGACGCAGTAGGGGTTGGATGGGCGAGGTCGCGCATATAAGTAGCGCGGCTAGGTGCGTTTCTGCAGCAATGATCTGCAATACATAGATGAATAGGCCAATTCGTTATAACATGCACAAGGGTGCTTTCTCAATAATCGCACGGGACGGGAAGCAGGTAGCTACCCAGCGGATGATCGTCAACAAGGTTTGGGCAGGCCCTGTCTTGGTCTTCTTCTGGCTCTGGTCGGCGACCCCTTATATACCTAGTCAATGGCCATCGTGCATCCTCCTCTTCCTCCTCCCCATTCCGGGCCACCACCTGGCGAGTTTCAGTCCAGTTGTCTGGGCTTGTCCTTCCTGTGCTGAACTCGACCAACCCCTTCGCCTCTGGCCCGCCCAATGACGGCGCTGTCCCGAGATCCGAAGAGACGAAGAGAGACGGGGATTCAAAAAAGGCTGGGAAACACCAAAAGCGACTCAGTTCGGGGTCATGGCTATCCGTCGGTCGCGGCACCTCCCCCTGAGGGCATAACATACACGAGATGCACGAAAAGGGAAAGAGGGGAGAGAGAGAGAGAGAGAGAGAGAGAGAGAGAGAGAGAGAGAGAGACCCTAGAAGCCTGGGAGGAAGCGAGAAAAGCCCCCTCAATACGGAGGCGACGACTCCACGATGCACCTTCCTAAAGACACCCAACTAGGGGGCTGAAGATCACTATTCACCCAGAAATAGCTCCTATCCCCGTCTCTGTTCAACCCCAAAGGTTTCGGCCAAACAGGGCCGTGTCGAACGTGAGATGCGTGGTTTTCACGTGGTGGTCGTTTGCCCACATGGCTCTCACGAGGGTGGTCATGGTGGAAAAGCCATGGAAGGGCCGTGGCGGCCATTCTGCCGGCCAGACTTGACTGACCATTCTAAGACATGCGATTGAGACATCGAATGAGAATCGCTGAGAGGCTTCCGGCAGCCTGCGAATAAAGGCATCGTGCTATCATAATTCCATGGCCACTATTGAACCCGGAGCGATTGGGCAGACCCCAATTGTCCCATCTTTCGCAAAGTGCGATGCGGGCCATCTTGGGTAGCATCGTGGATCGCGCGCACGCGCACTTGTGGCGGCTCTGAACCTGGTAGCGATTTTGTGACCTGTCGATATCGGGCACGAACTATTCAGGTGGCGCCCCGAGAAGGCCTGATTCGATCAGCTCGCGAGTGCCGGTGAGTGTCATAATCGTGAAATGTCGTAACCCGGAGAAATACCGCCAGCAAAGGTACCTGCGTGGTGCGACGGCAGGAGGGGGTTGTGCTTCCCTGAGCAGTTAACCTGAGGCCGAGAGTCTGTTGCAGGCCGGATCATTAGTTGAGTGCGGATGTGACATTGACCGAGAAAACGGTTCCGGCGCCGTTACCTCCTCGGACCAAGGACGCAGCAGCGCCGTGACCTGATCTGGCTAGAGGGTTCATTGGTGCCCATCTTCCAGAAGGGGGTAGGTTTTGGTGTAAAGTAGCGCTCGCCGATGGCATGGCAGCCGTAACGAGTATGCGGGATTGATTCCAGCAAGGTACATTTCCCAGTTTCGTGATTAGCCTTTGTGATGAGCAGAAACCCGACAGCCTGGAAACAGAAGGCGATTGGGATAAACAGGCTCTGTGCGATGCTGCTGGTGTCCTGTAATACACTGAGAGGACAGGGGCACGAACCCCTGGACATGTGATAGTGGCACACGGAGCCCTCGTGAGACCGTTGTGCGGAGGCCAACCCGAGCCGGAGATGACTGGGTGCCTGCCTTGACTCTTTGTTGAGGCTGTACCACTCTCGTGTGGTTATATTGGCCATCATAGCCCCATCGCTTGATGAGAGAACGATGTATACGGCGGCAATGTGTACATCAATTCAACTTGTGGCAGAATCTCGATCAAGCATGGCTGGCGGTGGCAGCCGTCAGAGGAAGCTGGCTTCGGCTTCCACCGGCACAAACGAGCAGTGCCTTGAAGAGATAGGCATGCGTGGCGTCTGTGAAGGACCTGTATTATAGATACTTGGAAAGGAGATGTGACCAGGAAGGAGAGAGCGGTATTCTGGGCTCTGATACCAGGAGCGGTGTCTTCTTCAACCGTGCTTGGCTCTTCATGTCGTTGGGTAGCAACAAGCAAACGGGGCCATGTCGCGCGCAATGCCGCATTATCGCACCATCTACTGCGAGCTCAGTTGAGGCACGAACCGGACAGGACAGTCCTGGCAGGCTTTTCCTCGCTTCCTCCGCTTCCGCTTCCCTCAAGTCGCCAGTACGAATTTGGATATTCAAGTCTGGTTCTGCATGGATTACGTTGACCGGTTTCGAATGCTGGAACTTGCAGGTCACGATCTTGTCCCCCTCCTGCCGTGTAACCTGGGGTCATGTCGGCCTTCGGTAGAACCAGAGGAATGGATGTCATATCGTGGATCGTGGATCACCAAGATGGCTAAATGCAATTGAATGCAAGGCTCGAAGCGACCCATCGCAGCCGGCAGATAGCAAAGAGACAAGGGCACAACGCCTCATTGGTTTGGCTGGTCCCTAGCAGGGTTGCTGATCTGACACATCGTTCGAGAGGCGTCGAGATGATACAAGGGGGCTCATTTATCGCCAACAGACCCAATCACGACAGCCGCCACGCTGGCTGGGGAGTTACGCCCGGCTAAGACTCGCATACACAATATGCAGGTCGTCGAAAAGAAAGATGGGCTCTCGCGTACGCTGGGTTTGTAGGTCTTTTCGGATAGTGCCCTGCAATAGGTGGCCTGTTATCGAGTGATATCGATAGTAGCATGCACGATTTGTCACTACCCAACAACCAGCCTTGGACACGAGACGGGCGACTGACCGGGCAGATGAGATTGTGTGCATGCGAGGCTTCCTCCCATCGCTAGCGGCGAAGGAAAAGGAAGATTGGGCGACTCGATCTGCCGGAGGAGCGTTGATGCTTTGTGATGTCTGCAATAGCAGGCTCACCTAATGCTCACCGAGAGAACTCCATGGCGCTCGAAGGCCAAGGTCCGGCCCAAGACGACGCCTGCTTGCTGAACTGCTGAAAGAGAGTTTGCTGATCTTCTGATGCGGACTGGTGAACCTGGTCTCTCGGCTCGCCCCGGCGATCTAGACGAGCCCGCCCAGAGCCATCACGGCAAGCCCAAGACGCTGCAACCTACTAATCGTCTATCAAGATCCTCGAGAATTACTAAGCAGGGAGTTCGAAGAGGCAGCATCCACCAGAATCTGTGACAAGAACAGACCGGGGGGCATTACGTAGATCTGTCGCTGCTTGCGAGAACCTGGTCAAGTTGAACGAAGAGTCACGCGGGGTCCTTCTCATCTGCACATGTCGGTGAGGAGGCGAACAGAGAAGGCTGACACCGGAATTGGTCATATGATGGACGGGCGGCGGGCTGTGGAGGAGCACGATGGAAGGCAGCGCCCTCTTACTATGCCGAGTCAGTCGCATCTTGGCATCACAGGCGCAGGCAGAAACGCATACGGCGTAACTGGGCGCAACGGTCGGCAAGCATGTGTGTAGGTAGTCAAGTTGATGGGCGACCCGCGCCGTGGCCTTCGTGATCTCATCGGGGCAAGATGGCTGCAGCCGTGACTGCAGGCGGGCGAAGGATCCTTGGTTCAACTCCTAGCGAAGGTGAAGGGGCCAATGAGAGGCCGGAATGCCCCTCCAAGGGTTTCCAAGAGGTCATCGTCGCTCCCCACCACAGATGCGTGCAGGCTTCTATGGGCTTGGCGAACCGAGTCAACGGCAGATCGGATTGGCGTATTGCGCAAGTATGACGCTCTTTGTCATATTGCAAGGCTGAGGGTGGGCGGTATTGAAAGCCATGGGAACACTCGATGGCAATGTGTGGGATGGTGGTTTTGTATTTTGTATAAAAAGGGCCAGCAACAAACAGTTGAGCCTCGATCTATTGATAGTTTTGGGTGTTTGATTCTTGCTTGACAACATTGAGCAACAGCGAAATACCTGCTTCTACCACCTGCGACTTCCACTGAATTGCTGGTGTCGCGGCGTCAGCTAAACCTACCTGCACCTGCCTTACCTGCCTTTTGCGACCGAGCGAGACATCACCACCGACAGCAACAACGAACATCGGCTGCCCTACAAAGTCCATCCACGATGGCCGGGGAGTATTTTCCACCCTTTTGCGCGAGATTGCCGAGCTCTGGGATGCTGTATTACTGGGTCTTGGGTCGTGTTACTACAAAGTCCGGGGTCGTTGAAGACGGTTGGCTGTGATCAGGTTCGATCACGGGATTTTGTCATGATGGGGGGTTTGATTGATTTCCAGGGGCCCAGTAAACCGTTGCAGATAATGGCGATGGGAAGGAGATGGCACTGTTGAGGACCCTGTCTGTCAGCTCGCTACCAAGCCGGTTCTGGCCGGATTGGCAGAAGGGGGAAGCGAAGGGGCCAATTCGACTCGACGTGACATGCGCTGCAAACAAAGGCTTGAAGGGGCAGCTTGGCAGGTGTCAAGTTGCCAGGTGCCGCCGGCACGTGAATGATCGTCCGACTCTTGAGACGACGAGGCCGACTGGGAAGGGCGCGGACCAACAAGATCGGCCCCCCGTCTCGACATGTCGGGCAACTGAGCAGAAAATCGAAATTCCCTTCTCCTGCTGATCACTCATTCCCTTGTGATGACGCCATTTCCGTCTTCTCTGTTTGTGTGGGTATTCTTTCGGCTTCTCTCCAACTCTCGAGGAATGGACGAGATCGCCTGGGGCGACTGGGGGGGTGGAAAGAACGCGCAAGCTGGTCAAGTTGGCAATTCAATCTGAACTGCAATCTCAGTGGCACTCAATCAACTCCAGTTCTCCAGACGAAAAAAACAATGCGCAACGCATCACGCACTAGACAGCGAGCGAGATTTGGCAGATGGGTAGATTCGTGGATAATAGATTGTGGATGGAGTCGCAGGCACCGAGTTTGGTTTCATTCCAATCAATCTCAATCAATCGTGCTGCGTCGTGTCATGGTCGGTGTGCTTGGCCGTACAGTAATATTACCGTGTTCGCTGGTGGGCGCTACCTAGCTACCCCAAGCATCCAATCTGCCGTCGCTCGCTGTAAATGCGACACACCTGGGCAGTAAGCCTCATTCTTTCTTCGCATGCTTGTGTTCGGTGTATAAGGTTCTAGAAGGGACCTTCTATATTACACATAGACATTGATTTATCCGTCATCAACTGGAACAATACCTAGGATACCTTGTTATGTCATCATCAATTGCTGGGCAGGCCTTGGAGATCCCTCCTGCTCGTGGAACAACAACCGCGTCGCTCAGCAAACGACAAACTTGGCTGTTGCTTGAACGAGCTTGACTCTCCTTGGACTTGCTTGATGCTTCTGGATCGGGATTGCCAAGGTGCCAAGAGAGTGCCGGCCAGGGGTGTCTGGCCTAATGGCGCGCCGAGGGTGGGTCGCCACTCTCCCACTCTCAGGAACGAGATGAGGTCCAGCGCATTCATCTCGGGGGTACCACTGTTTTTTCACAGCTTGCCATCGCCCGTCATCCAGGTCTTTTTATGCCTTGCACCGCCTCCTTCCACTGCACAAGTGACATGACTGCTGCCAAGCTGACTGGCTGGCGGCCGTCGTCGACAGCGCATGCATCAACCCGTCACCTTTGGACTGTAGATCAGAATAACCTTAGATCTTGCTCGCTAGAGGAAGGATGAACGGCCTTACGTACGCCTCCCCATTGTTTCAAGCGACAACACGAGCTTACTATCTCTGATGGCATCAATCAGCCTTCGCTGCCCTCGCGATGCCCGGCTCCTGGAAAGTCAATGGAGGTGAAGGTGGTGGTGCATGAGCGCTTCCTGTTCGCAGGAACGTAGGAACGCATGTCGCTTGAGGATCAATAGCCGCAAATGCTACCCAACAGGCGGCCAATGGATGAGATTATATACGAGCAGAGACGGGCGCTCTAGTACTACTATTGAACAAACCAAAACGGCCAAGATGCCGCTGGGCCAGCTTCTATTCTGGTTCACGGCCAGCAGGGCAATACCAGCTGCGTGCGTGTGGGACGGGCGACTAGTCCCCAAATGATTAGGGGGGCCTTTGTCACGACCCCATCGCCCCCTATGTATGCTCGCCTGCCACTTGCTGCCCTGGCTGGGAATAGGTACACACAGTCACTAGCAGCACGACCAGGAACGAGACATCCCGGCCAATCAGTCCCTCGATCGCCCCCGGCCCCTAGCTTCCCCTTTCTTTGCCCTGGCCTGTCCTGACCTGCCCTGGCCCCCCCATCCCGTCGTACCTGCATATCCACTACCCACCCACGGCGCGACTCTGCTCGCTCGACCCTTTTCAAGGCCCGTCCTCCCGCGCTTCGCCCTCCTTTCATAACCTCTCCTCTCCTCTCCAAGACTTCTTTCTTTCCCTTTTTATTCCGCTCGTAATCAGTCGGCGATACTAAGAGAAGGAACCAATATCATTTGGAGGCTTCGTACACTCTTTTAGAACCAGTCCAGACAAACAAACCACAAACCCACGCTCTCTTTATTTCATTTCCAAGACCTCTTCGTTTTTCGCAACGTCATTCCAGCTCCCGAAACACCTGATCTTGGGCAGACCCACGCAGGATTCCAAGGCGGATTATTGTCATCTTGGCTCGCTTGAGAACTAGGTCACCAAGGAACTAAAAGGGCCTTGATTGTTTCTCGGTTCTTTTTTCCAGAACTTTGCTTCCCGGATCATCCAAACCACCCTTCCGCAAACCAAACACAAATCCAAGCCAAACCGCAAAACACCATGGGTTTCCTCAAGACCGCGGCGACCTCGTCGCTGCTCTTGGCCGCTCACGCCAATGCCGCTCTGGACCCCATCGTCCAGAAGGGCGCCAAGCTCTTCTACAAGTCCTCGGGCGAGCAGTTCTTCATGAAGGGTATCGCCTACCAGCAGGAGTTCGCCGCCGCCGGCAAGGACAGCTCCTCGGAGAGCAAGACCAAGTACATTGACCCTCTGTCCAACGCCGACAACTGCAAGCGTGACGTCCCCATCCTCAAGGACCTGCACACCAACGTCATCCGCACCTACGCCATCGACCCCAAGGCCGACCACAAGGAGTGCATGGACATGCTCGAGAAGGCCGGCATCTACGTCATTGCCGACCTGGGCGAGCCCGCCCTGTCCATCAACCGTGACAGCCCGACCTGGAACGTCGAGCTCTTCGACCGCTACAAGGGCGTCATCGACGAGATGGGCAAGTACACCAACACCATCGGCTTCTTCGCCGGTAACGAGGTCACCAACAACGCCACCAACACCGCCGCCTCCGCTTTCGTCAAGGCCGCCGTTCGTGACACCAAGAAGTACATCAAGGACACCAAGGACCGCTGGATGGGTGTCGGCTACGCCGCCAACGACGATGCCGAGATCCGCATCAACATGGCCCAGTACTTCAACTGCGGCGACGAGGACCAGGCCATTGACTTCTGGGGCTACAACATCTACTCGTGGTGCGGCGACTCCAGCTTCACCAAGTCCGGCTACGACACCCAGGTCGAGTTCTTCTCCAACTACTCCGTCCCCGTCTTCTTCGCCGAGTACGGCTGCAACTCCCCCGGTGGCGCCGACGGCCGCAAGTTCGACGAGACCAAGGCCCTGTACTCGG
Source organism: Apiospora rasikravindrae (assembly GCA_038363885.1). Taxonomy (NCBI): domain Eukaryota; kingdom Fungi; phylum Ascomycota; class Sordariomycetes; order Amphisphaeriales; family Apiosporaceae; genus Apiospora; species Apiospora rasikravindrae. The sequence goes on from JAQQWK010000008.1 coordinate 80,944, forward strand.
ACAAGATGACCGACGTCATTTCCGGTGGTATCGTCTACATGTACTTTGAGGAGGACAACGACTACGGTCTGGTCAAGGTCAAGGGCAACGACGCCAAGACCCTCAAGAACGCCGACAACCTGAAGAAGGCCCTCGCCGACGCCAAGCCCCAGGGTGTCACCATGGACAAGTACCAGCCCCAGAACAAGGCCGCCACCTGCCCCAACAACAGCAAGGACTGGAAGGTCAGCGCCGACGCCATGCCCCCGACCCCCAACAGCGACCTCTGCGACTGCATGTTCAAGTCCCTCGAGTGCAAGCCCTCGGACGACCTCAAGCCCAAGAACTACGGTGACATCTTCGACTACATCTGCTCCAAGGACTCCAAGGCCTGCGCCGGCATCAAGCAGGACACCGCCAAGGGTGTCTACGGCCCCTACCTCGGCTGCAACGCCAAGGAGCAGCTCGGCCACGTCCTGAACACCTACTACAAGAACCAGAAGGGCGCCAAGGACGCCTGCGACTTCAAGGGCCAGGCCACCCTCAACAGCTCCCCCTCCACCGAGGGCAAGTGCAGCAAGCTCGTCGACGCCGCCAACAGCGCCGCCGCCGCCGCCGCCACTGCCACCTCTGCTTCCGAGGTCGGCACCATCTCCGCCGACGGCTCTTCCTCCCAGAAGTCCGACGACGCCTCGGCTGCTGCCGGCCTCCGTGCCAGCGGCTTCAGCTTCGGTGGCCTCGCCGTCGGTGCCTACATGGTCGCCGCCATGGGTGTCGGTGCCGGCATGCTCGTCCTGTAAGGGGATGGAGTTTTGCTTCACCTTGGTGTAATACGTTGGTTGTGTGTATTGGGAGAGCGAGTGAGAGTGGGCGGTTCTAGTAATAGACAGTGGAGGATACCCGGAAAATCTTTGCACATAGAGAAAGCCTCCTGCGATGTTACCTGAACATTAAGATATATACCATCAAGCTGTTTTTTTGTTTTGAAAACGTATTGTAATTTTTTTTGGTGTCTTGGGGGGCCTTTATACCCTTGATGGCGCTTGCGAAATGGAATTTTGGATTTTCTCTTGCAGCATAGCCAAGCATCTTCTCTTTCTACCTAGTTTTAGACGGAGCGTGAGTGAGAGAGGGATCTGCAGAAAAAGAAGAAACTAATCACTGAATTACCATTACTTATTTTCGTGCTACATGCAATGACTGTCTTGGTGGTGCCAACTACTACATAAGAGTGAGTGATTGATGTGTTGAATTGAGCCTTGGTTACTATGTCATTGGCATTATTGGCAGTAAGGTCCATGCATCATGTAAAGTTTGACGAAAAGGAGTGTCAATATGAGCTGAATACAAAAACTGAATCATAGGGGTAGAACACAATATGTGAAAGAAAAGTGCACTATGTATACCCCTTCGATTTGCTTCCAGTCCTCATTGGCTTCCCTGCCCGAGACCACAACCTTCCAAGGACCGAGATCTCTGTTCCAATACAACAACCTACGCAGCTGAAGTGCAGGCCACCACGTCGACGTTGAGGGGTCATGGGCGCATATATAGAACCGTGGCTTATCACCAGCCAGCCAGGTTGAGGTTCTATGAAGGAAACACGGGAAGCACCACCTTCGGTAGATCTGCGTGTCACCTGCGGTTGTTTCTCCGTCCACCTCGCTGTGCAAACGGACCAGCACCCGGTTTACGAACCGGAACAGCGTGGTCCTCGCCACCACTCTGCTCCTCAGCTGGCCTAGTCTGCAAAGAAATGCCTGGTGCTGCGCGCCATCCCTCGGCTCGACTACTTGCTCAAGGAGCTGGTCATACATCTCGACGTGTCGTGGCATCATGTCGGCCACCATCATATGTACCAATGGCGTAGTCGGAACTACGCCCAGGGAGCTCAGATCTGTCTCGAATATTTTTGAGCCAAGCAGGCTCGCCACCAACTTGTCTTGGTGTTCCAGGACTGCCCAGTCCAAAAAGTACGTCCACAAAGGTGTTGGGCTCTTTAGTGCCTGGATCAAATCGGTGACGGTACAGCTGCGTCCTCGCATCTCCAGGTGGCGGGCGTCTGAAAAGTCGAGGGCCGGCGCAAAGCTAGGACACAGAATGGAGTTCTTCGTGTAACCCAGCACGAAGAACAGCATTGTATCAAATACGACCTCTTCCTCAGTCAGTGAATACACTGGTGGGAAGCGCACGGGGTCAGATGCGTCCGAGGAGATGCCCAGAAGCGCATAAATACGATCCAGCTTGACAGACGCCTTGCTATGCTCGAATTTCTTCAGCAGCGCGGCCAGCGTCCGGTCGTTTTCGCTAAACCCCGACCCGGACGAGTCTTTGCGCATGGGTCCGGGCATGAGCTCGAGCACGGCTCTCACGTGCGGATCTACTTCTAAGCGCCAGACCGAAGGCAGCATGACAAACGTCCTGGTCGAGACCGAGTGCACGCCGCAGACTACCGTTGCCACTCGAGCGCAGGCAACCTCCTGCAGGACCCAAACCCGCTGAAACCAAGGCCTTGCGAGGAGAACCGAGAGGCCGGCGGCGAGACGGCGGTCGGAGTACTGAGGATGGATGCCACATTCGGCTCGCAAGCCAAACCATTATTCGAACCAAACCTGTAGAGGACGCGTGTGGCGGTTAGCGCGCTGCAACACTCTTTCATCGAGCATTGCCATCATCTCCTGAAAGCGTTTGGATGTCAGTAGCCACGTCTAGAAAGGATATGTAGGTATTAATACCATCAAGGAATCAGTACCATCAGAGCCCAATTCCAGCCAGATGAGGACGTTGTCGGCATGTTGGTAGACTAGCCTCATCTGGCCTACCTGTTGCTCCTTCTCTTCGTCGTTCGCTTGGTCGATGCATAGCGCATCGATCCATAGCATCCTATCCTGGCTGCGAGACCGCAAGTGTCTCAAGGCACTCAGCAGGTTGCCCGTCACAGACACTTTCTCGCCATTCATGGTGATCTGGGCTACGCCCGCATTAAAAGAGGGATCGCTCGGATCCCCAGCCCAGGTATACGAGAGCGCATCGTAAGGAATACCGCCAACTTGGCGGAGAAAGGTCTCGACGAGTTCGCAATGTATGTCGTTATAGAACGAGTCCTTACAAAGACGTACGAGGCGAATGGCATCCGTGGAGAGGTCAATCGGTGAGTAGCTAAAGACGGGCATTTGCAGTGCTGGCATACAGTAAGCCTCAATGACTACACGCTCACGTTACCTCAGTTTCCCGGTCTGAGGAGACGGCTCTAGAAACATCGAACCAGTAACTACATGTAGACAGGCCCGCGAAGGATTTGCCCAAGAGGGACGGGACGGAACATGGTATGCAGTCGGCCATGACTGCAGCGGGCGCCTATAAGCTGCATATCGAGTGTTATCTGATGCGCTGACTGGCTGCCATCACAGGTGAGCCTGGGCGGGAGCTCAATATGAACGAAGCTCGCAGATATGCCCTCCAAAAAGACAGTTGCACAAATGATTATGCAGCATTGGTGGATAACTTCCAATGTTCAGTGGTAAGGAACATGACATAACACCGGAAGCTACCCCGCCAAACCGCCGACGTGCCCCGCCATTGCAGGAAAGCAAATCCCAGGACCCTCTGCTCGGACGTGTTTTCGAGAGCCATTCCCAACTGCTATTCCCCCTTCCAGTCCATTTGAAGCCTTGTACTATATCGCACTCAGCTGCATTCCTGTATAAACCCTCGCCAAGATGGAGCTGGATACCAAGACCCGTAAGGCGATTGTTCACCGAGCCCCCAGACCCAAGTTGACCAGCCCGCCTGTCCAGCCCAGTACATGAACAACGACGAGAAGTCGTTCGCCTATGTGTCCGCCCGCGATCGATGGCCCGTCATTATTGTCAGCAGCAACCTCCCTCCTCTACGTCTACGTCTGTCTTGCCTCTAACCACCTGCACCCACCCAGACCGGCGCCATCGACGACACCTACCGCTCCGTCTCCCAATGCGACGACCCCGCCAAGCAGAATGAGGGCAAGACCATTGTCGCCGACCTGGCCCGCCTCAAGTACGAGCTGCAACACGACCGGCAGATGACGCCCCTGCCCGACGACGGCGAATCCGACATCGCCGGCTACAACCAGGAGCTCGAGAAGCTGGGCACCCCGACCTGGTTCAAGTCGCCCTGGCTCTTCAGCGAGTGCTACCTCTACCGCCGCATCGCCACCTCCTTCAGCCTCTCGACCCACTGGAAGCAGTACGACATCTTCTCCCGCCAGAAGATGGCCACCTTCCGCTCCTCCCGCCCCGCCGTCCTCGAGCTCGCCGCCCGCTACAAGGACCTGATCGGCCAGATGGAGAAGGACAAGACCCAAAAGGGCACCCCCGAGCACGCCGAGGCCGAGAAGATTCTGTTTCACGAGATGTGCGAGATCTGCCTCTGGGGCAACGCCACCGACCTGTCGCTGCTCACGAGCCTGACGTACGAGGACATTCAGAAGCTGCAGGGCTCCGAGGCGCGCAAGGCGAGCGAGAAGAACATCCTGGTCAACGACCTCGAGGCCGCCTACGAGGTCCTCAAGAAGGCGCGCGACGAGGGCAAGGCGGAGCGCCGCGTCGATATTGTCCTGGACAACGCCGGCTTCGAGCTGTACGTCGACCTGATCCTGGCCGGCTTCCTGCTCTCGTCGGGCTTGGCCACCCACGTCGTGCTGCATCCCAAGTCAATCCCCTGGTTCGTGTCCGACGTCGTGCCGCAGGACTTCTCCGACCTGCTGAGCGCCCTGGCGCAGCCCAAGAAGTTCTACGAGACGCAGTCGGAGGACGAGAAGCTGCAGGACAAGACGCCCGAGCCCCTGGCCGACAAGGAGGCCGAGGATCTCGCCTTCCTCTTCCAGGAATGGGGCAACCTCTACGCCGAGGGCCAATTCGTCATCCGACCCAACCGATTCTGGACACACGGCGGCAGCTTCTGGAGGCTGCCCGCGGAGAAGGAACTGGTAGAAGACCTAAAGACTAGCGAACTGGTCATCTTCAAGGGCGATCTGAATTACCGAAAGCTGACTGCCGATGTGAGTGTTGCCCCGCTGATATCAGAGAACGTACTGACATACTGCCCTTCCAGGCTGCCTGGGATCCCACGACTCCTTTCACAGAGGCTATTGGCCCCATGGGACCGGGCTCCGGTGTCAACGTCCTGGCGCTGCGGACGTGCAAGGCCGACGTCGTTGTCGGCCTGAAGCCCGGCGAGGACGAGAGGATCCGCGCGACAGAAGGCGGCGGCGGCGATAGCGGTATCCGGAAATGGGCGTGGAGCGGCAAGTGGGCTGTTGTCTCTTACTCCGGCGGTAAATGAGCGAGACGGCCATGATTTAGACGCCTTACTTGCACATACATCCATCTATAGACAAGACCATAGACCCGAAAGATTGAATAAGAAAAAGATCAAGCCATTGATATTCATAATACATTGCTCATGTCTATTGATTTTACTTTTCCTTTTTTGGTAACCAACTTTTGCAGCCCCGTTTTTGAATATCCCGCTCCGTATATACATCCCCTTTAGTTTTTGTCCGAACCCGTACCTAATATCATCCATTAATAGCAGACGAAAGCTGATCCCGTCCTACCATCAACACACGATCGATTCGCATCCTCCCATTCTTGAGGGATGTCCTAGTTGAAGACGACGGTCTTGGTGCCGTTGAGGAAGACGCGCTTCTCGCTCCACCACTTGACGGCGGCGGCGAGGACCTGGCTCTCGACGTTGCTGCCCTCGTCGACGAGCTCCTTGGGGCTGAGGGCGTGGTCCACACGGGCGACGCGCTGCTCGATGATGGGGCCCTCGTCGAGGTCGGCCGTGACGAAGTGGGCGGTGGCGCCGATGATCTTGACGCCCCTCTCATAGGCCTGGTGGTAGGGCTTGGCGCCCTTGAAGGAGGGCAGGAAGGAGTGGTGGATGTTGATGATGCGGCCGCTCATGGCGGAGCAGAGCCCGGGGGTGAGGACTTGCATGTAGCGGGCCAGGACGACGAGGTCGATGTTGTGCTGGGCGATGAGGTCGAGGATCTGCTTCTCCTGGTCCAGCTTGGTGTCCTTGGTGACGGGTAGGTGGTGGAAGGCGATGCCGTAGCTCTCGGCTAGCGGGGCAAAGTCCGGGTGGTTCGAGACGATGAGGGGCACCTCGATGTTGAGCTGGCCGGTGCGCTGGCAGCGGAACAGCAAGTCGTTGAGGCAGTGCCCGATCTTGGAGACCATGATGAGGACGCGGGGCTTGGCGGACCGGGGGCGCACGTCCAGGGTGCGGATCTGGAAGTCCTCGGCCAGCTTCTTGAGGGGCTCGTCCAGGAGCGGGGACGTGGAGGCGGCGTGGCCAAAGTGCACGCGCATGAAGAAGGACTCGGAGGTGCGGTCCGAGAACTGCTGCAGGTCCAGGATGTTGAGGTTCTGGGACGCCAGCAGGCCCGTCACGGCGTGCACGATGCCCGGCTTGTCCGGGCAGGACAGCGTCAGGATGTGGTCATCGCTGGGCGGGTTCTGGGCGGTGGTGGCGGCGGCGGACGACATGTTGCGGCGGCTGCTGCTCTTGGGCTGTTGCGGGCTGGGGGACAGGTTGAGCTGTTCCTTTTGTTGGCGGATGTTGGCCTGCTGTTCCTTTTCCCGGAGATGCTGCTGGGAGTAGAATCGGGAACCTCTTGTAATAGTAGCAGGAGTAATAGCAGTTGCTCTCAGGGGCAGCTGATGAGTAAGGCGCACGAGGCTGCTGATTGGCTTTGTGGTGGAAGTGGTGAAGTGCAAAGGATGAGTCAACGAGCTTCGGCTTAGCTGCTGCTGGATTGGCTTCAGCGCGGTGCTGCAACCCAGACGTGCGGCGCCCATAAGCATGAGTGAGGTATCTGACCTGGGTTTTTGCGGTGTACAAGAGTTTTTTTTTTTCTCTTTTCTCTTTTGGCTTCACACCAAAAACGTTAGTGAGTATGTATATATCTACCCGCCTGGTCCAATCGAATTTAACCCGCTACTAGAGGGAAGGGTAGATCTTAGATTGATATACTACTTTTCACTCTATACAAAGCCTCTCACCCAGTCACAGGAAACATGGAAATTTTGCTACTTTCTGCTGTGCGTGAGAGCGACCGGCGACTAGAAACACCAACCCCACCAAGCGTAGTGGGTTGAAACCTCCGCTTTCGGGCAAGTATGACTACAAGAATAGCCAAAACGACGACGGAAGGGAAATAGTATGTAGTCTAGACGGCGCCGCGACCTTGGGTACGGACTATTCCTTAGGTGAAAGGGACCCCTGAAACCAGGACTTCCTTTACTTGGAACCGGATCTCCAAGCTTTCCGAGGGTTACTCCGTTGCTCAGTCCCGAGACAGCGAGATGCGCCAAGAAAGTCAACGTGCCCCTAAATCGATAAAAGTGTGATTCCGCTTTGGATACTGATTACCCACCTTACGACCTTTGCAGCGATTCATGGCCAAGGCCGTCAGTATTAAACCAATCGCAAGTATGCTTAACCGAAGCCGTTGCATGTTCAGACCAGAGCGCGTTCAAGAACATCCCTTGATGACGAAAGCGCTGCCTGTGGCATAACAGGTTCCGGATATGATTGACAGGCCAGTTTATCAATTAAATATCACATCAAGCGGGATAAACATCTAAAAACGCCCAGTGGGATAAGCATCATCCCAAAGGCACGAATCCATACAGCACGGCGTAACATGTAAGCCCATCATGAGGGGCCACTGGGAGCATCTGTGATTTAGTGATTTAGTTATAACCCTTGCGGTGCCGCACGGTCTGTACCCAAGGCTACCCGATCTAATCGATATCCGCATCAACACCACCACCTTCCTTCTTGGCCATCTTGGCCTCGATCCTCTCCAGCTCGGCGTCGATCCGCTTGAAGGACCACGACTTCCAGAACGGCGGGTACAGGAAAGGCCGGAGATCGAACCGGTTGTCGTCGGGCGAATAAGGTTGCGCGTCTGCGGCGTTGTTAGTCACTCTCGGGAGATAGACCGTTTAGTCCAGGGAACGTAGGCAGCTGTATAACCGGCCCTATCGGACGAGGGAATAAACAGCAGTGACTTACGTAGAGAAGGCGTGAGGGTCGTCATCTTGTGGCGGTTAATGGCGTAAAAGTCTGCTCCTTCCGTCAGTATTGGCTCTTCCAGGGAAACATCCAGAAAGTATTGATCAATAAGGAGATGGGAGCAACTGACGATGAAACCGCTTGACCTTGTCCGCCACCTGCGCGGGCGTGTAGTCGGCGGCCCAGTCGTGCACGAGCCGCTGGAACATGCCAAAGGCCCCCAGCTTGGCCTCCTTGCGCAGCCGGCCCAGCACCGTCAGCTCGTCGTACGTGAAGCCCATGTCGGCCTCGTCCGCCTGCACGTACTCGGACGTGATGGGCTCCAGCTCGGCCGTGGGCGTCGCGTCGAGGAACTCCTGCAGGCACGGGATGCCGAAGTCCTCGACGGCCCACTTGATGAACTTCTTGAGGTCCGTCTTGTCGATGGAGCCGATCGGGTTGATGTCGGCGCTGGAGCAGTCCTGTGCCGGCTATTAGTAGCTGCCCTTATGGCCGTAATTCATGTGTCACGTACGTATTTGGTGAGATAGCCGCGCAAGCTTTCGCCGACGTTGGCGCTTCCTAGGACCAGCAGACTTCCGCCTCCAGGGCGGTTTCGCGTCGTCGGGAGGATCTGGCCAAACTCGTAGGCCGTGACCATGCGGATTCGGGCCTGCAGACACTGCAGCGTGATGTTCTCCTGGTACGAGCCGCCGTGGACCTTGAACTGCGGGTCAAAGCCGGTGGTGTTGACGATGAGCGCCTTCTGAGCGTTGTAGATGTCGTCGATGTCCAGGTCGATGTGGTGGCTGCCGATGGCTTCGGCCAAGTCCTTGGCGCGCTTCCGCGTCTCGGGCGACGACATGGTCTTCATGCCCATGTAGATGGTGTGGAAGATCTGGTTGCAGAGCTCCTGCGGGGTCTCGGGGAGGACGTTTTCGCCCTTGTACTTGGCGATGCGCTTGACATCCTCGATCACCTGCGGGTTTCCTTCCTGGACGGCTTGCATCACGATGCGGCACATGGAGAAGACGATGGTGGCGGTGGCGCAGGAGTCGATGCCGCCGCTCAACGGCACCAGGTAGCCGGCCTGGCCTGAACGCCGAAGGTAATCCCACAAGTAGCATCCCGCCGCGAGGGCGATCTCCTCCTCGACGCTGTGGTATCGTGGCTTCTGGGGGGTGGAGCGGCGCTTCGTGGTATCGACATCCTCCTCCTCGGGGCTCAGTTCGAATGCGGTCTGGATGCGTTGGTACTTTGCCGTGGAATGGGCGGCCTGGTACCCTCGAGAGATGCCGGAGCGGTAGGCGCGCACTTCCTCCAAGTCGACCGTCGCCGTGACCACCTCGACGTCGTTGACGCTGAACTGGCTGCCCTGTGCGACAATCTCGCCGTTGACGACAATCATGGAGCTCCCGTCAAAGAACAGCCGGTCTCCGTCGCAGCCCTGCTGGTTCGCGTAGAGGTAGACGCCGCCCCCCTTGCGCGTCCCCTCGACGATGAGCTGTACCCTCGTCTCTAGTTTGGTTTCTTCCCAGTGGCTCGCCGACGAGTTTGTGAAGATTTCGCACCCGTCGAGGCTCATAGCTTCCATGCTGTTAGTATTTTCGCTTTCAGGGAAGGAAGTCGCGTGTGCCAGGGGGAAGGAACGGAGGCATCCCGAGACACACTGGACTAAACGGAACAAACGGAATAAACGTACCGATATGGGGAGCCATTGGAGTAAACAGCTCCTCGCACGTCTCAGCTCCGAAGCAGGTGTCGGGCGTAGAGACCAGTGCATCCCCGATGGGTACGTGGGTGGCGCCCTGGAGCTTCTGGAGCATGCGCGGCAGGTGATATTCCTCGGTCTGGCGAGGCTTGGCCCAGGGCAGGAACCAGCGCTGTTCGCGATAGTTGCCGTCGGAAGCCATGAACTGCTTGGGCCGGATGAGCAGAATCTTGCCGTCGAGGCAGAGGACTCGGCAGTTGTAGCAGACGTTGCGGTGCTGGATGGGCATGCCCACGTCGATGATGATGCCATGGCAGGACTCGTCCCGGAGAATGCGCGCCAGCATCTCGAGGGAATGGAGGAAGGTGTCCTGTTCCTTGAAGTGGTCCTGGGACATGTAGCCGCTGATCTCCAGCTCGGGGCCAACACGCAGGCGCGCACCGGCCGCTTTGGCCTTGTGGATGCTTTCGATTATTCGGTTGGTGTTGCCCTCCCAGTCCAGTGCCCACTGGTTGAGCGAGCATGTCGCGACGGTGACGAGATGGCCGCCCATGGTGATGATTCTAGTGGCGTATGGCAGCTGTTATGACAGAAGAGCCGCTGGGACCAAGGGAATAACGTCCACTGGGAACAACGGAATAACCGGATGATTCCAATGTATTTTTCCAGTGTCTTTTTCCAGTGTACTGGATCGGATGGATGTTGGCCAGGTGGTATAATAATTTGGAAGTGAAGGAGGTTCGTTTGGCGACTTTCCAAATGCAAACCGTCGACCGTCGGCCGTGGTGGGGCTTGGACGGTGCTGCGAAACCGAAAAAGCCCAGTGTTGAAACCGTTGTCCGAGTGGTCGACCCAGCTTTGGAGACCATCTTAAATCCTCATGCAAACACTGCAGCCCATTACAATGCCACATCTGGGAATATAGAGCCATTGATTGCCGACATGTCTGTAGCTGCACGTTTGAGCTTTTTCCTTGGGCGTAGAACTGTCTTCCATGTTCGTCTTCGTCTCAGCAGCCGGTGGGGCAAGCTGGAGCTCCCAAGCCCCCAAGCCCCCAAGCTCCTAAGCTCCCACTGATAACGATAGCGGTCCGGTGTCGCATCGCGGGGTGCTTTAGGTAGGTACTTATGGAGAAACCCAGAGTGCCCAGGTGGTGGTGAGCAAGTTGGATGGCAGAAGTATATGCGGCTCCTGGACGAACCACCCTGGGTAGCTGTGAATATTCTTCGGTATTCTCTCCCTGGAGTTCAGGGGTTACATGTCTTCCGACAACTTAGCTTGATGCAATGATAAGTTCAAGCAGCAGATTACTTAAGTACTCAGGTTCCGGCATCTGGGCATCTGCATCGGCACGGAGACGGCATGGAGAAAAAGCTTTGGAGGTCAATCGCGGACACGTCCGGATTCCAAGGCCGGGACAAAGTTCCATCGTGAACCTCGTCGTCCTACAAACCGGGCTTTTGGGGTTCGTCGTCGCAGCACTTGGCCGTTGACTCCTTGTCATGTTGCTATAATCCCTAGTCACCGCCCGCACTAGCAGCCATGGCGATCTAATTCCAGAGCGGCGCTGCGACGGCATCGCGGCGGCCTGATGGGAATAAAACAGGTTGGCTCCGGACATAAAAGCTCGGGCAGATCCTCCGCTCGCTGATCTTGTCATCTCACTGTCGCGCATGTGCTACATACTCCGTGTTGCTGTCATGCAATGCATCGACACTGTAGGATGCATGCGGCCGTCGTTGTCCGGATGGGTGTATCCATTAGCGGCTCGTGGAACGGAGCCTTGGAAGAGTATGGACGGGTACACCATTCGCGAGACGGTGAACGAACACACCGGGCTCAGCACTTGATTACGGGCGAGATTATATCATTTGGGGGGGTCAACAAGCTGCTCGTCCATGAGGGGAAAAAAGAAAACAAAGACGCGGGTTGATTGCAATTTCTACCTACTCAGGAACCGTGGTGACGTGACGAGAGATCGTTTGCCCAAAGCAGAGGCTAGCTGCGAAGCTTTGCCATGGCTCCGCGCCCAAACAAGCGTGCAATGATCTGAATGTTTGGCCTTGGTACACGGTAATCATGACTACGTCTTCATTGACCAACAAACGTTGCATGACTGGGCAACACAACAGTCAGACGTGCCGGTTCCTAATGTGAATACATCATACGGAACACAGCGCCTTCTCAGACCGGGTTCCCTGTTTCTCCCATCTTGTTCTAGACTGTCGGGCTGTGCCACGTTGTTCCCTGCTTTCCAGGCATCTTCCGTTGGACATGGTTGGCGCTGTCAGACCAAGCGGGCGATTGGCGAGCGAGAGGGAGAGAGCTGATCGCGGGGTGTTTTGTGTAAACTTCAGCTGCCAAGATTAGATTAGATTGGGTGTGACATCACTGCCGCCGGAGGCCTTTTTCTTGTAGCCCTGGGAGGACCTGGGGGGGGGACCTTGAAACGAGACTACAGATGGCGATGATTCAGCGACAGTTGAATACTTAAAGCATTCGACATTTCTCGTCTTGTCAACTTCTCCATCAATTCCCAGAAGTGCATCTTTGGTACCCTATCATCATCATCATCATTCTCCTGAAGCAGCCCGAACCGATAACCCCGCTTACACTAAACCAGCCACCAAGTGGATAACCACACCTCTTCATCTTGACAAAGCCACAACGCCATCATGGATTTCGTAAACAAGTTGACCGGCGGCAGCGACTCCAAGGGAGCGCCGCAGCAGCAGCAGCAGCAGCAGACGACAAGCCAGCAGTCTTCTTCCTCGGGCGGAGGCTTCATGGACAAGCTCAACGGCATGGCAGGCGGCGGCCCGGAGAGCGAGAAGAACGAAGACGCCTTGGACAAAGGTAAGCATGATTGAAACACTGTCTCTGTCTGTCCCCATCCGCCGTCCCCATCCTCATCCCCATCCGTTCCCCCACATACACCACAATACTCTTCCCATCCATCGCGCGGTCGCTTTCGTGGCAGCGTATGGACTGACCTTGGGCGGTAGGCGTGGATTGGGTCCAAGAGCACGTGCTGGGCCAAGGACAGCAGAGCAACGAGACTGCCGCCGAGCAGGCCAAGGACGAAGCCATCTCCGACGGCATCCGCAACCAGTACAAGAAGGCCACGGGCACCGACTTCCCCATCAAGGACAAGGAGAGATTCTAGAGTAGGTATGAAAGACGGAGCTCTATGTACATGATAGCATTGGCCAGCTTCGAGTGGAAATCAGTAAAGCGAAAACAATATACTCTCTGTACTCTGTACTTTATTGCCGATGCCCCCAGCCGCACAAAGGCGGCGAGAACGAGTCAAGCTTGAGAGGATGCCATCTGATTGAGCCAAAGGCAAAAGTGATGACGGGGCCGTTGGAGCCGTCTAAAGCGTGACTAGAAGGAAGTAGTCGCTTCGGCTGGTCCACTTGATCGCATGCGGCAAAGCATTAGGTAGCCCTGATGGCAGAGCACACCGTCTCGGCCGTCGGGAGGTGAGGCTTGAGCAACCGTCCCCCTGCTCGAGACGGGAGATGCATCTGATCTAGGTAACCTGGATTGATATGACAGGTGATGGAACACTTGGCATTGTTCACTTTTTGATAGTATTACTAGCCGTAAATACTACAGCCGACCCAGCAGGACGGGTCTGTTCTAGAAGCCCATGTCTTCCATCCTGGGATTGCTGATCGGTGATGGGTGTGGTGGATCACGATGTGGCCGATTCCTCTTGCCCACGGCTACAGCTAGGGCCCGAGCCACACAGGGCAAGATGGCCGACTGACACTTCGGGCTGCCTGCGTCATCCCAAAGCAGCCAGGGCCTGAAGCCTGAAGCCTGCCGCCCTCGCCTCGCTTGCGGCCGACCTTTGGGTAAAAGTATTTAGCGTTTCCGCGTATCCATAAGTGCGTGCGCGTCTGCGGCCCCTGGCTGAGGCCCTAGAACCTTGAAGGGATTGCAGGGCTTGAGGAAAAGGCAACATCTCCCATTCGCCTGCACTTTCCCGTCCATCCTGCGCTCGCTCGGCAGGTCGCACGCAGCTCACCTCCATTCCCACCTTGGTCCTTTTGCTGCAGATCTCGCGCGCATCTCACCATCCCCCTCCCAACTGCTAGATCTAAGATTCAGGGTTATCGAGGGCACTGACCTCCATCGCCGTGGCTAGCAACTAGAGTCTTGTCACTCGCGGCATCGACTGAATTGCCTTGTCAATTTGCCGTCTCTTGATCTTGGTTGACACGTTACCTTCTCCGTGTTTTTTTTTTTTTTTTTTTCTTCCTCTTCTCTTCCCTTCTGCTGTCTTGTTTATTTGCCACTGTCCAATCCGCCATGACTTCGCGCCGGCTGCTGCTTGTCGTCGCCCATCTGATCGCCATTTGAGCAGAGGAACTTACCGTCGCGGCATGGGTTATGCCGAGAGACTTCTTTTTGATACGACTCTCCGCTGCTCTCCATGACCTTCCTCACGACGACACGGCCCCGCTCGCCGGCGGCCCAGGACGACTGCGCTGGCCCTGGACCTGACCTTGGACCTGGACCTGGACGTGAGCTGGACCCGCAGCTCGCCGCCGCCGAAAACAACAAATCCCTGAACGAATTCAACGCCCTTACCATTACCGAAGTGCTCGAGCAGGATTCGCGCCCGACGTTTGTCATTGACCTCGACCCGGACGAGAGCGTCACCATCGGCGCCGCCCGGATCCTCCCCGTCTTTTGCAACTCCGCCCTCCGCCTTCATGAGCCCCTCCACGACACCATCCTGGGCAAGGGCCACCCGGAAACCCTGCCCGCCTACGAGGCGTTCAGCAGCTGGGCCACCGGCGTCACCAAGTTCGACGACTCGCGCGATGTCTTTCCGCTGTCGCACCTGTTCCACGACATGATGTGGACGGGCTCGACCGTCCGCAAGCGCTGGCGCCTCATCAGCGGCAATCTTCACGCCGCCCCCGTCCCGGCGCGGGATCTGTCCGTCGTCACGGGCAAGGCCTCGGACCACGACCAGCTGTCGTCGGCGGCCGCCCAGAGACCGGGCTGGCGCAAGCAGTCCGTCGACCAGACCGACAAGAGCTCCACGCTCGTCTCGGCGCTGGCCAAGATGCCGCGCCCCCTCAAGAACTCCAGCTCCAGCTCCAACAACACCACGTCGACGGCCAGCAAGAAGATCCTCCTGGCGGCTCCGGAAAAGGCCGTGACCGACTGGACGGTGCAGAAGCCCAAGGGGATCCTGTCCCCCCATGTGCAGTTTGCCCGGAGCATCCAGTGGGAGAACACGCCGCTGGGCCCCATGAAGAAGTGGTCGCCCGAGCTGCGGCAGACGGCGAACCTGGTCATTAGCAACCCGCACCCGTCCGCCCTCTTCTGGGGTAGCGACCTGACCATGCTCTACAATGAGGCCTACGCCGTCGAGGTGGCCGGCAACAAGCACCCTTCCCTGATGGGTACCGGCTTTTCCGGCCCCTGGTCCGAAGTCTGGGAGTCCATCAGCAGCATCTTCGCCGAGTGCGCCCGCACGGGGATCGCCATCCGCAACGAAAACGACGGCATGTCGATCGAGCGCTTCGGCTTCCTGGAGGAGACCTTCTGGTCGTGGTCCTGGACGCCCCTCTACGGCGGCACGGACCGCATCCAGGGCTTCTACAACGCCCCCTTCGAGACGACCCAGTCGGTCCTGAGCCACCGCCGCATGAGCATGGTCAACCGGCTCGGCGAGACCGTCTCGCGCGCCAAGAGCGTCAAGCAGTTCTGGAAGTGCTTGCTCGAGGGCCTCGCGCTCTACCAGCACGACGTCCCCTTTGCGCTGCTCTACTCGGTCGGCGACAGCGAGGAGACCGACCTCGTGTCCGTCTCTTCGGGCAGCACCATCTCGCTCAAGTCGTGCCACCTCGAGGGCACCCTCGGCGTGCCCGAGGGCCACCTGGCCGCGCCCAGGCAGCTCGATCTGAAGCGGAGCCGCGAGGGATTCATCCCCGCGTTCCGGGAGGCCATGCGGACGCGCGAGCCGCTGCTGCTGCACACCCGCGACGGGACCCTCCCGGAGGAGCTGCTCGAAGGCATGGAATTTCGCGGCTTCGGGGACCCGTGCGACTCGGCCCTCATCTTTCCCGTGCGCCCCACCAACGGCGACATGGTGCTGGGCTTCCTGCTGATCGGCGTGAACCCGCGACGGCCCTACGACAACGGGTACCGCTCCTTCACCAACATGCTGCACCGACAGCTGGCGACGTCGCTCGCCTCCTTTATGCTGTACGAAGAAGAAGTCAAGCGGTCGCGCGACGCCGCCGAGGCGGCCGCCTTGGAGCAGGAGCACCTCACGCAGCAGCTGGCGCTCCAGACGAACCGGCTGCGGCGCATGACGGAGCTGTCGCCGCTGGGCATGTTCCTGGTGGACATCGACGGCGTCCTGCGCGAGGGCAACGACCGGTACTTTGAGATGACGGGCCACCCGCGCGAGAACCTTTACGAGATGTCCTGGATGGAGCAGATCGCCGACAAGAGCAAGAAGCTGATGCAGGAAGGGTGGCGCCAGATGACAATGGACCGGGCCCCCTGGTCGGGCGAGCTGCTGATGAAGAAGATCCGCGTCCAGCCCGTCGACCTCAACGGCGAGGCCATCGACTACTGGCTCCTCGTCACGGCGCAGCCCGAGATTGCGCCCGACGGGTCGACCGTGCGGTCCATCATGGGTTCCGTCACCGATATATCCCACCTGAAATGGGCCCAGGGGCTGCAAAACCGACGGCTCCAGGAGGCCGAGGAGACACGCCGGCAACAAAACGAGTTCATCGACATCACATCCCACGAGATGCGGAACCCCCTGAGCGCCATTCTGCAATGTTCTGACGACATATTGACCACTCTAGACGTGCACCGCGGCCAAGACACCCTCCCGACTGCCGAGGACGTCGAGAACTGCCTCGACGCGGCTCGCACCATCTCGCTCTGCGTGCAGCACCAAAAATCCATCGTCGACGATATTCTCACGGTCTCGAAACTCGACTCGAATCTTCTTGTGATCACGCCGACCCCCGCGCAGCCGACCGAGGTGCTCCGACGCGCCGTCAAGATGTTCGAGCCGGAACTCCAAGCGAAGGATATACAGATGGTCACGCGTGCCGACGACGACGACTCCTTACGCGCTTTGGGGGTGGACTGGGCCACTTTCGACCCCAGCCGCGTGCTGCAGATCCTGATCAACCTCGTGACCAACGCCATCAAGTTCACGGCGGCCGCCGAGCAGCGCGTCATTACGGTCTCGGTGGCGGCGTCCAAGGATAACCCGTCGTCGTCATCCCTCTCCTCGGCAGAAGTAGACGCCGGCGCCGGCGCCCCGAGCGGTTTCCAGTACATCCCCATCCGGACGCCAAACCCGGGACACCCGGTCGGAGAGGACTGGGGCGACGGCGAGATTATTTATTTGCGCTTCCAGGTCTCGGACACGGGCTGCGGCCTGACGCCCGAAGAAGTCAAGGTTCTTTTCGAGCGTTTCTCCCAAGCCTCGCCCCGCACCCATGCGCAATACGGCGGTAGCGGACTGGGCTTATTTATTTGTCGCCAGCTAGCTGAACTCCATGGAGGCCAGATCGGCGTCTCCTCCAAGGCGGACCATGGCAGCACCTTTGCCTTTTTCATCACGGCGCGCCGATGCAACACCCCGCAGCATGCGTCCATGAAGAGACGCATCACGCCCATCGAGACATCCGTCACCGGCCGCCACACCCTCACCAAGACACTCGCGCCCCAGCGGCAGGATTTCGCCTCGACGGGAGGGCCCGCCGTTGATTTGGTGACGGACCTCGTCAAGGGTAAGGCGGCGCCGCTGTTCGACCCCAAGGAGCTGCAGGTGCTGGTGGTCGAGGACAATCTGGTCAACCAGATGGTGCTAGTCAAACAACTGAAGAAAGCCGGGATCGGCGTGGACGCGGCCAACGACGGCCTCGAGGCCCTCGCGTTCTTGGATCAAACGGCGTACCGGCGCGGCCCCGACGGGCGTAAATTGTCCGTCATCCTGATGGACCTCGAGATGCCCAACATGGACGGCCTGACGTGCGTGCGCGAGATCCGCAAGATGCAGCGGGCCGGGGACGTAAAGGCCACGTGCCCGTCATCGCGGTCACGGCCAACGTGCGGGACGAGCAGATTGCGGCCGCCAAGCGGTCGGGCATGGATGATGTGGTCTCGAAACCGTTCCGCATCCCCGACCTCATCCGGAAGATCGAGGTGCTTTTGGGGCAGGTGGCGGATCGGGCGGATTTGCCGAGCGCGGGGGATGGCAACGACGACAGTGCTGCTGCGGATCAGCATAGCCCTACCACTACGACGACGACGACTACCACTACTACCACCACTACTACAACGATTAATCAGGAGACGTGATTGTGGAAGAGCGAGCGGGCCTGGATAAACGATTCCTGCCAGACGGATGGAAGGGGGAAGGTCTACTACTGTCATCAAGGATTTTTATTAGGCTGCATATGCATAGCATGGTGTTTTTGGAATAATCATAGATGGTACCGTATATCACGGGCAACATAATCATGCGAGCCCTGCGTACGCCACGCGAATGGCCAGTCAATAAGTACGGCGAGTTCTAGCTCGTCGCTTTTCAGAAGTATCCGAACTGTTTCGAGTAGTTGTTCACATGTGGTCCAACGCATTGCATGGGCAAAGTCTCCGTGGCTAAATCTATTCAGGGCGAGAGAGCGTGATGGAATTGAATTTTTTAAAAAGTTATAATAACAAAGAAGATTGCAAATGTATAGTAAACATGAATGTAATGTACTTGTACTGTGGGGGTATCGTAGTATCGTATCCTATCCGTATAAATCCTTCCTTATCCTTTCGGCTTTGCGCCTCATCCTCTCGTATCTTTTCTTACAATATTCGTACAATAGTTCTTCTTCTTTTGTGTGTGTGTTTTGATGACACCGACTTGTACTTCATTTAGTATCGTCGGTCGCCTCCCTCGTAGGGACCACCGGCCCCCTTTTGCGACCACACCTTGACCTCGTACGAGACGTCGGACAGCATCGACGACGAGGACTGGCTGTGCGCGTGCTTGGCGAAGGGACGGGGCGGCTGCGGCGTCTCGGGCAGCGGGGTGGTGGGGGCCCTGCCCCTCGGCAAGGGGGCCTGTTGGGAGGAGGATGCCGGGGCCGCGGCGGCCAGGGCCCTGGGCGATTTGGGCGGCGGCGGCGGCGGCGGGGTCGTCGACTTGGACGAGGTGGAGTAGCTCGGGTGCAGCGAGATGGCGCGGTCGGCCGACTTGGTCGAGGCGTGGCGGCGGTGCTCCGGGCTGTCGCGCAGGGCCGCGGGGCCGCCTTGGAGACCGCTGCGCTGGGAGCCCATGTTGGCCGTGGTGGCTGTGGAGGTGGAGGCGGCATGGCCTATTCCTGCTCCTCCCATCTGGTCCGAGCCGATGGTGTTGCTGTCGTAGTTCAGGCTGTTGTTGTGGAAGTAGGTGGCGCTGCGGGACTGGCGGTGGCGCTGGTACTCCTGCTGGCGCTGGGCGGTGCGGGACTGCCGGGTGGACGGGTCCTGCTGCTGCTCGGAGTAGTAGAAGGGGGAGCGGCCGGCGGGGGGGCCCCAGCCCTCGGTCGCTTTGGTGAGGGTGGCGGTACGGGAGCGGGAGCGGGAGTGGGATTGCCGGCGGTTGGCGGGGCTGGGCTTCTGGATGACGAGCTCGGCTTCGCTGCTGGTGCGGGAGGCACCGCCTTCGCTCTCGGGGGCCGAGTCGGGGCGGTTGTCGTAGTTGTTGATGGTGCTTTGCGGTTGGTCCTGCTCGTGCTTTTGCGCCAGCACCGGGTGCATTTCGACCGGGGGCTCGTTGTTGGCGAGGCCGTCTTTGTCCGCCGGGAAAGCGCCCACTGTGTTGTTTTCGAGGTCGTTGGTGTTGTTGGCGTTATTGTTGTTGTTGTTGCCGCCGGTGGTGGTGGTGGCGCCGGTCGATTTGCCGGTGGCGCCGCTCCGCCAGGCCGCGGGGGCGATCTTGCTCATGAGCGGGCGCAGGGTGATGAGGGACGAGGCCAGCAGGCCCGTCGTCACCTCGGCGATGGTCCAGCCCGTGATGACGGTGCCCTCGAAGGTGATGTCCGAGGAGGGGCCGTGGTCGAAGACGAAGATGACGCGCAGGAGGGAGACGATGCAGGTGCTGTCGGAGGGAGGGTCAGTTAACCAACCAGTTCATAGAATATCATAAAAAGGCCCAGTAAAACTTACATGAACCCAAGGCTGAAGATACCGATGACGCTCCACTTCTGCCGCACCGGCAGGTTGAGGCGCCAGAGGACGGGCATGGGCAGCAGCAACAGGATGATGTCGGTGATGATGTTGCCGACCGAGTTGGTCAGCTGCATCATGGGGTCCGACAGGCACTGGTGGGGCACGCTCTTGTCCCAGTAGGCGTAGACGGGGGATGCAGATGAAGGTCATGCTGAAGACCATGGCGACGGTCCAGCCCATGACGACGAAGCCGGCGCCCAGGAAGAGGCCGCGGTAGCGGGGCACCTGGTCGACGAGGCGGTAGTACTGCAGGAACAGGCTCAGCTTGACGAAGATGAGCGTGAAGTTGTAGATGACGACGCCGAAGTAGAAGAACTGTTGTTTCATTCGTTAGTTAGTTTCTAACCTCTTCCGAAGAACCTGTGGGCGGCGAGAGGGAAACGCACTTTGAAGAAGTCCATGATCAACAGGGGGTCCATGGCGATGTCGTAGATGTGGGTGCCGAGCCCAAAGTTGGTGTGTATTATGGTGACGGCCCCCAGGGCGGTGATGCCGGCCAGGGCAGCCACGGCCATGAAGTCGTCGGGCCCGACCCGGTTGAGGATGAACTGGCGCGTGTAGACGCGCAGGGTGACGGCCGTCGTCGCGACCAGGATGCAGATTATGCTGACGGCGATGATGGGCCCCGTGCTCGTGTCGTGGGGCAGCATCGCGAACAGGGCCGGGTCCATCGGCGTGTTGGGCGGCGGCAGGCCGTCGCCTCCGCCCAGCGCTTGGCCTTGGCCAGGTCCGCCGCCGACGCTGCTGGGCACGCCGGCGGATCCTCCAGCCGACCCCATGTCCACCCCCGGGGGTGGTAGTTGTAGGCCGTCCATCGTGGGTGTGGATTATTATAGTATGTAGTCGTCGAGACAGAGCGGGAGACAGAGAGAGAGAGAGAGAGAGAGAGAGAGAGAGAGAGAGAGAGAGAGAGAGAGAGAGAGAGAGAGAGAGAGAGAGAGAGAGAACCAGGAACGCTCGGCGCTGGGACATTAGTATCAAAAAAATAAATCAGATCAGGGCAGAGCCGGACAGGATAACGATGAAGAACCAGCAACAATAAATTTCAAGCCTGTTTTTGCATCACACTCCCTTTTTCGAGATCCTTCGCCTCCTTCTTCTTATCGCACAAGGGAAAAAGGAAGAACGGGGGAGGAGCAGCAGAAGAGAGAGAGAGAGGAAGGGACTCCCATAAGTAATGTAGGGTCTCTTGCCATCCTCCATTCTAGAAGTGCGGGATACGACAGCGAGAGCGACTGCGACATGGGCAGGATGCCATTTGCGTGGGGACCGTGATCCATCGCCTGCAGCCTTCATCGTACAGTACAGTATAGCCCCCCGCTGTTTCTCGTCATGATCGTAGCCCGTTGGGTGGTATTGCAGCAGAGAATGTGCCGATGGGTTAGCCCAGAAAGCGCAGAGAACTCCATATTATTCCCTCGTGTCGTCGCGGTGCGTGGGTGCTAGTACCGGCCGCTCATCGCACTCTCTGGCCCGGCCGTGCGCAGACGTCAGTCCTGTTTCACCCTCACGATGAGGGGGTGGCTTCACCCATGGAAAAGCCAAGATGATGCCGCCATGGTGGTGGTGGTGTGTGTCGCACGCAGACGCCGGCCTTGGTTTTCCGGTTGTGGGAGCTGGTCCGGGGCAGGCAAGGCAGGGGGGGTGTGTGTGGCAGCCGTGGCAGTTGAAGGCAGCCAGAGGGCGCTGTGAGTGGTGATAATGGCCCGACGGGGGGGCTAAGGCGAAGGACCTGCAGCACGGCTCCAGGGCTCCAGGGCTCCAGCCAGCAAAACCAGGAAAAAAACGCCACAGGCGACCGGACCAGCAGCACCAGCGAACCAGGGCCCAGCGACATTTTAGGGTCGAACATGATGACCATGACTTCCCGGCCGTTTGCCGTCCTGCCCCTGTCACCTGTGACATCGCGTGGAGGGCCACAATTCACCTGCTGGGTCGCTGTCGGAGAATCCATCCTAATGTTTCTCTACCAGACATTCTGTGCCTCATCGATGTGCGCCGCTTCCCACCTCCCGTCACACCTCGAGCCAACCAGCCCGACTCACGCATGTCTAAAAGAGCGGTTATAACCAGGCCCAAGGAACGCTGTGCATGCAGTGGCGCAGGTGATTCCAATGCTACGCCGCGTGCGTGCTTAAATGCCCGACGCCCAGGGACGGAGTAAGGGACCGCCTGCTACCACCCACCATGAGTGCCGAATAGCACCTTTCTGTTGTTTTTCAGCAAAGTGACGAATTGGACATGTCTAGATCGTCGTCGCGTTCCATGATCTGCACCCCTCATCTCATTCCGAGACGCACACCTGAAGAAGAGCAAGCCAAACAGACAGAGGCACAACGAGGAAATAAGCCATGTCGCTCAGTCGGAGCAGGATAGTCGGAGATTCGCAAACACACACACACACAAACACCTTCGCCGCACAGACCGAAGGCACACCCCCGGTCAAGAAGCCCGTGACGACATCCGCCCGTTACGGCCATCATTTCGTCGACCGAGCAGCCGAGGTTGTAGTCTGCGCAGAGTCGCAGATGATCATTTCAAAGATCTGAAATAAAAATAAGGGTAGGGCCATTCTCCACGATACTTTGCCAACTCCATGGGCCGCTGGTCTTTGGATCGTGAGGAAATGGGAAAGCCGTATCGACGGGCTCGAAAACTAAAAAAACAAAAAGTCCACCCGCGTTCTCCTTCCATCTCCCTCCAATGTTTCAATATTGCGCAACCCCATTGCGCAACTGCAACTGCCGGGCGGGCGACTGGTCGACATCACGATGTTGTCGACCTTGACCTCCTTGACCCTTTACATACGAGCTCTTTTCGCCCTGCTCGAGCCTGGTTCGACCGGTCGCTGGTTCTCCGGAACGCATTGATGTTGGCGTGGCACCGAACCTGGGTCCCGGCGCGCCAAACGTTCTAACGGCGTTCCACATGGAAACATTGGCTAATTGGATGGGGAGAACTTGGACCAAGCAAGAGGCGGCCACCCGGGTAAGGTGGTAAGCAAGCCCACCGGAATCCCTTCTCAGAGAGTTAAGCGAGCAAGTTGTTTTCGATCGCGTTTTGAAATCGACGCACTGCAACACCAGCAGGCTGTTTGCAGATCCGGGAAGATCATTTGGGATCTCATACGATTCAGTCGAGAGCCGGAGGGAAGGCCATTGTTGCTACGTACATGCCGTTTCCGGCCTAACTCACCTGCTTCTATACATACAGACGAACCCCCGAGCCGCATGGCTATAGTAGTAGACTTAAGCTTATCATCAAGAGGCCGGATCGAGAAGAGTGGAGAGTGTGATGGCTGTGCTGGTGAAACGTCCAACGATGCTTCCTCCCGCCGGTTTCGAGAGTTGTGTACGCAACCACCTCCCGCAGCCCTCAAAGGCCTAGAGCTGTCGAGTAACAGGCCTCTTTGCGGGCTCTCGGATGCCTTCTTTCCTTCTGACCAACGCCAACACCGGGACGGCCCTTGGGTTCAACATCAACTCTCAACTCTGCTGAACGTTGTCGGGGGCGCTCTCTGTTCGGCATGTCGGAGTTGGGGTTGCGGTAGTTTAGGGCCTAGCCTAGTGCGGCGGTGAAACGATTAGCTGCATCTCTCTTTCTCCTATTAGCGCTGCCCTATATGCTACCTTACTCGACGGTATGGTGTGCAGAGTGAGCCACTTGGTATTGGAGATGTAAGCAGCTAGACATTGCAATTGGTTCCTTATTATTTAGTGGTGGATGTGCCATGTCGGCTGGGCCTTGTTTTTTTCCTTCGTCGTTCATCTGGCCGGAAAAGCAAGCAGCAGCCGCGGCTTCTGCGCCAGCCAACAACGTCCACATGCGAAACACCCCTTGCAGAAACCCCTGCAGTGGCACGGACGGGAAAGCTGTCTCGTGGCTTGAGACCCTTGAAAAGACCATTCTTCCTCTCTCCTTCCATTCGCCAATTGCTGGAGCTGCTTCGAAGGATGCACGCTCTGACACAGTTGGCTGCTTGATCTTTCAGATCAGGGACGAGGCCCTGGACTGCAGCTGGCCGTGGGCAACGATCGGCGAACGATTCGATCGTTTCTCATGCATCTGGTGAGCTTGGACATGGCTTCCCAATCCAGTCGAGAAAAAAAACCCGCACAAGAAACAGGGACCTTCAACGTGATATTGGCTTCATTCATGTGAGGTGCATGATACCTCGAGTTGGTTTAGTAACCTTGGCGACAAGCGTTCCGGGGATTTGTTAGACAAGACAGAACGACAAATACCTCAGGGTTGTTTAGGGTGGCTTCCCCTGCTCAATACGGTATCTATCCCTGCTTAACCGAGATCACATCCTTCTTATAGGCAGAAAGAACCGTTGGCTGCCCGACTCTGGCTCGGCACTCTCCTAGCAAGCGTAGAAGAATGAAGCCTATTGCATCGGCATCTACAGGTGTCCGGTCTGACTACTTGCCGCAACTGGCAGATCATCTATCAGCACGACAGCTTTTTCGATAGGCTTGCTTGTCGGTTCTGAGATGCACCGAGAAAAGAGCCGTGGCCAGGCATCCAGCAATGTCTGATCGCAACGAGGCACTGGATCCTGCGTGGCTGCCTGTATCATGAGACGCATACGGAAAGGGCTGAGATTTCCCTGACACGGACTCCAATGAGCGATTACCACACCCCTGAACCGAGAAGAAGCAGTCGATCTGTCTCCGTGGGCTCACAGAGAGGGACCGGGACAACGATACCTTCCAAGTCCTCATTGGACACGGACTATGGTCTAACAGGAGAAGTGTTCGTAAAGACCCATCTGCAACATGAGCAGTATACTGTATTAGATTTTTGGAATCCTTGGCGAACTTCTCCACTAGTCGCCATTAACTTGGACATTATAAAACTAGAAACGTGAACTTGAAAAGTTGGCACTCCTGGGACTATCTCCCAGAAACTCCCTCGTCTTCTCGATGTGCCCAACGCAACCATGATTGGCCAGTCATGGGTACCGTCTATACTAGGATACACGGTCGAAAGGTTGCTGTCTGCCAGCAAACTATTTCTTTTTCTTCAGTCTTGCCATTCTGTTGAGCTGGCTTGGCCTCAAACCGAGAAAGAAAAGGAATGGAAGGAAAGAACCAACATCAATTAGGCATCAATGCAAGGAGGCCGGTTACGTCCAGCTGATACCATCAGCTCTCGGCAGTCGGTCCCTTGCTTGGTCAACCGGACAAAATACTCAGTGAGCAGCTCTTTATCATCGGCAAAATGACATTTCCTCCTCGCGCAATGAACACAATCAGACAAAAGATTGAAGTGTCACATGATAGGTAGAGTCACAGCACATTTATTAGAAGAATAGCCAATCTAGGGAGCCAGCCAGGCTTCCGGAATACACTTGAGAAGCCCTCCTAAGCCTTTTTGAAATGGATGGGACAAAGAATTTTACCCCTGAATAACCACAGAATACATTTAAACACACTATTGGTAAGCTGAATATTGCGTACTAAGAAACAAACCTGGACTTGCTAGACATGAGATGACAATGCCTGTTTGCGTGAAAAAGATAACTGGCCAGTTACATGACCATAGAATATAATATCCAGGATATCACATGGTTCTTGTGGCGCGGAACAGATGATATGCCATCATATGTAAGTTTAGATGGACAGGTGAATCAAAAGACATTTACTGAAAGATAGAAGAGACTCAAACTTCTCGTCGTGAAATCCGCTATTCGTACTTTTGAAGACAGGGTGCTGCCCACCAAGAATCTTTCCTTAACAACCTGTTGACCAGATAGTAGACCTCGAGGCTGTCCTTTTACAACGGCAACTAACGAGCATTACCTAACACTGCCCACTCAGCATGATTGTGTGTCGTTGCAGGATCGGTGTTGAGATCAGACTCTTGGATACTTGTCGATGTAATAGAGGGGCAGTGTCTCGGAAGGAGCAGGCTGTCTCTAGCAAGCAGCATCATGGATGATCTGGAGTTGCAGTACATCCGAAGTTACAATAAACAGCTTGGAAGACCCTCACTCCTTGACAACCAGCTGTCGGAGGAGAAGAAAGCACGTACAGGAGCGACATCTAACAAAGTTTCCTTTGTCTCTCGGATTGGGCAAGACGCCACCATTCTCGCAGGGCTCAAGCTGCCCGCCTCTCTTGACTCTCAAACAGCGTTAGGTATGCATCGTTTGACTGGTTTATCACGTAAAAGAACTTGCCAAGCTCGCTCACATTCATAGATCACTCCCATCCATAGCCATACTTTCTCCGGCGCAAATGCCGGTAGAGTCGGGAGTCCACACCGCCAGACGCAGATACTTTTCTCGGCTGTTGCCAACCGAGAGCACGTACAAGGCCGGTGCAATCCCTTCTTGCCCGAGCAGCATACGTATGGTACGTTTACCCCTTACTTACGAAGCCAGCCCCCTAACCGAAAACCGCTGCAAGTTGGCCGATTGCAGATAACGAGGTGATACAAGGTTGAACCATGCCGGTGAGACTGGACAATGAATCCGTCCACTGAGAATGCGGCATGCTTTCTCAAGAAAATTCGATAAACGTTTCACGAGTATCCTGCACGCCAGCATTGATGCCACGAGGTCGCCGACCCACTGGTTCGAGTAATGTGTTGACACTAAGGCCCTACTCCTTATTCAGTACAACTAGCGGATTTCTTCGTGCCATGATCAGCCAAAGATTGTCTAGATTAGATTGGAAACCACCAAACCAGTGCGCAATGGTGGCTCTATCGGCGGCGATGATGAGGACGGGACCGATCACTTGACGGTAGTTCTCCATAGCCTTCCTACATGGGAATGGTCTCTCGAATAGCGGCCGGCCTTTCCTGGATGCCACGATGCACCCCTGTCTCTTGGGGGAGGTTCTTGGATATGTAACGTTGACAGAAGACCGGTGCCGGACAAGTCATTTAGGAAGTCCAACGTATGTTGCTGTGGGAAACCTAGCCGAGTCTTTCACATAAATGGCACTTGTCGAGTGAGTCCAAATGAGTGTTTGATGTGGGCTAGAGCAGTCGGTGCCTGAAGAGCCGGCAACAATGGGGTAGATTGTAACTGGCTACTTGGTTATCTAGTGACGGAACAGCCGGCAATAGGAAAGGCTAGCGGTCATCGGTGCCCAGTATTTGCGGTGCCTGTAAAGCGTGTATGTACGCGGTCAAAGCAACTGCTAGTGCTGCTGGTATATCTGCTGACTTGAAGTGGCGCTTCTAGAACCCCTCAATCGCAGGTTGATTGGCGCTGTCGTTTTGAATACACTGCCCGCTAGGTAGTGCAGGTGCCGGGCTATCTGTCAAATAGCACCTAGGTTAGCAGACGGGGACGATCTAGCTTACTCCTGGCGCGAGACCTACGTTTTACGACGGCTGTCAACTAGATGACAAGTTGAAACAAAAGTGCGTGAGCGAACACTCGAAGTCGCTGACAGGAGCTCTGCCGTAGCGTAATTAATCTAAGCAAGGGCGTTCCCACGTGTTGGAGGTAACACAATCGAGAAACCCAGGCATGATGGGGCTGAAAAAAGGCGAAATCCTTTTCTTTTCTCTTCTCTTCTTTCTCTCCCTCTCCCCAGTCGGACTTTGTGCCGCTCTAGCGAGTAAGGTGGGAATGGGTGAGCGTGATGGTCTTCCCCCGGCTTTGCAGCATCTATTGAGCCAAAGTCCACTTCCAGTCTTACACCGATCCAAGTGGGACGCACCCTAACCCGACCTCGACACCACCCATTGCTACTCAGCAACTACCACCTTAAGAGACTAAAAGCAGCCATGTCGCATCTGGCAACGGCAATGTCACCGTGTTACTTCCCAGAATCTGGCTTCCCTTGCTTCCACGATGGCCAACTCGTTAGTTCCGGAAATTGGCACGGCATCACCGGCGGCAACGAAATGAGATCTAAAAACAACACGGCACGAAGGGGGAGGATGTGGATGTGGGGGTAGGTTGCTTCTTTTTCGGCTCCGAACATTGATTGACCTCCGTGCCGTGCTGGTGGTAGCAGAGCAGCCGCACTAATGAGAACCACTGAGATAAGACGTAAAATGAGGAGAAGACCAACCGCACAAAAAAAAACGAAATGACACCCAAGATGTCAGCTCACTTGTCATTCATGCAGCCGTACCTGCAGCATCACCGTGACGAACCAGCATTTCTATTCCCGGAAACCTCCCGATTAACTGGAGCGGCATATGCCAACCGGGATCTTCCCAGCCTGCATTGACTAACCTCGAGCACGCTAACCACCCCCGGGGAGTGCCGCGCCACAGCAAACTAAAGTACAGTAAGTGGTCCGCTGGCTACGGATTCGCCAACCTGGCTAACCTAGTTGAAAGCAGAAAGCAGAGCAGGTGCGGCACACCTTTTCCCTCGTGCGGCTTGTTCCCAGTTAAATAGCTAAACTGGATGGTCCAATGGGGAAGTGTTCTAGTTGACGATCTCATGCACCAAGGGGTGGTGATCGGGGGGATCCCGTAACCCGTTTTGGGGGGGAATCGCGGTTCCCTCTTAGCTTCCCCTGACCACAAACCGAACCGACCCAGGGGGCAAGGGCAAGCCGGTAGTGCCGTCGCCGGGTAGATGGATTGGGCCGGCATGATAGCTCACTAGTACCCAATTCTCAGGTTAGGGATGCGAAGGATGGATCGATGGATATGTCCTAGGAGAAGATGGGAAACGATGCAACAGTCTGCGCTAAGATTACTAACAGACCAGCCCGTCCCCGCGAGAGACCGCACCACACACACATACACACTGCATTGTTGTGTGCGTGGCCCCGATATAATAACGAGTGGAAAGCTCCTTCGGGAAACAGGGCAGCACCCTGGGTAACATATGAACCCATCCATGGTTTCTCCCAATGCTGTCCATACTTTTCTCCTTTAAGCATTGATCGGTCCAAGTCGATTTGGATCTAGAGACGAACCACCGCATGCTCTTACCAACGGTATCTGGAACTGTTCGGTGCCGCTGAGAGAGAGAGAGGGACTGAGAGAGTGACCGAGTGTTTGGCGCCAGCGCTTCCGGCAACGTCGAGTCGGGCGTTCACTCCGCGCCAATGTGGCATGGACGGGGATATCTCCTGATCCTCGCAACGCTGATATTCTCGCTATGTCAAGCCAGTCTGATCGAGTACACCAAGGAGATTCCCAAATGTGGAGTAAGACTTGAGATCTATTCCTTCTGGATTGCTCGGAACCTAACGGGGACAATGGAAGAGCTGACGTCGAACCGTGTCTCACATCTAGTTGGGCTGCTTGCTGCAAGCCATACCCGCGTCGGTATGTCAGACTTTCACCAACGAGACCTGCATCTGCACCGACCCGGGCCTGCTGGAAACCGTCACCGAATGCGCCTCGAAATCCTGCGGAGTCCTGGACCAACTTAGTACGTCGTCGCCGATCGTAACAACTCGCGAAAAGGGCAGTAGGGAATGCGCCGACTAACTCGCGAGTGCTCTAGAGTTCGCCAAGATCCAAGAAGTAGCATGCGACAAGCCGCAGCGGCACCGGTCCCTGGTAGACGAGATCGTGTTCTCCGTCCTCGACGTCGTCACGTTGGCATGCATCATCGTCCGGGTCTTTGTGCGATACCATCTGACGACCACCATGGAGATGGACGACTGGGTGGTCGTGGCCATGGTGATGGTATGGGCCGTCTTCTTGGCCTTGGGGCATTATAGTACGGACCGCCTTTTTCACTTTCTCCATACCGAGAAAGTTATCTCTCCGACTAACATTCTCGATCGCAGTTCGAGTAGTAGGCTTAGGCCGCGACATCTGGGACGTTGACCCGGACACAGTTACCAGTGTCTTAAGGGTAGGTGACTTCCTCAGTACCAAATCCAGAGAGTGATCAAAAGAAAATGCCATGATCACCAATAACGCTGACCATTATCCCAACACAGGCCACCTTCATCGACGAGCTCTTCTACACCCTCGTCCTCTCGCTCTGCCGCATCGCCGTCGTCATGTTCCTGCTGCGCGTCTTCGACGTGCCCCGGTTCCGCGCCATCGCCTGGGCCGTCATCGGCTGGATCGTCCTGTACGCCGTGGGCGTCATCACCGCCACCATCTTCCAGTGCGTCCCCATCGACTTCAACTGGCTCGGCTGGACGGGCCAGTACCCGCGCTCCTACAAGTGCATCGACGTCAACGCGCTCTCGTTCGCGGCGGCGGGCGTCGGCATCGCCCAGGACCTGGCCATTATGGTGCTGCCGCTGCCCATCATTGCGAACCTCAACATGGCGTTCCGGAAGCGCGCCCAGACTTTCGTCATGTTCAGCCTTGGGCTTCTCGTGGTCATCACCAGCGCCATCCGGCTGCGGTACCTGGTCCGCTTCGAGAAGTCCGACAACCCGACCTGGGACAACGTCGACGCCATCATCTGGACCCACGCCGAAGTGAGTGTCAGTGTCATCGTGGCGTGCCTGCCGACGGTCCGGGCCGCGCTGGCCTCGTTGGCGCCGCGGCTACTGGGCTCGACCGCCAAGACGCCCGGCAACTCGGCCAAGACGCCCTCCTCGGGCCCCAGCGCGGGCGGGGGGCTCGAGCACGCTGTCCAGGTCGCGGGGGCGCAGGGAGCGGTACGAGGGTCTGGAGGACGGCAGCGGCGGAGGAGGGGCCGGCCCCCAGCATAGATCAGAAGACGACGACGATATTGAGCTGACGAGTCCGATAAGTTACCGGAAGGACGAAGACACCAACGACGACGATGAGCACAAGGGTGGCGACCTGCACCACACCTTTTACCATAATAACGGCTCGAGTGACGTGATACTGGGAAGCGATACGAGGGAGGTGGTGACAAAACCGAAGCCGGCGTTCCCGAACTTCAGTCATCCTCCGGCGCTGAGGCCAGGAGGGACCCGTGCGAAGCCTGCAGGTCAAGGATAAAGGAAACTTCAATATGTAGCAGTAGTAAGAGAAAGAAATGAAGATATCCAACCAAGAGCATGCACATCATGAACTATCTCAGACTATCTCAGACACATGTAGAAGAAAGAAGCTATCGAGAAGCGGACAAGTACAAGTTTGCGCCTTCTTCGGAAGACCACATTTACATCCGAGATAAGACGTGGCCATGGTATACTACTGTATGATAGAACTTTCGGGACCTCCCGATCGCGCAAGGGACGTAACCTAAGTGGCTACACTTCTCGAGCAGATCAGGTCAAGTAAAGTCACAGCACAAATCAAAAAATGACGGACAGAAAGTTGTAGAGCGTGAAATAGCATTATCTTCTCTCGACTGGCGGAGAAGAGGACCCAGTCCCTAGATTCCCCGTTTCCCCTTCGACTTGTCGCTCATCTGCGCCCCATCCAATAGTCTATCAAAAGGAAGGAGTGTTCGTCGGCAATCCCAAGACATACAAAAAAAAGAAAACTCCCAAGCGCCATGCGTTTCGTAGTGAGGTCTCACACGTTCCAAATGTCCACACACCCCATGTGGGAATTCTTTCCTTTTCCCTCTCGAACTCGGTGGTGTTGGTTGTTGTTGATATATATATATAGAAAACCCAAATCGCTTGCGTGTATTAAAAAACAGATATTGCGTAACTCAACTTCGTCTTTCGCCCTCTTTCTCTACTTGCTGGTGATTACCACACCAGCAAGGATCGGGGACGAGACTACTAATGTGAATTGACAACCCAGTCAGACCATGATCAGTAAGCCAAGTCCCGCTTCACCGGGACGGGAGGCGGGGGCTTCTTCGCGCGGCTGGGCGGCGGCGGCGGCGGGGCCTTCTTGCCTACGAAGTTCTGCTGCTGCAGGCCGACGTTGCTCGTCGTCCGGCTGAGGCTGCCGTAGCTAGTGGCGGGGCTCTCGCTGCGGTCGTACTCGGGGCTGCCGCTGCTGTTGGTGGCGCCGTCGTAGTCGTCGCCGAAGACGTCGTTGCTGTTGCTGTTGGTCGAGATGCGGCTGACGGGGCGCAGGTTGCCCCGCAGCGAGCCGATGTTCTGGGGCGCGGGCAGCGTGTTGGGCCGCGGGAGGGAGGGCGGCGAGGGCGGTTTGCGGTAGCTGGTGGGCGAGGTGCGCGAGGGGGAGACGCTGTTGCCGTTTTGGCCGTTCTCGTAGGCGCTGCTGTAGGTCGAGGCCCGGTTGATGCCGGGGCGCGGCGACACGGGCGTTTCCGCGCGGGGCGTCTGCGTGGACAGGTAGCTGTTGGAGCGCTCCGAGCGGTTCGAGCGGATGGGCATGCGGACCGGCTCGGGCTGCGGCTCCTCCTCCTCTTCGTAAACGTTCTGACGGCTGGCCCAGCTCTCGACGCGATCGCTGCTGCGGGCCGTGTTGCTGCGGCTGCGGCTCTGGCTCTGGCTGTTCACGCTAAGTCTCCGCGAAGGCCCAAAGTCCTGCTGGTCGCGACCGCCCCTGATGGTGGGCACCGACCCTTGACCGGCCGGCCAGCTGGCGCGGGCGCGGCGCAGCTCCTCGGCGCAGCGCTCGTGGTACTCGAGCTCGGCGTCGAGGAAGTTGGTCAGGTCGTTGACCGTCTCGGTCTCGACCTCCTTGATGTCCTGCATGCGCCGGAAGACGTCCTCGGACGACTCCTCGTACTTGGCCTTGGCCGCGCGCAGCTCGTCCTCGAGCCGGAAGTCCTCCCGCTTCGCCTTTTGCACCTTGGTCGTGCTGGCGTCGTACGCCAGTCGTCGGTTCTCGAGCTTCTTGCGGGCGGCCTGGAAGTAAGGAAGTTAGCATGGGAAGACGCGTAGGTTGAGGGGGGAGGGGAGCGGCAATTGACAGCCCTGAAGGTGACTAACCTGGTATTCCTTCATCATGGCGAGCGAGCGCTCCAGCGACTCGAGCCAGTAGGCCGACGCCTGGGCCGAGTAGTTCTCTTGGATACCGGCAATCGATTCGTTGGCACGTCCCATAACTAAGCAGAATAGATGTCAGTAAAAAGTATTGCGCCCTGTCTTCGGCATGATGCATACCAATGAGGCAGTTGCCAAACTCGGAGTCTGGCTCGAAATCTTCGCCGTGGCTCATCATCGTCCGGCCCATGTAGCTGATCGGCAGGCCCTTCTCTTTGTCCTCGGCGCTCTCGCACCGCTTGGAGATCGACTTGGAGTAGATGTTCATGGATTTCTGGAGGCGGTCCATTCCTGTACAGCGAAATGCATTAGTTAGCGATATGTCTCTTGTGCTGTGCTGCTGTCACACAATGGATAATAGGTCGTACCGTCATGCCGTAACGCCATCTCCGTCTCCAGGTTCTTGAAATCGTCCGTCATGGCCGTTTTGGCCTCCTGGCCCATCTTCTCCCCCGCCCATTGGAAGGCCCTATCGAATTTCTTGGTGATACGCATGTTTGCGGGAGCGTGTGAGTAGTACGAAACGTGACGATACCAATTGGTTATTTGCCAGCGCTCTCTCTTGCTCTCTCTGATAAAAATAACAAACGATTGCAAGAGGAATAAAAAAAGAGTTTGCTGTTGAACCAGAGACAGCAGCAAGCAACAACAGCGAGCAGTCAGTAAATAGTAGTAGCAGCAGGATCCCTTTTGCTATGTATATCTGATACAATCAATGACAACTTTCCACAATCAGTCGTTATCGCAGGCGTGGCTATGCTGTAGCGGAATGCCAGAACAGGCACTAGCCAGGGGTAAGGGGAGGTGGTCTAGAAACGTAGATCAAGGCAGTGGCAATGTGCCGAGATTAAGGTGTTCGCTGTGTGTGGAGATGATCGCTCTCGTGTTAAAGCTAGGCCTGCTAGGGGGTGGTTGGAGACAGACAGGGCCAAGAGGCTTGCTGGCTTTGCTGGGCCGGGGGGCGTGTGTGGAGGGTAACCCAACCGGTGCACTTTACTCCATATGCCGTAGTCGTAGTAGCAGTCGTAGTGTAGTTACGTAGCAGTGGAAGCCAGCAGAGGAGTAAGTTACCAGCCCCGTCGAGTTGTCACGTAGCGTAGCGAGACGAACGGATTCCGGTATGCTAAAACCGTGGGAGAGAGAATGACCGAGTTTCATGCAACGCCCAAAACAGAGTGACAATTTGGCCGGGACAAAAAGAGACGTGGGTGGGACGGGGACTGGAGAAGGGGAAAAAAAAAGAGCAGGGTGTGTGCTCTTATTCTTCTTCTTCTACTGCTGCTGCTACTACTACTGCTGCTGCTTCCTTCTCACTTCCGTATTGGTTAGTTCGAAACCCTGAGACGCCAGATCGAGTAGCGAAAGATTCGGTTGAAACGTCCCCCGAACAGCCAGAAAAACGATGGTGCAGGCTTCGATTCGCCCGCCGCTGTGATTGGGCACGACCACTGTTGCAAGCTTATCTGCTAGAAGGGCCTGGTTCTTTTTTTTTTTAAGTTGTGGTAGCAATGGAGTATGCCATAATGCCATGCTCTCTGCAGGGACACTTGCATCCCCAATATGCAGAGCAGACTCGGCAGAGCAAAGTAATATGCAGGTGGTTGAACTGGAAGGCCCCCCAAAGCTCAAGCCTGTCTCCAAAAACCAGGCTGCTTCGCCGCGAGGCCGAATTAGGCTAAGATTCTAGCGGGCGGATTGGTTGGGATGGTCCCCCGGGGAAGGACACCGTTTAAGGAAAAAGCTACTAAACTCGAGCCGTTGGGACAAGAGATCGATAGTCGGCCTGTCGCTTGCGCAAGCTCTTTGTCGTCTCGTTCGTGTTTTTAGGATGGTCACCGAACCGATTAATTTACCTCCTCTATGCTAATCCATCATGCATCAGGGTTGTCTGTCATGAAAATCTTTTTGGGTTAATTGTTGTGTTTGTTGGCGACTGGTCACCGATGCCAGCCGCCTTCTTTCTTTCTGGCGTGGTTGTTACGCAGCTACTACCTGCTACGTGTACACCAGCATCCAACATCATCCCAGTTCATAAGGCATCGTGGGATATTGTACGTAGTCAGTCGTATGTGTGCCACCAGCCACCAAGTAAAGAAAATAAACGGCCATGGTTACCTGGTTCTGTCTTTTGTGTTGACTTTCGTGTGTGAAGTCGTCTCACCGAATATTTTTTTTACCTAGGGAGAAAATGCGAATGCGAAAAGAGCAATCTCGCGTCATCCTGTCGATGACCTGACCTGATATTGATCCCACCGAACCGAACGGGCTATTACACGCCGTGGAACTGCCCATGTCACGAGGGTATGCAGGCGCGGCCGGGCCCAGCTAAGCCTCTGTGGTTTCCAAAAGCGCGCGCGCCTTTCTCCGGTCCCTTCTTTTCGTGTTCCTTTTAGTTGTCATCGTATCGTCCGAGGATGGGTGCTTGCTCGTTGCGTTGGGTTGGACGATTCGTTGGCCGAGATCCAGTCTTTCGGTCTTGGGGGTGTGCTGGTAATGTCAAATGTACCGGCCGCGCGGCTTGGCGGGTTGGACTGGCGTTGGGCGGTTGGCGCTGCTGGGAAGCGGGCTGCCCGCCAAGGGGGGAGGGGAGGGTCCAGTGGAAAGGCTCAGGAGGACCCTCTCTTCCTGTTCTATTTTTCTTTTTTAAACTCTTCGCTCTGTTCCATGTTCGATGCAGGCCAGCGACCCAGTGAAGCATAACATCCTATGCTGTGCGTCTGCAGCCTGGCCTCATTAAACATGCAGACAGAATCACATCATCTGACGGTGGTCTCTTGGTCTTTTTACTCAGTAACGCACTCCGTGTCGAGACTGAAAATGTTTCCTGCCAAGGTAGGCATTTGATTGGCAGGGGTAAGACAGTGAACAACACCATCAAAAAGGTACGTAAGGCTTCTCGACCAACCCCTCCACACCCCTTTGCGATCTGCACAGCTGCAGAGAAACGCGCCAACGCCCACCTGCTGGAGAAGGAATAGCCTACGCTCGCCTACGCAGAGAGTGTGTCGAGGGCGTCATCGGAAAGAGATGAAGAGCTGCCCGTCTGGGGCATACGGCCCGAAAAGCTGCCTCTCGTAATAAAACGCCAAGCCTCTGTACCTCACTCGTTTCTCCGCGCTTGATGTGTTTATTCACGACATACTCTTGAGGCTATCAACCATCTGGCCATCTTCCTCGTGATGTTCCATGGGGGATGATGAGGTAGTGGTGGGGGTTTGCTTGCGATGCCACTGGAAGAGTTGCAAGAATAGCCGCTGGCTTCGAGCCAAGCACGTCACTCTCAAACAGAAATCAATCGCACACGTGAGGAGAGAATGCCCCTAGAGAAGAAGGTTAACGTCGTTGCAGTAATGGCAGGCGAAGAGGCGTGCTGAGGCAAGCTGAGGCGCTCGACTCGAGCCGCTAGATGTGCCAGATCAATCAATCAATCAATCAATCGTTGATCGCCTACTGGAACCCCCCCCCCATTACGTACCGCTCAATGCGTTGACAACACGGTAAACAGATTGACCGGCGGTCGCTGGACACGCTGGAACCGCTGGGCTTCAGTGACTGGCTGGGCCTGCTGAGTCCTGAGACTGGCTCCTGCGGCAGGCGTCTCGCTGGCGAAGCTCAATCCCCATAGAAATCGAACTGAACAAAACAAGCACCAGCAGGCCGACTCTGTCTGCTCTTCCCTTCCCGCCCAAAACAGTTTCAGCCTCAAGAACGCAGCACCAATCGACGATCATGCATCTAGCGAGCTGGGGACGCAAAGTCTTACATGGGAACTATCGATGCCCGTGCCCCCTTGCAGACTTTGCGATGACGACTCAACGCCGATGACAATTGATATATTTATAGAGTTGTCCCCATGATCCATTGCCTAGTTGGTTAATCTCGAGGGCAAATCACGGGGACTGGCCAGCGCGGCGAATGCTATGTCAACAGGTGAACTCTTCGTCCCATCTCTCTCTCCAGCATCAAAGTAAGTGGCAGCTTCCGTCACACGCCGTGTCCGTGTCGGGAAATTCGTAATGGCCCTGCTGGCCCTGCGCCAATCCTGACGGGACGGGCGCTTCGCAGCAAACGTCCGAGAGCAACGCCAAAGAGTTTCCTCCATTACTCCTATTGCATCATTGGTCGCACAGTGGTTCATCAGAGATCGCAGATGGCCATGTCATGCATGCAGGACTCGAGACACTACTCAACTCATCTCAATGCATTTTGGTGATTCTAGACCTTGGAGGTCATTTTGCTTGTTGTGATTCTTTGCTTGTTGTTGTCTTTCCCCCTTTTCATTGAACGCCTACTGTGGTTGACTCGCCTGATACGTTGCTCTGCCGGCTCCAAAAAAGCGCTGGACTCAGGTCAGTCAGTGTCTTCCATCCGCTGGACAGGCCTTCTTGGCACGCTATCCCAATTGCGACCGCCAACCCAAACTTCCTGTCAATTGGCGACGGGGATCGCCCACCACGCCAACGGACACCGGCGGTTAATGCTTGACTGTTGAACTGAATCCATCCCCAGGCAAATGTAAATAATGAAGGGGTTATCCATCGCGATCGTGCAATCGAGATATATGTCTACATATAAATCCCCCATCTCCCATGGCCATCCCGGCCGTCTGGCTCGGGCGCAACCCCCATTACAGCAGCTATCTCGGTGCGCCAAGCAGCCAAGACGAAGGCCAAGACATCTCGTCCTCACACGTGGGTGCACTGATTTGCGAAGCTGCGAGCGGCCGACAGCGCTGCCATTTCCCGTGCCGGTCTGATAGGATGAGGGCCAAGATCGTTGCCTTGCTTCAGTGCAGCCGCCGAAGCTGATAGCCAGCCATCTTTGAAGAAGAAAAAAACTTGTCGGTAAGGAGCTCTGTAATTTCGTATATAATATAATCTCGGTGAACGCCTTGCCAGTGTAGAAGGAAAGGGGTGATCTTGTACTTCTCGTGCTACTTGCTTCCTCCCCGCATTTGACATCCATCCCGCCGCCATGGGTCGGGTAACGTCCACCATCTGCAGGCTTGCGACGGCTGCATTGGCTGGCCTGGCTTCGGCCGAGGATGCGCTGTACAGTCGCCGCCTGTCCAAGCGCTTTCTCGACGATGCCGGCAACTTCAGCATCTCGTTCTACCACATCAACGACGTGCACGCCCACCTGGACGAGTTCAGCTCCGCGGGGACCGACTGCGCCAAGCCCGAGAGGGGCTGCTTCGGCGGCTACGCCCGCGTCAAGACGGCCATCGAGCAGACCCGCCCGGACCACCCGGACAGCCTGCTGCTCAACGTCGGCGACGAGTTCCAGGGCACGCTCTTCTACACCTTCTACAAGGGCGAGAAGATCGCCGAGACGCTGAACGAGATCGGCTTCGACGCCATGACCCTGGGCAACCACGAGTTCGACGGCGGCGACGACGAGCTGGCGGGCTTCATCCGGAACCTCACGTTCCCCGTCGTCTCGGCCAACATCGTCTCGGACCACCCGGGGCTCAACGCCTCCATCAAGCCGTACCACGTCTTTGACGAGTACGAACTGGCCGTCATCGGCCTGACCACCGACACCGTGCCCGACATCAGCAAGCCGGGCAAGGGCACCAAATTTGGCGGCCACGTCGCGAGCATGCAGGCCACCATCGACCACATCCGGAG
Source organism: Apiospora rasikravindrae (assembly GCA_038363885.1). NCBI lineage: Eukaryota > Fungi > Ascomycota > Sordariomycetes > Amphisphaeriales > Apiosporaceae > Apiospora > Apiospora rasikravindrae. The sequence continues at coordinate 119,373 of JAQQWK010000008.1, forward strand.
TACCACAGACGTAAAGCGCATCGCCGCCATCACCCACATCGGCTACGACGAGGACATCAAGCTCGCCAAAGCCACCAAGGGCTTGCACCTCATCATGGGCGGGCACTCGCACACCCTGCTGGGCGACATGGAGGGGGCCGCGGGCAAGTACCCGACAGTCGAGACGAACCAGGACGGCGACGAGGTGTTTATCGTGACCGCCTACCGCTGGGGCGAGTACTTGGGCTACATCGACGTCACCTATGACGCCGAGGGGAAAGTCCTGGCCTACCACGGCGCCCCCGTCCACCTCACCAACGCGACCAAGCAGGACGAGGGGCTCCAGAAGCAGGTCGATGAATGGCGCAAACCGTTTGACGCCTTTGGCGCCGAGGAGGTCGGCACAACCAACGTCGAGTTGGATCAGACCAAGTGCCAGAAGGAGGAGTGCTACCTGGGCGACTTTGTCTGCGAGTAAGTTCCTTGAGCTTATCTTATCGGGTTCCTTGTTGGACTAACACGATCGACAGCGCCATGCTCCAGTACCGCCTCGACGGCGGCTCCAGTGCCGCCTTCGCCTTCACCAACGCCGGCGGGATCCGCGCCACCATCGACGCGGGCCCCATCACGCGCGGCGAGGTGCTGACCAGTTTCCCCTTTGGCAACGCCGTCGTGGAGCTGAAATACACGGGCGCGGACCTCTGGAAGATCTTCGAGGGGGCCGTCTCGAAGGTGAACCAGTTCAACGGGAAAGCGCTCGGCGGGTTCTTCCAGGTCAGCCGCGGCGTCAAGGTCGAGTACAACCCGCAGAACGCGGTCGGGAAGCGGCTCGTGCGCCTTACGGTCAACGACAAGCCTGTCGATATGCAGACCGAGTACAGCGTCGTCACGATCGATTTCGTCGCGACGGGCGGCGATAACATTCTCGAGCCCGTCGAGGGGATTGTGATTCTCGATACCATGGACGAGGTCCTGGTCGATTACATCAAGGCCAAGAGCCCCGTCGACTTCAAGCTCGAGGGTAGGATCGCCGTGGTGGACGGTCAGGCTGCTGCTGGTGGCGGGAACGGGACGACCCCGAGCACTGGCGATAGCAGCCCTGCCGGGCCTACGCCGCGCAGCGAGGCCAATCACATTTCAGGTGTAGGCTCATCTTTGGCGCTCTTCATCTTCACGGCGATGCTGTATTACGTCGTGTCGTAAGCCTGCAACCTAGATAATGAAGCATGACAGTGATGCCTTTAGACAGGAGGCGACGATGAGACCAATAATGTAATGATATAATGACAGGAACGCATTCGAATGCAGGAGGTGTATCAAATGACCCAAGTGATGCCGATTGTACTTGTCTGACTTCTCTCTCACTCGATCACAATGGCCATGCTTCTAAGATTACCTGGAACGACACGGTCCTCACGAATAGGGGTATCTCCGATACCTCATACTCGCCAACCACGGAGCTCCAAATCCTTCTTTCTTTTTCCCATACATAATTGAGCAAACACTATCATGCAATCTCTGATTGATTTGGCTTCTACTATGGCTTGATGGAGATTTAAAGCGATGATACTGTTCGTCCCCTGAACTTCGCAGATTGGAAGCTGGCGTGATTATAGGAAAAGCCAAACAGTGCAGAGACACATATCTTGAACGATGAACGTTTACCTTGGGTTTATAGTTGCTAACGGAGAAAGCTACCACGGAAGATGAAGACTAAAAAGATTCCTGAAGCTCAGGGGACGGTTCGACGAGAACTTAAATGTATGTACTATAGGAAGTGTGTACCGGAGATGACTTGAAGAAGGGGTATATGAACTTGTTTCTGTCCAGGTTTTTCATGCGTTCTTCTACTGGTGATCCTTGTGGTTACTGGTATTCGTTGCTTGTTTCTTGTGGCTCAAACACAGACTTATCGAGCTCTGGCCTTGATTCATTACCAGTCATTTCCTATCTCCAAGTTGTATTTCGAGACTCAGCAACACCAGTAATACCGAGCCTTCCCAAGAACGGGTAGGAAATGGTGTTTTCAGGAACTCCCTGGTGGTGGCCAAGTCAACCCCAGTCAGCACGACGACGACCACGGACACCACAGCTGAGACCTCAGCCAGATCAGGACCTTCCGTCCTTCGATCCCCTTCCCCCTCCAGAAACACCTCTTCCACGGGAACGGATTCTTATACACCCACTCCCTCGCGGTCCGATTTCTCAACCGCAGAGACCGAAAAACATCGTCGAACCTGCTCTTGCTCCGCCCCCGTCCCCGTCCCCGAGACCGCCAGCGCACGCGTTGACGTGGTTCGACTGGTCAGGCTCCACAGGGGAGCGTCTGCCGAGCATTCGCGATGCCCTGGCTAATCCTTCGATACTGCGCGGTGCTAGCGCCACTGCTGCGGCCCCTGTGGAGGCCATGCGTCATCCTCTGCCCCGGTCCAGAGCCGAGGGTATGGCTCGGAGGGCAGGCAGGCCTGATGTGATGTCGATTAGGTACGTGATTTCAGAGGATAGAGAGCCGGAGTCAGCACCAGCGCCGCCACCGGCAGCAACGACATCAATGGGGACAACGGCACCCCTGGCAGCAACGGCACTGCCATCGCAATCACCACCGGCAGCATCCACGCCGTCACCACTGTCACCAACGCCCGCCCCCGCCGCCCCCGTTGATGCCGTTGCCCCTCCATCTGTTGCTGAGCCGTCAACACGGGCGGGGTGTCACAAGAAGACGGCCAACGCGAAAATCAAAGCGGCCGCCCTAGACGGCGAAGCGGGCGAGCCCAACCCCAACGGACCGTGCCAGCGCTGCCTCAGCAGCCGCAGCCCGGGAAGGAGGAACAACTGCCGAACGCCCAAGGAAACGGTGAAGGGAAAGAAGTGCAACTACTGTACCAAAGATAAGGTTAGGTGTGAGCAGCCTCAACCGGTTCAGGGACAAGAACCTGAAAGGGAGGAGGATGATGCCATGGATGTCGATCCCCCAGCGCCTCCGAGTCAACAGCAGGGCTACGACCCGGACGAGACGGAGGAGGAGGAGGAGGAGGAAGCCATGGACGTCGAGGACTCAGAAGCACATCCGAGTCAACAGCAAGACTATGACCCGGACGAGACGGAGGAGGAGGACCCATGATTCCCCCGACAGTCATGTCACGATGATACAAGAAAAGCCTACACTTAATCACCTTCCTCACCGATCTATATACTATCGTTCTGCCAAACGAATCTTGCGATGGGGGATCAATCTGCGAGGACCCATGAGCGTCCATGCTTCATTGGCGAGCTTTCCTTTGCTGTGCCTTTTGTGCGACGAGCCATTACACGAGCTGTCTGTTTGGAGTATATTGCGAGGTGAGCACAGAATAAACTGGACGGGTGAATCAATGGCTAACTTGCATTTGCGTCTCCAGATACCAAATACACACACCACCACGGCGGTGCTGTCGCAATGGCAGCAGGGGCAGGAACCAGAGGATTTTCCACTTGTGTTATATGCTTTCAGCGTATTAGCTAGTATTGGACTTTCCTCTCTTCATCTCCTAATACTAATTGTCCTATTATATGCTCCTTTGCTGCTCCCTGTCGCTCTAGTGTCAATCCCAGTACTACATTCGATTGGTCCCTCGAGCCCCAGCAGCGATCTCGTGGAACTTCCGCTCAAAAAAGCCGACGCCAATCTGACCGTGTAACTCACCTGCCTAAAGGGGCAAGGGGGCTCCAGGGTCTCGGCGCTCACCATGGGATCCGGGGATCCTAGTAGGCACCCCTGTTACGATGAGATAACAGTGTTGATTGATTGATTGATTATTGAGTCAGATCGTGGAGACATGTGTTCCCGGGTTGGAAGCAGGAAAAAGTAAAAACATTCAACCTCTGCACACCACCACCCTTTAGAAAAGCCTTTTGCCGAATGCGAGTGAGTGAGCGGAAGTTCTAGATCGTCTGACTACAGCGCTATCTCTTGACCAGTCACTCAATCGCACCACACTCTCACGATGGCACCAGTCAGCATCTCCCTCTTCCTCACCGCCACGGCTAGCTTAGTAACACTGGCTACCGGCTCACCCACTACTGGTCGTCTGTTGCTCAAGCCCACGTGGACCCTCACCCCGACCCAGAGCACCCAGCGCTTCCGCGGCCTAGCGCCCGTCTCGGCCAGCACGGCGTGGGTGGCGGGCACCAACGGCACCATCCTGCGGACCGAGGACGGCGGCGCGACCTGGATCTCTGTCGGGCCTTCTTCTGCTTCCCTCAACTCCACTGCCGAAGAAGCATCGTTGGAATTCCGCGACATCGCCGCCTGGTCCGCCTCCCACGCCGTCGCTTTGAGCATCGGCGAGGGCACCGCGTCGCGCATCTACTCCACCGCCGACGGCGGCGCCTCCTGGAATTTGGGTTTCGCCAACGCGGACCCGGCGGCGTTTTACGATTGTCTCGCATTCTCGGAAACGGATCCGTCGCATGGGATGGTCATGAGCGACCCCGTAGACGGCCACTTTCGGCTGCTCGAGACGCGGGACCAGGGCTTGTCGTGGCAACTCATTTCCTCCGCGCAGACGGGCATACCAACAGCTCGCGGAGGCGAGTCCGGCTTCGCGGCCAGCGGGACCTGTCTCGAAACGAAGTCCGGAAGATGGTACCTAGCCAGCGGCGGTGCCGCGCCCGCCGGCCGCGTGTTCGCCAGCGCCGACGACGGATTGACGTGGGATACTGTGACCGAGACGTCTATCCCGGCCACCAACTCCTCGCAGGGCGTTTTCTCGGTGCGGTTCCGGGACGCAGCGCACGGTATTGTTGTGGGCGGGGACTTTCAAGATCCCACGCGGACGAACGGTACCGCAGGCTGGTCCGACGATGGAGGCGTCACCTGGAACCCTTCGGACAAGTTTCCGGGTGGCTACCGGTCCGGCGCGGCATGGTTTTCGGGTCTATGCCCACCAAAGGGTGCCGCGGCTGTGGCGGTGGGACCGACGGGGTCGGACTTCACGTTCGACGGAGGCAGGACCTGGCACGTGTTCGACGACGGCAGCTTTGATGCCGTCGAGTGTGTAGGGGGTCGGGTGTGCTGGGCTTCGGGCGAGAAGGGCCGCGTGGCCCGGTTGTTGTTTTGATTCTCCCCAAATGGACTTTCTTGAGTCTCAGCGTAGCTTTCCTGTGGACTACTTGTGATGGCTAATAAGCACGATGGGTCACAAAACACTAAGCAAGTTCAGAAGTAAAAATTCGTAATGATCATAAAATAAACAAAATGGTATCATTCGCAATATCAAACAGGCCGAGAGCCACCAACATAATCCCATCACCACTCTAACCGATCATCGCACGTCAATCCGACGTCGTAACGCTCATTGCCCTTCCACACCTGCGCGCCCGAGTTGCAGGCCGCGACGATCGACCGGAGGTCGCTGACCATGCTGCCCGGCCCGCTCGCGAACACCGTCGTGGACCCGCGCACCGTGTTCTCGACGAACGTGTTGACCATCTTCTTCAGGTCCGGGTGCGTGTCGAAGTTTTCGCTGCCGCCCAGCTTCCGCACCTCCAGGGACTTGACCGACGCAGAGGAATTTGTTGACGAGGAAGACCCGCCGACTTCCTTTACGGCCGAGTCGTTGTTGTTCTTGTTCTTCTCGTCGTGCACCGATGGTGTAGGACTGTTGGATTCGCGCGTCACGAAAATGTGCACGACGACGCCGTGGGTTCGGCTTGCGCGGTGGATAGTGTCGAGCTCCTTTTGCACCCACCGCATGTCCGACTTCCTGCGGATGGCCCAGATGAGCTCGATTTTGCGGTCTTTGGATCCCGGTTGCGCAATCAGGTTGAGCAGCACGGGCAGGACGTAAGTAACACCGGTACCGCCAGCGACGCAGAGAACGTTGACGTCGGGTGTCAGGTTGTCGGCAATGGACTCCCCGTACGAACCGGACATGATGACGGGAGTAGTCGCCTTGGTGTTCTCGGCCAGTTTCGCGACAGCGCGGTCTGCCAACTTCTTGGTCTCGCCCGTCTTGGCGCGCACAATGTACGAGTGCTCGACGACGCCGTCCTTAAGCTCGGGCAGGTTGAGGGGCGTGAAGGGGTGCGACTGCCAGATGCTGCACTCGGGGAAGCACAGGTAAAAGTGCTGGCCGATCTTCCAAGCCTCCTGAGAGTGCGCGAAATCGAGGCGCAGGATGTCGCCGTGCTCGGAATCGGGGAAATGGGTCATGGTAGCCTGCGCGGCCTTGAAACCGGTCTTGCCGTCGGGCAGGATCTGGTAGTGCGCGAGGCCAGTTCGAATCAGGCGCACGGCGCGGTCGATGAACCAGAGGACGAGGGCCGGGATCATGAAGCAGGAAAGCTTGTCCCAGTGCGCGTAGCAGGCGCCGATGTAGATCATGGCGAGGACGTAGTGGGCCTTGCGGAAGAACTCGTAGCCGGTCAGGCGGATGACGGGCGGCAGGCTCAGGACGAAGATGAGCAACAGCAGGATGATGGCGACGCAGCCCCAGATCATGTACGTCTGGGCAATCCACTCGACCGCCACCGACGGCTGGGGCTGGTACAGGTAAGCCTCGATGACGGTCCACGAGATGGTGTGGAGCAGGCCCTGGATGCAGATGATGTAGCCGAGCCAGCGGTGCAGGAAGTTGAAGCTCTGGTAGGGCACGCCCGTCAGGAGACTCAGGACGGACTCGCGGCTCGAGAGCATGATGGAGAAGGGCGTGAGGGCGTAGGCGAGGATGCCGATGCGGTCCGACCAGGGGCCGAGACTGCTGCGGGTGTTGTAGACGCCGGGCATCTTCTTGACGGGGGTGACCCAGGTCTCGTAGACGAGGCCGATGAACGAGAAGATGAGCAGGTAGCCGGCGCAGACGGCCAGGATGAGGACCTGGAGCCGGGTGGTGCGGCCGAAGATGGAGCGCACCGAGTCCGGCAGCAGATACGAACGGACGAGCGAGGCGATGGTGCGCTTGACACGGGAGCCCCGGGTCATGGTGGTAGCGATGAAGCGTTCGCTATCCAGGACCAAAACTTCGTCGGCGCGCCGCGAGGGCCAGAGTTTCCGGCCAAAGGCCCATAGGAGGAGGATGCCGCCGACGACGGCCCACAGGATGCCCGAGTAGAGTAAGCTCACGTCGTGGCCATGGTAGACGAGGTCGAGGTAGGCACACGAGCCGGCGTCGTTGGTACAGGGCAGGGCGCGGTCCGAGTAGCCCCAGTGCTTCTCGAAGGCCGTGGCTTCGCTCAGGTTCTGGATATGGCGGCCGGAGAGAGGCGCCGCCATGTCGGCCATGATGGAGGAGGGGCGCAAGGGGGTGGGGATGTAACAGAAGAAGACTCCTTCTTTGCTTGGGGTCCCCGGGAAAGGTTGCAAATCAACGGACGAGGTCAGAGATGGGCTGACAGGTGACTCGCATGCGCATGAGGATGATCAGATCCGATCGAGGAAGGGGGGACAGCGAGAGAGATCTAGGTATTATTAGTAGGTAGGGTAGCTACCAGGCGGGCGGCACCCGATATACTTAAATGGCATCGTTGCATCTTGCTTGGGGTCCATCGTATCCGAGGGACCCTAATACGGGGAGGGACTTGTTTCGTCCGGTGCGTACTTGTCGAGGGCGACCCAGACCGCAAGGCCCGATGGAGCAGGCATGCCGATGGTGAGAAGGTTTCTTCTTCATCTTGCTCACAGTACCTAGTCGTAGCTAAGGGACCCCGCGAATAGACCAAGTAAAACCAAGACGGGGCCAAGGATAATTGTGGCCGGGAAGCTGGCCCCAGCAGCAGAAACTTGCTCAATTGGTCTCGGGTTCCCTTACCCAGGACCCCCGTCTTCCTGCTATTTCGCCCGTATCGCCGGCCAGGCCCGGCGAGGCAAGCTGCGTGTTTCGAGAAAACGAGGACAGATGCCAAGCAGCCTGCAAAACAAATGGGCTTGTCGGTCGTGGAGGAATCCACTGTCGCCTCCCGTGTCAGGGTGCCATCGTGCCGGCGGAGACTTTTCCCTCAGAACTGGAGTCGCTATGCCGGATGCAGCAAGTCGAGAAGGATTGAGCACATTTCTGTTCGTTCTGTGCCCCACCGCGACGCTCATAGCGCCGTCTTGGCGAGCAAGTTTCCCGCGCAGGTTTGCAGTTTCCAGCGAGTCTCCGTCCGATAACCTTCGCCGCCGTTTCAGGGCCGCCCTGGGCTGCTGTTGCGCTGGTAAATGACCGCTAAAGTGCAGTGCAAAGTTACAGTACAGCAAAAGGCCAGCGCCACGGATCCTCTCTGTCAGTCGGTCAATACCTACCCAGCGCAGATGACGGAGTCCAGGACCCAGAACATTGGAACCCAGCTTAAGTACGTACATAAGGTTAAAAGGTATTTTCCCGACTCGGTGAATAGCTAGCAACGGTTTTGTTCCAGAGACCAGGAACGATAAGTAGACTAACGTCCTTCATTTCCCTCGTCGCATCGAGGTTTCGGGCTGGTCGTTACAAGAACAAAAAGCTACTTATGCCGCTGGGTTGAACATCGTCATCACCAATTCGAGACTTGCACGGTTTCCTCGCTTTCCCATTATCAATACCAACCATTGGGCGTACATATACAATTTCTCGCTTGCTATTAAATCCATAAGCAAAGCAATCGATCAGCAAACTCCTCATCCAGCGATTCGGTTAATTGGACAAGCCACCAAGTTGTCTTCGGTTGCGTCGCCGAGATTCTCTTGAATTAACCGGTCCGGGAATCTGACGGTCCTCGCGGCGAATCAATCAATCTACGTCCAAAGGCGCGGCAAATCAGAAACCGGCTACACAATGGACATGAACATGGACCATGGCGGCGGCACCGCCTGCAAAATATCGGTACGTACCCCTCCGCGTTCCTCTTGAGGCGACAGCGTAGCAGCCCAGCAGCCCAGCAGCCCAGCAGCCAGCAGCCAGCAGCCAGCAGCCAAAGCTGACTAGAAGCCCTCTGCAGATGCTTTGGAATTGGAACACGGTCGACGCCTGCTTCTTGACTTCGTCCTGGCACATCCCGAGCGAAGGCGCCTTCGCCGCGACGTGCATCGGCGTCGTCCTGATGGTCGTGATCCTCGAGTGCCTGCGGCGCGCGGGCAAGGAGTACGACGCCCTGATCCTGCGCCAGTTCAAGCGCCACGTCGCGGCCCAGCGCCTGGCCGCCTCCAAGGACAAGACCGTCGAGCCCGTCTCGTGCTGCGGCCCCCCCGCCCGAGCCGGAAGAGGCCACGCCGAACCGGCCCCAGGTCATCACGTTCCGCGCGTCGCCCCTGCAGCAGCTGACGCGCTCCGTCATCCACGCCGTCACCTTCGGCTTGGCTTACATCGTCATGCTGCTCGCCATGTACTTCAACGGCTACATCATCATCTCCATCATCATCGGCGCCGGCATCGGCAAGTTCCTGTGCGACTGGATGGTGTATAAGGTCATCATCGACGGCGACGAGGGCAGCGCCGCCAAGGTCGACGGCATTGAGGACCCGACTGTCTGCTGCGGATAAGCTGCGTAGCGTTGCGACAAGATGATCATCCTTTCTGCGGGCGCATCACATGTTTTTTCATTATTTGGTTTTACGGGAAGCCGGCTTATTTATATATCAATAAGCGATGACGAGCTTACGACAGCATGGCGTTGGGGTTTTTTTTGGTTGATTTCAGCTTTTGGGGTGGACTTTGGCCATCTAGCAGCTGGGGAGAGAGCAAGGAGGGAACGTTGAGAAGCACTAGAGTGGCAGACTTTCGAACGATACTTTTTGATCCATCATTCTTTCGGTCCGCCTGCGCAGGACTCTGCGCATTTGGGTCGCTGTTCTTATCGTTGTTCACTGCGAGATTTGCACGTGAGTTTTGTGCTGTGGCAGATCAGCCCGATCATCACAGACCGAATCGATATCGCGTACTCTGGTCGACAAGGTGTCACTCGTTTCCGGTCCATGTTTCTATGCTAAAGATGAAGACGTATCCAGCCACGGCGCCCATGTGCGATAAGCTGGACCTTGATCACCTATATTTAAATCGGTCCTACACGAGTCTTATCTCCCCAGGCTTGATGGACTAGATGCGGTAGTCAAGTTTGCCTTATCTTAACCCCGCAGATCGCTCCCAAGAGCCGGAGCAGCGTTGGGGAGAGGAGGGGCATTTATTACCTCATCTGGCAACCTCATCCCGCCCTCGAAGCCCATCCACCCACTGCGGCCGCTAAGCTATACCGTCTGCATCCCTCGTGTGCGCGCCCGTGTTCACGACCAAATGTCACTGGCTTTAATGCCGGGGGAAAATCAGCCCAGATAGCGGGATGCATTGCGGGGTGCTGGTGGCTGGCTTGGCCCAACGTCGGGGTGCGACACAGGAAAGATTGATACACCCTGATACGGAGATATCAAGAGGACGCAGGGAGATAAGACGGCGATGAAGTATAAATGATTGCCCACTGATGAATCTCCCTATTTCATTAGTGGTACACTGCATAGAAAACCTTAATGTATTGAGCTTCACTTCTGTCACTGATTGTTCGTCTGGTCTTTTTTTGCATCACATCACGTTGAGAAGATGGATTTATATCATGTCGCTGGGCCATACCCGGCCTTGAGCATCGGCGTTCTCCTTGCCGTCTTGGTAGGCCTGGGCGTCACGTTCATCAAGCGCCGGCGTTTGAGCCGCCTATCGTCATCGCCGCCGCCGACTCCCACATATGGCGGCAAAACTTCATATTCAACGAAAGAACCTTACCCCAGCTCCGTCGTCTTTCCGCCATCGCGCCGCGGCGCCCTGGCTCAGCTCTTGCCGTCGTCCAAGCTGGCCAAGAAGGAATCCACCATCGAGATATCGGAGCTGAGAAGGAAGCAGCTCCCCACCTCACATGCCCAGGACCTCGACAAGCCCGACCAGTACACCCCGACGGGCATCTCGACCCAGGAGATCAAAGCACTCGGCGCATTCCCAGACTATTCAGTGTTGGCGGGCGTGCCGTACCCCAAGCCGTGCCCATCCTTTGATATCACCAAGGCCGCGTTCCGGCCATTCCGACCTTTCCGATGGACATATCACCAGACCATGGGTAAGTAGACTTCCCAAATGCACCTATCCCACATTTCACCATGCATGCTGTATAAGCATCTGCTAACTTTTGGATTTCCCTCACCGAAGCGGTCATGAAGATGGAGCCCGACTACTGGCTGGAGCTGGAGAGCAACTACTTCCGGCGCATGAAGCAGCGCCAGGAGCTGCTGCAGGAGCACGGCGAGAAGATCATGTTCTGGACGCCCGGGTCGGAGCTGGCGAGCCGCGAGCTCATGGAGATGGTGCTGCAGTTCCTCTGTCACAAGTACCCGCACTACTTCCAGCTCGAGAAGGGCAACACAGTCTTGCGGAACCAGCTCCTCAAGACGACGACGGACATCGCGGCGCTGCACCCGCTCGAGGTGCTGTTCCGCAACGTGCCCGAGGACTACGCCGTCATGTGCCGCAATGAGCAGGACGGATTGTACTATCTCCGCAGCGCCATGATCTGCAGCTCTGTCGGGTGGAACATTGGGCTGCACAAGAACAAGGTGCTGCGCGCCATCCACGACAACGTGCCGCAGTGGGAAGAGAAGATGGCGTTTTCCGTTGACAGGTAAGCTAAGCCAAGCGTATTTTCTAATCTGAACCTACTTTTGAGTCTAAGTAGGGAAGCTAACGCCCAACCCAACAGATGGTTCACCAAGCTGCCAGTAGACCAGCCCGTCCAGCGCGGCTCCTGGGGCATCGAGGACTGGGAGGCCTTCTTCGCCCCCAACGGGACCCCGCGCAGCGCCTTCGCCGACGACCCCTCGGCCTGCACCATCGAGGACCTGCAGCTGCGGTGCGACTGGCAGACGCTGCGGCGCCTGCCCGTGTCGGGCGCCGTCATCTTCAACTTCAAGGCCGTCTTCAACAAGTTCACGGACCTCGCGTCGGAGCCCTACGTGCCCGCGCTGCTGCACCAGGTCGTCACGCAGGGGCCCCGGGACCTCATCGGCTACAAGATGGAGCGGCACGTCGAGAAGGTCGCGGCCGAGCACCTGGCGAAATGGGCCAGGAAGCAGGTCGAGGACGGCCTGGTCCCCGCGGATTGGGATGTCGGGACGCTGGAGCAGCACCCCTACTTCCCCGGGTGGAAGGACAAGATGGTGGACGACTTCCCGGCTTGTCCGTGTGTGTAGTAATGTTTGTCAGTTTCAGAGTAGCGTATGGGATATCAGTTCACCTATTGAGCCTGATTATTCTACCAAGTGTGAACTGGAAGTGAGATGTCTTGATCTTCAAACCGAATGCAGTTACTGCACCCTTGGAAGAGGGCCCTCCACTAAATCTAGGCCTGTCGGATTGCGACCGGGGTGGACTCTCAGTGGACTTTGCTTGGCAGTTTGGGGGAGTCTAGGCCCAAACTGATAAGCACGGCAATCGACCCCGCTAAAATTTTATTTTCTGAGCCATCCTATCTGTCTGCCGTCCATCGCCTGTAGCCCCAGCCTACTGAACTTTTTCGCTGCAGCAAACACTTCCAATCCAACACCCAGAACCCCGAAGAACGTCGAAGTCGACCGCCCAGCATGCCTTCCGTCAAGAACCCCAACGGCCCTTCCAAGAACCGCCAGGCCGCCATGCGCGCCTCGGCCAAGAAGAAGGCCCAGAAGTCCTCCGCCGCCGGCCAGACCCGCATCCTCAAGAGCGACGCCCGCCGCGGCGCCCGCGAGGGCATCCTGCCCACGAGCGGCCCCAACCGCGCCCTGAGCGCCAAGAAGCAGCGCAAGCTCGACAAGGCCCGCGCCCACGCCCTGAAGCGCAAGATGGAGGAGGAGGGCGAGGTCGAGATGAAGGGTGAGTCGTCCATCTGCCTACTGTTTGCGCCCCGATCAAGGGAGACAGCTTGCTAACTTGGAGGCTCTGCGCAGATGCTGCTGAGACGACCGAGTCGAATGAGATCAAGGAGCAGATGGAAATGGACGCCGAGAACATCTCTTGAGCCAACTTCGACCGATACTCCTTACAATACTGAGAGCGAAGCGTCCTGGCCACGTTTCGCGACATACCATCATGTGTGCTGGCCCGATTGCGACCTTATACTCGAGTCCTTTGCCCCGAAATCGCTGTCCAGAGTAAGAGGGCAAGACGGAACGGACAGGTCAATCTCTCGTTCACCGCCAGCAGGGGTACCGCCTTTTAGTCAACGGCCTTGTCCAAAAGGGTTGGGAAAGACAGGAGTGGAAGTAGGACATGCGACGAGCAAATCTAGAGTCGACGTGCTTGAACAGATACCCCGCAGTACAGCAGTGTACCGGAAGAAGCGTTATTGCAGGAAAACCACATGGCACGAGGTGCGAGGAAACCATCGCCGCATGAAGCCTCAGCTAGCCGAGGTGCAATGAGACATGAAATCAATAAAAAAATATCTCCAAACCCCCATGTCCTGCCAAGCAAACACTGCTTCTTTCAGCGGGCGACTGGTCGAACTTGAGGCAATCGATTTGCGCAATGTAACCTAGCCCATATTGCACCAGCAACCCTATCCGGCGACTCGGCACCTTCTCGCCTCTTTAGCCGGCCAGCTACCTGATATCTGACCTGGGCTCGAGATCGTCAGGGACCTAGAAGGGTATTTTTAGCATCATCCAATGTCGTGCACACATAGCCTAAATCTGTCTACCTCTCCCTATCTTCCCAATCCTTCTGATCGCCTCTTATCATGATACTCTTGGTCTTCCCCTTTCGTGCTTCACCACCACCCACCCACAACCCGGGTCACTGTCCGATGATAACCATCGGACCACAGCGGGCTGATGATGCCCGGGTATTGAATAGGAGCAGAACAGTCTCCGCGCTAGCTATGCGATGCGACGTGACCTTATCCGGGGGCCTTTCGAGATAAGAATCGGAATCAAGAGACACCACCGGACGGATCCTGAAGAAGCATGGCTGGACGACATGGATAAATACCTAGGCTCGCGGGCAAGACTTGAACATGGTTATCTAGGCACCATTGACAGAACAATCAGCAAAAATAGCTGATCGCCAAGTAACACCTCTGTTCATCTGTCCTCACCGCAGTACGCCCTGCCTTGTCACGAATACGTCTAACTACCGAACGACTTGTCACGATGATGAGAGTATTCTCTGTATCCCTCGCCGTCGGCCTGCTGTTTTCCTCGCCGGCCGCTGCCGAGAACTTCGGTGCCTCGTGCGAGATGGGTACCGTCAAGGTGACCGGTCGCACCATGACGGGCGCCTGCCGCGCCGTCTCGGGCGAGCTGGTCTGCTCGAGCCTGGACCTCAACGGCTGCGTGACCAACTCGTACGGCCAGCTCGAGAGCCCTGGGTAAGTTCAAACCCGGTGGATGTTTTCTTTCATGGCCGAAGGGACTTGGGCATGCTTGCTGCAACGTCTTGCGCAACTCTGTCCATGGTTGATTCATTGTACGTGCGTGAATGTGTGGGCGTTATTGACATCGCCGCGTACGTAGGGACGGATACTTCTACAGCTGCCGGAACTGCTCCAACGGCAAGACAAACTCGGGCTTGTTCTTGGATGACCCGGCGCTCCTCCACTGCGACTGCAGCGCCGGGAACAACAACTGGCCCACGGCGGTGATTGATATGAGTGAGTATTTCTCAAAACTTCCTCTTGCCATCTTCATATAGGCAGATCATGGACAGCCAGTAGGGCAAAACATACGAGATCAAGAAGCATGGCAGCGCCAAGTCAAGTCACCAGGCTAATGAATGTTCTTGGCTAATAGACACGTTTGTTTCGAACTCGAATGGCCTTCTCCAATGCGGCAACGCCATTGGGACTGTCATCGACTGTTAAGGTCGAGCAAGGGCCGCGTTTCCCTTTGGAAGGCTCATATCGACACGGACGGGTTAGTCGGCAACTGACAGGCGTCCGTAGCCGCGGTTGATTATGCCGATTACTTGAATAATTCGCCATGGAAGTACGAGTCAGCCGAGTATTTGCCGATGCCGTTGTGCCTGATCAAAGTCCATTACACAGGGACCGAGGGCGAGTGATGGTCTTCCGTATTTCAAGCTTATGGTGTAGCGTATTTCCACCTCGACTTCAGGGAAGCTGTGAAACAAACATAGAATGGTCGTATATAGACCACTCCGATGCCCAGGACTGCCCGTCCCGTCGTGTACCCCGAAAATTCTGGAGCATTCAGTATGTGGCTTCCAATCGTGTCTGCAGTGGCCTCATAGCAGATGCACATGGACGATACTTCAGATGTACTCGTTTGGCTAGAGTTGGGTTAACCCTCAATCCAGTCGTTTCTGTTGTACAGAGGACGCGGAGGATCCAAGCCCAGTCTATCCACTGCCATCTATTGGGTAGGTGTACTCGAAAGTCGAAACGTGTTTTGCAATATCGAGACGCACTATTACCGGATTTCGGTCCGCTTCCCAATCAGCATCAGGCATCAGGCACCAGGGGCCACGGGAAAGAGGGGAGCTCGCCAAAACCGTTTTTACACTGCCACGAAAGAGATGGCAGATCTCGTATGACCGTTCTTCGCGTAAGTAAACTGGAGGAAAAGGAGGACCTCCTATTGAGTTCTCAAATCATGAAACTCGGAGAGGCTGCCACTCAGGGGACAAATCTTCGTTTTGAGCCCGAATGGCACTGCCACACGTCATTCCATTTCACTTAGTCAAGCGTAGCGTCTCTCCCGAGATCAGATAACTAAATACATACTAAACTCTTAACCAGTATAGGAAAAGGTGAGACTCGGGTTGCGCTGTGAAGCCCTTCCAGAGGCCATAAGGTAACAGCTTTGCCTATCACTGTCACAACCAACAAAAACTAGTGCTTCATCGAGAGTCGAGACTCGACTTGTCAGTATTCAGGACGACCCGAGCCAAGAAGCCATCTGAAGCTGATAGGCCTCGAGTCAGCCTGTGCACTGCAGTGGTTTCACTGACGACAATATGATTTCAGCGTGGTCCGAAGTTAAGCCTCGCCGCCTAACCCTGCCCCCCAAATTCCACTCCATCTGATCTAGACCTAGGTCGGAAGCAGATCATCCCTCAGCCGACGCTTCATACGGAAGAAACTCCCGAAATCCTGATTCGTTATCCTTCTCCGGGAGCGAAAAGTGATGCAATCGGCCACCAAGTGCCACCCGCTGTCCGTGTCTTCTAGACTTGGTCTCGTGGAACGACTTTCCAGAACCATTAGGCAAACCGTTGACATGGCATCTAGTCGTAGATATCGTAAATGCATGGTACGCTAAATGCTTTGCTCGTGGCGTCGTAAGCAAAGAACCCAGGCGAGCAAGGGTGAAAATGAACTCTGATCGGTGGAGCTGAACACCATACCCGGCATTCCAAAGAAGATCCTTTCATCGGCCAGACCAGCCTAGACAGTTGAGATGACCAATCGGGCTATGCAGATCCAATAGGCCAGTGGGAGGCAGTGTCCCTTTGTAACCGGGCGCGTTATACATCGGACCAATGAGAAACCCCAACTGCCAGCATCCGAACCACATGGTCATACTATGGCTATCGGCAACGCAATATGATCGGCGAGTCAAAGGGTGGCCGGCCCTCAGGAGAGCAACTTAGAACTTCCCGTTCTTGCATCAAGCGGAAAAGCGGGAGCGTGAACCATGGGCGCTCGGAACTTAGGGAAACCAAGCCTTGCCCAGGCCTTTTGCCACTTCTTGGGAAACACTTCTCCTTTGCCCTTCCGAGAGAGATGACAAAAGTGTAAAGGGTCATACATAAATACCCAGTGATAAGCCAAGTCGCGCGGCGAACCTTCGCTCTCTCGTCTTGTAAGGACTACTGCCAGAAGCATCCCGTGGTCGATCGAAAAAGTCAGAAACCTCCCACTCCCTGGCCGAGCAATATTATTTGCAGCACATATCCATCATGGCCGACAAGGGCAACCTCCTGATGGAAGACCCCTACGTCAACACCAGCGGCCAGACGCGGAACTTCTTCGACCCAGAGTCTAAGGTGCCGACCGTCCTCGGCGTCTCGGTCTTCCTGATGGCCCTCGCGACCGCGAGCGTGGCGGCGCGGTTCTGGACCCGCGTCCGGATACTGCGCATGACCGGGCTGGACGACTGGCTGGTCCTATTTTCTTGGGGGCTCGTCATTGGACATGGCGTTATATGCTGTTGCAGTAAGGTCCTTGCAGCAGTACTCACAAAGACCTGCTGGCATTTCAGAGGAAACGTCCACGAACACTGACCTGATTTGCAGTGACAAATGTCAACCTCGGCCGTCATGTCGGCTTCATGACCGCGAAGGACGAGTTCATCGCGTTCATGAAGGTATGCCGCTCCCTTCCCCACCAGCAGCCCTGGCCTATACCTGGTTGAAACCAGACACATGCGATACCCAAAACAAACCTGTCTTCAACACGTTGTATAAATAGTACCCCATTTGCTAACACAACCGGGAATCAAGTTGTTTTATTCCTCGCTGGTCGTATACAATGCCGCCCTGACGGCTATCAAGCTCGCATTCCTTGCGCAGTACCATCGCATCATGACCAGGGAAGGGTGGACGAGGCGAATTCTGATCATTGTCAGCTGCTTAATAGGACTCTGGTGCACGTATGTACAAACCAACCTACTCGTGGGACAGTTACAAACAACTACGGTGATACTGTCGCTGACGAATCTCGGTACACAGGTCCCAAATGGTCATTGTCGTGTTCCAATGCCAACCAATATCTGGGTTCTGGGCTCCCACGCCCAATACCGTCTGCGTGCCGTCAATCCCTGGGTGTGAGTCTGAAGTGCATCGAAGAAGAAAGAGCAATGGAACTGACAGGTCTACTTAGTATACATCAGCGCTGCAGGCAACATCGCGACAGATCTCATCATCTTCATACTGCCACTGCCCATGATAAGGGGTCTGCACCTCCCTCCGGCCCAGAAGGCGATCCTCTCGATCGTGTTCTGTCTAGGCTTGGTGTAAGTTTACCCGTCTAGTGTCCTCCCCATAAAAAGCCCATAGGCAGCACCCGGAGGAGGATATACTAACTTGGCGCGTCATGCTAGTACGACCCTGATCAGTCTGCTTCGACTCCAGTATCTCAAAGTGTCGCCCGACATCACCTGGGACATCGCCGATTCCAACGTAAGTCTTCCCCCTTTCTAACGACCATTCCGTATGCTGACATGCACGATCAGTTTTGCTCCCTAGCCGAGATCAGCTCCGGCATCATCTGCGCCTGCCTGCCGACCCTGAAACCGCTGGCGGCGCAGTGCTTCCCCAAGCTCTTCTCGACCCTGCGGTCGCAGTTGTTCATGCGCGCGCCGACGCCCGAGTGGAAGCCGCGGAACCTCAAGGAGATACTCAAGGACGACCCGGGCTCCGTCCAGGGACTGCCGCTCGCCTACCTCTCCGTGGAGAGCCTCAAGCTGGCGCCGCTGCCGCTCGGCGAGAAGACGCCGACGTTCCCGCCCCATCCGGGGGTGAGGAGACACCCGAGCCAGCTAAGCCGTAACACCACGAATAGCACAGCCACGATGAACAGGCACTCGGTGCAGTCGCAGTCCAGCGGGGGACACGGACACGGGCAGGAAAATGGGCACACGGTGGAGATTGGAGCGGCCAGGTCGTCTCCCAGGAGTGCGTTTGGGAGTCGGAAGGGCCAGAGAGTCAGCCAATCGGATGCGTCCATCCATGTGAAGCACGAGATCACCGTCGAGATAGAGGAGGGCTGGGGACGGCGTTCCTACTACTCTTCGACATTGTAATGGTATTTTTGAATAATCATTCTTCGGCTTCTTCCAAAGTGGCGAAACCAATAATATCCAACATCATCGGGACCTGATTCAGCTTGGGAGCCTTTAAGGAAAACATCAATTATTTCAACTATTGTCAAGTGACCAAGCCCAACTCCTGTAAGTAAGTATATAGTCCAATCTGATCATGACCAACCCACCAAACGCCATGATGCCAACAATGCCACGATGCTCCTTCATGCTTGGCATACTGCCAATGGAAGCTCACTTTAACAAGTATGGCTGCGTCTCCGCGGCTAAGCGAAGCGAACCCCGGCCTGCTTACCCTCTAGGCGATGTGTCTTATAGTATACCGATATGGCCGGCAGACCAGCCTTCCTCTCCACGTTCCGGGACTGGGTAGGTCAGTGAGACATGAACGCAAACACAGAGCTGCTTGCTCTCGTGCTAGGGGTCACCTTACCTCAAGTTGCAGATAGTCGGCCACAGTGATGGACTCATCCGTCACCTCGACACCCGTCGCCGTGCAGAAGATGTGCTTGGAGGGAAACAAGGGTCTAGAGCGCCAAGAATAATCAGCATAAAAGGTCTACTACGGTTCCTAATGGAAAGCGCCAACGAAGAAGAAGAAGAAGAAAACGCACACCCTCGCGTAAATAAGAAGCCGCTCGCGCAAGCTGGCCAAGGTCATGGTGCTCATGTCGGAGATGGCCAACTTGTTGGAGAGCACGAGCTTGCGGTTGCTGGTGGCAGGGGTATGGCCTGCAGCAACACCATGTTCCGAAATGGCGAGCACAAACTTGGCGGCCGAGAGCTTGGTCGTCAAAGCCGCGGCTGGTGACGAATTGGAGGCGGCACCCTGGTCTACGCCCGACAGGGTCCTGCCGTGATACGGCCCGTTCATGACCGCGCCTCCCATAATCACCGGCCCCGGATCGAAGATAAAAAGGCTGAGTCTGATGGGTGATGAATACCTGGTGGAACCCGGCTTTGGTGTGGGCTGCGCGCCGCCCCTCCTGTTCTGTTCTGTTGCTTAGGCTCGAACGAGATGTACGTTTGCCTGCAGCCTCCACTAGGCGCGCGATAGAACAGAAAACGAGCGTGAGTAGTAGCGAATGCGATGCGAGAAGGAAAGCGAACGGATACCCACTGACGTGTCACCACATGTCGTCGAAATAGAGTGTAGGGATGCTTTTATGTTTCTTGCCTGCTCGTCAATCAAGGTCGGTCAATGATGCAGATTACCTACCTAATGTCTCTGCCCCACCACACATCGGGGCCACGGGCATCAGGATCAAGCGGTCTGATAAGGAGATGGGCGACGGGGACGGACTCCTCAGCCAAAGCCCAGCCAAAGCCCAGCCAAAGCCCAGCTGGCCCGGTTTCCAACTGTTGAGGAGGGGTGGTTGCACATCCGGTTTGGTGGCCTTGGTGTGTTGCATGTGACAGTCCATGCTGGCTGCTGTCCATGGTAAACGCTTGGGACCTTGGGGACGCAGCAGCCACCAAACCCTGTTTTATTGAGTCCGCCAGCAACCCCGCCCTCATCCCCAGTCTCCGGGCGTTGACTGGTACATAAAGCGCCTTTACAAACCAACCTCGAAGCTGGATTGTCATGCGCCCTATTTGAAAGTGATGCGACTGCTGCGTGCATTATTAAGTATGGATGTCCCATTGCGAGTTTCCCTGCTGCCAGCTATCACATCACTAGGCATACTGGTTACTCAAGGTCACCTAGGCTCTCTCGCAGTCAGTCGAATGAATAAATTAGTCAACCATCTAACACAGCCGAATGAACAGAGTAGTTGTTCCACCAATTAATCCAGTAATAATAGAAAAATAGAAAAGTGGAATAATAAAGATTATATAGAATAATTACTTCTGATCATTCATATGATTCCTATTAATTGAAAGATCTTGGAATCATATGTACCGACCTATTAGGGTTAACCAGCTTATTTCCACGACCGAGAGGCTTTCCGGCCTCGAGCATACCTGCTTGCACATTTGAGGCTTACTCTACCTACTACCTACATAGCAACACACGTTAGCCCCGTGGATTGTGTCGCTAACTCGGGATGGCTGTATTCGTTTATCAAGTATGGATCGTCGACCCTGCATAATAGCAACCTCCCTTGATGTAGGACGAATCCGGCCGTACACGCCGTAGCCCTTCCTGTCTTCTTGTGAGCTCAACACTTTTCAGTCTTGAAGCCTAACAGGAACTTCTTGGCGTCAGCGAGAGATCGAGGCTGAATGATACGCGTTGAAGTTCGGTTTGGCTTGGGCCAGACAACTCTTGTCTGATCCGTGGCGCTCCACCACCCCGTGCCTCCGGACTCCCAGACCTTGGCCCTAGATGCTTGTGACATCGCGAGGTTGGCCTGTCGCTCCGGTGTATCGTACTCCTCCAAGCCCAGCTCCGTGAGTGGGCCTAAACAAGCTATGATGGGATCGGTCAGGAGGCCTGCACTTTCGAGACGCGAGCAATCCCAGAACGTATAAGCCCATTCACGGTGTTGCCTCATTCGGGGTTCTCCGACCAGAGCGCCTGGGAGTCGGTCTTTATGAACCCATTCCCACATAGATGCTGGTCCTCGATCAGGCTCCTCGTAGAAAGGCGAACCCACAACATCCTGCTTATCCTCTTCGTCAAGATCCGCCAATGCGTCAAGATACAAAGGAAACACATTGGCTCCTCTTTCAAGTCCATTTACAAGAAAGGTATCTGAGAAGAGAGGCTCCTCCCATCTGTCTTCTCCCTTGCTCAATAAAGCATGCCATTCTTTGTATGATGAACCCTGGGAGACTTGATACAGCTTCTCCAGGCCCTCAGAGATGAGATATTGACCATAGCTGGAATAGTGGCTGTTGATGTAAGGTATTTGCATGTATCCCCAGGTCACGTCGTGGTCCACAAGGCAATTAAAAGCTAGCCCTGCGTCAGCTACTAGTAGACGTATCGTAGTGTGAAAATGACTTACGCTTCGCAACTGTTCTCATGAGATAATCGTTGACACATGCCAGCTGCTCGTTTTCCCAGGCGGCAAAATGACCAAAGAACATTTCCCGGTACGCTGGTTGCTCTGCATGTTCATGACCTACAATATTGCAGTAAAGCTGGAAACGATAAACCGCCCGCTGGAAACGAAAGAGTTCCGCGTGACTCGGCTCTCCCAGGGCATGGAGGCGGGGCTGCTTTTCAAGGGCTTCAGATGCAAATCGATTTGCAAAGTAGTCCACGTATCGATGTAACCGTTCCAGGGGCAAAGCATCGACAAGCCTCCACTGGGTCGGAGCCGGAGCCCTGCTGCTTAAGTGATCCTGGGCGAACTTAATTGCCTTTTCGACAGAAGGCTTGCCCAACTGCCACGATTTATGGACCAGGATGGCCTCTGGTAAAACACTCGGATAGATCTGTCGTAGGAGAATCTCGCTGGTTATGAGAACCTCGGCGTTTTGGAAAGCGTCAAGGAAAGTCCGGCACGAGAGTGCTGCATCTCGTACAGACGCAAGATCGAGGGAGGCGAAGATACGCTGGACAAGCTCCAAGGGAAGACTCTCCATAGTACCTGTGTATTTGTGGTGTTTAAATAAATAGTATTTCGGTATATGTGCAGACTTGAGAAACTGCAAAGTCCAGGAGTGCTAGTAGCACAAAGTCGGGATATCGAGAGAGTTGGGCCAAGGTGGTGAGTGATGACAAAATAGCATAATGGTATGTTGTGGTACCGCGCGGTAAATGGCCCAAGGACTCGGGACAGGCTCCAACTTTCCATTGGTCCTGGGGTTCTAGATTCTTAACCTTCCATCGGCGTGGATGGACCGACATGGATCTAACCCCCTGCCACTTACGGGTAAGCATGGTTTAGTATGCTGGTGGGCCAAGGGAAGCAGGCTGCTGGTCATAGAAATAGACCACCTAGTCAACCCCAATAGCTGCACCATACTTGATTATACCACCTACTTGAAAGTATATCAGCGACTTTGGGGTCTGTTAACTCATAATTGGTTATTTTATTCCACTTTTGTGTTTTACTACTTTCCTTATATCCATTGCTGGGTTGATTGGTGGATGTAAACTGGCAGTTAGAGGCTTGTCTATAAATTACTAGAAGCTAGGTAAGAGACGAAGAAGCGAGAAAGTCAAGATTCGAATGTACTATTATTCCTTATGGCCTAATACACACAGCGACGCAATGCAGATCGGAAGCATATGAAAGCGATTTTGCAAGAAGAGTTTAAGACATGAAATAAGTATATACCGCGAATAGAAATAGCTTTTTTCCTTCCCCCAATCATGACACACTGAGTTTCCGAAGCGGCGTCCCTTCAATCGCGGCCTTGCTGCCCACAAAGAACAGCTTGAAAAAGAAATAGTAAATAGCAATCAAGAAGCCCCAAGCCGACGTGAGACTCGCGCCCATATCGTCCGACGTGACCCGCAGAATGTAATCTTCAATGACCGCGCAGGGAGCCCCCGGCGTGAACAGCATGAGCTGCATGATATCCGCGGTGAACTGCTGCGCCGTGTGCGCCCGCTCGAACATGCCGGCCTCGTACTTGCCGAGGCACTGGCCCAGCTCCGCGGCCGTGCTGGCGCCCTGCTGGACCGCGCGCGAGATCTCGTCCGCCAGGCCCATGGCGTCGCCCATGGCCGCGTTGACGCCCAGGCCCGCGAAGGGGCACATGACGTGCGCCGCATCGCCCAGCACGGTGACGCCGGGGCGCGAGTCCCACCGGATACCCGTTGGCAACATGACCAGGCTGCGGGGCCAAACCCGGGCCTCGTCGAAGGAGGCGATGAGCTCCCGCAACTCGGGGGCCCAGGACGAGAACTCCTCGAGGAGCGCCGCCTTTACCGATTTCGGGTCCGTCACGTCGTAGCCCGCCACGGCCGAGTCCATCCAGGCCTCGGGCTTGACGCCCCACATGCTGATGTACAGGTCGCCCGAGCCGAGCTGCTGGCCCATGAGGACCTTGCCGTCCGAGTACGCAAACAGGCTACCGCGGTTGACCATCTTGGTGAGTAAGGGGCGCGCCGCCTCCGACTGCTTGCAGAGCATGTTCCACCCGCCGACGCCGCTGAAGAAGGGCTGGTGCGGCGTGAGGAGCGGCCGCACGACGCTGTACGTACCGTCGGCACCGACGACGAGGTCGTAGCGCGTCGACGAGGTCGAGCCGTCGCGGAAGTGCAGGACCGAGGTCGCGTCGTGCGGGGAGTTGACGACCTTGACGACCTGCTTTCCCCAGGTGATCATCTCTTGCGGCAGGGACTCGAGAAGGAGCTTCCGCAGCGCCAGGCGGTCCACCTCTGGCTTGCCCTGGGCGAACCAGCCGCCGTTGGCGGTGCTTTGGATGTCGAGCCAGCGGCGCATCTGCTTGTCGCAGAGCACGATGGCGTCGCCGTCGCGGCGGGCCACGGCATCGAATTCTGGTGTGTCAATGAGGCCGGCGGCACGGAGGGCGGCCAGGCCGGTCTCGTCGTGGAGGTCGAGGGTGCCGCCCTGGTCCCTGTCGTGGAGGGCCGTCTCCCGCTCAAAGATCTCGAGCTTGGCAGATCCTTCGGGTAGGTTCCGACGCAAAAGGTGGGCTAGGGTGCAGCCCGCCGGGCCGGCGCCAATGATGGCGATGTTGAGGGGCTGCGGTGTCATTTCTTGTTTACTCTTGTGGATATATGTATATGTATGTGATTTATATGATACAATGTATGTACTGAATAAATGGTTATCTATGTTGAGTTGGAAGTGATGGTAGTTTGGTTGGAGATGCAGATCCTACTACGATGTTGAGTAGATCCCTTGCAGTGCTTATATGTGAATGTGCCGGGCGATGAGCCCCAAAATGGATACGCACGATGGGATGATTCAACATACGTCATGCGATGAAACACGACGTCGCAATAGCAACCCAATGCCGACTGCGTGTAGGGTGACGTCTACGGCGGGCTGTGAGATGGCCGGGAGACGGGTAGGGTAAAGCAGATCTGGGGATGCACTGCATCGGCACACACCCTATGTAGTAGGTGGTGACAGGCCAGGCGGTCGTATTGGGTCGGTCCCGTTGCAGAAACCCCCATAGAGCGCCTCACCCGCAGAGACTGGATGGAAAAGGCGATGGAAAGGGGAGATCTGGTTCTATCGGCTGCGTCGGGAAAGGGAGGGTTAGTGCGGCGATCTGCCGGCGTGTTGCCTCATTGCGCTATTACATTCGAAAGGGCTGTGCTGTTGATTGGGCGTTCTCCCTGGCGTGCTTCCGCGCGTCAGCCAAGCCGAAACAAGTCTTGTCGTCACAGGCTGACAGCTGCACACTGCATCTCTCGTAAGGGAAAACCGGGAAAACTGGCGGTCTGGTACTCCGGGCCCGAACCCAGACCTCCAATATGCCGATTTTTATAGATATCTCCGAGAATATCTTCAATACTACACAGTGTTTCTCATAAATGCAACTGGAGATCGGCCGAGGCAAGAAAGAGCTGCTTCAGTCGTGCAACCTCGCGGATCGGGCCTTCGGATCTTATCTGCTGCCCGACAGGTCTCTCTGATTGGTAATCGAGTACGGCTTCTCGAATCTCACCTTTTGGAAGGTGCAACTGCCCAAATCTCACAGCGATCGTTCTACCAAGCCGACGTAGATTACGTCGACCTTTCCAGCCACATCTCAAGCCCTTCATCGCCAAGGACCACGAAATCAGCAACGGGTTGCATCTTGGGAAGAGGAATCTGACCAGAGGATTCCCGACCACACACGCAGACGACTCAGCAGAGTTGCGAATGCGAACCTCAGGCATTGATTATGATGCCTTCGTTTCGACCTCGTTATATCTGAGTGTAACTTGCGCATTATGAAGTTTTCGTTTTTGCGAGTCCAACCCACGATTGAAGTCGAGTGAACACGACAAAGGACAGGAACGAGAACACACACAGATGACCACGCATCATACCGCCCTCACTCCCCAGAAGCAAAATGACAGAAGATAGACCAATGGCCATGTTGGGGCCTAGTGTGGGAGGAACCAATCAGTCTACGACCAACATCAACGAGGATAATGCGGCTCCCGTATTCAAACCAGGGGCCAAGTTCTGGATCGCATTGACGCCCGTGTTGATCCTTGCCATGATGGTATCGCTGGACAGCACGTCGGTATCGGTGGCCTTGCCGGTGAGTTCACACCGAACATGATGCACTTGCCGTCTACCACTCGCATGATACAATTTCCCGCTACCCCCTTTTCGGTCCCAAGACAGAGATGGGCCCGTACCAAAAGTCACTGAGGGGTTGGGAAGAGTAAGAGGGGATACGGAGGGAAGCCCCATCCAAACGCACGCACGTGCGTTGCTAACACACCTTTGCGACCTAGCTCATGTCTCACGAGCTTCGCGGAAGTTCCCTCGAGGCCTTCTGGACCGGCACCGCCTTCCTGCTGGCGTCGGCCGTGCTGCAGGCTCCCATGGGCGCCCTCTCCGACATCGTGGGCCGCATGGGGGTTCTGCTTTTCAGCACTTTCTTGTTCCTCGTCGGACTCATCCTGGCCGCCGTCGCCCAGTCCTTTCTTCTCATCTTCGTCGGCAGAGCGGTCCAGGGTATTGGCGGCGGCGGCATCATCCTGCTGAACGACATCATCGTCACGGACCTGGTGCCGATGAGAGACCGCGGAAAGTACTTTGGTATCATCGGTGGTGTTTGGGCCCTGGGAAGCGTCACGGGTCCCGTCATTGGTGGAGCATTGGCTTTCAAAGTCAGCTGGGTGAGTTCTAATGACTATCCCGTAAACGGCCACAGCCTGTACTAATACTATTATCCCCCAAAAGCGCTGGCTTTTTTGGATCAATGTCCCGTTCGCCGCCATCGCGCTAGTTGCGATCCCCTTTTGCTTGCGCCTCTCGAGGCCGGTCGGCTCCATGCTGCCGAAACTCAAGAAGTTCGACTGGTTCGGAAGCGTCCTGTTTGTCGGCGCCGCCACTTGCTTTCTCTTGCCCCTGACCTGGGGCGGGGTACAGTATCCCTGGACCGCCTGGCAGACCCTATTCCCCTTGCTTTTAGGTATCGCCTCGCTCATCGGCTTCGGCGTCTACGAGCGCTACGTGGCCCGGGAGCCCATCGTCAAAGTGGAACTGCTGCTGGCCAACTACGAAATGGGCTACAGCCTGTGGTCCACCGTCATCAACGCGGCCATCGTCTACGGCGCCCTGTACTTCCTCCCGCTGTACTTCCAGGCCGTGCAGGGCTACGACCCCATCCTTTCGGGCGTGGCACTGTTCCCGGCCACCTTCACCGTTGCGCCCATGTCCATCGTCGCGGGCTTCATCATCACGAAGCGGGGTGAGTACCGCTGGGTCACGTGGATCGGCTGGTTCATCAGCACCCTGGGCTTGGGTATCATGATCCTCCTCGACGTCGGCCTGAGCCCGGTGCAGTGGTTCTTCCTCACCTTCGTCGTCGGACTGGGGCTGGGTCTGCTGTACTCGAGTCTGGCCATCATCAACCAAGCAGCCGCCGCGAGCGACGAGCTCATGTCCTTCGCCATCTCCATGTTCATCTTCGCGCGCATGTTGGGACAGTGTCTGGGCGTCGCCATTTGTGGAGTGGTGTTCCAGAACTCGATGAAGAGCCAACTGAAGAAGACGACGACTTTGATCGACAAGGCCGACGAGTACAGCCGCGACGCGAGCGGGCTCGTGCCGCTGCTCGAGACCATGCCGCCCGGCCTGGAAAAGTCGGAGCTGATCCAGGCGTACGCGGACGCGCTGAAGACGGTCTGGATGGTCATGTGCGTTCTGAGCGGGGTGGCCCTGATCGGCAGCTTCTTCGTCAAGCATATCAGTTTGGACCGGGAGCACAAGACGCAGCACGGCATCCCCCGCGTGGAGAGTTCGGACTCGAGCCACAGTATGGAGAAGCCTCCGCGTACTAGCACTAGAGCAGTTTGAGCTGGGAGTTGGTTGTCCAGGATGTCACGGCTGAATTGTCACTGAAACCGAACATGTGTCCATTTTCATTGTGTATATTGGTATCCAAAAGGTCTCCAAAAGGGACGCAAACTAGCACAATACAAATTCCAACGCCTTCCAAGGCATTCGCTTCATGTTGGATCACTCTCAAGATGCCACATCTGCCTATTGAAAGCATCGCAATATTCCACAACTTTGGCAGTGTTATCTTGGGCCATGCCATGAGGCCACGTGCAATCACCCTGTCTAGCGGCCGTTCTGGCGCCTGTGTAAATTTAGTTAATAGGCGCTAACCGCAGAAAATCAAGCCAGTGAGTGCTTACATCATGTCTCGGATCGAATTTGTTTTTTCCCACGTGTTAGGTCAGCATGGGATTCTCCTTTCCCGTCCCACTCTTGCTGCAGTGGAAATTCAATTCCCATGTCAGCGCCACAGCCACAGCCAACGTCATCCATCGAGTCATCAAAGACGAGCCGCCTCAAAATGTCCTTTCGCCTAGCTCCGGGTCTTGGCGGAGAATCCGAACCACCGGACCCTTCTATTCCTCCGACTTTTCAACTACTATTACGTGTAACGTACGATGCGGGATTAACGTTACTTACCACCGGTGAGTGGATATGCATGCACGTCTTCGTATTCTACCTACTATCTGTATCTGCATCTACAAATGCTATGCACGTACGTACCAAAAAGTTGAACACAACAACAGTAAGCCCGTCGTTTTCTTGGCGATCACACACTTCAAGTCATTGGGCGATGAAATGTCCTTCCGAAAGCTCCGAAGGAGCCGGTGCGATGGGACGACGCAAGGGGCAGTGCGACGGGCGATGTCAGAACCCGGTTACGGTCCATGTCAGGGTCCAGGATGCAGGATCTTGGGGGCAAGGGTTGAGGTAAGGGTCCACGTCCAGCAAGTCGAAGTAAGGGGTTCGGGCTAATCGGTACCGACGGGGTATCCTGGGCTCCGAATCCGGGGGGTCAAATTGATTACCAACGACAAATCTATGGCGAAATGTGCTAATGTAAAGAGCAACAGCAATGAAGTAAAGCTAGCTTGTGCCAGGTTGAACAATACGACGAACTGTTAAAACAAAAGAATCACAAGTAGCAGAATGTTTTTCGCGCAAAACAAAAAATCGTGACTTGGCTACTACATTCCATACGCAAAGTTGATTGGAAATGAAAATAGTCTATTGCAATATCTGGGCTACGGAAAAGATGTCTTGGGTAACGATATCTTCAACTGCCAAGACCTTCCCCCATGTGGTTCTCCAGCTTTCGGCCCTGGCTGACGATCTCTGCCCAGAGCTTCTTGGCGAACTCGCGGCCTTCTGGCGAGGTTGCAAATGGTGCTGGACTAAATACCGAGAATTATTAGCTTTCTGGGGATGCCAGGTTTGGCCGGCAGGGTTTCAAACTTACTCTTGTATTTTGCCGTCGGCGACGTAGACTCCGTTCCAGCCATTTGCGGATCCGGGCTTCTGCAAATTACCCCTCGCTGCCCACAAAACGGCCCGGGCCCCGTCGGCTACGGAGCGCCCCCGGGCAGCCCGGTTGAGGTTCATGGGGATGCGCACGTAGAACGGCAGGTTGTTGTCGGCGCCCGTGGCGACCGTGCCGGGGCAGACATTGTTCACGACGACCACGGCATCATCATCCTTGGCGATGCGGTCGGCGAGCTCCCGCACAAAGAGGATCACGAACAGCTTCGTGTCCGAGTATCGGCGGAAGCGCGAGTAGGTGTCCACGGACGAGAAGTAGTCCAGGATGCTCACGTTGTTGGGCAGGAGGGTGGCCAGGTCCGGGGAGTGGAAGGCGTGGCCCATCGAGCCCAGCCAGGTGATGGTGGGCCGCTGGACGCCCTCATCAGCGGACTGATAGTACGTCGCCGACGTCTTTTGAATCAGCGGCAATAAGAGAAGGCTGAGGAAGCTGTTGGACAGCAAGTTGACCTGCATGCATCTAAATGAATCCAAGCACTGTCAGTGATGGTGTCGAGCGGTATTTGACGACGGCAAGGGTGACTTACGCTTCGTTGCCGTCGGGGGTCTGCTGATACTCGGCGAGGTTGATACCAGCATTGAGGACCAGAAGGTCGAGCCTATTTTCGGGCAAATCCAGGACTTTACGAGCAAATGAGACGACACTATCGAATCGCGTGAGGTCGAGCTCGAGGATGGTGATATGGGCCGATTGACTCAGCTTTTGCACCCTCTCGTCAGCCAGCAGGGCCAGGCGCGCCGCCGCACCCCGTTGCAGGCTGCGGACGCCGATAATCAGGTGACTGAGGCCCAGACGCAAGAGCTGGAAGCCAAGCTCCTGACCAATGCCCGAGGTAGCGCCAGTGATGATGGCTGTCTGGCCCTGGAGGGAAGAGGTCCCCAAAGGGAACTCAGGGATGGTAGGCTGCGCGAACATGTTTGCTAGCCTTGGTATGGATGGATGGGTAGTTTGGGCTGTCTGGGTTGTTACTTAGTTAGATGTGAACGACAATGAAGTTGGTGGGAACAGTGTGGTTGTTGTCTTAATTGTGGAATAATTCTCCTTGAAGGATCATGATCATGGCATATGGGAGTTGCTCATAGTTCTTACATGCTTTTCCTTCACTTAGCCACAGGCAACACCCGACTCAGCCCAGTGCGAATTGCCATTGCGTGCCTGGAGCCAGAAAGACGTAAGCGAAAAACAAAAGAAGGGCCCTGCGTGCATCTCACTCCCTCTCTCTCTCGGGTCGCTCGCACGCGGGTCAAATCTCACGCGTAAGCCCCTAGCCCGCCACATTGCAACAGGGGGGCCTGCATGTCATCAATGATTAATCCGGTCCTGCCCGACTTCCGAGAGCCGACTTTCTTATTGGACCCCTGCTGCGAGATGCAGGCATGTAACGCGAATGCGAGGGAGCGGCGTGAGTAAGCTACTGTGCAACGCCGCGCAAGAACCACAACTTTGCGTGCTCCCAACCGTGGATGAGGGAATGGGCTAGGCGACAGGATGTGGCAGGACGTTGCAGGAACACCAAGACACTTCTTGAGGCCTAAGGATGAAAAATGAACAAAGGACTTCCCAAACAGCGGAGGTGTCCGAGTTGCTGACCACGTGTTGCAGGTTCGACATGATTGGCTGACACAGCCACGTCGCACATAAATCGACGACATTGTGGCTACCGATTTAGATCTTGTGGCACTCTGTGGCTTCTATGTGCCAGATCGTCGAGATCAGCGCCCGCTATAGTTTTCATCTAGATACTATTCCTGTGCTGGTGTTGGTTCTGTTCTTGTATAGTGGAACGGTACTTTTCTGAGGGGACTATGGGGTTTGGTGGTGTTTGCGACCCTGTCCTTTCCCACGAGGCAAACTGGGATGACAAGTGTTAGACAACGACTTGATAAGATAATGTGGCTCTCGTTACGTTAGCCTCCCGGTGTTCGGCCTGTGGTGCAGCAACAGGAGGACCCCTGATGGGTTCTGATTGGAGGGTGGGATATGCCAAGCAACATGGCCAACCCGCTTCTGCCAAGCAACGGAGGAGTCTGACCTAATAGGACACCAGCCGCCGAAAATAGACGACCGGAAGAGAGGGCCAAACCGAGCTGCCCAATGGGCTGCGGCTTCGCATTCCTTCCCGCTCGCATTCCCATTTGTAACTGCCATATTAATCCGGGACCGCGGGAACGGGTAAGAAAGAGAGCAAAAAGAGAGCTCTTACCTCACCCACTCACGACAAGTACGCAGCGCCGCATCGTGTCAAGGGTGCGTGAGGAATTTGCTCCGACTTGCTGATCTCAGATTTGCTGCAGGGTTCATTGCCCTTGCTGCTGGCCACGTTAGCGAATGGTGCCATAGGCATGGGTCTTATATCATGTCAGAAATCGACATGAGCCCCGGTGCCATAGCTAACTACACCAGTCGATACAGGCAACTTCCGCGCTACCCTCGCCGACCAGCGTACCTTCTTCTGTCCTTCTAGAACAACTGGAAAGTCAGGGCTGAGGGGCCGAAGCTGTCAGGATATTCTTGGCATATACTATTCGGGAGGTCTAAGCCCGAGAACTGATCTGAAGAGGTGGTAAGAGAGGCAGGATGAGAAGGATCCTGTGTCGCCCATCACGAAGGACATCGCGAAAAGGTGGCACAATGTATGGGGATGAGGATTACTGAATGTTGCCTGTATGGCCTCATGCACAGTAATAGCTTCTATCTTGGAGTGAAGCCTACAGAAGTATCTTGTCGCCCCTGAAACCCTCTCGAAGCGTATATATACTATAGCATCGCCTGCTCCTATCCGGGTTTCGAGAAGTTTGATAACAGGACAACCCTCTCTTGAACCATCAGAACCTCAGTGTCTATCTAACCCTAACCCGTTGCATTACCGACCAACAACGAGCATAGCTATTCCGTTGCATCACTAACCGACAACGAAACACAACGGATACACTAGATTCTACACAATCTTTCCGAGCCCCAACAACAACAAGCAAAATGGCCGCTACTTCTACTTCTAGCTTTCCCTTTGGCGCCACCCCGGCTGAGACGCCCGGTGAGACCCCCCTACGGGCAGACGCCTGGTGAAAGCCCCTTTGCCGGCTCGCCGCCCTCGTCGGCGACCTCGGTCTCGGCCGCCGACTCGGACGACATAGCGCCCACCGCCACGGACCCCAGTGCCATCGTTGGTCTGGCGTTCCGCCTCCCAGGGGCCAAGTCGATACCCCAGCTGTGGGACAACGTGGTTACTAAGAAGGACCTGCAAAAGAAGATGCCCGAAGACCGCTTCAACGTCGATGCGTTCTACCACCCCCAGGGCACCAACAAGGGCACTGTACGTTTTCTCCTCTCGCATACAAGATCACTCGACTAACGAGTAACAGACCAATGCCCGCTACGGCTACTTCCTGGAAGATCAGTCCATGTCAGAGTTTGACAATGAGTTCTTCCACATCTCCCGCAAGGAGGCCGAGGCCATGGACCCTCAGCAGCGGTTGCTGCTCGAGGTCGTCTACGAGGCCCTCGAGGATGCCGGTATCCCCATGGAGAGCATCAAGGGCTCTCGCACCTCGGTGCACGTTGGCTCGTTCACCAACGACTACAGCGCCATGACCACCAAGGACCTGGAGATGTACCCCAAGTACAACGTGACCGGTGTCGGCAACTCCATCCTGTCGAACCGTATCTCCTACTTCTTCGATTTGCACGGCCAGAGCATGACCATCGACACGGCCTGCTCCTCCTCGCTCGTCTGCTTCCACCTGGGCAACCAGGGCCTGCAGCACGGCGAGGCTGACATTGCCATCGTGGCCGGCTCTGCGCTGCACTTCGACCCCAACATCTACATCACCATGACCGACTTCAGCATGTTGTCGACCGACGGCCGCTGCCGCACCTTCGACGCCGAGGGTTCGGGCTACGTTCGCGGTGAGGGTGTCTGCGCCATGGTGCTCAAGCGCCGCAGCAGCGCCGAGGCCGCCGGCGACCGCATCCGCGCCATCGTCCGGGGCACCGGCTCCAACCACGACGGTGCCAAATCGGGTCTGACGCTGCCCAACGGTGCGGCCCAGGCCCAGCTGATCCGCCAGACCTACAAGAACGCCGGCTTGGCCCTGTCTCAGACCGACTACTTTGAGTGCCACGGCACCGGCACCAAGGCCGGTGACCCTATTGAGGCCAACGCCATCGGCAGTGTCTTCGCTGCTAGCCGCCAGCGCCCTCTC
This sequence comes from Apiospora rasikravindrae, assembly GCA_038363885.1. Classification (NCBI taxonomy): domain Eukaryota; kingdom Fungi; phylum Ascomycota; class Sordariomycetes; order Amphisphaeriales; family Apiosporaceae; genus Apiospora; species Apiospora rasikravindrae. Next base: position 152,703 of record JAQQWK010000008.1, read on the forward strand.
TACGTCGGTTCCATCAAGTCTAACCTGGGTCACTTGGAAGGTGCCTCTGGCCTGGCTGGCATCACCAAGGCTCTGATGTCGGTCGAGTCCGGCAAGATCCTGCCCAACATGCACTTCAACACGCCCAACCCGGCCATCGACTTCGATGCGCTCAAGATCAAGGTGGCGACGGAAACCATTGATTGGCCCGCGGCGGCGCGAGACATCCGGAGAGCTTCGGTGAACTCTTTCGGCTACGGTGGGTCCAACGCTCACGTCATCATTGAGAACTACAAGCCTACTACGCCCGTCGTAAGGCAACTTACCTCCAAGATTTCGGTGCCTTCGCAGCCGCGACCTTACCTCGTGCCCTTGACGGCCCACAACGACAAGGCCGCCAAGAAGCGCGTCAGCGATGTTCTCAAGTACATCCAGTCCGGCGAAGACGTCAAGGTCGTCGACGTGGCCCACAGCTACAGCGTGCGGCGGTCGATGCAGCAGTCGCGATCCTTCTTCATCGGCCGCGACTCCGAAAGCCTGGCGCAGGTCCTCGAGACCCCCAAGCCCTGGTCCAAGTGGACGAGCCCTGTCGGCGAAGCCCCCAAGATCGGCTTTGTCTTCACGGGCCAGGGCGCGCAGTGGCACGCCATGGGCCGGCAGCTGCTGGAGGAGTCGGCGCTCTTCCGCCAGACCGTCGAGCGCTGCGACACCATCCTGTCCAAGCTGCCCGACCGCCCCGACTGGACCTGCAAGGGCGAGCTCCTCAAGTCGGCTGAGGACAGCCGGCTGGGCGAGAGTCTGCTGTCGCAGCCCCTGTGCGCGGCGCTGCAGCTCGCGCTCGTCGAGCTGCTCAAAGCCTGGGGCATCACCCCTTCCGCCGTCGTCGGACACTCGTCCGGTGAGATCGCCGCGGCCTACGCGGCCGGCATTCTTACGTTCGAGAACGCCATCATCTGCGCCTACTACCGCGGTCTCTACATGTCCCAGGGCTCCGGGTCCCCGCTCAAGGGCGCCATGATGGCCATCGGCATGACCGAGGCCGAGGGCTCTGCCGTCATCGCCCCCTACAAGGGCCGCATCGCGCTGGCCGCCGTCAACAGCCCGACCTCCTTGACCCTGTCGGGTGACGAGGACGCCATCATGGAGCTCAAGGCGAAGCTGGACGAGGACAAGGTGTTCAACCGCAAACTTCGCGTCGAGCAGGCCTTCCACTCGCACCACATGGACCCCTTGGCCCCGGGCTTCAAGGACGCCCTGTCCAACACCCCCGGCTTCAAGGCCGAGGTGGCCAAGATCCAGATGGCGTCGAGTGTCACCGCCCGCGACTCTTCCGCTCGCGCTTGCGATGCTGCCTACTGGGCCGCCAACATGACGGGTCGCGTCCGCTTCTCCGATGCCCTGGCCGGCATTCTCCTCAACGAGAATGACGAGCAGAACATCGACATCCTCATCGAGATCGGAGCGCACCCCGCCCTCAAGGGCCCCGCCCGCGACGTGGCCAAGAGCGTTGGCCTCGAGCTCCCCTACCTCGCCTCGCTGGACCGTAACGTCCCGGCGTTCGAGAGCCTGCTTGCGACGGCCGGGCAGCTGTTCACCCTCGGCTACAACGTGGATCTGGTCGCTGCCAACAGCGACCACTCGATCGACATGTTGGGCCACTGCAGCATGACCACCGCCGGCACCCAGCTCAGGGACTTGCCTACTTACCCCTGGGACCACGAGCGCCACTGGGCCGACACCCGTCCCATTCGCGACCACCGCCTGCGCAAGACCCGGCACACCCTGCTGGGCGTCCAGGTTCCCGGCTCTGCGAAGGCCCAGCCCCTCTGGCGGAGCTACCTGCGCATCAGCGAGATCCCCTGGCTCTCGGACCACGTCGTCGACGACAAGGTCCTGTTCCCCGCCGCCGGTTTCGTGTCCATGGCGCTCGAGGCCGCCGCCGACATGGTGCCTGCGGACCAGACCGTCAGCGAGTTCCTGATGCGCGACGTCGTTTTTAAGAACGCCCTCGTCCTTAACAACGAGGAGGCCGGCACCGAGGTTCTGCTGCAGTTGCAGCCCCTCGTGACTTCGGCTAAGAGCGTGTCGGTCGAGTGGTACCGCTTCGCCGTCATGTCCTTTGGCGAGAACGACAACATGATTGAGCACTGCCACGGCCAAATCCAGGCCAAGACGGGCCCAGCTGCGGTCGCTGGTCCCACGGCCTCCTTCTCGGAGCTGCAGAACCTCACCAATAAGCGTAAGAACATTGACCTGTACTACTCGCACCTGCGCCAGGTCGGCTTGAACTACGGCGAGTGCTTCCGACTTCTGTCTGCCCCTGTCGAGAGCGGTGCTGGGTTTGCCCTCGGAAAGTTGGCCTTTGACCCCTCAAAGGTCGTGACTTACCCTGGTGATGAGTGTATCCTGCACCCCACAGTATTGGACTCTGCCTTCCACACTATTTTCGCCGCCATCGGCTCCATCTCGAGCCAGGGTCTCCGTGAGAGTTTCGTGCCTACCTTTATCCGCAACGCCACCATCTCGGGCCACCTCCTCGAGCAGAAGAGCGAGACCGAAGTCCGCCGTCTCTGGGCCGACTGCCAAACCGAGATGCCCGGTCTGCGAGTCGCTCACAACGATCTCCGCCTCTTTTCCGAGGCATCGGGTGAAGACCAGCTGATGGTTGACCTCAAGGGTCTGGAGATCACTGCCCTCGGCAACGATACCTCGACCCCCGAGTCCCAGCGCGCCGTCTTCTTTAACATCCGCTGGCAGCCTCTTTTCTCGCAGCTCGCCACCAGGCTCAGCGACCCCAAGAACTGCGACTTGGCCAACGTCGTCGACATGTTCGCTCATGAGGTCCCAGACTCTACCATCTTGTATGCGACTCCTGACGTCAGCTCTGTCCGACCCATCCTTTCCTCATTGGGTGGAGCCGGCGGTGCGCAAAGACGTTTCAAGAGCCTGACCCCCTGGATGGCTGTCGATGACGCCGAGAAGAAAGCTCTCGAGTCCAACTGGCCTGGCCTGATTGACTTTGCTGACCCGCAGGAAGCATCCTACGACCTCGTCGTGGTCAAGGATACCGCCCCCACCAGCGACATCACCAGCTTCCTCAAGCCCAGCGGTTTCATCGTGGCCGAGAACGTCGAAATCGCGCAGCCCAGCCTGAAGAAGGTTTTCAGCCTCGGCAGCCTGGCCTGCTACCAGCTGGCCAGCGCGGCTACTACCACCGCTAACACCGAGGAGCCCCTGACCGTCCTGATTGCCCAGAACGCGTCCGACAGCACCCGCGCCATCGTCGCCAACATCGCCCGCACCCACAAGGGCCCCGTCGAGACCATCAAGTTCGGCGAGGGACGCGAATGCCACACTGCCCAGGTCGTCTCCCTCGTCAATCTCGACCAGGACACCTTCTTCAACCAGGGCTCGACCCAGGAGAAGCTCGCGCTCCAGGAGATCCAGAGCCTCGTCCAGGGCCCCATCGAGAACGTGGTCTGGGTCACCAAGGACTCCACCGGCGACGTCGCGAAGCCTGAGCAGGCCATCGTTACCGGTCTCATGCGCACCATCCGCAGCGAGAACATGGATCTGCGCATGGCCACTCTTGACGTCGACTCACTGTCGGGTGCTACTGCAGACCACACGGCCTCGCGCGTGCTGCAGGTCCTCTCTGACTGCCTCGGCGAGGATGAGCTGGCTGAGCGCGACGGCATGCTGTTCGTGCCCCGTATCCAGATTGATACGGAGCGCAACATGAAGCTGCCCAACTCTGCCAACCGCGAGAACCGCATGGAGCCCTTCCGCGGCCAGGGCCGTAACTTGGCGCTCAAGATCGGTAAGGTAGGTCTCCTGGATACTCTTGCCTTTGATGACGATGAGGACGTTGCGGACCCCACTCTTCAAGATGATGAGGTCGAGATTGAGGTTCGTGCCTCGGCTCTCAACTTCCGCGATATCGCCGCCTCCATCGGTATCATTGACGACTACCGCCTGGGTGACGAGGCTTCCGGTGTCGTAACCCGCGTCGGCCGCAACGTCGACCCCGCCGAGTTCCAGGCCGGCGACCGCGTCATGCACACCCGCCCCGGCCAAGGTGCCCATCGCTCGCTCGTCCGGGCCCACAAGGCCTACTGCCAGAAGATTGGCAACATGGACTTCGTCACCGCCGCCTCCTTCTCGCTTGTGCTCATGACGGCCTACTACGGCATCCTCGAGACCGGCCGCCTGCAAAAGGGCGAGTACTGTCTCGTCCACGCCGCCGCCGGCGGTGTCGGCCAGATGGCCATCCAGCTCGCCCAGATGGTCGGCGCCAAGGTCATCGCGACCGTCGGTTCGGCCGAGAAGCGCGCCTTCATCAAGCAGAACTTCGGCATCCCCGACAACATGATCTTCTCGTCGCGCGACGACTCCTTCGTCGAGGGCGTCATGAAGGTCACCAACGGCCGCGGCTGCGACGTCGCCCTCAACAGCCTGGCGGGCAACCTTCTTCATGCCACCTGGAAGTGCATCGCGCCCCTCGGTCGCTTCCTCGAGATCGGCAAGCGCGACATCCACGAGAACACCAAGCTCGACATGGACCCCTTCCGCCGCAACGTCAGCTACGCCTCTGTCGACCTCATCACCCTCTACAACTGCAGCCGACCGATCTTCTCCCGCGTCATGCGCGAGTCGTACCAGCTCATCCGCGACGGCAAGATCCTGCCCCCTGGCCCCATCCAGACCATGAGCTACGGCCAGGCGCAGAAGGCGTTCCGCACTCTGCAGATCGGCAAGTTCTTCGGTAAGATCGTCCTCGTCCCCGCGAATGACGAGCTGGTCCCCGTCGCGCCCGCGCTGTTCCGGGATGTCCCGCTCTTCCAGGCCAACAAGTCCTACCTTTCGGTCGGTGGTCTTGGTGGTATCGGTCGCTCGCTTTCCGAGTGGATGTTCCGCAAGGGTGCCCGCGAGATCGCCTTCCTGTCCCGATCCGGCGACAAGTCTCAAGACGCAAAGGAGACCATTCAGTGGCTGCACGAGCGCGGTGTCAAGACTCACATCTTCAAGGGTGACGTTTCCAACCGAGCCCATGTCGACGAGTGCATCTCGGCCCTCGCCCACAACCTGGGTGGTGTCTTCCAAGCCGCCATGGTCCTCCGCGACAGACCTTTTGGCCAGATGACTGCTCAGGACTGGAGCCAATGCGTGCACCCCAAGACCATGGGTACTGCCAACTTGCACGCGGCTACCGAGAACCTGAACCTGGACTTCTTCACTTGCTTCTCCTCTTCTTCTTCCGTCGTCGGCGCAGCTGGTCAGGCCAACTACGCCGCTGCCAACGCCTACCTCGATGCCTTGATGCGCCACCGTCGCAACCGCGGTCTCCCCGGTACCACCATGAACGTCGGCGCTGTCGGCGATGTCGGTGCCGTTGCTGAGGATGGCGGTCTCGGCACTATTCTACGCCGCATGGGTTACGACTTCATCAGCGAAGACGAGCTCTTGTACCAGATCGAGGAGGCCGTCGCTAACTCCAAGCGCCGCATCGGCGGTGTAGAGAGGAGCGGTATCGACGAGCACCAGGTCATCACTGGTATCAACACCCTGCGCAAGGATGTCTACTGGGCCTCCAAGCCTCTCTTCCGTAACTTGTACGCCAACCTGGATCTGGCCTCTGACGCCAGCCAAGGTAAGGGAACCAAGTCGCTGTCTGCTCTGCTCGCGGCTGCTGGTGATGCCGAGGAGAGAATCAACGTTCTCACTACGGCCTTCATCGACAAGGTCGCTGCTGTCCTCGGTACCCCGGCGGAGTCCATCCAGCCTTCGCAGCCCCTGACTGCCTACGGGTTGGACTCCATCGTCGCCGTCGAGTTCAGGAAGTGGTTTTCCACCTCGGCCTCGGTCGATGTCCCACTCTTCGATATTCTCGGTGCCAAGTCCATCCGGGCCTTGACCACCAAGGTCAACGAGAAGCTGAGGACTGAAGCCGCCGCCGACACGACCGAGAAGGCTGCCGGCAAGGACACAGCCAAGGCCGAGGGTCCCGAAAAGGCTACCAAGAAGAGCCGCGAGCCCGAGTACACCATCGTGCCCCGCGACAGCCAGGAAGCTGTGCCCCTGTCCAGCTACCAGACCCGCATGTGGTTCCTGCACAACATGCTCGAGGACAAGAGCGCCCTGAACTTCCGCGTCTCTTGCCACCTCACCGGCAAACCCGACCTGAGCCTGCTGCAGGCCGCCATGGACGAGTTCGTGGCCCGCAACAGCATCCTGCGCACGCAGTACTTCGAGGGCGACGAGTTCACCGAGCAGGCCCTGATCCCGGCCTCCAAGACCCGCATCGCCTTCGAAGACCTCTCCAACGAGACCGACCCCACCACCGCCCTCGACGCGTCCATCGAGCGCATGCGCCAGATCGAGATCGACATCGAGGAGGGCGAGTCGATGAACTTCTGCCTCTACAAGCTGGCCGACGAGGACTACCGCCTCGCCCTGAGCGCTCACCACATCGCCTTCGACAACGGCAGCACCAAGACCTTCATCGAGCAGTACATGTCCCTGTACGACGCCCTCAAGAAGGGCCAGGACTTGGCTTCCGTCGCCGCCCCGCGCTTCTCCTACGCCGACTTCACCGTCTGGCACAACGCCCGCCTCCAGGACGCCGAGGTCCTCAAGGACGTCGCCTGGTGGCAGGACAACCTGGCCGGCGCCCCCGAGGCCTCGGCCCTGCTGCCCTTCGCCAAGTCGCAGCGCGTCGATGGCCGGTCTGCCGAGCGCCCGGCCGTGTACGCCTCGATCGAGCCCAAGATCCTCAAGCGCCTCAAGCGTGTTTCGGCTCTGGCGGGCTCTACTCCCTTCCATTTCCTCATCGCCGCCTTCCGCTCCTTCATGTTCCGCTACACCGAGGAGGAGGACCTGACCTTCCTGATGATCGACGGCAACCGCCCCCCACCCCGAAGTCACCGACATGATGGGCTTCTTCGTCAACATGATCCCGCTCCGACTCAAGGTCGCCGCCCGGGACGCCTTCGAGACGGTGCTCGCCGACTCGGCCAAGGCGGTCGTCGGCGCCCTCGAGCACAACACGGCCCCCTTCGACAGCATCGTGAGCGCCCTGAACCTCAAGCGCAACAGCCAGCACTTCCCGCTCGGCCAGATCGCCGTCAACTACCAGATGTACGGCAAGCCGGCGGCCTACTCGAGCGCCGACTTCACCATCTCCGACTTTGCGATCCAGGACATCCCGACCCCCTGCGACATGGCCCTCGAGGCGACCGAAGACCCCGAGCGGGGGCTGGAGCTGCAACTGCAATTCGACGCCTCGCTGTACGACCAAGACAGCATGGAGCGCTTCATCGAGAACTTTGTCCAGTTCCTCGGCGCCGCGGCCAAGGACCACCGCCAGCCCATCGACGAGGTGCCCATGTGCGGGCCCAAGGAGCTGGCCTACCAGGCGGCCCAGTGCTGGGGCACCGACGTGACCCCGGACCCGGAATCCTGGGCCGGAAAATCAATTGTAAGCAAGATTTTGGATATCACCCACTCCCAGCCGCAAGCCACAGCCATTGAGACTAGCGACAGGGAGACGATCAGCTACAGCGACCTCACGCGGCGGGCGGAGCGCGTCGCCCTTGAGGTGGAGCGGGCCGGGGGCAGGCCGGGCGGGCTGGTGGGCGTCATGTTCCCGCCCGGCATCGACATGGTGGTGGCCATGTTGGGGGCGGCGTTTGCGGGCCGCGGCTACGTGCCGCTCGACCCGGACTTTGCCCGGGAGAGACTGCGACACATGACGGCGGAGGCGGGACTCAAGCTGATCTTGGTCACGCCCGAGTTGGCCGAGCAGGCGAGGGGCCTGTCGGCGGATTGTAAGATAGTGGAGGTTTCAGAGGACATGAACAAGCCATCGCACGGTCTGTGGCTGCATCGAGAGTCCGCGACCGACAACCCCTTTTACGTCATCTACACCTCAGTAAGTGATCGAAGACGATGAGGTTAGAATAGACTGGCTAACACTTTACTTCAGGGAAGCACTGGCAAGCCCAAGGGCATTGTCCTGAGCGAGTCCAACACTCGCGCCATGCTGACTTCCCACAACGAACATCATCGCTTCACCCCCGAGGACCGGATCCTCTTCCACAGCTCCATGGCCTTCGATCTTTCGGTCGGACAGCTGTGGGGTGCCTTGACCTCAGGTGCCACCATGCTACTCGCCAAGCGCAACGTCCGCAAGGAGCCTTCGGCCTTGGCCAAGTTCATGCGCGAGGGACGGGTGACGGTCACGTACTTCCCCCGACCCAGTTCGCGACGGTCCTCAGCGTCGGCCAAGACGACCTGAAGCACTGCTCGACCTACAGGGACGCCATCTTCGCCGGCGAGTTCCTCCCTCCCCGCGTGGTCCGGGCCATCTACGACCTCGGCATCAAGGGCTTGACCATCAGCAACCAATGGGGCCCTAGCGAGGCCACCGTGCAGACTTCCTGCCACAACCCCGAGTACCCCGCCGAAGACGCCACCAACATCCCCATCGGCTATGGTCTCCCCAACTGTTCCCACTACATTGTTGACGCACTGCTTCAACCCGTCCCCGCTGGTGTCATCGGCGAGATCTGCCAGGGTGGACCCCAAGTCAGCCGAGGATACATGGGCAGGCCGGCCGAGACCGCTCGCGGCTTCGTCCAAGACGTCTTCGCGGGCCCCGAGTACATCGCCCAAGGCTGGACCACCATGTACCGCACCGGCGACCGCGGCCGATTCCTGCGCAACGGCATGATGGAGTGCCACGGCCGCATCGCCGGCGACACCCAAGTCAAGCTCCGCGGCTTCCGCATGGACCTCGCCGAGGTCGAGAACGAGTTCTACGCCGCCGCCAAGCGCCTGGGCTCTTCGGTCGCCGACGTCGTCGTCGTGCCCCGCGCCCTGAGCCCCGAATTCGCGCCCGACAACACCGCCGCCGCCAACGACGCCATGGACGACCGCCAGCTCGTGGCTTTCGTGGTCACCAGCTACGACATCACCGACAACAAGGCCAAGCAGGACCTCGTCAAGCAGTTGCACGTCGAGGCGTCGGAGCATCTTAACCCGTACATGCTGCCCAACGCGTACCACCTGGCGACGCAGCTGCCGGCCCTCACGAGCGGCAAGCACGACCGCATCGAGCTGCGCAAGATGAAGTTGGACCCCGTGTTCCCTCTCTTGGCTGCCCACTCCGAGCTGCCCGAGGAAGACCCCCAGGACGAACGACTCCAAATCCTGGCCTCCGTCACGCAGGTCTTCCGCGACGTCCTCAAGCTCAACCCCAAGATGAACATTGAGCCCTCCCAAAGCTTCTTCGAGCTCGGCGGCCACAGCGTCTTGGCCCTGCGGGTGCTCGCCAAAGTCCGCAGCACCTCGGGCCTGCGCATCCAGCCCAAGGACTTCTTCACCGCCCCCACGCCCGCCGGAGTCGCCGCCATCGTGATCAAGGAGCGCGGCTTCGAGCCCCTCCAGTGGGAAAACGCCGGCTCGCAAGTCGACTGGCAGGTCGAGGCCAAGCTGCCCGACACCCCCGAGTTCTACCCCGCGAAGCGGACCAACCACGGCACCAAGATCCTCCTGACGGGCGCCGACAGCACCGTCGGTCTCTACATGCTGGTCGAGATCCTCAACAAGGATCCCAGCGCCGCCGTCATGGCCATGGGTACCGAGGTGCCCCTGACCAAAGAAGCACTGATCGCCGACATCGAGCAGCACGAGCTCGGAGACGCCCACGCTCTCGCCCAGCGGGTCGAGCTCCTCCCGGGTGCCCTCGCGATGCCCGAGCTGGGCCTGTCCGCCCGAGAGTTCGAGACCCTCCGCGACACGGTCAAGTCCATCTTCCACTTCGGCAGCCGCGTCTCGCTGCTCAAGTCCCACAAGGAGCTCGAACAGGTCAACCTGCGCGCCACCCGCGAAGTCATCCGGCTCGCCGCCAGCGCCGGGTCCGACACGACCATCCACTACCTCAGCACCTGGAGCGTGTCGCACCTGCAGGACTGGCGCACCACGAGCCGCCTCGACAACAACGGCAACACGGTCAAGAACACTATGAACAACAACCAGCGAGGCACCGTCAAGACGGAGAGGGCACCCGACTTCTTCTACCCCGTCGGCTCGGACCTAGCCTACTTCAAGACGCGCTGGGCGGCCGAGATGATGATGACGAGCGCCGCGAAGCGCGGGATGCGCACCCTGATCTACCGCGCCTCCGCTCTGTCCGCCGCGGATGCCGACGCGACCGAGGAGTCCAACTTCTTCGCCGGTCTGATGCGGGACATTGTCAAGACCGGATCCGTGCCCGATCTCGGCGGCGACGACGGTCTGGACATGGACCTGGTCCCGCCCACCTACATCGCCAGCACCATCCACCAGATCGTGCACAAGGCCCCCAAGGAGGGCGGCGTGTTCCACATCCGGAACCGCAGCCCGCTGTCGGTCGGCGGCCTGATTGACGCGCTGCACAAGATGAACAAGGAGGCGACCAAGGTTCCCGCCAAGGAGTGGCACAAGCGGATCGAGAAGCAGGGGGCGCTGTACGCCGCGGTCGCGGCCGAGTATGTGGACATGGGCCACCGGATGTTCTCGCTGGACGATAGCGAGACGCGGAAGCTGTTGGGCGATGGGACTTCGGAGGAGGAAGTAGCGCGGGAGGGCCTGTGTGAGCCGGTGGATGCGCGCTTCATACAACGGGTCATGAGCAGTTTGGGGATGTAGAGGCCTGAGTTTATTTCATTTGTCACATGCATGCACTTTGGGGCTTGGCGTTACTGGAGTTGGTGGTGTTCCGGGGAAGGACAAGAAGCAAAAAAGAAAAACAAGAAAAAAAAGATGGATGAGATTTCACTGCTGGAACATTTGATACAGACAAAGGGGTTTTGGAAAAAGGGGTTATAGATTTCACTAGAATACATGTTTAATTCTCACGATAACAAGACTCGCTTACTTGAACCTCAGATGTGGTGTGCTTTTCTTTCTAATGATTAAGGATACATTAGTGAAGACGGAAGCACTGAAGAGAAGAGCATTTCACCAAGACAACAGGATTGTTCCAACACGGCACTCCAGAGCCCACTGGAAATCGCCCGGAAGTTAGTGGTTGGTCCCCCGACAGTGCAGAAGTAGGGACTAACCAAAACCGCTAGCCTTGGGCAACTTCAATGTATGTATGTCAATGTGTTCAAACAAATAGGAAACCGCAGTATTTGGGTTGCGTCTCTCATTGATCTGTTAGGTGTGGCCTATCTCTGGTTGAGTATGTCATCCAAGTAACATGTGGACGTGGTAGTATGTATTGCTGTTGCAGCTCTTCAATTCCGTCCAGCGTCCTGTCCAAGGCACTTCTGGACAGTGCAGTCAGTGGCTTCGCTTCTAGCTTTTGTGGCTGAAACCCCACCTTTGCTGCCTAGGGGCTTGCTTACTTCTCCCTGGCCCCCTTCTGCAACTGGGAATCTGACCTCATCCAAGCGACAACGAAACAACATCACAACTTTGGCATTCATCCCTCTTTGCACCATGGCCTGAAGTCTGCTGTAACAAAATCCCTCGTCTGGGGACACCAGTACTCGCTCTCTTCACTATTTTACTGTTCTTTCTCTGCTTCCAACGCCGTTCGGCCGCATTCTTTGTTCTTGCATCCCCGTTGTTATTATTGTTCATGCAGCATCCAGCACTGCCGCTGCTTTGTCCGCGCCACAACCCGCCCTTCTAGAAGCCTTCTCAACAATGTCTTTGTTTCTCTAGGTTGACAGACAACGCCCACTAGTTGACACATCGGCGTGAATGCCTTTGCCGGATTGTTTGTCACATTGGTAGTTTTCTATTATATTTCAAACTGCCCGGAACGAATTGCAGCTGGGCTTATGTGGCAAAGCTACGTGTCGACGCATCGCATGTACTCAGCTTCCAACCACGGCTCAGTTCTCCACTTCAACACATCGCAGCTTGTTACGCAACAGCATATCGCAACCACTTAGCAAGAGAAGACCCGCAGGACTCTGCAAACATAACGACGTTGCTTCGGGACCGACTGCATGAGAAATTGGCTGGCATGTTCTCCATCACCGCCGTCGTAACCTGCCATATCAACATCACTGTAAAGGATATCGCTCCGATCCCGGTTCCGGGTAAACCTCACAACAAACGCACTATCGCCATGCCTACCCCTACCCCTACCCCTACCCACGAGCCCGTGGTCAAGGTCAGCTCGCCCGTCCCTGGCGGCTACGTCTTCGTCCCCAAGGGCAACGTCTACATCACCGCCAACTGCCGGCGCCTGACCCAGGCCGCCCACTTCCCCGTCTACGCCGTCATCAACCACAAGCGGCAGAGCGTGGGCATCCGCGTCCCCGCCTCCATCCACGCCCGGGTCCTGGCCGACGAGCGGGCCTCGCGCGCCGACCGCGTCAGCGCCGTCGAGAAGCGCGACGCCGCGCTCGAGAAGCAGTTCCGCGACGCCATCGTGCGCCAGTTCCCCCAGACCCCCGCCGCCAGCGTGCCCCTGGTCGTCCAGCGCGCCATGCTCAAGGGTAGCCGCCGCGTCGGCCGCACGGGCAAGCTGGACATTGAGACCAAGGCGAAGCTGGCGGTTCGCGCCCATATCCGGCACACGCACACAAGCTATGACGGCATGTTGCGCGCCAAGACGCACACCAAGGATCAGGCCCGTGACGCTATTCTCAGCAAGATCAACGATGTTTGCAAGAGCTGGGGCGGCAAAGTGGACGATCATCGCCATGGCCGTCGTCCTCAGAAGAAGAAAGAGGGAAAGGACAAGAGAAGAGGAAACGACAAAGATAAGGGAAAGGCAAAGGCCAAGGGCGAAGTCAAGGGCTCCGCCACCACCGCCAAGCAGGATAACAGCCGCAACAAGGATGAAAGCGCTGGTCGACGGAGACCCAACGTTGTCAATAACAAACCACCGAGGCAAGCAAAGAAGCTACAAGCACGGCTAGCACGACGGGACGGAAACAACCCGGGGAGTAATCCCCAGGTTGGCAAATCGCTCCGACAGCAGCAGTCTTGTGATGATTCTGACGATGAGTTCGACGACGAGAGCGACGAGTTCGAATGGCTTGAGTCTGACGACGAGGACGACTACGTAAACAGCGACTCGGATTGGACACCAGGTCACTGATGTCTCTTGACGGGCTTAAGCTCATGTGAGTTTCTACGATGCACCATGACGATTCAGCTGTGTTAGTCGACTTAGTGTTGGCGATGAAGGTGTACGACTGTGGAGAGACAGAGATGGAATAAATACGCCTTGTGAGGATTGCGAATTGTAATGAGACCAGCAAACGCTTGCTTAATGTACCGACATATGATACCCCCAACTAGAATAGACATAACCCTTATGCTCCTCGCATTGTTTCCCATGTGTAACGCCCGCAGACTCTTCACCAACACACATACTTGCATATACTTGTTATCCGAACAACACGTCTAGTATTCGCTCGAAGCGACTCCTGGGAAACGGTTAGCCATTGTCACATTCCGAAATCGAAAGTGATGTTGCCCACCTTGCCGGGACCACGACGAAATTCCTCGTGTACTCTTCGATGCCCGCCAGATCCTGCAACAGATCCGCCTCGTGCGGCTTGACGAACTTAGTCTTGTGGATGAGCTTCCATCCCACGTAGAGGACTGGGCAGATGAACAGCATCATGTACCTGGAGCAAGTTCAGTCAATCGAATTGCGCACGAAGAAAGAAAGAGAAGAAAAGAGGAACTCACGAGAACAAGAAGCTGGGCACGTTCCACTTCCCCGGCAGGAAAACCGTGTACCCGCCCATCCACGCCATGACGAACGTCGCCACGAGGGCGTAGTACGCCGCGTACGGCTGGCCGAACCCGCGGTACGGCAGGGACGCGCGATCGACGCCCTGGGCGCGCAGGGCGCGGTGGAAGCAGATGTAGGTGACGCACATGACGCTGAAGTTGATGAGCTGGGACGCCGTGACCAGGGAGACGAACCAGCTGAGCACCGTCGCGGACCCCTCTGACACCTGCAGGAACGATAGCAGCGAGATGAGCAGGACGACGCCGACGCTGTAGATGGGCACGCCGTTCTTGAGGCAGACGGTCAGGAACCGGGGCGCTTTGCCCTCGAGGGCCAGGCCGAACAAGGACCGCGATGCGCAGTAGACGTAACTGTTGCCCGCCGAGAAGGCCGCCGTGAGCACCATGGCGTTGACAATATGGGGCAAGACAGGTATCCCCAGCCGACTCATGGCAATGACATAAGGCGAGGCGGCGGCGCCGGGCTTGTCCTTCTCAAAGGCGTCGGCCATGGTCGCGTCGTTGTAAGGGACCAGGATGCCGACGCAGAGGGAGCCGAGCATGAAGAAGGTCGTCAGGCGGTAAAAGACGGCGTTGTAGGCGCGCGGCATCACGAAGCGCGGGTTCTCGGCCTCGCCGGCCGCCATGGAGACGTAGTCGGGTCCGGCGATCGTGAAGGAGGCCTGGATGAGGCACTGCAGAAAGCCCATGAAGCGGCCGAGGTCGCCCGTGTGGTAGAAGGTGTTGAATGCACCTGGGTTATTCCACTATAAATCCACAGAAAGTGGGTGGTCAGCACACTTGTGGTATATCTGTTTTGGGTAGAGGATATAACTCGATTGAGTCACTGAGCAAATGGCTAGCTCAACTGTTGAGGATAATCATCAAGAGTTCGACATAACTATCCAACAATCGCATCACCATAGCAGAGGCAGGACGACCAGCAAGACAGGGCGACCTTTTCTCTAGTCACAGGTACACGTACATAGCGGAATCCGAAGCGGTCGTGCTGGGGGTTGCCACCGAGCATCACGATGAAGGTGAAGATGATGAGGCCGATGATGAGCAAGACTTTGCCGAGCGCGGCCCAAAATTCGCTCTCGCCATACCACTTCACGGCCAGCAAGTTGATCAGAGCGTACAGTACGATAACAATCGTGATGATGGCCGCCGTCGGGACCGCCTCGCTCCAGAAATGGATGATGACGTTGCACGCAGTAATCTCAAAGGGCACCAAGGCGGCTTCAAAGATGAAGAAGTCTGTTTGGTAGCCGCAATCATGTCAGCAAGTATCATTCGCATAGCGTATTAAAAAGCAATAGCATCAGCAGTGCGTACTCCATCCAGCAGCAAACCCAAAGGCTTCATCCACCCAACGGCCCGCAAAGCGAATGAACGGGGACGAGATGGGCAGATAAGTGACCATCTCCGCCATGCAGAGCGTGACGGACAGGATCACGGAGCACCAGAGGGTGAAAGCCAAGAACAAGCTCGCCGGCCCGCCCTGCAGCAGGCCCTTGCCAATCTGGACGTAGAGCGCCGTGCCAATGGTGCCGCCGATACCGATGAGCTGGATGTGGCGGGATTTTAGTTTGCGGTGCGTCTGGTCTACCGCTGCGCCCACAGACACCGACGGGATTCGAGCCGGCGGCGAGCCGAACTTTTCTGCATCATCCGAGCCATTGCGATCCGTCGCATACTGGTAGTAGGACGACGGTGCGTTCTTGGCGTAGTCTATGCCGGACGAACTCATAGCGACGAAGCGGCGCACTGGGCCAATTCCCAATCAGGCTGGCGGGGCAGTGGGAGGGAAGCTTCGCGAGCGAGACCTTGTCGAAAAGAGCTTGGAAAGACGCATGCGGCCAAGGGGATCCTCTGGAAAATCGGACAAGATGAAGAGCTCAGTGAAGCAAAAGAAGCCGCCGGGACCGACCTACGAGAAAAATGGCTCGGTAACGGGTAGTGCGAGAAGAGAACATGTTTCCACTGCTGACGACACGGGCGAGTTTTTAAGAAAACCAAATGGGCAGCGCGGTGTAGGCCAGGCCAGGCCAGGCAAGGTCTGTAATCAGTACATCCATGTTCATGCATGTCGTGCAAGGCGAGATCAGATAGAAGCAGCCCGGTCAGATAGCTGCTTCCATGCCAGAAGCCCTTCCAATTGGTGGCAGGCAGGCAGGCATGTGCCAATCGCCGGAATGCTGCATCGCCAAGCTGATGATCCCAACGAATCTGGGGGCGCGCTTGGGGGCCGGGGGGATCCTGGCACGCCCGACTGCGCGGGGCGCGGGGCGCGGACGGGCGACTGGACTGAATGAACACTCAAGCCCAAGTCGTGAGACATGCATGGATGAGCATGACTAGTTTCCCGATTCCATACCGAGTAAGGGCAGCTGGGCGAGCCTTGGGCGAATAGCCTTTGAAGTCATTCGGAAGGGCGCCCAGCCGCGCATTGGTATTTGGATGGCATTTTGGACAGTTGGAAGTGGTGCAGTACCCGAAAGTGGGAAAATCGACCGAGTTGTTCATAGTGCCGTCTAGCCTCTTGGCTTCCTCTAGGCTCTGAGTGGTGACCGTGGGGTTTCACAGACTCACAGCGCTAGGCGTCATAATCCTTATCAGCAAGTGTCAGCTAACCGGTCAGTGGTGGCGCACGGCAGCCGATGAGGCCAAGAAGATAAGCATGCAAACGCAGGAGCAGTGACTGAAGTATGTATGTGCCGTGTTCCTGACCAGATCGTGCACTAACCTAGAGTTCTGGCTAGCTGAGCGAGGCGTTTTTCGACGAGCCATTTCATCGGCTTCGCCCACCCCAGGTTGTATGCGGACATCGTAAACAATTGGCCAAAGGTGCTCAAGGCGATGGCTGCCTGCTTTACCTCCCTCGCATTGCAAGCTGGTACTGGCGTGCGGCCGCTCTCATTCATGGCCTGCGCAGCTAGAGGTAGGGGACGACTGGAGATGGATGTGGAAAGCAACATTCGATGATTACTAGCCACATCTTTCCCCGTGTACCTCTCAGCGTCCTCGCATTCGAGACTCGAAAGACTGCGAGGCAACTGTGTCGCCAGTCTCATGGAACCATCAATCACGTCAGCGGGGTGAGCGTGCGATTTGACATGGCGTCGGCTGTTTGCGGATGCTAGCAACCACCATGGACGTCGGAGTACCAATTCTTCTTTTTGGCAATGTATCAAAGGATCACGTTTCTTCAAATCATCAATGTCTTCAATCTTTCTGGGCTTGGTCAAATATATACCAAGAACGCTCTCGTCCCTCCCTGGACTGATTTGAGCTACCCCAGCCCCTCCACACTCCTGTTGCTGGCAGCTGGGCACTAACCTTAGGGCATTGCGTACAGGCATGTGGAACTTTACGACCAATCAAGGGCCACAGCCGGACAAAAGCTCCGAGCAAACACATGTAAGTTCGTCAATCTTCCGTCGTTATTTTTAACTCGCAACCTGGATATGGGCACCGGGACCCGGTAGAAACTCGGGGTGCTCAAAACATCCAACGGGCGCCAAAGGCCTGCAAACACCGGAGAATAAGCCCCGGTATCGAATGACATGACTGCAAAACATTGAATCTGAACGACCCATGTAGCAATGAAGTTTCCAGATGCAACCAGACCGACGTCATGTCCCACCAGCCCCAGGGGTCGTAACCAATCGTGGGCCGTCTCCCCACAGGCGGCCCCCGGCAAGGGACGCCGATCTGAATGTCAGGATGGCCGCGACGGTCCCACTACAGACAAATCTCCGTGGGGAGTCTTGCCGAATCTTCTTTCATAAAGGCCCGGATGCCATGCCAGGGTGTCAGTGAGCCAACTCCGACATGGTCTAGACAGCACCGACATGCTTGATCCGGAGCCTAAGCAGCGAGACAGACGCTTCTGGTACACAGTAGAGGGCCCATTTACATACCCACCCGTCGCTCTTAGGGGTAACATGATTGCCCTTTTGAGCCTCGCGACGTGATTGAGTTGCCCCTTCTGGAATGGAGTGCAACTATTTAGCTACTTACGGCAATGGCCTCGCCGGAGCTAAAGATCTGCCCAAGTAGTGACGTTGGGGTACCGAGATGGTGCGGTGGCTCCCTGATGACTGTTGGCTGACTGTAACTGATGCGCTGGCCACAGCACGTTGGCGCCGTCGCGCTCTCTGCGCTGTTGGGCTCAGGAAGAAATGTCTCGAGTCTTCCCAAACCCTCAGCGCCAATCAACCCCATATGGTATCCCTACCCTGGTCTATATACCTCGGCGAAGCCCCAGAGACTCCAATATCTCCGGAGCTTAAGCCCGGGGCTTCAGCAGTAAGGTGATGATCTTGACCCCCTTCGACTACATCGAGATTTACTCCTGACAGCACAGCATTAGCTGTCAAGGCCATGCCTGCGATTATGGCGGGCAACCCACAATGCCCGATTTGTAGTCGCCGTTAATGCAACAGAAAAATCTTGAAATCTTGCCGGAGTGACGACAGTGATCTTTTTGAACTGCTACTGAGGTCAATTGTATGACGCTGCTTGAACTGCCATACAGTCCTGCCCATGGGGGAAAAGGGGCAACGGTATAACTTCCAAGAGTTATAAAACATGTTTATACCCTCCGTTTTATACTCTGCTGAGAAGGGATTCTCCTTAGCTCAAGCTCTCCCTGTCTGCTCCCATATCCTACAGATAGAGGCTCTCCTCCTTCTAGCATTTATTATCCTAACTATTACCCCTTAATTGCCCGACGCGCTCACCATGGCCCCCAACACCTTCACCCACGGGGGTGGAGACCGAGACCGCTTCCCGCTCCGACACCCTGATTTCCCACCATTCCTATCTCGGGACGCCGATACCTCCAACCCAGAGACCCTGAACGAGACCCCACTAGAGGGTCCCGTCTACAACAATGGCGGCAGCTCCTCCCCAGGCCTGCCCCGGCCCTCCACGGACTCGCTGCCGCCCAACTCCAACACCGCGGCGCGGCTAGCCGAGCTCCGCAACGAGATGAAGGCCAACAAGCAGCAGATCCAGGCGCTCACTGAAGCTTATAGCGCCGTGCAGAGCGCCTCCTCGCACATTTCGTCCACGCAGGATATGCTCAAGAACTCGGGTAACACAAGGTATCGTACGTGTACCACTTCAATTTTACCCAAACACCCTAAAGAACACACACTGCTTCTTCTTACTCTCATATACATTCGCGACTCATATGAAATAACCCGTCTGACATGACCCAACAGGCATGCCCTCCTCATATAACGCACCCCAGCGCGGCAAGAGCACCCGCACCCAGGGAGATAAGTCCCGGCACTCCCCCCACGAAGACATGGTCGGACCCGAAGAGTCCGAGCGACATACCGGGCGACGCGAAACTCAGGGATGGGTCGACGAAGACTACTACGAGGGCAACCCATGGTACGGTCAGCCGCGGGACAAGCCCGTCTACAGCTTGGGCAACACTCTACCCCACACAACGCGGGGATACGGCAAGAAGGAGCTATCGTCCAACAGCCGCAACAAGGACGAGGCGTCCGCCGCCGAGGAAGGCCAAGTCCAGCCCCAGAACAAGAACATGCAGCAGAGCAGCGGCGGCGACGGCCAATTCGACGAGGACGGGCGGCAACCCCCGAACAAGAACCAGCAGCAGAGCAGCGGTAACAACGACGAGGATGGTGATGATGATCAGCAGAAGAACGAAAAGGATAACCACCAGGACAGAGAGAACCGCGGCGGACTCGAGCCTGGCGACAAGTACAAGGTCGACGGGGAGCCGATGGGCGACTCGGAGGACAAGCTGGCGCGGGATGGGAAGAAGGACCCGAATGATCTGCGGAACTGGTGGGCGCGGCTTCGGGCAAAGTATCCGGAGCCACTCGCTGAGTTTCTTGCTGTACGTATTTGCCCCTATCATCCCCTATTAACCTTTCGCCCTAGACCAACCAGCTGACACTGAAACTGCAGACGGGCATGTCCATTTTCCTGGGCATCAGCGCGACGCTCACCGTGAACCTCTCCAAGAACCAAGAAAGCCAGTACGGCACCTACGAGACCTCGTGCTGGGCCTGGGGCTTCGCCTTCATGTTCGGCATCTACATCGGCGGCGGCGTCTCGGGCGCGCACATGAGCCCCGCCATCTCCATCAGCCTGAGCCTGTTCCGGGGCTTCCCCTGGCGGCAGTGCGCCCTCTACATCGTCGTCCAGTTCGCCGCGAGCCTCTGCGCCGCGGGGCTGGCCTACGGCATCTACTACGACGCGCTGCACCACGTCGACCCGGCCATGGAGACGGGCTGGCAGAGCTTCTTCTCGTACCCGCAGGAGTGGGTCTCCAACGAGACGGCCTTCTCCAGCCAGGTCGTGGCGGGGGCCGTCATGATGATCGCCGTGTTCGCGCTCGGCGACGACCAGAACAACCCGCCCGGCATGGGCATGCACGCCTTCATCCTGGGCATGCTGCAGACCACGCTCAAGTTCTCGCTCGGGTACAACACGGGCTCGGCCCTGAACCCGGCCTCGGACTTTGGCCCGCGCCTCGTCGCCTGGGCCGTCGGGTACCGCACCCCCAAGGCCTTCACCAACGCGTGGTGGATCTACGGGCCCTGGGGCGGCGCCATGGTGGGCTCCATCGCGGGCTGCCTCATCTACGACCTCTTCATCTTCGTCGGGTCCGAGTCGCCCGTCAACTACAAGATGCCCGGCACCATCCGAAAGCGGACCAAGAAGATGTTCAGCCGGAAGTGAAGACCGCGTGTCGGGCAAGGTGGTCAAGAGAGAGAAAGAGACTATGTGAAGAAGGACTTAATTAAGAAAGAAGAAGAAGCTAGCTACCTGAATACTAAACAGCCGTAAAACTGCAAAAGTAAAGATTTTGCAGTAGCGACACAGGGGCGGTGATGCGGAACGAAACACCGCTATCCGTAACGGACGGCCATTTAAATGGACAATGGGATACAACGTAGCCTTTGCTTAGCACACCGAGTAGCTTTTGTCGATTCTGGGAACTAATAAGAAGAAATAATTGATGATACGCTAGAAACCGCTGTGGAAGAACATTTGCTGCCATTTTTCGTTTACCTTTTGCGAATTCTCTACGACGTGTCACAAATTAATGTTGTAATACAGTCTTCTTGTAGACAATCCAACCAGCTGAGCAGGTAGATGGTAAGGTAAAAACAACTTTGTAGTAGGTGCTAAGAGGCAACTGTAGATGACTTCATGCCAGTCGCCACTCCCCTAATCCTTAGTAGGTGTCTCCATAATCGCTACCTTGAAAACTGCTTGCCCAATTGTTAGAGTCCGAACTATGATCACTCTCCAAATCCGTGTCATGATCAATGTCAGTCCAAGCATCATCACCATCGTCTTCGACAGCACGGGGGTCGACAACAGGAGTATTGACGACGGTCTGTGTGCTGTCAACAGTGCGGCCAATGTCGATTGGATCATCGTTGGGGCCGACCTCCGCTCTATATTTCATGACGGCTTCCAACTCGACCGGGTCCTTCATTCTCTCCTTCCACCGCCTGCAATCCTCCGTACTCAGCGTCCATCCAATTCGCCTCATCTCCTCCTCAAGCCTGTCGTTAGGGAGGGAGAAGTCGTCCACCTGCACAATGACGTGCCGCAAGGACGCGATGGACCGGAAGTGGGCATCGACCAAGTCCAACGCCTCCCGCCGGACCGGCCGCTTCCGCCACATAAGCTCCCTTTCCATGCAGACGCCGGTGCTCTGCCGGGTGGTAGATAGGGTACGCAGGTTCGGGCAGCCGCGTCGCAAGGCGGCCAGGACGTCCGCGTCGTCCGAATGGAGCACCGACTTGTCCCACTTGATGCGTTGGAACCGTGGGAAAGCGATGCGGACATGCCTGACGTACCCTGCGCTACGGCTGCCGATCCTCTGGAGGAAGACGTCGATCTCTTCGGCGCGGGTCTTCCAGGGAAAATCGAGGCGGTTCTGGCCGTAGAAGACGGGGCAAGCTTCGGCATGGACTGTCTTGTTCGTGCGGAGAAGCGGGATGGCGACCCCGCTATTCGCCCGGCTCCGCTTGGTCAAGGGCTGGAGGGCTTCCAGGGAAAAAAGGCATTGCTGATATATCTGGTCTCTGATTTCGCGGGGCAGGCAAAACAATGACCTATGATCCATTTCCCCGTCTCTTATGAATAAAGACGAGTACTGTCTACAGCGGTGGCCGAAGATTCTAGGTAATGTATCATTATGAAGAAGAAATTTAGTTAGGTAGCTGAAGCAGCAAAAACGTCGATCCACTGTTCTAGAGCGCTCTACAGCACCAAGCACCTAACTAACCTAAACGAGTGGCATGTTCTAACGCTCGGCCCACAAGCAGGGGAAGAATAGCAATGTGGGACGCCGGCACTGCGGGGGTTAGCGCTAGAATTAGGCACTGGACCTGGATAATACCCCCTAAAATAGCGGGCTACAAACATGAAGCGGGACGATGCGGCAACGACATTGGATAGGTTATTACATACACAATGCCCTCGTGAAACAATCCTGCGCCGCCGTGATGTACAAAAGCCACGAGGTGAACCGCCTCCAATAAAGCGATGGGTGCGGCATCGAGCCACTTGAAAATACGGAGCCGGTCGGTCTTAGGATGCCTCTGCGCCGGGATCTTTAGGATCGTGTCGTCCTCCGAGTAGGCTCCCGCCTTCTGGAACTTCCGGAGCACCTACAAATCTGGACGGTAGTCCAGGAGCGATGATGGCGTTTCCTTGAGTGCCCTGGCGCCTCGTTTATCGTGGGAACCTCGCTCCTAGACTGATCAAGGCGGTCCTGGGATCAGGGACACGTACAGATCTGCAGGAAGCGGCCCAGCTTGAGCCACGTCGCCACCGTCGGCGTAGCTATCATGTAGGTGGTCTCGGTCATGGAAGCGCCGGTCGACGGCATGAACATGGCCTCGAGATAGCTCTGGGGCATGAGCTCGTGGAATTATATAGTGGGCGATGCTGCTGCTGCTAGCGTTCTCATAATTTCGGCCGAAGAAGTGCGTGACTTTGGGCCCGATAGTAGCCCACGACATGAAGTGGATTTCGACATGTGGGCTTTTCTCCCTCAACAATCGGATGGTGGCCATTTGTACGTGGAGGCCTCCGAGCACATTAACGATGAAGAGCGTCGTGTTGGTTTTACCATAGACCAGATCAAGGGTTACGGGAGGCGCGCGATTGGACTGGAACGGTACGGCAGCATATGCTACCAACAGGATGGAGCAATAGAGCCGATGTTCCTTGACATACATAGACAAATGAAAACCGTTCATGTTATAGCAAGTAAGAAGGGCACAATGTGATGGTTGGCAGTGTCTTGGTTATTTGTTCACTGTCAAGAACGGATTACATGTATCCATGAAGTAATCCATACCAAGTCCAGTTGGACGGCCCTTGGGTTTTGCCAACCCTTCATCAGTTCCCTAGCACAATCCAAACAACCGTGCGTCTTGGGCATGGAGCTTCCCAACGCTCAGTTTCCTACAATTCCTATCCAACATCTTCTGCTGCTCCCCAATGTCCATGCCCAAGCAACCATCGTCCGTATCCTCCTCTCATTTATGTTCTTGTGCGGCGTTGATTCATTTCGTCTTGGTCTCGCGCCAGTCGCGCCTTGACCGTGTCGTCGCCCTCAAGGAGAAAGTGGCGTTTGCAATTTCTTTTGTTCTTTTTTTTTTTTTTTTTCTCTCTCTCTCTTTTTCCCCCATTTGTTGGTTTGATTCTTAAAGCAGTTGGTGATGTTTCTGCTTAGTGCGGAAGCCGGCCACACGATCCTTTGCCAACCAGCACTCTGGGCTGAAAGTCATCCAGAGAGTTTCCCCAATGAAGTCCAGCCATTCTTGGTGCTCCTCAGCTGGCTCTCCCTCGCCCAGGTGAGTGATTTCGCTGTGCCGCAGGAAGCGAACTCGGAAGCCGTGGCAGTAACCCTTTACCGTATACGGCTCGATGTGTACTCCTCCGCTGCCTTTGTTGCGGAAGAGCATGGGGCGATACGAATTGCGCATGTCCTCGCGCATGTCGCTGATGTCAAGTAGGTTGAACGGGATGCGGATGTGTAAATCCCGAAGAGCGGCGAAGTACTTCTTCTTGGGGTAGTAGAAGAAGTTGCCTAGTGTCTTGTAGCTGGTTGTTGTTGGGTTCTCTGCTTCCGCACTCTCTGTGTCTGAGCCCTCACTCTCTGAGCTGTCGGGAGCGTTGTAGAAGGCATCGATTGCAACTTCAGACGTTCTCAACGTCACGCGCTCAAGTCGGTGGAAGTGTTCTCGTGTCATGCTGGGACATAGCAGCTTGTATGTGCAGTCCAGCTCGAGCCGATCGATCTTGTAGTTGATGACCGAATGGAAGATGTAGACTGGGGAATTGGGCACCCTGCCGTACATCTTCATCGTCTCTTCGCGTGATTCCTGGTTCACTTGGGAAGAGATTGGTAGTTTGTTCTCGTGGCCAACAACCGGTTCGCGACGATGACGATCATGAACAGTCAGATCATAAGGCCCGATTGTGTCAGTCTCCCAACTTGTGCGCCACTGGAAATTTCAAGGTTAGTAATTTATCTGAATAATTCATGTTGGCTGGATTCCGTTGGGGTAGGGAAATTTAATCCAGAAGACAATAATAACCAAGCGTTTGCGAGGCGCTGGAAGGCAGGGCAGTGTAGTTTTTGAATCAACTTACGATCTGGCAGCGTAACTCAATTGGAAGCCGAGGGAACGGCGTGAATGTCACATTCTTCGCTAAGTCACGCAGACGAAGGCTGTTCTCGGACTTCTTGGCGTTCCCCTTGGAGCTTTTCATGTTGCTCATCTTGACGTTGATGGTTTGATGATGTGACTTTGTGACAAGTGTTTTGCTGGCTTCAGGGAAGCGTTGATCTGTCAGTGCGATCGGTGGTACGAAAGACTGGTTTTTCTGTTTTTGTTTCGTCGCTGATGAAAGCGACAAGTAAGGAAGCCGTCTCTTCACGTTGGTCTGAGTACTTGACCACGAGGGATCAGCTGGTGCAGATTTGCTCGGAATGAAATGGTGTGTTCGTAGGACGGTGGCTTGTCCTGGAGAGCGCTTTTCTGAGATTGAGTGAATGTGGTTGATTGTGCAACAATTAGCTTGAAGGTAGCCGACGATGGTGAGACTGATGCAGGAAAATTGATGAAGAGGGAGCTCTCAGTTGAATCTTGATCAGCAAGTAGGCGAGCTAGAAAATTGCAAGTCTGGTCTGTCCGTCAGAAAGGATTATGAAGGCGCAGACAATCAGGCCAGAATCGACCTGGTAAGAGAAAAGATGATGTCAAGACGGTTGATCAGAAAATTTGGTGACCTGCAGAAAGATGACGAGAAGAGGAATGATGGAAGAGGAGAGGGGAAGTCCCTTATTTATAGGTTTTCTTACCTAGGTGATCAGGAACAATTGAATACATCGTCAACTTGGATCAGTGACCCGCTTATCAGAAGAAAAGAATCAAAAAGTGAGGAACAATCAGAATTGATTAAGCTATCTACTGATTACCAAAACCACTGTGCCCTTGGCCCGCACATCACTTAATTGTCACTTGCTCGTAAGCTGTGCCGTCTTGATGGAGTAGCTGATTCGACCGCATCAGCGAAACCTTCCAAGCTCTGCCCAGTGAACTGTACGGGCAAGTAGTTGCTAAACCTAGTAGCCATATCATGTTCACTTGTGCCACCCTGACGTGCCGTTGCTGCAACGTAGATGCCACAATACCGGTGATGTAGTTCTGCCAGTGGCATTCGCAGTATGGCGAGACCAACTGGATTATCGACTGAACTTTCGTCGACCCCTAGATCAGATAACGATCCTGCTGGCTCGCGAGGTAGCTGTCGATACGGTCCTTCTTCAAGAACGCTTCAGGCTCGAGCACGTGCCAAAGAGCGATGCCTAGAAAATCCAACCAGACCCGGTGCTTCGCTGCCAATTCGGCTTCCCGAGACAGAGGAAGCCTCACGCGGTCCTAGGAACCGGATCTTGAGCCCAGTCAATTCACCCCATTCGTGTCTCGGAATAATTTGTACTCCGCCTGTCCCTTCTTCTCTGTAGCGAAAGAAGCGACTGGCGCGAATCGAGTCACGCACGTCCTCGCGAGTTTCTTCGATAGGTAAGGGGTATGTAGTAAAGTCGAATCTGCTGTGTAGCTCGAATTGGATCTCGCGAAGACTTGGCAGGTATCTTCTCTTGACGTGGTGTAGGAAGTTGTCGAAGGTCTCGTACGCTA
Source organism: Apiospora rasikravindrae (assembly GCA_038363885.1). Lineage (NCBI taxonomy): Eukaryota > Fungi > Ascomycota > Sordariomycetes > Amphisphaeriales > Apiosporaceae > Apiospora > Apiospora rasikravindrae. The sequence continues at coordinate 178,664 of JAQQWK010000008.1, forward strand.
GCTCTTTGTCGTAATCAGGCTTTGAGAACCAGTCACCATTCAGGCCGAACCCAGTGAAATCCCAGTTCCCATAGTAGATGGAGATAGACAGTGACAGTCTCTGGACTGCGAGGAAGTACACAGAATCCAAGCCAGGGCATATTGATCCGTGGACGTCAAAGCACAGACGGTCGATCTCGGGGTTGAAGTAGGAGTCAATGACGTGAAGATATGAGCCGGCAATCTTGCGATAAAATCGCAAGGTCTCTTGACGGGACTCCTGATTGACACTTGCAGTTACAGGCAGTTCAGCCCATGGCCTCGACTGACGTTCTCGATACCTCCATCCGCGTGCCTCCTCAGGCCCAATATCCTTGGGTGTCCAGGTCGCAGGCCACTAGCGAATTGCAAGTTAGCTGGGTAGGCAATTTGATCCTCAAAGTACCCTAAGGCGGGATAGACAAGAATGGAATTGTTGTAGATGAGATAGCTGACAAGTCGACTTACAATCTTGAGTCGAAGCTCAATAGGTAGACGTGAGAATGGCTTGAATTCGGCATCATGGTCGGGTATCGAAGGCTTGATGGGTAGCCCCAGAGCCTCCCTAAGCCCCGAGAAGTAGTCCATCCTGGAATTGAGTGTCGCGGTTGCGTCTTCGTTGCGTTGGTACAAGGAATGAACGCCGACTGGTGACAAGTAAGCTGGCCTACCTCGGTATGGGAGGGCAGAACGGGTGGGCCAGCATCAAAGTGATGATGACATGTCAAGGAAATGGAAGTAAGAGGGAAGGAAAAAGCATGCATTTGGCAGACAAGTGCCTGGAAGGAGCGGCTTAGGAGCCTACAATGAACTTATGCCCCACTTGCACTTCACCTCGTGTTATTACAATTTTGCGTGTAAAGTTTATGTGCCGTTGATACGATGTTGATACAGTGTTAGTGATTATGCCAGTGGTGATATCAGTGGTATCTGCGTGTATCAAAAAGTGTACCATTCGATCTTTTATCCCACATTAACGAAAGTAGTCCGCCTGCCGGTCCGTGGCGTAACCGTTGATGCCGTCTTTGTCCATGAAGTAATGAGGGGCGAAAACATCCCACAGTGTGATGCCCACAGTCTCCAACCAGACTTGATGCTTCGCGGCCGGCTCGGCAAGGAGACAAGAGGTCTCGCCCGGTCCCAGGAAGAAGATCTCAAAGCCCTTCAACATGCTCAGTATGCGTTTGTAGCGTGGCGGGTATGTTTCAGGGATAATGTCTGCCTCGACCAAGGGTATGATCTCTACCCCTCCTGCTCCTTCCTTGTACCGGAAGAAAAGCGGGCGGATCGAGTCGCGCAGATCCTCCCGAACGTTGGCCAATGCGCCCAATTCGAACCCGGGCCCGTCGTGCTGCTCGAGCTTCAGGTGGACAAGATCTGGCAGATACCGGGCCTTGAAGTAATGTAAGAGGGTTCCGATGGTCCTGTGCTCGGGTCGACTATGCGCACCGTATGATTCTTTAAACCAGTAGAGATCCCATCCGTCGTTGAAGTTGTGCGCCCAGTTCCAGTGGAAGCAGGTAGCGACTGTCAGTCTTTGGACACCGCGAAGGTGCGTTGAGGTCAGGGTACTGCATATGCGTCGTGTGCAAGAGTAGAGCCGCAGGAAGTCGATCTCCTTGTTAAAAAGGAATCGAAGGTCCAGCAATCTGAGCTAGGAATCTTGCGGTATACTCGCAGCGTTTTTTTGCGTGATTCCTGATTGACCCAAGTCGTGACTGGCAGGTTGGCATCTGGTGGCGAGGAGACATCGTCGTATGTCTGATTGTAGATATGACCGAACGATCCCTCCTCTAAGTGGAATAAACACTCCTCCGGCCAAACTTCTTGGGGTGTCCAGGCCGCCCGCCACTAAGAATAGATTCAAAGTCAGCGTTTATTCCGTATTACGATAGCGTCGTAGACTCGTTACAAAACGCGGCAAGTCACAGCGGAGTAACTGCAGGTGCCTAGCAATGGGAAGTCAAATGGAATAGCTTTGTTGACAACTTACAATCTTGAGTCGAAGTTCGATGGGGAGACGTGGGAATGGCTTGAACTCGGCACCATCATTGCCCTTGGAGTCACGCACTGTAGGCTCCTCCTCGAATAACCAAAGAGAGTCCTCGAACGCCGTGAGGTCATCCATCTTGAAGTTGGGTGTTGTTGGTGCAACGAATGATTGTCGGGAAACAACGAGAGAGTCGACGTGTCTCGTTGGTAAGGCAATATGAATGAACGGGTCCAGAATGATGATGGCGGCCTCTCATGGAAAGACAATCAAAAATGGAGGGTCACGACAATAGTCAACTGACAGTGACTGGAAGTTGCAATCAATTGAATTGAATCGAAACTCAGATAAGGTTTTGAAAAGTTTTGGGAATGGAAAAAATGTCGCAATTCTTCTATTCGTAAAGATGGAAAGGGAAGCGACCGCTCGAGCAAGAGGCTCCTGACGAAGTGACCCAATTTTACCATTATCCAAATACCTATTCAATTAAACAAATGCTTCCCCTCGAGCTACCCATTCCATGTCCCAGCCAGTGACTCCGTGCCCCGTTGCCGGCTATCCCACTGCCAGTGAGTTACCGACAACCCGGGATTCCCTCACGCACACAACAGGTAAGTAGATTATCATCTAGCGAGATATTGGTGCTGCGTTAAGAGTTGGCCGACTGCCTCATCTCCCCTCAAGAAGTTATCCACGGAGAACGCGTGCCAGAGATAGATGCCCAGGCGATCCAGGACGTCTCGATGTTCCGATGAGTCCACACCAACGCCGTCCCCGCCGAACCGAGAAGCCTCTTTTCGTTCATGAAGAGGATCCTGATCTTGTTCGGGCCGACGTACGAGAGAGAGCTTTTGTACCCATGGGATGACGGGGAGATGTACACACCACCGCCATCCTCCGTTCGAAGGAAGAAAGAAAACGGTTGTCGTCTACGAAAGGCGTTTACCACACGAAAGCTGTTACGGTCCAAGCCTGCGACCAGGTCGACCGTGAGCTCGTGAAGGTTGGGGAAGTGGGCCGCCACCACGTAGCGCAGGAAGTTGTCGAAGGAACTGTAACCCACGCCGCCGCGGTGATAGCGATCCACCATGTAGTATGCCATCGCACAGGGCAGTTGGACGTGGATTCTTTCGAGCTTCTGGATGAGGGTGGCGGAGAACGACTTTACGGGCACCGCCTGCCATCCGCAGCAGGTGAAAGACACGGTATCGATTTCGTAGTTGATCACATCTCGGCGGTCACAGGGCCAGGCCATGTGAGGGTAATGCGCGGGGGACAGCGGTATGTTTCTGTACTTGCGGAGAGTTTCGTGACGGGACTCTTGGTTGACGGCCGCTGTGACGGGGAGCGGTGTATCTAGACGTTGGATGTAGTTATTCAGGTAGGTATATACTCGAGCGACCCCAGAGGGGAATGCCTTGAACTCCCGAGGGGTCCACGAGGCCTGCCACTGTCGTGGCACAAGTCAGCGTATGGCGAGGTAAAGGATACACAGTCTGGATAGATGCAACTTACAATCTTGCATCGAATCTCGGGAGGCAGTTGTGCGAACTGGTGAAATGTTGCATTCCGGTTCGAAGCCGGACGGAGATCCGTTTCTTCCCACCAAGGATCAAGCGTAAAAGGCATAATGGGGCCGGATAGATATTATTGAGGTGTTCTTGTGGAACGTTGGCGGCGATCAAGATGAGGCAACAAGTTAGACGAGCTTCGGTTAAAGGTGAGACAAACTGATAGAAAGAAATCAAGTGATGAGTACCCAGTAGTAAAATTTAATCAGACTGCACAGAGCGGGAAGCTTTCTGGTCATTAGGTTTACTCATACCCAAGGAGACCGAGTAGTATATTCAGATTTTGAGTTTCGTCACGATGTCTACACTGTGGAACAAGTGAGGTGGGGCTTTATTTGATCAATGATGTGTGCTGGCTGAAACTAGAATCGTTCTCTCCGTGGCCATGAAGCTGATTCTCGTATACTGTATTACGTCTGACTACTATGAAGCAGTGCAAGGTTTCCGGTAATCAGCATACCCGATGCCTTTTTCTCAACGTAGAATTAGGATTCCGATGCCTCGTTAACCAGTTGCTCAACCTCCCGGTCTCCCTTTAGGAAGTTATTGGGTGCGAACACGTGCCAGAGACATAAGGTTAGGTAATTAAGGAGCCCTTGGTGATCCCGGGCGCGCTCCGCGTCGTCACGTCCGGCCGCCTCGTCCTCGCCTACGACGCGGATCTCCATCGCCTTCCATTGGCGTTCGCCATGGATGCCGGGCAGGAATTCAAGCCCCCGGCCGTCCAGTGTGCGGATGAAGAAGGGATGCAGGGATGCTACAATATCCGGGTGGATGCGACTGAAGATCGGAAACCGCACAAACGGGGCGTATAGTTCGAGCTTTATTTGCTGCAGGCTCGGGAAGTATCTGCGCCAGACGTAGCGCACAAAGTTGTCCAGCGTCTCGTAGTCCGGCCTGTGCGCGAAGATGTCCTCATCCCTGATCCAGCGCTCGAGAATCGTCGCCGGAGTCGGATGGTGCCAATCGTGATACTTGTGCATGAGGAACAATTGGATATCCATTCGCTTAAAGTTGCTGAAGATATTGTCTGGGAACTCGGCGGCGCACCCGGTATAACGATCAACGCTGAGGGTGTCCAAGTCGTAGTTAATGCAGGCTCGAAATTCCAAAGCAGGCGTGTCGGGGATCTTGTAGTACTCCCGGAGAGTCTCTTCACGGGACTCGTGATTAACATGGGCAGAGGCCGGTAGGAGGCGTGTAGCGATATGAGCCAACCCACGATATCTCTGCTTTCCCAAGTGCCATAGGTCGACACAGGCAGGGATCCAGGTATCGTGCCACTAGAGATTTGACCATTAGTCACTGCAACACTCCGGAGTTGTTTCAAAAGAAGAAGAAGAAAAGTTAAGCAACAGAAAATAAGACAAGAAAATAATAGGGAAAACAAGGACTTACGATCTGGAATCGGAGCTCGATGGGGAGTTTCGGGAATGGGTGAAATTCCCTTGTGCCTTCGGTCTGACCAGCTGGGCCCAATGCCATCTTTGCCAGGGCTTCGGAAGGCACACCCCAGTCCTCTTCAGGATGAAACTCCATCGTGAGAGTAGGAAAGTAAGGCAAGTTTGTAGGGCGGAGGGAGGGGGTTGATGAAGAGAGAAAGAAAAGATTCGCTGAGCTGGGAGAGAAAAGACCGTTTAAATAGGCCACCAAATCAATTGGTTTCATTATATTCAATGTTTATAAAATCATATATTCACTTGTACCTCAGTTGTCCCTTTCATATTGAATTGTGCGTGTCGCCACTTATACGAGAACCAGCCTTATCTGGTGGAGCAGTCTACTTGCGCTGTGACACGGCAGTAGAGGCTCTCTTGCCATGCCATCAAGCGTTTAGTATAAAACTATCTGCTTCCATGTAAACATTACCGTCAGCAACGTATCTCTTCGAACAGAAAACATTTGGCCGTAAGCAATAATATGAAAATCGCCCACATCTTGGGACGATGGTAATTCGCTGGAGGAATTGCAACATCGTCGCAGGGAACGTGCTGGCATCACCCCACGAACCGAAACAGCTGAAGCATATGTTGTTGATTCATAACTGATGATGCTCTCAATGAAATACGTCTCCATGGTGGGTATATCGGAATATACCCGTAGCGGTTCGGTCCGAGACACATTGTTAACGCGTTTTGTGGCCGGTAGGGGTGCAACCATGAGGCCGCAGCGTTGCGGTTCCGTTGAAATGCCTCAACATTCAGCGAAGGGAATCTGCGAGGGGCGCATGCAGCCAGCCACTACGCATGCCATGAATTTAGCCTTTGTCCAGAAACATATCACCAGGGAGATTCACAATCATGTGTCGTATCTCGATTGGGAGTCGCATGTATGGGGTGAATTGGTCGGCCTGACTAAGCTCGCCGAGGAAACATAATAGATCCCGAGGGCCCTCAAAATGACCTTCTACTTTACGCATGGTGTATATTCTCGTGGTACTGAAGGCTATCAACATGAGTCAAAAAGGTTACTTAGATAGATAGGTAGCCAATCGTTACATCTTTACAAGGTACAAGTTCACTTGTTGCGGAGCTTATGTAGGAGATGAGCCGGTATATGTGTATAATGTAATGTGCATCCACAACTCTTTGTCTGACATAGAAAACTGTCATTATGTTTGATACCAGGCCATTGATTGTCAATAGTAATATAAAATGGTTACAGTGCCTCTTGGGAGTCTTTAATTAAGGCAGTCATGAAGTCACCCTAGCATGTGTGTCAGGGGTAAACTTGCACCCAATGTCAAACACATATATCCGAGATGCCAGCTTCCACCCTGGCAAATACTTGCCGTTTTAACCACCTTTGGTTCACGTTGTATCTTGTTGTTTATCGATACATGTATGCAATACCTGAAGATTGCCATCAACAGTTAACCTGGTTAGACCTTGGATAGTAGAAACCCCCATTCTGTAATTTCTGGAAGAACTGCGTCTTGTCGTATTTGAGAGCAATCTGCTTGAGTTTCGCGACGTTCTCCTCGCCGTAGCTAGCAAGTGGGCTCTGGTCCCTAGATGAATCACCTTGGAAAAGGAATGGCAAGTGCAGTCCGCGTTCTTGGCCCAGCTTGGCCCATTGCCGGGTCGTGTCGATGCCCACCGCTCGCACATCGCCGTCGTGGGCTGCGTCTGTCCAGTCCACCAAGGTCGTCCACCCTGACAAAGCAGGAGGAGCACCTGTCAGTCGCTAAGGATGTCCCAAGGGTGTGGGGCGGATCACTCACATTGATGGTCCTCATTGGGTATACCCATAGGATTCCCCCCTTTAGCGGCGCCCGCCTGCGCCAGGCTCCTGGGGATGGGCTGCAGCACGAACGTCTGGTTGGCACCCGTGGCCTCGCGGGCGGCCAGGGCGCGGGCCCGCCAGAAGGCGTAGACGTCCTTGTACAGCTGCGCGTCGATGCGGGAGCTGGCGGCGCGGTAGTCGTGTCGCGTCGCCGCGCTCGTCGTGGCCGCGCCCATCTGGTCCATCAGGGCCAGGAGGGTGGTCGGGACCCCATCGGCCAGCACCTGGAGGAACGGCAGGCTATCGAGCGGCGCGAACGTGGCGGGGGCCGGTTCGAAGGTCGACGTGTCGCCATCTTCCATCTCGTACACGAGGCCGATGGCGATGCTGTCCAGCGCTATGCCCGTGATGACCGTGGCCCGGCTGTCCGTGGCACCGCCTTGCTTTTGCCAATCCGCAAAAGCGTCGAAGATGTCGTTGGCCTGGTCCAGGGCGTGGACGGTAAGGCGGAGCCAGATGTTTCTGGTCGGTACGGTGTAGAGGTCGAACCGGGTCACCACACCAAAGTTGGGGCCCCCGCCCTTCAAGGCCCAGAACAGGTCGGTATTCTCCTTGGCGTTGGAGTTGATAATATTACCATCCGATAGGACAACCTAGTATGACGAGGTAGAGTAAGCATAGAAAAGCGGAATGCATTGATTCTCATATGTGATCGTCGGGATTAGATACCTCAAAATTGTGCACGTTATCGGCAGCTAGCCCATACTTTGCCGAAAAGTGATGCAGCCCTCCTGTAGCAGTATTACCAGTTAATTCGAGTTGGTCATGATGTGATATACTGGTTGCGATACTCACCACCCAGAATGAGCCCCCGACCCCGACGTTGGGAATGCGGCCACCGGTCACAGACAGCCCGTAGGCGTCGAGAAACGAATACACCTTGCCCCAGCGCTGGCCGGGCCCGACGCTCACAACCTTCTTGTCTTCACTTAGAGTCGTTCGGTCCAGTTTCGACAAGTCTAGCAGGATGCCACTGTCGCCGACGCTGGAGAAGCCCGGGTTCGGCGAGTGCCCGCCACTGCGCACGGCAAACTTGACCTGGAAGAAAGCCAGGACCTTTATGGTGACGGATACAGCGTGGACGCTGGTTGGTGCCACAACACAATGCGGCTTCGCCACGTTAGCTTTGGACCTATGTTGATGTCAGATTATGTGTTCTCTCAATCTCGACCTCCAGGCTACTGCTTGTAGCTTAGTCGCGGGACAATTCGTGAAGCTTACCAGTTCGCTTCGACAACGTTCGGAATCAAAGGGGCCGTGTCAACGGCATCCTTCCCGAGCACGAGTTGGGTCGCCAGGCAAGCAGCGCTGAGCTTGTCGGCCGGATTGCTCCCGTAGCTAGACCTGAGAGCTTGGGCATCAGGGCCAGACAGACCAATGCTGCCCACGAAGGCGTCGAACTGTGAGTACATGGTATCCTGCTGCCGCTATATGTGATTCCGCTGGTAGAAGTTGTTGGTATTGAGTTAAGACCAGTCTTGCTCGACAAAGAAAGGCCGGAAAGCGACAGCCACAAGGGCACGTGAGCGGAACGTATTAAATGCATTGCAAGGTGAATGAGGAGGGGGCCAAGAAGAGGGACTTGCGCGGACAAGCACAAAACCGTTGGTTCCCGGCCAATGGACCAACAGAAGATAGATGCTCCATGGGATGTAGCTGAAAACCATGGCTGTAAGCATTTAGGTAAAGACGTTGGCCAACAGGATGTCGCAATCTTGCCATGTTGGCTAGTGGCAGGATCCTTCGGTCTCCGGGCCTTCCATAAACTGGTTAATTGTTGGTTGTTGGTTGTTGGAGTGGCTGTCATCATTGGGTTCGCTTAGGACAGAAGACAAATCCCTGCTTACTACCGTCCCCCACAGTAACACACCTGTACCGAGCAGGAGAGGTATGCTTTTAGATTCTGCCGCAAAATGCATTTGGTAATTAAGTGTGCTCAACACCCGCATAACTGTAGCTCAGTGTACAGACTGCCGTTTCCCTTAATAGCACCCACTTACTCAGTCCAAACAAAGCCTACTGGAGCATAGGCTACACTGCCTCCAAAACAAATATGCCTTGAAATGGATTCGTATTCCTAGAGTGCTCGGTTGACTTCGGCGAGGAGGGTGTCGGCGAGCCACTGCGGCTTACTGACGAACGGAGAATGCCCAGCGTCGGCTTCGATGACGGCGTCAATTTTATGCGGACCACTTGCCTTCGCCGTCTCAATCAGCCAATGAATCGCAGTCACCGTAGTCGGCACATCCCGCTTGCAGATGATATAAGTCGTCGGGATGTACCGCCAGGCCGCAAACGTTGTCTTGCACCAATAGGCTCCGAGGCTCTGGGGCTGAAGATCCTTTGCCAGCTCTGCCGCGGTCGCATCATCGACGTCCTGGTAAAACATATCCTTGGCATCCTCTGGGAGGATGGTGATCGAGCCGGCCTGTATCTGATTAGCACGGACGGCATATAAGAGGCTCCCGCCCACGTACATCCATATCGGTCTTCATCTGCGGGACCATGTTGTCCCGTGTTCCTCCGGGTGAGTGTTGAAATCCCTCCGGGACTAGGAACGCAGCAATGTAGACCAGCCGGATGACGCCGCCTGTGAACCCCTTGGCCGTACACGACTGCTTGTCTAAGCCCTCCAGACTTGTCCCGCCTGTCAGACCACTGAAACTGTGCATGACCACCACCACATCGTGATTCTCGATGAGCTTGGAGACGGTGGTCCGAATGACCTCAACGTCCGCGTTCCAGTCTGTCGGGAGTGGCGTGGCATTTGATGAGGGCAGAGCTGGGCAGATGACCCTGTTGTCAAATCCAGCCTCTTGCAGAGCAGATACCAGAGGTGTGAAGCAATTGGGCGTGTGCCAGGCTCCATGGAGAAGAACGAAGAATGGCTTGGCCATGATGGTCAAAACCGGTTGCTTGGTGATCAATGTCGAAAGGAATCTGCAGTTGGGTTAGATTGCGGTCTGGATAGAGGCATGTGAATGAAGCTAGAGAGAATGGGTCGGGGTTGAGATGACGCGACGAGATGAAGTAAGCCGAGAAAAACTTGGTTATCAGTTGTAGATGGATGTTTCGCGAGGCGTATGCCTGCCCGCAGTTTCCAGAATGCAAGGGGTAAGCCTGGGCAAATAACCGGCATGGGGAGAGGCGGGTACATGTCAGATCCGACCACTCGCATTCTACATACTTGAGCTGTTGGGTCTTTCTAGACCCAAATCCCTTGCGTCTCGCGAAAGACTAACGTACGCAAACTGATGGCTGGTCCGAGGACACAACGCTACGTGAACTCCAAAATAAAAAGTGTGATATTGACCAGGTTGTTATACCCACAGCTGTGACCCATCGGGTTGGACTGTCCCCTATCGCGAGCCACCCTTTAAAAGAATACCCTAGAAATAAATCGTGTCTGACTGAACCGCAATGCCATTTCCATCGTTCATTTCCTAACTTCTCCTGGTCTACAAAACAATCTGAGACAGAAAAAGTAGTTGAATAAAATCACGGAAGATATGTGTCACAAAATACCCCAAATTAATAATACAATAGTGTAAATAGTTAATGACGCCGCCAAGCTAGAGCTATTTCTTGTCCTGACTCCTCGTCCGAGTGCTCACGAGATCTTCCTGTTGCCGGGGGGCATCGTCTCGTTTGGCCTTGCTGTTCGCCTTGGGGCCTTTCTTATTTGACTGCTTGGCAGACTTTTCTTCGTTCCCTTGAGCTCCTGACGTTTTCCCATTGGTGGCCTTTCCACTGGCAGACTGTCCCTTCTTGGAAGAAGAGCCCTTCTCTTCATGTTCATCACCACTACCCTCGGCAGAAGTAGCTTCTGAAGCATCATCAGTCTGGTCGTCCGCCTCTTCGTCGTCCTCCTCTTCACTATCCGGGTGAGTCTTGTTGCGGGACTCATTTTTGCCCTTCTTCTCCGCTCCCTTACCCCCTTTCTTCGTCTCCTGTTTCTTCTCGTCACTATCGTCTGTAGGCTCCTGATCCTCATCGGCGCTGCTAGACTCGTGCTCCCTCTTCTGTTTCTTGTTGGCTCCTTTGCCGCCCTTCTTGACTTCCTTCCCCTCGTCGTTCTTCGTGTGGGGTTCTTCCTCCTCGCCCTCGCCCTCACCCTCACTGTCCTGATCGTCGGTAACTTCATCCTCCTTCCGCTTCTGACCACCACCGCTGCTCTTTTTCTTCTCCACGTTCAATTCCGAGGCGCGCTTGACGACATCGTTGCCGGATCGCTCGACATGAACAGCAGGGTTGTCGGGGTCGGCCTTTTCTTGATGGTGTTGCCGCGCTTCGACTTGATGGCGATTTCGCCCTCGGACTTGGTCTCGGCCACGGTGCCGCCGGGCGCGCCGCCGCCCCAGTTCCACGAGACTGAACATCTTGTGTTAGCCTGCACTGCTACCTTGAACAGGGAAATGAATGAGGCTAGTGGGTTGATGTTGAGCTTTCGGAGGAGGAGTGATGGTAGAGTGAAGTTAAGAGATATCAAGCGGCGACACAATCTATGTGCTGCACCACGCGCGCACAAGAAGCCTAGGAACTTCCGGACTCACCTTTGTCTCCCGCCTCGGGTTGCGAGTCGCGGGCCATCGTGTTCGAAATAGTTGATATGCGTGCGTCGCGTTTGTTGCCAAGAGTGATTCTAGGGATGTAGCGAGCGATGGGAGTACAAGCTCAACACCAAGCGAAGTCCTGTTTGGTGAAAAGTGTTCCGTTGATGATCGCGGCTGTTACCTATATACGATAGACACTGGCTGCTGACAGTCAGGTCTTGGATAGGTAGTGATGTCAACATAGGGTTGGCTCAATTGCATCATGGCCACTGATGATTCATCGACCCGCCCCGTCCTGGCTGCCAGTATTAGCGGCGGGAGCTAGACTAGCACGGCACATCCAATCTGGATCATCGCAATCTCAATAGATGGCAGGGCAGACTGGACCATTCAGATTGTAATCAAATCGATCAACGCCTTTGATCAGGGCTCAGGCCCATCGATCGCGTGTCAATCGAACGGAACCATCAAGCGGGGGGCTGGGATGACTGGCGCAATGGCTGGATGCAAGCCTGCGGGTCCCCGGGGTTCAGCTGCTGCAGCGGCTTGCCCACTGAGCCCCTCCTTGGCTGCCCGCCCAGCTGGGTTCTGGACTGGGCAGGCTCTGCCACTGCACAAAGCCGATCTACCCCACCATCTGACGGGCGTGTTGGCTAGCCTGCAGGTGTCCATTTCATTTCGTAGATAGAATCCGAGATTATGTTGGCAACATACACGAAAATGACATATTCTCCGCAATCCCGTCCTTTCCCCCTCATCAGCCTAGGTGGCCGCCAAGTACGCTAGAAGCTTGTTCGTGTGAACGCTGACACGGGTGAGACATTCTTTCTGTGGTTTCTGTGCTCGCCCGTTACGAACATGTCCCGCACCGTTATACGAAATGCTCATGTCTTTGACGGTGATGCCTTCGCAGGCCCCCAAACTGTGGTGATTGAGGGGTCGCACATTGGACCAGAACGCGACCCAGCAGACGGCGACGAGATAATTGACGGCACCGGCTGCACTATCCTGCCCGGGCTCATCGACTGCCATGTGCACATTGCCGATGAAGCCCAGCTGGCGTCGTGTGCGTCTTTCGGCGTTACCACCGTCTGCGATATGGGCTGCGTGCCTTCCGACAAGTTCCGCACGCTCCGCGAAGCCCACGGGCCCACGAGCTGGCTGGGCGCCGGCCTACCCGCCTTCGCCGAGGGATCTACGCACGCCCGGCTGTTTCGGCTAGCCGGCGTCGGCGGCGAACAGGCTGTACACGACGTCGAAGAGGCGGCCACGTTCGTAAGAGCCCGCGCCCAGCACGACCGGGTCGACTATGTCAAGGTCATCGCCGACGTCCCCGGTCACGATCAGGCCGTGCTGGACAAAATCTGCGAGGAGGCCCGCCGACATGGCAAGATGACGGTGGCGCACGCCGCGCACTTTGAGGCCTTTCCCCGCTGCCTGCGCGCCGGCTTTGACATCTTGACCCATGTGCCGCTCGACAAGCCTCTTAGGCAGGATATGGCAGAGAGCATGGCAGCGCAGGGCATGTTTGCGGTCCCGACGTTGACCATGATGGAGACCTTTTCGCAGAGCTGGGTCATGTGGATGCTGATGCGACGGACGATGAATTTCGACCACTCAATGCGCAGTGTTCGCACGATGAGGGAGGCCGGCGTGCCTATTCTGGCCGGCACCGACAGCCACAACGCCGGCATCCTCTTCAACATCCCGGCGGGCAGGTCACTGCATCACGAAATCGAGCTATTGGTCAAGGCCGGGCTGAGTCCTGTTGAAGCACTGCGCGCTGCGACATCTCAGGCGGCTCGATGTTTTTCTCTGGATGATAGGGGTCGGGTCAAGCCAGGATTCCGGGCCGATCTTGTCTTGGTGCAGGGGAATCCCTTAGAGGATATATCCGTGACCCGCCGCATCGTCAGGGTCTGGAGCGGTGGCCAACCGGTGGAGCCCGCCGCTCCCACTGGAAATGGTGCCTGTGTCATGATGTGAGATGTGTCAATGATAGATAAAATGGTATACACTAGCGGTCATCTTCTCGGTTTGCAGTAGTATGAGCGAGTGGAAGGTTGCAAATCAGTTTCTTTGAAAGTATACTAGACCTGGCACAAAGCTTGAGAAACCTGGCAGTCTATGAGCCAACGGTCAACACCAACAGTAGCCAACAAAGATGCAGACCGTCGACACGTAGCCTCAAAGCACTCATACACCTGCTAGCTCGCGCAGTAGTAATGCGTGCTTGCAAGCTCAGCAGAATTTGTCTGCGCTACTCCTAGCCGAGCTCTAATAGGCCAAGCACGCGTCTTATGCTTCGAGAAATGATATAAGGGGAGAGCTCGAGACGCTCGCGTAGTTCTAAAACCGCCACAATCCTCACTGCCAACAAGATAGTTCTACCCCTTCAGACCATGGCAAAATGCCGCTATCACGGTATAAAGAGGTTGCCCAAGAACGGAGTATGGTGGCTCACACCGAAAATGGCCTGCCCGTTCTCGGCCCCCGAGTGTTCCGTATATTGTACACAGCGTGATTCCGACCGCGTAGGCCCTGATCTGTTATTTGGCCGGTATAGTGACAGCACCACAGCCCCCCTCATGCATCGCGCAAAACTTTTGCTTCCACCTCCACTTCATACCGAGCAATATTGTTCTTCGCCAACCGTTCACGCAGGCCCTGCCGTCTTCTAAGTCGTCGAACGCGTAACTTCAATACCGCAGCACTTCTGACGTTGATGCATCCAGCTCGGGTTTCTGGTATTGTTCTTGTCTATGCTGCGGGATATGGTCAGGTTCCCCGAGTTCATATCGATCTTCCTTTCGGTACTGTTGCTGTTGATCCAATTCACGCTCGGGTTCTGGAGAATCAGCTGGCCCGTGGTGGCTAGTGATCTCCTGCGACTGACGGGGCGACGACGGACGCTTGAGCGCCTTGCGGCGGTAGTGGAAGAGGAGCCAACCCAAGACGGCAAGCATGGCAGCCCCGACGACGGCCCCGACCACGATGCCGGCAATTGCACCACTTCCCAGACCAGAACTGGTGCTGGGCGCCGGAGATGGAGTGGCTGTTCTTTCCAGAGTTGTTTCTGTCGCAGTGGGTGCAGAGTTCTCGGTTGTCTCGGTGCGGAATGGCAGGTACGTATAAGTCAGGTAGGTGTAGTTTCCATCGGGAAGCCATGACAAGATGGCGGCAGCAACGCTCCTTGTCGTGATGGTAGATGCAAATCCATTGATGTCCGTCGTCGTGACTACAGAGGACTCTACTGACACGGCGCTGGTGAAGATGCCAGTACGGCTTGTCATCTTGAGGAATGTCGCGGCTCAACTGAAGGTAAAGAGTTTTCTGCCAGTAGAAGAGAATCCGAGGTGCGTACTTGCTATGAGGAAACCTTGAATCACCAAAGAGCCGACCGGCAGAAGCCACACTCGTATCTTTAAAGGATGCACGGAACGGTAGTGAAATCCTGTTTCATCTAGTGCTTACTTTGCTGAGATTAGAATCCTACACTGGTCGGCTATTGACGCGGTGCAACATGCAGGGGAGAGGCCAAAAAGAGTGCCAAAAGCAAAGAAAAGGGGGCTAGTAGGTTAGAAAACCGTCACAGCGCCTCCGATGGCGTGGCGGGTGAGCCAATCAAATCAACCAAAGCATATTAAACGAGAGACGGTGTAGGGCTGAGTTACTTGGCGGAGATGAAACGACTCGTCTTTCAGTACTCGAAAATTATATGCATGCAGCCCGTAATACGAAACTGGGGTCTGTCAGTGTATCTGGATTAGGATCTGGGGGTTTGGCCATAAAACGCCCGCTCCAAAGACAATTCTCATCTCGCATATTTCGGTCATATAAAGCAGGCCATCTTGTCTACACGCACAGCCGATTTGAACCACAGCTCTTCAAAACCAATTGCCTAGTTAGCTATCTAAAGCATACTTCGTTCAGGCTGACCCAAGCTTCTGAAGATCCGCTTCCACCACCGCAGCAATCTCCAAATTGTTCGTCTCGAGGAAGAAGAAGTGCCCGTTGCCAGTGATGCCCACATCGCCCAGCTTGGTCCACGCGTACGGCACGCCTGTCTGGTTTAGATACAGCGCGACGCAGTGGTCGTACGTGATGTGCGGGCTCGCGCTCGCCGTGTACATGACGAAGGGCACCTTGGCGACCTGCGGCAACGTGTGACGCACCGTCCCGTTCGCCGACTGCAGGAAACACGACCGCAGCTCGGGCGTGTCGACGCCGACCTCGACGGGGTGCAGCTCGGCGGCCGATGCGATGGGCGGGTCGTACGTCAGGGGCGTGTTGGTGAAGCCGTAGGGGCGCGACGGCAGGCGGCCCTTGTCGGGTCCCGTGGGATCACCCAGCATAGACTGGAAGGGCAGGCAGGTCGGCTCGAGGTTGATGCCCGCGCGAATAAGATCCGGGCACTCGTCCGCCATGAGCACGGTATACTGGCAGGAACCCGAGTGGCAGAACGTGACCGACTCCCCGATGATGGACAGCAGCGCGCATCCCGCGGCCCGCATCGACAGCTCCTGATTCGTGCTGTTGCCGGTCAGGGGCACAATGGAGGCCTGGAACGCATCGAAGATCGGGTCGCCGCGCACGCCGCTGCCGGGCCACTTATTGTGTCCGACGGCCTGGGGATAGGGGTGAGCCGCCAGCTTCGGCGCCGTGAAGCCGTCCTGGGTGATGTTGTCCGTGGACCCGAATCGCAGCGGGAACGCGGCTACGTCGTTCTGCCCGCTGCGGCCATTGCCGGTGAT
This sequence comes from Apiospora rasikravindrae, assembly GCA_038363885.1. Classification (NCBI taxonomy): domain Eukaryota; kingdom Fungi; phylum Ascomycota; class Sordariomycetes; order Amphisphaeriales; family Apiosporaceae; genus Apiospora; species Apiospora rasikravindrae. Next base: position 194,835 of record JAQQWK010000008.1, read on the forward strand.
GTCCACGATGTACACCTGGTACCCGGCCTCGACGAAGTAAGACGCCCAGCCTTTCCTGTTGTCGGGCGTGTTCAACCAGACCTAAGTTGGACAATGTTTAGTAACGCTCCGAATGGTCAAAGGGGGAGGCGCTTACCGTCCCGGATGGCACGCCAGCAGACACGAACACGAGCGGGTAGGTTTGATTGACTCCAGTGACAGGTGTCAGCTTCTCGACATACATCTGCCCCGTGAAGATGCTCTGTCCAGGCACGGTGGATGCAACATAATCACCGCCGACATAGAAGAAGTCGCGCGTGTAGGCCGCCTCGGTGGATTTGCATTTGGGGCTGAGTGCGTTGATGCCAGAACAGTCTATCGCAGCGGCTCCGGTCAATAGCGCGAACAAGCCCGCGGCTTGTTTAAGGAACGACTGCATGTCGACGTCCGCTGCTGTTTTCCTTCGAAAGTGCTATGTCGAGGTATGAAGATGGCCACAAGCGTCAGCAACGAGACGGGCCGGTGGAGGCATATTTATGGAAATTCTTTTGCGGCGGCATATTCCTACAGCGGGGTGCAGAGGTGGAGCAAGTGAGATTGGCGAGCGGCCTTCCAAGATGAATTCGACTGTGGGCTCGATCTTACACTGACCTAGTGGCTTGGCGTCTGCAAGGGGAAGCGGAATACCCCGGCCATCACGGTAGAAACCCCAGTATCCATGTTCGAGTAGCACGGCAGTTCTTTCTCCATTACACTGTTTTCGAACGATCCTCTCAGCTCATTGTATAAAATCAAAGAAACCAATATTATTCCATGTCCTATTTTTGGAAGTGTCAATACACCACCCGTAGAATGTATGGGATCGAGCAAGTTGAGGAGTTTGGGGTGCTTTAACAAAGGCAACATGTTTCAACTTCGATCGCTCCTATGACTTCTGTTTCTCGATTGTTCCAACTTCACGACGAGCAAAGTCAATTGCTACCGTGTTCTGAGACATCCCATTGGAAAAAGAGCTTACGAGAATCAGATATGGTTTCCAGCAAATTTTAGAACATATACACTCAGGTTGGGATACCTTGGTATAAAGTAAATGATAATGTCATCTCCTTGAAATGCTGCAAATCCTGAGCGACCTCGGAAACTACAGAACATCCAAATATCAATCAATTAATTGTCACCCAATGGTGGAAAAAGCAGTTGCCGTAATCGGCGCAGGGGTGTCAGGACTCACCGCGGCCAAGTAGGATCTATGCCCCTAGTAAAGCAAACTCTACTAACCAAACCTCTCTGTGTATAAATAGGCGCTTGATAGCCGAAGGTCTAAATGTTCGCGTCTTCGAAAGAGCCGACGGCCCCGGTGGCGTCTGGCTGTACAGCCCTGACTCGACCGCTCCCTATGCGAGTCCGATGTACGACCCTTTAGAGACAAACTTCCCTCGTGAACTCATGGAGTTCGCGGACCACCCTTGGCCGGACGATGCGCCGCTCTACCCGTCGCACCAGCAGGTTCTGAACTACCTTCGCTCCTACAGTAAAGGGGTCAAGGTGGAATACGGCACGGAAGTCGTGGGCCTTGTCAGGCGAACCCGCCGATGGCCGCACCGATGGCAGTTGACCATACGGAAACGGGGCTCAAAGGAGGAGACCAAATTAGACTTTGACCACGCTGTTGTCTGCATCGGAACTTTTGACAAGCCCTTCATGCCCGAGTACGATGGCTTGGCCGAGTGGCAAGAGGCCTACCCAGACACCGTGATCCATTCGAAAGCCTTCCGAGATGTGGAGAGCTACCGCTCAAAGGCATGTGCTTCACTTCCCCGTACTTCCACCTGCTTAAGCAAAGCTGACAGGTGTTCAGAATGTAGTTGTAGTTGGCACTGGGCCTTCTGGAGACGATATTGCCAAGAAACTGTCCCGCGTGGCCAAGACCGTCTGGTGGTCTACCCGTGGCTCACTGAAACGGATCAAAATACCTCGCATCACGCCGGCTGGGCCCATCAAGTGGTTCAACCATAGGGCCAGGACGATCGAATTCGAAAATGGCGAAACACTCGCTCACATTGACAAGGTCATCTACTGCAGCGGCTACCACTACAGCCACGAGTTTATCCGCAAAGGTGTAAGAGCGAAGGAACCAGTCCATAGCGAGGGTTTCCGCATCGACGGCCTGTGGAAACACATGTTCTGGATCGAGGAGCCGTCCCTAGTCTTCATCGGCGTACCCAAAGAGGGACCGACTTTCCTGATTGCCCAGGCCCAGGCTGCCTATGCCGCCCGACATGTGGCGGAAATTTCCCGCCTTCCCTCTAAACTGAAGATGCATATTGACGCGAGGGATGAACTGGCTGCACTCTTGAAAGCGAACGTCAACATCGAGAAGATGCCCCATCAGCTAAGAGGCGACCGGGCCAAGGAGTATATCGAAGACTTGCGGGTGCGATGCGAGGAGGATGCCGCGAAACGGGGCCAGCCGGCTGACGGGAATGAGCCGTTTCGGTGGACGGAGAGAATCGAATGGGTCATGACAAATCGCGTAGAGCTAAGAGGGGCTTACATCGCGAAATGTCGCCTTCGCCGCAACTACCCAACACCCGAGTCGCTGGGTTTCAAGAAGGTGCCCAAAAGGGAGTAATGCGGCAGGTTAACAATTTGGTGGCGATGTGATGGATTGTTGGGTTGATCATTGCAAGTGATTTTTCTCTTATTCCTCAAGTGATATTAGCAAGTGTGTGTCACTTCTAAGGGCTATCTATGAAGGGGAAAGTAGGAGTAAATGTTGATAGCTGAAACACATGAACCATGACCCCTACATTGCTTATGCCTGCTTATTTTCCATTGACCTTACCCGACTTGACCGCAAACCCCTGCAGCGTCTCTAACGGGATCTTCTTCAAAACACTCTCCTCGGTCGCGTCGAGGTCCACCCGGGGCACGCCGTTGGGCCCCAGCTCGCTGTTCCGGTAGGCCTCGAGCGCCTCGAACCAGCGGGCCGTGCAGAGGCACCAGCGGCAGCCGCCCCGGAGCCCCGCGCCCGCGCGCAGGTCGTTGCCCTGCTTGGCCGAGTAGTCTAGGAACTCATCGGTTACGATGCCGGCGACGCCGTGGTGGCCCCCGTCCTCGGGCCCCGTGCGGCAGTAGCCGTCGCGGTAGAAGCCCGTCATGGGCTGCGTGGAGAAGAGCTTCAGGGGGCTTTTTGAAAACTGTGTTTTCCCAGAAGTTAGAATTCCTGATGTTACTGTGCGTGCATTTGCCGTCTTTTCATCCTGCAATTCCCTTTGTGTTTGGAGGATAGGCTTCAAGATGATAGCTTACCGTTGAGAGCGGACGACATGGTGTCTCGGTGGTGAAGCGAGTGGTGATGATCTGAGATGGCTTTCGCTTGAAAGGCGAATAGTAGAGTTACGAGAGTGTAGCAGATGATATGATGAAACATTGTGGGTGAAGATTTGGACTGCTCCCGTTTGAAGCTGAGTTTGTAGGTTAGGTAGGGCGACAATGAGACATGATGTCATGGATAATCAGGGCAGTGGACAGTGCTAGTGGCGCTCAACATGACGTCGAAACAAAGAACATTCCTGACCAACCCTACTGCGATTATTGAGTTCGGATGATCTATTTTTGTCTCGGCTACCACATCAAACGATGCCGGTGCAAGGGTCAACCTTGTCTTAGTTCATCCCAATGTCGTTGCTCCCCTCAAGGCCATAGCTCCCTAATCTTCAACACATCTACACGCTATTTTAGGAAACCTTGTCATACTATATAGATCGTATGTTTTCCTTCCAAATAGGTTTCGCATGGGAATGCCCCTTTGCCTACGTATAATTCTCGACTTGGTAACATTTCTTTCATTTCGGTGCCCCAGCCCCGAGCCAGACCAATTCGACGGAAAACGTCCTCTTCCGTGTCCAACACTTGAAGCAAAAGAACGTATATGATCGTAGCTAAAATACAGGCTTACGATATAAATCCAGTTATTTCCACATCGGAGCTACCCATTCAGAGATTCGTATATGCGTCTCATTACTATGTGCAATAGGTGCATTATAAGAGGGACCCAATCCCGGGACATATGACAGCACTTCTCAATACACCAGCTGACCTACCTTAACTTTTCCAAAAGTCAACTATTGCCTGGTCCCTATCTCCAGCACCATAACCCCACCAACATCAAGCCACCTCCCTCCTGAAGCCACGACACCCCCCTCCGCAGCCTGAAAGAGCAACCACCAGACATGCTCGACCATAGCTCCGAAGCAGTAAACCCTCAACGTAGCCCCGTCCTCATAGCGACGGACACTGACGCTCAAGCCCGCGGCGCCGCCCCCTATGAACTCGGTCAGGTGCGCCCACGTGCCGAGCCACTGTTGCGGCGTCCAGTTCGATGTGTCGACGACCCAATACCCGCGCTCGTCGACCCGCAAGTTCCGGCTTTGGGCGGGCTGGAAGGCGCCTTGGTCGATGTTTAAGCGCGTCTGCATGCCCCGGAGGGCCGGCGTGATGAAGGTGTTCGGCGCTAGGACGTTGGAAGGAGGCCTGCTGGTTGGGGTTGATGGGGCGGGGCCGTCGATTTCGAGTTTCGGGTCGTACATGGGCTGGGACTGGGAAGAGGAAGGAAGAAACTGGGACAGGTTAAAAGAGCTCGTCTCGGGGATGAACAGGCCCGAGGAGGGGAGTTGTGTCAGCGGGATAGTGTTTAGGCTGGCTCCGCTGGCCTGGCTTGACGTATCGGGGATGACGGGTGCGGCAGGATCGTTAGGCGGGCTCGAGGATGGGAACCCACCATTGTTAGGCGGCGAGGAGGAGAGTTCCATAAAGTTAGAGAGATGCGGAGGAGAGAGTCGAAAGTGCGAAGGAATTCCAACTGGGAGAGAGGACGGCTCTTCGTCGATTTGCATGGGGGAGCTACTACCAATCTCCTTAAAACTCACAGGGGGTTCACTTACCGTGCCATCGTCAACTAGTCGCTGCCCGCTCGGAAGCGGCAGCTCGTAGTTCTGGGCCAGTGACGGAGGATAGTATATTAGTGAAGGTCCAGTACCCATTGCCGGATCCACAGGGCGTGGGAAATTTGAGTTCCCGGTGCCGCTGCTACCGAAAGAAAGATTAGAGGGGATTGACGAAGGTTGGAAGTTACTGGACGGAGGGAGGGACTGTCCAATTGGGGTCTCAGGTATGATCGTAGAACCACCTGGCGTCTCGGAGATATGCGTAACCTCGTTTGAGGCTGTCGGTCTCCAGCCTCCATGAGCCGGTGTCATGGTGTTATCTAACGGCCTCGCTGGACTGGAGAAGCTGAGACTCTGGTTTGCCAGTGTATTACCTTGGGAAAATGAAAAGGGGAGAGGGGTTTGCGGGACCTCGATGATGGACAGCACCGGTTGCGACGCAAAGAAGCCCCTGGACCCCACGCTCGGTACGCTCGACTGGGTCGGTGCACTGCCCTGGGCGGCGGGCGGTGTTGACATGCTGCCAACGTGCGTGGGACCAATATATCCGGTATAATTGGGAGCATGCACGGGAGTGTCAGTTATCGCGGAAGAGGGTGGTGCTGCACCTACGATTTCCCGACTCGGCTCGAAGCCGAGGTAGGGCTGGGCCAAGTTCCTGTATCTAGCATCGTCTTCAGCCGAAGCACCAGCTTGGATATGAGCCATAATTTCCACCGGAAATTCATTCGTTTGCCTTTCGTGCCCGTTCCCCATCTTGATCTGTTACTGTTTCTCCAAAATCCTGCCTGAAATGTGTGTATCACCGTAAGGTGTTATTGAAACATTTCACATCTTATAAGACTTGCAGATCTATAGCAATGTTTATTGGTCCGAAAGAAAGAAAAAAATTAATTTTCGGATACGAACGTTTCAAGACAAAGGCGGCTTTACAGGCCACCAAAGGTGTCAAAAGGGGGCGGCGTCCTGGTTGTTTTCAATAGGACAACGCCTCAAGCCAGTCCTTATGACGGGCAGATTTACCAGCAGATAACATGAATTGACCTATCAGAGTTCATCGTTAAATTGAAGGGCCAACCAACAGCAACCTGAATGCCCGTCATTTCCCCGTCATGTCGCTTCAGGTGATCCAATTTCTGTCTGCTCTTTTACTCGTGGAGACGGCTTCCACGTAACACTCGAAGATGAGGGGATGGTGCAGATGCAAACATGAAACCGTCACGAATTAAGCGGACTAGTAATAAGCGCTTGTTACGTTGCGTCTTGCGCATACTCCTTCCACGTGTCGGACGCTCCCGCTCTGGGGGCCGGGCCTCCGCCCCTTTTTGTGGAGAACATCAGGCGGCCCCCGAACAGGAAAAAATAGATTTAAGGTAGTTGACGCCTCACGGATCCTCCAGGAAAGATTTCTTTTTCATTCGTCCAATTGTCATACTTCTGTTTTACTCGAGGATACCCAATTCGCTATTATATAAGCCTTGTTGGCTCAAAACGCCTTTTCCCCAACACACCGGGGCTCAAGCGGCAATCCTCCGAGGCTCCTACCGACGGACGGATACCCGCATACCCTCAGAGTAATTACAGTAATCATATACGGCCGATGTCTGTACCATGAGACGACGCCTCCACGTGGTTCTACTGAAAATATCACTCTTCTCTGCAGCCATCCGCAGCAGCAGTGCCGAGAACGCCAATGACACCGTTGAACTGGTCCACCCAATCCAGGGGGAAGTCCTCTTAATCGACACTCAGTACAGAGTGGAGTGGCTTCCTCTGGCAGCTAGCGACATCACCGTGTCCATCAGACTATTAGCAAAAAATGGACAAGCGACAACTGTTGCATGTAAGTCTTCCGCTTCATTCTCGTCATTAATATTTGGAGTACCTTCGTAAGTTTGACTTTTGCCATGTAGAGATGAGTCCAACGGAACTCCTGTGCAATCTCAATCTCGCCACATGTCACTATTCTGATCTAATCTGTTTTGTGTAAACGCAGCGAAGATCAACATCCTAAATGGTGCATATGACTGGACGATCAGCAATACCATAAAACCCCAGGATGGCTATCGCATTTATCTTAAAGATGAGCGAAATGACCAACGTCTGAATACCTTGCAATCGTTTCGAATCGATGCAGACAATGGAACCGAACGGACTACTGAACGGACAGCCGAACAGACAACCTCACTTAGCACTCGTTTTTCAGCAACAAGTCGAGAGTCCAATGTACAGCCATTCTCAACATTGCCCCCTGATCCGACCTTCTCAACCAAGGATGACCAAATATCAAGCAGCACATCATCTTCCGTAACTGCTATCATAACCTCACTGTGGTCTTCATCATATGCATCGCTGTTATACTCTGCCACATTGACGTCGCCTTCACCGAGTTCATCGACGCCACCTACACAGACAACATCATCAACACTGAAACCCGGGGCTCCGAGTCCCAGCACGCAGTATGTCATAGCAATAATAGTAGGCATAACCGCGTGTGTCGCCATCAGCATGCATGTCGGGTGGCTTATAATACGCCATCGACGCGGGAGACGAGAGAAGGAAAAAGGGGAAGTAGAAGGCACGGGTGATGGCGATGCATCCCCAACGGGGAAGCAAAGCAAAGGACCGGACAGGGGAATAATAGTGTCTTATAGTAAGCCACAGCTAGAGGATACAGGGATCTTGGAGCTAGAAGCGGACTTGGCGCCGCCCGAAGCCGCGGCCGGCAAGCCAGGGGTGTACGAGCTAGAGGCGGTGGAGAAGCCGCTGGAGCTGAGAGCTAGCGTGGCCACGTGGCTTTCGCGACGGACGGGTAGGGCGTCGTCTCTCGGGGGCCGCAATCCCACATGATCTGATTGATGTCTATACATTTAATATTAAATAAATAGACTTCTCCCGCGCCTTCGGTACCGAATTTAAGCTTTATGAGGATGGCTGCTTTGCATAAAAACAGAACTTGCATATGCTGAAGCGGTGTGAGTTGGAGAGGACGTTTGCTATGGTCGTGACACAGGGTAGAAGTAACTCTTTCTGTGATTGGCCGGCGCACGAAAAAGGAAAAGTAAAAGTAACCGAAACTTAGGTAAGCCGGGTTACAGTAAACAACTATATATATACCAGGTAGGAAGATAATAAATCCATCCATCGCCCCCTGGGAAGCCCAACATCAGCAGCACACCACCACCCCACCATGTCAGCTGGGACCGGAGTATGCACCGCCCTCCAAACAATTGCCATTTGAGAATGCGGGGGTTCATTTCGCCATGTCATGATCCTTTTCCGGTACCAGACGGACGGATTCAGCGGATATTTCTAGCACCCCTAGGGTCGTGGGTAGCATATCTGAAAATCCCTTGCATTCCACTGCCGCTTGTCGATGACGGCCAACAGGGGTAAGGGGGGAAAGAAAGAGTTGCATTGTGGCTTTTCCAGCTTATCTGGATATCTGGCTGCCGTGAGATGGCACAAACGGTTCTTGGCAGGACTGCCTTTCGCTTCGTCCATCCGATATGCAGGTGCGAGCTGATGGTCATATCATGAAACAACGTGTCTGGGTCAGAATAAGGCTACCTACCTAGAGTTCAGGTTACCCTGCAGCTGTCATCGGCTTCCACAAGAAGATGTCCACGCTTATCTTTTATCTTGGACAACCAATGATCCCACCCCTGTTATCCCTTTTTTGTTCGCTCCTAATCTCTTCTGCGTCGTCAGCCTTATTGATAGCTTGGGGGCTACTCCCATGGAAAAACTCTTCTTACAACGTCCCGGGAAGGCCTATCAGAATATGCAGACTGTTCTTCCACGGCACAGCCAGGATACCACGCCTGGGGAACCAGATTTATCTGGATTGCCGCAACTCTAGGCAGACGGAGAATACTTAAGGCTTCCTCTTATCCCCAGCCCATGTCAAGACAATGATCGAGCCTCGCCAGTTCAGAGATATGCTCATAGCAACCCTATCATGTCTTCCTCAGGCCGCAAGTCACCGAAGCGGTGGACCGAGGAGGAAGACGCCTTACTATACCACGAGTTCACTAGGCTATGTGAGTCGACCACTATCCGCAAACTCTTAGCCTAAGCCCATGTTCCTTCCTCCTTTGCTAACGCTGTACGACGGGAACAGCCGACCCGAACGAGATTACGGACTGGAGTCGCATTGCCGAAGGCGTGCCCGGCAGAAGCAATAAAGACTGCCGGAAACGATGGGTCAACAAAGTCTGCGGAGGTCTCAATAAGGGGCCGTGGAGTCGCGAGGAGGACCAACGCTTACGGAAGGCCATGGAGGTTCATGGGTCCAAGTGAGTCAAATTACCCGAAGCTCTTTAGTTTGGAAAGAAGAAAGGTCATCTGACGTGTGAAATAGGTGGACCAGAGTGTCGGAAGAGGTGGCTTCCCGCTCAGCTGACCGTAAGAACTAAAGCGGGCATGGCACGTTGCACAGAGCTCAAGCTAACGTTCGAGACCAGAATGCGCCAAAAGATGGCAGCAGAGTCTTGACCCCAACATAAAGCATGGAAACTGGACTGAGGAAGAGGTATGAAATGATTATGGGCGTAATCTCCCTCGGCAAGTTTTACTGACTTATCAACAGGATGGCCGATTGATACGCGCAGTCGAGAAACACGGCAGGCAGTGGAAGCAAATACAGGAGAACTATTATCAGTCCCGATCGAGGAACGACTTGAAGAATAGGTGATAATGCTACTTTGAGGAACTCCCTTTGCACGAGGACTAGTAACTGATGAAGATGCAGGTATACCATCATAACCAGAAGAGCGAGTAACTCGGACACCGCAGCATCCCAATCCACATCCGGGTTCCTGGATACCGGAGAGACGACTTCATTACCGACGACATCCTCGACATTTGGAGCGACTCCCTTGGCCCAAGACGAGTATGCGGTCGACTACAGCCACCCGAAGCCTTTCGCAATTCGTCCAGCTCCTCAGCCCACACTCGACTCGGCCGACTATTGGCGACCTGCTCCCCAGGATACGATGACAAGCTGGTCATCGTCGTACGCGATGCCGATGACAAGCACGTTCTCCGACCCGCCGGGGATCATGTCCTGGAACCAACAAGTTCCGGCTAACCTCCAAGGGGCGCTAGACGGACAATACTACCCCGCCGAGGACACAACATCAGTTCACGACCCTTACTACCAGAACCCGATGAATGATATGTCGGGGGGTAGCATGGACGTCGGCGGGGGCAACAACAATTACGGCGGAGGCATTCCCCCACTAACTGTCGACGATACCACGGATTTGGATGACGGGACTATGACGGACTACGACAGAAACGTGGTTTATAACCCTTTTATGTACAACGCACAGTGAGAAAAGGAATATTGGATAGAAAGAAGGGTATGATTGCATGGGATACGGCCGGCTAGACTACATTTACCACTATAGATTAAGGCTTCATTGCCGCCATGCCCATGTATGTCCTCAATAGAGAGGATTGGGCTTTCTGTTCAAATAGAAGGGCAAACAGCTCAGAACTTCACATTATACATAAACTCTGTCGGTGAGGATGCTCGAATAAACGCAGTGAGCTTCCGATGCTGCTTGAACCCTACTTTCATTATTAAATCTCGCACTGCATTAGAATGCCTGCGACTCAATGAGAAGCGAAGTTGGTCAGCTGGGGTTGCATGCAATACAAAACTGAGTGCGTTCATTAAGCCCTCCGTCACCCATCTAGACTTCTCAAATTACTTTACTGGACCTGTTCCTAATTGCAGCCAAGTCGTGTTTCCCATGCTTCTGAACTACCACGTCTCGCCACGGTGATGTTGCCAATTGCGTCCTGTAGGCAAAATTGCCCCTTTTCCCTTCAAGCCTTGGGCCCTGCCTGGGCTTTGCTCCTACGAGAAAGGTCCGCTGTATCCGGTCTTGAGGTGATACGTCCGTTTCTTATACCCTTCATACATTTGTATCTACTTTTATTCCCCTAATAGGTCGATGCCAATATGTGACGGACATCACCACAGCCTTGCGGGGTTGTGTTTGGCTGACCACTCTACAGGTGCTCGTACCACCCCGTGATAGGATAGCTTGGTGTGTAATAGCTTAATAATAGAGCTGAGCTGGCAGATCTGCGTAATGCCATGCCCGCTTTAGGCAAATGGAATCTTTGACCGGATATGCAATATAGCTCCAACTGTGACGTTTTCACCTTGACCGTCATCTAGCCGGACTATTTGCGTTGAGAAAGCAGGCTGTTTTACGATACCTGCATACGGCCTAACAAGACAGACACATGGTAGCATTGTGGGACAAATGCGAGCTTTTGGCCCCCGTACCAAGCACTCGGATTTGCCACTCCCTGTGTAACCTCCCCGGTAGTTTGGTGTAAACGGACGATGGTCGTGTAACCCCAAAAATGCCGTGACCGTATATGTATGTGTAGCACATACTCCGGTCCCGTTCTCGTAAGCAGTCTTGTGTATGGGTTCCACTATCGCAAAAATCGCCCTATTGGGCGGTTAACCAGGGAGCTCAGTCCCTTTTGTGCTAGCGCGCGTCAGACTTCTGCATCACCATGGGATTCTCACATAAGCTGGATGCACATGAAAGGACATAGGCCCTGCCAAGCCCATGGAAATGCCATTGCAGAGAGGCTGCGACAGCCAGTTGATATCCTAGGACTAAACAAAGACGAGTCGGACAGGGCACTTCGAGATACTTGCTCTTCCAGTGTAGAAGCCTGCGCTTCGGGTTATCCAGATACCAACGAGGGATTGTATCGCGCTATGGCGGCCACAGTTGTTGAGTTGATCAAGAAGTCTGCTAATTATTCAAAGTTCTCTCATTCCCCCGTGGAACAAGCGAACAGACGAATCTCTGGGTCATGATGAGTTCATCAACGCGGTCACCAGCTAGACAGGGTTTCGCGGAGGCGTCACACCTATCAGGACACAGACGGGCCCATGCCATCGTTGTTACTCAATCCCTGCCTGGGACAAGGGGCAACCAATAATCGGGTAGCAGCTGCGATACATCTATACGTGTTGAGTACTTATGGACGGGCTCGAAAACGACCATGGAATGGAATTACATTTGCAAGGGAGGTCTATTGCTTCTTCTGTAGCTCGAGAGCGAAATATTCCACTATGTGACTAATAGTAGAACATTTCCAAAGAAAAGTTGGAGTGAGTTTGATTTTGAGGAGTCTTTGCACCTTGCTCTCGAATGAGACAGTGATGGCAGAATCCATTCTTATTTCAGAAACGGCTATTGATAGATAGATGGATCGATCGATATCCGCCTCAACCATGCCAGGGGTTTCCGATACCATTACCTTCAAAGTGTCGAGATGTGGCTGCGACGAATATCGGCCAGGGAGTCGGGGAAGGAGTCGGCGGTGGCATATGATGCCTGCCCCGGAAACCCGAGCTGGCTGCACGAGGAGAGTAGGGTAAAAAGGTCCAGAGTCCCCGGGGGTAACATCTTATCCAAGCGGAGGGCTCCTTGCATCATCGGAGCTAAAAACGCCCTCCAAGGCGTCCTTGGTGATTTCCTCATTGGTCTGGTCATGAAGCACAACCACTGCATGTACGACCCCTTTAATTGCCGGCATGCCCAGTTGATCGACGGCATTGACTGGAGCTACATTGACATTCGGTGCGCTGAAATCTACAATGATAACTTGGACGGTAGCGCCCATGTCGCCTAGGTCGGTCAACCTGCCCAAGGTGCCTGAGGAGGTTGATTGATATTTCCAAGGTTCATCGGTGTGGTAGATTCAACTTTAGCCAACTGCGAGGCATTCTACAGTGATTGATGGAGACCATTCAGTCGAGATGGCGTTCATTGGATAAAATGCATTTATCAGCTGCACGCGTCACTGGCCAGCCTCGGGAGGGGTTTGCATTGCGATTGGACTGAAATGCTTGTTTTTATTTTCTGTCCGAGTAAGCTCTGCCCTGACATTTACTCGGTTCATGTGATCACTAAAGGCCCTGACCCCAAGTCAAGATGCTGAGGCGGACGTCGTCTAGTTCGTCCGCGGACTGGAACACACTGATATCGGGTAAGTCGGTATTTTCCGTCGGATTCCAACATTAGCCACTTGGCAGAAACCCAAGGCCGTTCACTTCGCTTTCGTACCGTTATATCAGAAGCGCTGCTAACCAATGCCAGCAGATCTTCAATACCATCCATATTATGGGGATCCCAGATATATCATGACTGACGCCCATGGAGTTCATGATAAAGACACAGCAGATCCCCATCCCAGTTATGGGATCCCTTACGGGACTCGAGGGGACCAAGCCCGCAAAACATCAGACGCCCAAAGCACCAACGACTTTCCAGGTGGCACATATTACAAGAAATTGCATATTCCTGCAACAATAGAGGATAATGTCGCTCTGGCACCACATGACCAACGTCATTCGGCGGCATTGGCTTGGGTGAACCTAATCCGCCATGACCCGGAGGATCACAGCGGTGGAGAATCTCAAGCTGAGTCAAGGAGCGAGGCCAAGGAAGGTACTTACCTGCCTTCAAACGAGAAATCGCTGGCTCAATTGATAACGAAGAGATCGGAAACGACACCAGAATCTCTTCGCCAGCTTGAAACTGTAGGAAACACCATGGAGGCCTCGGGAATCCAAAGTCCGCCACACGAGGCTAAATTAGCTTCTAAGGGCAGCATGAGCTTCGCATCGGACAGGGACACGGGGACAATCAAGAATTCCCGATCTCCAGCAAGCAGTACGGATCGCGGCAAGCGAAGTGTGAGACCAATTATTATTCAGCAACCGCAAGTCTCGACGCAAGTCGCTGCCGGCAAGAGAAACCGAGAAAGGGTAGTGGTATACCATGGAGAAAGGGAGAGGAGAGAGTTTAGGAGACAGAGGATACCTATCAAGTTGAAAGGGTCAGGGTCCCCGAGCCCACGAATCACCTATGGGAAGGATGGAGATCCTCCGCCGACCATAGTGGGAGAATCTCAGGAGCGGATACGACACGAGCAACACAAGCGTCTGCAGGATATTCAGAATGCTCACCGATCTGATGAGAAGCCGTTGCTCGCCTTTGAGGATCCTGTCAGCAACCTACCGGCCACTTCGCAGCAGCCAGTCATAAGCGATTCGGTAATATCGCCCAACCCAAAATCCCGCATCCCGGTCCTTTCAGAAAACGCGAGCAAGTCACGCGGCTCCTCTTGCTCTATTTCAGAAATGCTATTAAAATGGTATTATTCTGCATTGAAGCTTTTATGGCCTCGAGTAAGGCCTGGATTGGTGAGGGTTTCTTGGGTCTGTGTAAGACAAGCCCTGGAATGCATTCCCTACTCCCCTCCACCCCTATCTCGCCTTCGCTGATCATAATTGATAGTAGAAATGCGGAAAGCATCTTTATGTGGATGTGTATCCCAAAGAAACAAATGCTGCCGTCAGCTATGCGCACCAAGTCTCTCGCCCAAACTCTGTATCTATATCTTCTACATCGTCTAGCGCGACTAGTGCAGGAACGAGCGTGCAATCATCGCCAGGGCAGCCTGCATACTCGGAGACTTCTACAGAAGAACCAAATAGGTCGGCAGCAAACATACCACCGATCGTCGGTGCCAGTGTGCCCATACTTCGACCCGGGACGAAACTATTCTTGCTCATGTGTGTCAACACGGGCCCGTTTCAGATCAAGTTGTCCCAAGTCGAACTCACGACAGTTGGGAATGACGAGACCCTGTTCCGTCAGATACGAGAGGCATACAACGCCATGAGAGGCCCCCTTATGAGGAACCCATTTCGTATCGCCAAAAACGTAGAATACGTAAAGGTAAGGTCCGGGCTAGTTCTCCCTTCACAATGCATGCCATGCTAATGTGATCCGATCATATAGTTCGACCTGATTCACCGACATAAGAGTGGAGAATGTGTTGGGAACTACCAAACTAACTCTATCCCGACGCTGAAGGAGGTGATGCAACGCGAGTATGCATTCTCGCCTTGCCCGCCCTTGATTGGCCCCATGCCCATACGGTCACATCTATTCATGCATTCGTTCCTGAATCCCGGGGACCACAGCGGGAGCACAGCAGTCAAGCAGCTGCCTAAGAAAGTGGGGAAAAGGTTGAGGTGCACCAGCAGTCAGCCAAGCGACCCCAGCGCGTCGCCCTTCGGCTGGGGCATCTACATGGTGGAAGGACTGAACACCACCCTGGTAGTTTGGCTACTGGGCGCTGGCCTCCTCGCTACTTTCCTGTTTACTACGGTATGGACCGTCGCCAATAACGATATTCAGAGTGGCATGGGCATTGGTCAGTTTGCGCTTGCGTTTCTGGCTTTACTGCTTACGACAGCCGCGGTCAAGGAAAGCAACACGTTACCGGCATTCGGATGATCAGGCTCATCTTGAACCATGGCACCAAAAACAACAAACCTCTGATGGAATCAACCACCAGCTAGTAGTTGCATCTGCACTTGTAACACATACTCAATGATGGTACTTTCAATCGTGCCAAGTCCCTATAAATGAAACGTGGATTGGCTGGGGGATGTTGAGTCCGAATCTACAACACTCTCCAACTACTCCGAGGCTTCATACAAGTCAGTTTGGTCAAACCCAGTGTCCTAGCTGATCATGTTTTTTACTTAATGATGCCATTTTGGTGTTGAGATTCATTATGTGTAATTACATATATAAAACAAAACTGTCCGTTTGATCAATTTCATAGCATCTCATGAGGGGGCTCCTATGGACCTGCCCCTATCCTATGTGGCCATGGGAAGCACTACTGAACAAGCACGCCATTTTTTCAAACTTTGAAACAATGAAGTTGAATACAAACCACCACTGGTCAGTACTTTTTCTCCTTTTCCGAGTTCCGTATTTCCACCCAATCCTTCACGAATAAGCCTCAAATCAACCCCGGAGCCCCTATCTTTTGAACAGCTTCCAAGGCGACGAGTTGAGGTCGCAGATGTCGCCCTTGTCCGGGTAGTAGCAGAACTTGCCGCAGCAGTTCTGGACGCAGTAGCCCCCCGGGCAGTCCCAGTTCTGGCCGCAGCTCTGCTTGGACTGCTGCTGCTGCCAGCAGGGCTGCGACGAGGCGGCCCGGGGCGCGCACCGGCCCACGCCGTCGGCGCACATCCGGCACTCGCCCCCTGGCAGTTGGACCGCGGGTTGCCCCAGCCGCCGCCGCAGGACGGCATCTGTTGGCCCCAGCCGGGACAGACTTGGGGACCCTGGCAGGTGCCGTAGTCTCGGCATCTGCCCTTGTTGCAAATTTCGCCCCACTTGCACTGTTTTGGAGGGGTCGGTAGGGGTTAGCCGTTGATGCATTCTCCTTTTCTTGGGGATGGGGTAGCCAAGATAAGGGGGAGGAGAGATAGACAAAATGAAAGGGTTGTCACTCACCTGGTTGCCGCACTTGCCGCAGTTGCCGTGGTCGGTGTTGCAGTCCTTGCACTGTCCGCCGCACCAAGTCTTACCACCGCCGCAGGATGGGGCGGAGGCAGTAACGGTAACCGTTGTGGTCGGGGTTGGTAGGTAGACGACGGTGGAAGTGACACTAGCAGTGAGATCATGCTGAAGTCAGTCACCTAGCTGAAAGGGGGGCTGAGGTTTGATGGGGTTGTGGCAATAGACCCACCCAATGCAGGAGCATGCGCTCATGTAGCGCCAGCCATCGCTGCCGCATTGGTCTCTGCAATAGTCGGGGACCCTCTTTCGTCTGGCATCGGCAGCTTGGTCCGCCGCCTCATCTCGCTTCTTGTGAGGCCACGGGGTGACGGTAACGGTAACGGTCCTATGTGCATCTTACGTTAGAAAGCGAGAAGGAGGGGAAAGAAAGAAATTCAAATTGTTAGACTGTGCGGGAGCTTTGTTTCATATATATAGGCATGGACGATGGTGTCTGCAAAGGAGGGACATACACAGGTGTAGGAGTGATAGTCGAGCACACGTAGGTCGAGCAATCCGACTGGCGGACGTTCATGGGTGGCCATCCCCCATTGTTTCGACGCATAGCTCGCAGGCAATTGTCGGCATCGCAACGACGCCGTGCTGCGTCTGTGGCCTGGGCCGCATCCGTCGCCTGGGACGCGGGTGCTGCCGTCGCCGCGGGTGCTGCTTGGGCTGCGGCTGTTGCCTCGGCATCGTCTGCTGCCTTGACAGCGCCGATTGCGAGGGCAACAAAGAGCAGTGACTGGTTGTACTTCATGATAAGTAGTATATTGTTTGAAAATGCTTGAGTGATTCAGCCTGTAACCTCCTGGAGATACTACTGGTATAGGGCAGCGGAAGTCTCGTGTCTTAAGTAGACGTGGCGCCTCACCTGGGCGAAGGATCATTGGTCCAATACCCGAGCATTATCACACAACGCTCTGGTCTAGGTTTGGGTCCAAGAAGTGTTTGTGACTTTGGCATCCGACTTTCGATCGTCACCGTTCTGATTGGTTACCGAAATAGAACACAGTTGTCACGCGATAGTCTGGTCGATATTACTGTTAGCCTCGAGTAAAATCTGAAAAGCTGGGCCCGGTCGAGCCACTGTTCCGTGAACTGGGTTCCGGCTAGGGCAAGGTTGCACCACGGAAGGTTGTCCTATAGTGGTGGACTAAGTATACTGGGGCTTCTAGCTCTATACCATTATGTTCGACCAATGCCGGGTCAAGGTTCTAGTGGCTCCTGGGGCTAGACCGACCCAGAACGGCGGAACTGCCGATTCCAGGCGGCCCCGCATACCCGCTAGTCCATAGACTTTATCTACTACAGCCCGTGGGGGGTTGCTTCATCATGATATCGTCAGAGATGCACCACCATTTGTCTACTATCGGGAAGAATCATGCCCCGTTTCCTTCTCTAATTATATTCTTACTTGGATGGTTACAATACTACGTTGCAGGCAGAAATGAAGGCAGTCTTACCAAGTAGTCAAACATGGTCCAGTAGCCGCGATACAGGTGGTATTGACCTGGCTTGGGAGGACATTGATAGTCATACACATCACAGCATGCGTAAGTGGGTGTTGCATTCTCGGCCAATTTGTCCTGCAATTTGTTTGTATCATCTTTCATGTTACATTGGACGTCTACCAGACTCTGGTCAGTTGTAAACTGACTTCATGGGATTGCAGTGTTGGCAAATGCAGGAAATCCAGCAGCCGTATGCCATTAGTTCCTGGGACGGTGGGTTGGGTCGTAGAGAAGCCGATATGTGTTTTCAACAGAGTTTGAAGATTGGCAGATTATTAGTCACGCAATGCTAGACACCGTCGCCCGCTACCATTGCCAGACCGGGGCAGTTGCCTCTCAACTAACTACTATAACCCTTGCCGACGAGGGGGTACTTCTGAGGGGATCATTTAGGTCGTATCCTTTGCTCGAGCAGAAGCCAATACTTTCTCGCCTCGTCACCGAGAACCCGGGCCAGTGATTCCCTACAAGTGCAGGCCACTAGGATATTGGTGGAGTTCTGTTATGATAGCGTGCCATAGAGCTGGGAGTATTTTTTGTGAGAAGTACCCCTACTTGGGTTCTGGGTGTCAGCAATGGAGGCCTCCTGCTACAATGTGTGAGGGCGAGTATGTATGATTTACAAAAACGTCGAGTCCGTCACTCTTGGCATACTCAACGCAAGTCCATCAGATCAGAATAGCTCACGTCATGATGGACGGTTACTCGAGTTTAGATCTGTTGAATGTCAGTGCCGGCGTGTGAACCGATAGCGAGACAGTCTACTTGGGCAATTCTTTCCCGGATTCCTGTTTTCTCTGACAAAACCAGGAGGCCGGCCCGGCACAGCTTGCCACGCTTGCAGGCATGGTTCTGGTCTGACCCTCGAGGTTTTGGCACTACTCTCGGCCCCGAGAGCATCTCTTTCTGGGAACCCTCAATACCATCACGAGTTCTCGATTTCCCATGGGGAGCTAAAAGGAACCGGCAACATGTACTCGGGAGGCAAAAAGTCAATCGATCGGCCTTGATCAAACGACGTGCGGGGACGGCCTGATTGGAAGCGAAGGCTGCAAGAGTAGCGGGACGTCAAGACCTCAACATCAGTGCTGGGGGGCATGCCTCGCTTCCGGTAACTCGATCTTGTCGTTGGTGCGGACAGGGCCCGGCCGCTAGATGCTTTACCACCCTGCTGGGTGCGGATGCCCCGGACCCGACACACCGGAGAGTTGGGTTGTACATGATCGCCACAGGGATCATCACTCACAGCCAGAGGTCCGTACTGATCGACACTGTATCAGCTCCTATCCGAAGACTTCGAGCACCATGATTGAGTTCGCGTCTACGTAGGAGTTCCCCGCAGCTGGATGCCGGGGGGAGAGACGATGTGGTCTTGGCAATGCCTTGAGTACCTCTGGGAATGTTACGGTACAGAATGTAAGCCGGGGTGAATTTGATCGGTGTGGGACCTGAGAAACACTACCCAACCTGCGGGCGCACTAGTAACTGGGCTTCACCACTTCTACAGGATAGGGCATTTGTAGTGAATGGGCTGTCAAAGATATCAAAAGTTGAGGGAATGTTGAGGTCTTGCAAAGATGCAGAGTTGGATCCCGGCGCATTCATAGCAGCTCGACAATTGTTTACCCAGGAGCAACCAATGGCTAGAGACATGTTGACTTGCAAGGGATCCTTCCCTGACGGTGTTGAGCATAGATGTTAATGGTCAGGTTCATTTACTGGTCGGCCAATACATAATGTGACAATACTTCGCACCAGACCATGGGAAATGTTTACTTGCGCATGGTGTTGTTTGCAATGATTGAGTGAATGAGCTTGTTGACGCGCGAGATTCGATCTGCTTAAGGGGTTTCTCTTATCTTATCAATGACCCAAGCTCCGGACAGGGAGCTTCAAGCAGCCGTACGTAGCCTGGCCAACAAACCTCAATTCAACATTCCAATCCAGCAGGCGATCTTTTGCCGTCGGCGTGCAACATTCAATCTAACCACTTCCAACTACCAAGGCTAATCAAGAAGAAAGGGCCTCTCGTGGCAACACCGCCCGCTCCGTTCTCTAGTTCTTCCACTGCACCGACCCCGTCATTTTGGCCCTCACTTGAACCTAGCACGAGACCCTGCATCCATCCCACGCTCTTGGCAACGCCATCGCAGTCAAAATGGCGACAGAAGATGCCCGTTACCGACAGTCCTCTCAGTACCGACTGTGGTCGTTTACAACAGGCCATCTCGCCTCACTGCGCAATGAATGCAACTCCCTTGCGCAAAAAGCCATCTCTGCGCGCCTGCAGTCTGCGTCTCCCAACGACGCTCTGCCCGAGTTCCTCACCCCGGCCGAGGAGCTCTCCCTCGTAACTCACTACACCGTCGAACTCCTCCGCGCCGCTGCCTTCATCGAGCTACCGACCGAGATACGCGCCACCGCCGCCATCTTCCTGCGCCGCTTCTACGTCACCAACAGCATCATGACCTATCCCCCGACCGAGCTCCTCAAGACATGCCTCTTCTTTGGCTGCAAAGCCGAGGGCCACTACATGCGCCTGTCCAAGTTCGCCGACAAGTTCCCCAATACCACCGGCGAAGAGGTCTTGGCGGCCGAATACGTCTTGTCGCAAGGCATACGGTTCGCTTTTGACGTGCGGCATCCCTTCCGCGCCCTCGAGGGTGCCATCATGGAGCTCCGGCGGCTGGGCGACTTCGAGAACAAGCGAATCGACCGAGCCCACGGCAAGGCGAGAGAGATCCTGAAGTTCAGCCCCTTGGTGACCGACGCCTACTTCCACTACACCCCGAGCCAGATCATGCTGGCCGCCCTGGCCATGGCTGATGAGGGCTTGGTGGACCGCATGCTGCGGGAGGCGTTCGCCGCGCAGGGCGATACCGCCAAGGAGAAGTGCTGGGACCTGATCCAGGCGTGCCGAGCCATGCTCGAGAAGGAACCCCCGAGAAGATGAACGACAACGAGGAGCGCAAGGCCATCATCAAACCCTTGAACCGCAAGCTGAAGAAGTGCCGCGATCCGGATAGAGTCGATCTCGTGGCGCTCCAGAAAGCACGAAGGGAACAGGCCATGGTCAAGAAGCCCAAGCTCCCGGTCAAAGAAGACGGTGCCGTGTTTGGGGGGTCGATTGCCAATGGGCGAGAATCCAAGAGGCGAAAGACAGAAACAGAGGAATGATTTGAGCAGCATGGGCTGACGTTCATCAGCGAATTCATCCGTCCTAGTTTCAATCAACGTGTTTCCGATCCATTCTTGTGCAATTAGGTAATTGCACAGCAATCGGCCTTTTGCATGGTGCCAGCAGCCAGTCTTCCTCGACTATGAGACGTTGTCACACGGTAGACCTTTGCGAGGCATGCTGTCAAAGTCGGGACAGACTAAAGAGCCTCAAATTGATACCCTGAGTCTAAGATCACAAAACACTCGAGCAAACTGGTTCGATCTGGTGCTGTGACAGTTCTATCGCAAGTCTGCTTTATGACCAAGACCCAACGCGTCGTGCGGATAAGCGTGGAATGGCAATATTCTTCCGTTGGCACATCTTGCGCAATCTATCGATGCCACGGTGCAGTCTGCTCTTTCACGTTTCAAGGGAATCCGCCGCTTGATACTGCTAAGTTAGGTCGAAGAGGAAGGCCGATTGCGCCGGGCTTGGCTTCTAGAACTTGCCAGCCATATGCAAACATGTTTACATGCTCCCTCCAGGGGCTACTGCGACCCAAGGCCTATCATATCCATACTGTGACATGGTAACCACTCCAAAGGTGCTTTTCTATGCCTACAATGTGTCGCGGATCATGCATTTCTCGTTACCTCTTATCAGGCCGATCTGTTGCCTGGATACCTTGAGCTGAAGCTTGGTGGTACTGGTGGTCAATCCCGCAGCCGGCCTTTGATCTTGAGATCGCCCAAGATACTGCTCACTTGCATTAGGGGAATTCAATCCTAGGAACGTCAAATCCGCGGATTGAGCGGTCAATCTGAGTTGCTTCGACGTAGATGAGATAGTATTAATGCATAATTCAAAGAGTTACCACATGTTTGCTGGCGCTTCTCCCGCTTATACTGGAAGGGCTCGAGGCACATGTACTTTACCAAAGCATGTTCTTCCTAAGTGGTGTCCAGATTATGACTGTCATCCCTTCCCCCTTTCTTGGCATCTCTCAGACAGAAGGATTTGGACACTCGTGGCAGGCGTATATACAAGCTCAACCCTTTGATCGTATATAGGTTGTCACAGTGGCATAATTATGTTTGCGGAGCTACGGGCATTTATAACGAATGCCTGCAAGTCGGAATCAGGCGGGCTTTGGCTTGACAGCCACCCCGCGAGGGATTGATCCTAAACCTGAAACTCTGGATTCACCCATTTCGTCCCCCAAAAGGGCAACACGGTATCATGCGAACGAGAAGAGACTTTTAAGAGAGCCAGCAATGCCGAGGCGTCGTGAAAAGAGACATATGCCTAGGGTTTTAAAGAATTGCTCTTGTAAACGTGTGTTCACCGCCCGAGTCAACCCTATGTGCGCATGACTAGCTAGACAATACGACTCTACCGACGATGCCACCAATTGCCCGAACAGGCAATCAGCAACCAACAGAGCAAGTGTTCGAATTTAACACCTGATTCGTAAGACCTGCACAGAAGCAAGAACTGGACCCTGTATGCGTTGTTGGGTCTTGTTGCGGAAGGTGCCGACCTACTGCTACTGCTCCCTCTCCGGGACCATCTCCACCCACGGTCTAAGACAGGCGATTGCGTGTTCTGTCCGTCGGGACGGTCATGCGTGCGGGCACCACGTCATATCGATTACGAACCAGAGAGCGACAGTGGTATGCAGCTATTCATCAGGTGCATTTGGTGAGAAGATGATGGGAGTGATAAGATGGCAATGATAATAAGCCGGCTCGCAATGTGACTATTTGCCGGGGTGGTTTGGCTTTTATCCTCTGAGAGGCAAGGGACCAGTAGACGATATATGATTGGAAGTTTGGCAATTACATCATACGTTACTTACATACAAGGCCAAACTTCTTCGAGTCATGACTCCATCCCGCGCATTCCCCACGGCGGCGACGGTGGTCCTCGCCGCCGCCGCCGTCTTCTTCGGCAACGCGCAGGCCTACCAGGGCTGGCCCGGCAGCAACACCCTCGTCGACGGCGACGCGGTCCGCTTCTCGCAGCAGCGGTGGCGCCAGCACCTGCAACACCCGGACGCCAAGGGCGAGTACCCGGTCCGCGGCTACGACATCTCGCAGGAGTGGCCGGCCGTCCGCGAGGTCGACGGGTGGCGGCTCGCCGTCAACGTCAGCAACAGCATTCCCGCGTCCGAAGCCCAGAACAACGGTACTGGTACTGTAGCGACATGGAACTCATCATTTCCCACCAACACGTCTTCTTCTGTGTCTGCCTTCAAGGGCACCAGCATCTCGCTCAAGGGCCCCGAGAGCGTCATCCACAGCATCCTCGGCGACAACGACGGCAAGGGAGACGAGGAAGTGGACGAGATCATCGCCCTGGAGCTGGGCTCGACGACGTGGAAGGTCTGCGTCACGATCGCGACGGACAGCGGCGACGACAAGAAGAACGCCAGCAGCGTCAGTTGCGATCGTCTGGCGCCGCAGTGCGTCGCCGACTTCGAGCGGGCGTACGCCGAGCACTTTGCCGCGACCGAGGACTGCGCGGGCCACCCGCCGCCGACGCCGGCGAGCTGTGGTGGGGCGCTGGATGCGGCTTCTTTGCGGACGATCCGTGAGTTGCTCCCTATTACTGTTTCCTCTTCTTCTTCTCCTTCTCCTGCTTGAGTAAGTAGGGTGCCATCAAGGTGCTGTGCGAAGAGTAGGGAAACATCCGAGAAGAACCCCATTGTTTGCACTTGCATCCCGCCCCTTACCGGATTGCGTGGAGACTGCATACAATACCCACTTGCTTTGGCTCCTTTTTCGTCGCATTGTGCTCAGCCAGTCGTACGAGAGAGCCTGGCCTCGGTTTTCCTTGCAACGAGTACTATCCTCGATAACAAAGACGCGGCTAATTATAAAAAATCACAGAATACCCCATCGACGCCGTCAACGGCACGGAAATCTACGTGAACGCATCGGCCGCGGCTGCGCAACGGCCCCCGAGGGGAAGGAACCTGACGACGGCGTGGAACGAGGATGTCTCGACCAAGATGTGGCCCGTCCTCATAGTCTGGGGGTGGAACCATCGCGCCATCCTGAACACCGCCGATGGCGCCGCCATCTTGAGGAACGCCCAACCGCTGGCGCAACTCTCCTGCATCAAGGCCACGAGCAATGCGCGGCCGACGCCGACGCCGACGGCTACGCCCACGACGGTACCGGAGACTTCGGGGAGGGGGTTGGTAGTGGAGGCATCGTCGACTTCGACGTTGACGGGTTTGGCTCTGTTGACGGTGGCGATTACGTTCGTGTTGTTCGGCTAAGGAGAGAGAGAGAGATCAGAATCGGGAGACGGGATTCAAACCCGGAGCTGGGGATCCAGGCAGAATTAGTGGGGGAGCCGCCCTGGGCCGAGGCATGGTTAGGGGCCGGTTTGGAGGCGACGTTCGCAACCAGGTGTTGGCAGAGAACGACCCGGATAAGTTCTTCCTACGGCGGTACATGTCTACAGATGTGCGTCCTATTTCATTTGTAATTACAGTAAGAAACACTGCTACATAGGCTATTAGATACAAATATCAAGATTGTCATACCAATCTTGTATCGTCTGCTGTTCTTTGGAGCCTAGGGAGGGAGGGAGGTAAGCGGCTAAGTAAGTTGCCATATACTGGAAGCTCATGCCGGATTCCCAAGCCACGACTGCCTGGACTGACCCCCACCTGTATTGTCCCAGGGGGAACACGGCACTGCATCCAGTGGCATCTCACCGGCCCATAAATCACTCGTGGAGAATCGCGATGGCCGGATGACTCAGAAAGAGCGAGCCTAACATCTATACTAGGCCAATTGCCGAGGCATGCACTGATATACTGGTGCGATGAATCACCCGATAAACCACTCGCGAAGGGGTCTGACGATGGCAACTTGTATTGTTTGATCTGGCAGCGCAAACAAGTTTATGTGCTTCGTTGGAGTTGTTGGGGGGTGGGGTTTCATCCAGCGCTCACGTAATCGTCCCTGTCATCTACAGCGTCTCTTCAAACACAGCTGTAAGCCTAGGAGTCGGGCAAATAGTTGAATACCTCGTCGGGCCATGAGTGCGTTCTAGACAAGTCGAATCGAGTTTGCCACATCCAGTACGATATAACATAGGATGTTGCAGTGCATAGGACCGAGCGATGTGCGAGGACCCTGAGTCTTTCCATACGTACTTTTCGTTGATGCGAATTCTGTGCCTCCCTTAGCTCCCCGTCCATCACGCGACTTCAATGCTTGGCTCGGCCATTTCGGTTGGGGGTCATCGAAGACAAGCAGGTCTGGAGGCAAGGATGCGGCGTCAGGTCTATGAGCCACGAACCACTGAAGATGCGACAACGACATCCCATTCAGAAAGCCGCGAAGCCTTGTTCCCACCTTCCCGCCGCGAGAGCGTGGGTGAGGTGGATTGAGGAGGGGAATACAACGGAGACGAGAGCTGGAGAGAGTGAGAGCCTGCCCAGGTGCCTTATTGGAGCACACCCACTAAAATCTATGTAGGTTAGACGGGCGATTGATTCTAGGCCGCAATCCACAGCTACCTAGGAAGTCTTTCCGGCCGTTAAGCCCGTTCTCCACCCAATCTTCTCCGCTTGTCATCTCTCGACCTACTTCTCAACATCCAAACCATAGAACGAATACGAACGATCAAAGTCAGATCAAGTTGCACATGATTATTGCTACAGGGAGAACTCTTCTAATATCTTGATTTGGTTTTAATTACAGTCATGCCGCCATATACCAGGACGAGGACGGGCTGTTTCACCTGCCGCGAAGACGGCTACAAATGCGACGAGCAGAAGCCACACTGCGGTCGCTGTATGCGCCTGGGCAAGACCTGCAAGGGTTATGGCGTCCGCCTCAAGTGGCACACCTTGGAGACGCCCGCCACGGCCAAGACCACCAAATCGTCTTCGTCGTCGTCGTCGTCTAGGAAACGCCGCAAGTCGCCCGGCGCCGCCAGCACGACGACAACTGACGATGCCTCTACTTCTTCTTCTTACGGGTCTTCCACCAGTCCCGTCGGGCTCAAGAGCCCCCAGTCTCTACTAGTAATCAAAAGCCCATCCTACATCCCGTCGGATGTCAGACCCGAGGATCGCCGGCTGCTGGACCACTGGACCAGCCTGGCCACCGTCATCTCCATGGGCACGGGCGGCGAGAACCCGTTCCTGGTGCACCTCACCCCGATGATCATGCAGTCCGAGGCCCTGCGCGCCGTGGTCTGCTCCATGGCCGCGAGCCACCTGGCCGTGCTCCGGGACGACGGCGCCTTCCAGACCGTGGCCCTGCAGCAGAGGTTATTGGCCGCCTCCAAGCTGCGCCAGACCATCGAGTTCTCCGACGCCGAGCCCACGCTCGCCGCCATCCTGATGCTGCAGGTCTCGGACCGCCTGTTCGCCACCGACGCCCGCATCGACCACCTCGCCGGCGCCAAGGCCGTCGTCACCAAAAAGGGCAAGTTTGCCGACTGGACGGGCTCGCGCGCCCAGTTCCTCCTGAGTCTGTGCTATTACCACGACGTCCTCTCGTCCATCTCGCGCGGCACCAGCCCCCTTTTCGACTTTGACGACTCCCTGCCCGTCGAGGGCCTGAGCTGCATGCGCGAGCTAACCAAGCTGCTCCGCCTCGTCTCGCAGATCAGCGGCCTGGTCGGCATGCGGCACGACCCCGAGGCGCTCGACGCGCGGGGTCGCGAGATCGAGGCGGCGCTGGGCCGGGTCCCGGACCCGGCCGCGGAGGACGAGGTGCACATGGACGCCGTCGCGCACACCACCGTCGCGTACAAGCACGCCGCCTTCATCTACCTGTACCGCGCGTGGTACAACATCGGCGCGCCGCACCCGCGGACGCGAGCGCACATCGAGAAGACGCTGCACCACCTCGGCTGCGTCCCGAGCAGTGCGCCGATCATTTCGGCCCACGTCTGGCCCACGTGGACGGCGGGCTGCGAGGCGATCAGTCCGCACTTGCGGCAGTTCGTGCTCGAGCGGTTCGACCAGATGTACGAGGCGCGCCATTTCCCGTCGCTCGTGCGTACCAAGAGCGATATCCAGGACGTCTGGATGGTGAAAGACGCGCAGCGGGAGCTCAGCGGCGTTGACAATGTGGACTGCATCAAGGTGATCCTACAGCAGCGCCAAAGAGAGGCCGATCTTGCCTAAGCAACGTGTAATGTCGGCACGCCCAAAAGGCAAACAGCCTGTGATGCGTTCTCTACGGCAGCAGGGTGAAATCATGATCGTGCGCGCCCTTCAAATAGTCGTATCCGTCGGGCATCCACTCAGCGCACGGAATCTGCCGCGCCCAGAAAAAATAATCAGTCAGAATAATACTCCAAACTCCTCTCGGTGGAAAAACCTCCCCGCAAATGGGAAAGGGAAGAACCCCCGGCTGTTGGGTGGGCGGGCGGGAACGCTTACCACATCGCCCCATTCGACCTTGTCCTTGATCGACGCGGGGAGCTTCATCTGGAGCTCGCTCCGGTACCAGCTGGGGAACTGGACCGAGACGAGCATGACCCGGGGCTCGTCGGTCCGGTTGGGCATGCCCGCGTGCCAGAGCCGGAAGTCGCGGATGATGAGCGCGCCCTTGGGCAGGCTCGGCTGGATGGGCGGGCTGATTCTGCGTCGCTCGGCTTGCAGGTCGGCGCGGATCTGCTTGTGTCCTGTGGCGGGGTTTGTTTCGAGCACGTCCTTGGTGGTTTCCGTGTGCGAGCCCAGCCAGACCTCGGTCGCGCCGTTTTCGGGCGATGTCGCCACCAGGTTGATGTTGACGCAGTAGCCGAAGGGCACGGGGGAAGGCGAAGTCGATATCGATATGGGGCGGCTGGCGGCCCGTGGCCTGGAAGGCCGTGTTGGCGCTGTAGAAGCGCAGCGACGGCTTGGGGCCGAACATGCACTGGATGATCTCGGTCGCCCAGGGGTTGGCCAGGACGTCGGCGAAGACGTAGCCGTCCTCGAGGACCGGCTCTTGCTGGATGTTGCCGGTCTCGTTGCCAAAGTTCCGGTGGGTGCTATATATGAGTAGTCGAGTTTGTTACTCCCATAATGATTCTACTATAATGGGTGAGTGGGTGAGATGGGCTATTGGCTTCACTCACGTCGCTCGGGAATACAGCTCCTTGGCTTCGGGGACCATGCGCTCGTTCAGCTTGTCGAGATGCGCTGGGTCGACTGCGTTGCTCAGCACGACCAGTCCGTCCCGGTGCAAGGCCTCGACGGCTGCTTGGAGATGGTGCGACCCCATTTTCTTGGTGGCTAACTCGTCCTGAGTGAGCTCGATCTGGGCGACTTCGGGCATGGGCGGCGTTTGAGATGCTGCGGCCATTGTAATGAGTTATGCCGAAGACCTGAAGGGCAAAAGTATGAGTGAGGGCGGGAAGAAAGGTTTTGGCACGCGAATGTATCGGTATATATGTAATAAGCATAACATGGGATACTTGCACTTCTTTTTTCTCTGGAAGGATGCTACCCTGGGTCGTTAAGAGAGATAATACCGTTAGTAAGGCGGGTAGTTAGTTAATTCTTGTTTAGGAAAGTTGAACAGCTGTCAGATATATGACTGGTCATATATTGAGAGCGGATGAATCGTGATGTTTAACTTTTGAGCCATGCATCCTCGCAAATCTGCCCTACGCCATGCATGCCTACGCCGCCCGTCTAGACCCACCGACACTACGCACATGCGGGGAATGGTGATCCAATTCGTGGAACTGCTATCACTTCCGAACAAAGTCAAGCGTCGTCGGTTGGGTGAACCGAACAACAATATGTTCCGTTCGCTGAACACAACGGATGGTAATCTGATCCCGTCAATGTACATACATTACATGCAGTTGGCTCTCTACCCCAGACCGAACGATACCCCGCTACTGCTGCTAGCTGGCTGGAACGGGCGCCCCGTATTCTCTAGGGTGTCACTCACTCACTCAAGCCAGCCCCTCCCCCCTTTCCTCGGTAATCTCGCTACCGGAACTGGCAGAGTCTATGTGTCACTGATGCTTTTTGTACTTGGTTCAAAGAGGCAGGCCAATGATAAGTAACAACGATGCGGTCTAGCTCTTGCAGCCTGCTACTTAACATGGAGGAAGCCAAATCCAAACCACTTACATGGTAACCTGTCACGTACACGTAGCAGCAACACTCATCGGATGTAGTTCCTTAAGAGATTCAAGATATGCATCTACCTCTCGGAGAGAAGAAATCAGATAAGTGATGAACATGGGAATATCATAAAAAAAATAGAATCATGTTGGCTATGCTATGACGCTAAAAACCAAACTTGTCCCCGTCTAACACCTGTCAAGGGGACAGCCCACATGCGTGCCGTACAGGTCACCGCTCACACCGCCAAGCTGCAACGCAGCTCCGACCACGCCGCCTAGAAGAGAGGAATCAAAGTCAGCAAAAGAGTTCGTTCAAGATAAAGCTGTAGGGGTAACAAAAGATAAAAAACTTACCAAGTCCCTCGCCAGCAATCAAACCGGCCGCGACGGCGTAGCAGTAGAGGTCGTAGTTGGCGCGCCGCTTCTTCATCCAGAGGTGGCCGATGGTGGCCCCGAGCAAGGACGCGGAGCTGTAGACGGTCTGGGGCAGGACGAAGGCGACGCCGATGGCCATCCAGTTGGGCAGGTAGGCGCGGTACCTTTCGCGCTCGCCGTGGAGCATGGTGCGCTTGATGAGGACCTGGAGGATGGCGAGCCCGCCCAGCACCAACGCGAAGATGCCCGACGACAGCGGGATGGTGATGCCCGGTTCCGTCACGGCCTGGGCGACGGCGCGCCAGGCCGCCACCGTCGGGGCCGAGAAGGCGCACGTGTCGGACGCGTTCTCGTGGATGATGCACGGGTAGGCCGTCACGAAGAGCACGAACACGCCCGGGGCCAGGAACATGGCGGCGACGGCGCCGATGGCCTGGGCGTAGAACTGCTTCTTGGGCGGCGTCCGCAGCAGGAAGCCGGTGCGCAGGTCCGACGTGAGCTCCTGCGACATCTCGGCGGCGCCCGACGCGATGCTGCCGGCCACGAGGTTGATCATCTGGGCCTGCCCCGTGCTGTAGCCCTGGCCCGACGTGATGCCGCCGAAGACGAGCTGGCTGGCGTTGGCGCTGGCGGTCAGGGGCGCGATGTCGGTGACGCCGGCGCCGTGGATGCCGAGGAAGGCGAAGAAGATGGCCAGGATCGAGGCCAGGATCGCGAGCCCGGCGTTGACGTCGAACTGGAGCTCCGAGATGATGCAGGCCACAATGACCATGGCGACGGTGCCCGTGCCCCAGACCCAGAGGGGCACCTGGTCCTTCTCGGTCGCGAAGTCCTCCTCGCGGAAGGCGCTGCCGCTGCGGTGCGTCGCCGGCGCGCGCTGCGACGACTGGGTCTGGAACATGGCGCGGCTGCGGCCGCCCTTCTTGCGCATAAAGTCCATCGTCTTGGTGTTGTCCCACGCGTAGCGGATGGCCAGGTAGAAGATGCGCCAGTGCACCAGCAGCTCGGCGAGCGAGGTGCAGACCAGGACGCAGACGCCCGGCCAGAGGAACCAGTAGCGCGGCGACGTGACGCCGTCGGGCCCCGTGCCGTCGCTGAGGGAGGCGTAGGTCCGGTACTGGTGCCACTTCGGGTCGTCGGGGGCGAGGTCACGCCCGTTGCAGATGCCGTACTTCACGAGGATGGGGCCCAGGATGCCCCAGGCGAACAGGGTGCCGCCGAACAGGGACAGGGCCGTGTTGAGCCCGACGAGCATGCCGCTGCCGATGAAGGCGGGCGTCCACTCGAACATCCAGCCCCAGTTCTCGACGTGGATGGCCGCGTTCTGGTAGTTGCCCCAGATGAAGAACCAGGTGAAGATGTGCCAATCATAGAGAATGCCGACGGCGTAGTACGAGGCGACGCGCTGCGAGATGGCGCCCAAGAAGGTCCACGCGAGGACCTTCATCCGCTTCATGGCGTTGACGGCCTCGGTGCCCACGACCATGTGCATTGAGTGGATGGTGAGGGCGGTCGCGGTCGCTACATGTATACTCAAAGCATTAGTAAAAGTCGTTTCAACGCAATGCCGGAAACGGAACGAAACGCAACACGGGAGTTGAGGGGTGACGGATGGGTTGGTTACTTACGCGTCGGGAAGATGAGACGCAGGTCGCGAGCCATGTTCACGATGAAGAACTTTCGCAACGGAATGGTGAAGCAGAGTCCGAAGAAGGAGCAGATGAGAGTCAAGGTCAATATCCTGCCCAGGTCGTCTTTCGGGTTGGGCGACATGAGGCCAAGTTGATACATGGCAGGGAGAGCGGCCGTGAAGAGCCCTCCGAGCCCGCCCGCGCCGGCCGTCGTCGCTTGCACGATCGAGTTCTCCTGGGGTCCAAAGGGGGCGCCGAGAAAGGGGACCTTAGGGAACAGCTTGGTGAGCAGCTTGATGATGCCAAAGCCGAAGATGGCGCCGAACATCGAGGCTCCAAAAAGGAAGCCCGTCTTGAGACCTGTAACAAGATATAAGCATGAAAAAGTCAGTTAATTGTTCACCCCTACGCAGATCGCGATGATAGTGGGTGAGAACAACTAGCAAGCAAGAAGCGTACCCAAGTAGACATTGGAGGCATTCACGAGTGACCCCAGTATGATTCCGACGACGACGGCTCGTACCGTTAGGCAGTTCTCTTCGTCCGGCACGCCCTCCAGCCGGGGAAGCGGTTTGTAGAGGTCGACGATCACGGGGACGGCTTCCTCCTGGGGACTGGGGATCTTCTCATCGCCCAACGAGAGGGTCGTTGCTATCTCGGCATCACGGGCATCGTTGGCGACCACGGTAGTGGCCGATGTATCGTTCGAGATTCTCGTCGTCATCTAGGGTAGATTCTTCTTTTCACGTCAGTGTCGTTGGCAAGATCCCGTGATGCGGCTCAAGGAAAAGATACGCAATCTACAGGCCGGGCACTTTTTAAAAGGGTGTCGGAAGTCGGGACAGCCACTGGGCTGGTTTGTTGGTACGGGGGGGGGATCCAGCAGTTTATAAAAGGACCCGGGGTAATCTATCAAACCGGCTCCAGATTTCAAGCCTCAACAATTGCCCAGCAGTCTTGGGGCCCAGAGTCCCGGACGTTGCCCATGCAGGCTCTCTCGTTTAGTGGCTGGACAGCAAGGAATTCACTGGCAAGTGCTGCCTTTGCCATGAGCCTGAACCGAGTCTGCAGTGCAGAATCGCAGTCGAGGGCGGCTTTTGCTACGGCTCGGCACACTAGACCCCCACCGAAACTCCACTGCTATCATTATAGCTCCCTGCCTGTCGACGGAGATCTGGGTAAGATCCGGCTAAAACGGCACGGTTGACTCTGCTGCTGCGTTCTCGTGATGGATGGTGGTGTGGCTTATCGGGCGCCGAGACACCGGCCGCATACACTTCTACGTCGTTGGTTGGTCTTCGGGCGGGCAGACAGGCAGGCAGGGATGCATGTACAGCCTCCCCCATGCACGCACAGCCCAAGACCAAGACTACGGCCTCTCTTTCCTCCCCGCTGCCATACATGTGTGATGTGTGGCTGCGATAGAGTCAAGCATCTCAGCCGAGATGCTTGATGTGACGAAATGCTATCGTTTTTTGCACATCCCATGGCAGCTGAGACTTGGGTTTAAGAAGAGAGGCCATTCGTGTAGCCGTGCTGACTGCCAAGCTATCGAGTCGTCGTAAGCGGTCCACCTTGTTCTGGGTTTTCAGCCCCCAACCTGCCAAGATGTGATATATGGAAATATCACATTGCTTCAATGATGGGCAGCGAGACAGTGATTGTCCTCTTTTGCGTGTGTATGCAAGAGAAGCACGGGAGAAGGATTGATGTGACTGATGATAGGTTAATACGCTTCCAGAGTCCTGCAGCAAAGGACCTAAGGTTAAGCGGCTGGCAAAAGCTGGGGTAGCAACTGTGGCTGAGGCGTCCGAACGCAGCTATTGATTCTTGGCGCTGCAGGAGACTTGTTCCTGATACGAAACTTCACCGCGCCTTCTTATGACGTAGAATTTGGGGTTTACAGCAAGATAATACTGTCCGTATTCCACGGGACTTCTCCAAGAGAGTTGAATATACTTGGGTGTTCCTGATGGTTGACTTTCAAGGTAGACTTGATGCGACGGTAGGCCAGGAACAAAGTTGTGGGTTAGATTTGGATCGGGGAACCGACCGGGCGGGCGAACTACCATAAGTCCCTCGGTAAACCCAAAAGGCGGCAACACAGCATCAAGTAAGGAAACAGAGGTCCAGAGTTGGGCCAGCTTCGCTTTCTAGAATCCCTAGATCTCAATCCAATAAAGTGGTTGCCTTAGTCAAAAGCAACAAGCAACTGCAAGTGATTGACGGGACTATCGATAGCCCACCAGCCACAGTCACATGGCGATCAACTGACCCTTTTTCAGCCTCAAGAGACCCTGAAGAGGAAGGGAGCAAGGGAGCTAAGCTCAGCAGCTGACGTCTGCCCCTCCAGGTGAGTCCGGAAACGTCACAGCTCCCTCAACCAAACCTAGGTATCTTCCTCCTATCCCTATTCCTTTAGAACCATCCAATAAACTCCAGGCTTCCCCTTCTTCTCCTTCCTGCAGAGGAAGCAGCATCGCTTCCATCATCATCATCATCGTTATCATCATCATCACCATGGCGCCTTCTGTATCATTACGCTCTATCATGGCCTACGCGGGCAACCTGATCTCGCAGGTCCCGATGCAGATGTCCGACGTGCCGAACCCACTGGCCCCCTTCCTCGGCCCCACCGATCCTACCACCACTACCACCACAGCTGCCGCCGCCGCCGGCACTGCCTTTGCTCCTGTCACGCCGTACATCCCATTGAGCGGTGCCCCGACTTGCCCGATTGACGGCCCGACGAGCTGCAACAACCAGACCGCGGCCGACTCGTGCTGCTTCGTCCACCCCGGCGGCCGCCTGCTGCTGACCCAGTTCTGGGACGAGTCGACACATGTAGGAGGGTCGGAGACGGATTGGACCGCACACGGGCTTTGGTACGTACTCTGGCCAGGAACAACTGCCGTGACATCACACCGGAGTTACACGGTTGGATCTTCTCTAACAATTGATCGCTGCAATGATATAGGCCGGATCTGTGCGATGGCTCGTACGACCAGTTCTGCGGCATGACCCCGAAATTCAACAACATCACGGCCATCCTCAAGCACTACGAGCAGGACGAGCTTCTGGGCCACATGAGCCGTTACTGGGTTGCCAAGTAGTACGTTTACCCGCTTTCCCCCGAACAAGGAGAAGTATATCATTGCCTACTTCTTCATTACCGCGAGGCAATTTCACTTAAATAAACTAACGCGTGCTTTCTTTTTCCTTCATCATAGCGGCACGAACGAGCACCTCTGGGAGCACGAGTACAACAAGCACGCAACCTGCATCAACACGCTGGCGCCGTCCTGCTACGGCGACGCCTACCAGCCGGGCCTGGAGGTGGTGGACTACTTCCAGCGCGCGTTCGGGCTGTTCCAGCAGCTCGACACGTACTACGCGCTGGAGCAGTCCGGGATCGTGCCGTCGTCTTCCAAGACGTTCGACCTGGAAATCATCCAGACCGTGCTCGAGCGGTTCAGCGGCGGGCGCGTCATCCTCAAGTGTGGCGGCCGCAAGCACGACCGTCTGCACGAGGCCTGGTACGTCTACTTCGTCAAGGGCAGCCTGCAGAGCGGCCAGTTCGTCCCTGCCAGCGACAGCTTCAAGGGCGACCACGGCAACTGCGCCAAGCGGGTCAAGTATCTGCCCAAGCGCAAGAAGTACTAAACGGCTGCTTCTTCTGAATTGAGGGAGCCAGCGAGTGTGTACGAGTGCTAGTAAGGAGGCAGATGACGGCGGAAGCTTTCACGTCACGGCGTTTGTGGGATAGATTGATAGAGCATGTTCCTCGGGGCGGTGAATCACGGGTATGGCGGCACTAAATTGGAATATTGACAGCAGACCCAGCATTGAATTGGGCACATCAGCGTCGAGCTAGACATATGACACCTGTCGGTGCATCCCGTCAGCGTGGCATTTCCCAACCTGAAGAGGGAATGGGTTATGTTCGGGCTTGTACCAAGGTCTTTTTTAGGGATGGTGCACTCATATGTTTTACATTCTGTTGTCTCGTGTCGGTCTCGTGCTCCTTGTGCCGTGCCATGTTTGTCGACGTGTGGAGCTAAGTGCTTACTACATCGATCAAGGCTGTGAGGCTGATGATAGATGCAGGTGCTAGCCATCTAGCCCTTTCACCGCACGGCCCGCAGCAGGCGATTTATCTAGGCATCCTTGCCCAGGAACGTGAAGCGCGCGCACCTGGCGGCTCCCTACTAAAATTGAGCTGGCTGGGCTGCGTAATTCGCGAGGATTGCCTGAAGCATCGTAGTTCGTTCTGTTTATTGGTTTCATCTTACCTATGGGCATGCATAGCATGCTGGCGTTGGGCAAAGCAAGCCCACCCAAACGGAGAGGAGCTTGGGATCGAGCTCTCTCCTGAGCCTGAACCTGAACCGGGGCCGAGCTGGCGAGTGCCGGCTTGGCTTGCCGGTTGCGACGCTGCGAGTCTGCTGTAATGTGAGCATATCGATCGTATCGCCAATGGGAATCGGCCAATGGCAACATCCGTGTGGTCGAAAACCCGCTTCCCGCCTGCCGCCCGCCCCCTGGGCTTGCTCCAGTTGCGTAGAAACACGGGATTCAGCGCAATCGGGCCGAGGATTGGACAGAGAAAGGCGACGAGAGCCTTAGGAGTTACGGGGGAGGAGGTTCTTTGTTCAACGGCTTTTCGCCCATCGCCAGGCGCCTGCGCGCGGGGATGGGCTCCGCATTATGTGGTCTCGTTTTCGCTGGATAGCTGCCATGTCTCGTGATTGTGGCCTGGTTGGTGTAAACTTGCAATTTTCAAGCAATTCCCACGCAAGAAACCGAACGATCGATCCAATTCCGATGGCAAATCGAAGAGAAAAATGTGAAAATTTTCTTTCAGCGTCTACCCGGTTGATGCCAGTATACCGACATATCTACGAGTGGGAGTGAGAGATGCTTGGCACCCTTGCCTTGGCACACTTGGCAATCCGGTAATGCATGTGTCTACCACGCCACGCGACAAACGAGAGTGCGCTTTTTCTTCTTCTTCTTCTTCGTTCCTTCCACGCCGCCGGCCAGCAGGTATGTACAAGTAGGTACCCACCCGGGTCTTATGTCGACGTGTCACAAGCTCCAGTCAGGCTGTGACAGAATAGTATCGACTGCCGTGGTGGGAAAGGCGATGCGAACCATTATGTGCATATTTGCTTTGTGTAGGGGGTGCCGTTGTCAGTCAGACCAAAAAAAGGAAAGAGAATTGTCTTGGTATGACGAAACGTTGCTGCAGGCAGTTGCAAGTTGTTTTGGACGGGTTCAAAGTCAAAAAATTGGTTCCCTGCGGAAGATTCATCAGCCTGTTCGTGTTTCCGTTTGGTGATCAATTGGCAATGGGAGCAAGGCTGTGCTGATCTAAGCTAGGTACATAACCTGATGCTTTGGGGTGAAATAAAACGGGCAGACCGAAGGATAGGCCCTACGGGCGAGTCAATTGGGACGCATGCTGGCGTGCCGGCGTCGTCGATCGCCTACCCGAACTAGCAGGTACACCAAGCAAAATGGGAAGAGACAAAGTTGCTATTCTTGGGGTCCATGCCACGACGGGCTGGGTCAAGTTCGGGCTGGTTCAGCTCAGCTCGCACAATCCCGACCGACGTCCCTGTAGGGTAATGACTGTCGTCCTCTAAATCCGATCGAGTGCTGGATCAGCATTGCGCCCTTCTCACCACTCACGCTTCACGACTCGCCCCTTCTAGACTTGCTCGACCACTCGAGAGGGCCACCCTCGCTGTGACGTTTCGATGCAGCTTTCGATGCAGCTGTGGATGATGGTGAGGCCAAAGCCCGGAGTCTGCGATATATACCGATTAGATTCGTACGATATGCAAACGTGGTGTGAGGGCTAGGTGGCTAAAGCTTGACCCTCGGAAAAAATGGGAATTCTGCAACCAAGATCCATGATGGCAGCAATTCCATGGTCCGGACAGTGGGTCACGTGTAAGAGAACAGAACCACGAAGAAAACCAGTCTGAAAACGAGAACCAGCGCTTGGCACCAGCCAGACTACTGCAACCAAGACGGCCAGAAATAAAACGAACGATGCGTGCATCACCTTTTGGCCTTTCAGGTAGCTGTCGGAAGTCGCTCGCTTCGGAACACACGGCAGCATCCCCCACTGCGGAAATGGAGTCGCGCCTTGACTAGTTCGAGGCATCTCCAGCCTGGCTAACTGCTAACAGCAAAATATCCGTCGTCCGAACTGCCAGCCAATCAGGAACACAGTCCCCCCGTACAGTGACCAACTCTCCAGTCCAGCACGTCCAGCACATCGTCTGCCTGTCCGTCCTCCTGCGCTGCACTGCACGCACACCAAGACGAGACCTGAGCCGCCGTTCATTTCGTGATGCACACCCTAACGCACGCCTAACGCACGCCTAACGCGCAAACCGGCCTAGCTTCATGCAATGGAAGGAATTCGCAAACACTTGGAATCTGG
Source organism: Apiospora rasikravindrae (assembly GCA_038363885.1). NCBI lineage: Eukaryota > Fungi > Ascomycota > Sordariomycetes > Amphisphaeriales > Apiosporaceae > Apiospora > Apiospora rasikravindrae. The sequence continues at coordinate 232,426 of JAQQWK010000008.1, forward strand.
ACAGGACTTCTTTCCACGCTTCTCCCGCCACACCGTTCTGGTCCGGCCGTCTCGCCGTCGATTCGTTCGCTGCTGGTCATTTCTGTGTACATTAAGTAATGCACTACGTAGTCGCACAAACTCTTCTGCCACTTACCCTACCTACTCTCACTTCCCTCACATGCCGCATATCTATGTATCTACATACAGACCATACATACTGTGTGTGTGTGTGTGTGTGTGTGTGTGTGGCGCAATGAGGGAGAGAGATCGTTCCCCAATCGATACCTGCGCCCGAGTTGCCGCTTTCGGGCAAGCTGGTTTTCCCCCAGCGCGGAATTGAGCCCTCGCAAGCGCACAGGCGCTCGTCATTTGTCTCCGGGGCATAGCCCATACGGTATTCTGAATACTGTATATGTGCACATACCAATTACTTACCTAACCTATGCACTCAATCCCAATCCGCCATCCAGTTGGCCGGAGTCTGAAACCACGACTTTGCCATGCCATTATTAGACGGCAGACTATCAAATTGTCGGCGACTACCTAGTGTCAAGCCATCCAATGTAGCCCGACAGCATCTATTAAATTGGTCATTTGGGGAGATCGTTGCCAGCACCGGCATAACGGCATGTCACCTACACTACTAAATCCAACCCTGTGCCTTTGCTGCTTCTACAATCCAGGTGAGAGCAGTTTCGACTGTCGCGAGGAAGTCCTCGCCAGATCTCCCCTTCTGATACCTGCAGGTCGCGTGACTGGTGCCTGCTCGCCAGGATGCCGGGTGTACCCTAGGTAGCGAACGAAACAATAGAAGGAACATTTTGGTGAGCGTTGCTCGTTGGCTATTGGAATAGCGGATGCTACCAATAATACAATAATTCCAGGGGTGTGCTTTTCGTAAGCTGGCTTGCGAGTGTTTGAAGATCGTGCCTGTCACTCCCTGCTCTGGCAAGACAATGGCGGGCTTGGCTACCAATGTTCTGCATATGATAGCGCGCCAGCAAGCCAGCCCGCTGGCTTTGCGGTGTACAGGGTCTCTCCCAATCCTTATTGAACAGATATGCCTGGATGTCCGAAAGGAGCAACCGCAACGAAAACCCGTAGCTGTTCCAAGGCATGATTGACACGGCTGTATTGCTCGAGTGCTGCTGACCTCGATGCCAACCTGTTACACCGTTCGAACTCCGACCTCCGACCTCCGCATCAATGGAAGGTGTGCAACAGGTGTGCAAAATGCATGCGGCAGGAGATGCGATGATGGCTGCCAGAATCCCTGTCAGGCAGAGTCAGTTCTGCCAGCACAGTAGACAGGCTCGGCTTTGAGCACGGAGCTCGGGAGGGCACCGAGACGTGCGTTCCTATTCCGAATACCTGCATATACCTGCTGGCCGGATTTCCAGCTCTCATTGGATTGCGCTGGCTGACCTACCTGTCTTGGCCTGTCAACCTTGATGCAATCCCACCACATACAACGTTGCGGCTGGCGGGCATCTGCTCACATGCACACACCACACACACACACACAGCCATTGAAAGTGAATGGAGAGCATTACCTTCCATCCGTCATACATATGGCATGGGTAATTTCAGCTCCCCCAAGCCACAGTCATCCCCAACTACTAGTAGCAGCAAGTGTATCTCCTCCTCAGGCTGGCCGACCTGCTCTCCTCCTCCTCTCCCCAGCATACAAAGCGCATCGTAGTAACGGCGCCCCGATGGCATGAGTAAGGAGGTCCGCAACGTACGATCGGCCCCCCTCTCTCACACACACATTCATCGCCCAACTCTTCCCCAACCGTTGTATGGAGAGCGAGGGAAATCCTGAGGCGGGCATAAACAAGTTTCTCGGCTAGCATCTTGGTCTAAAGTAGTGAAGTCGCAGTGGCAGAGTGGCTTACCCTCTCGCCCGTACTTCTGTACAGTAGCGCAGAAACAGTTGGCGTTTGTTAGGTACTGCAGGAGGCGTGCCCATTTTTATTACTTATTATTCATCGATCAATCAATTGATGTGTGTCTGCGTGCCGGTTTTTATTTTTATTTTTCTCCCTTCTCCTCTTCTTCCCTGCCTAGGTGCTCTCTCCCTGTCAGTCCCAGTCCCTGCCTATGTAGGTACATACTTGCTGCCTCAGTAAGTAATCAAATCCACTTACCACCACCACCACCACCACAACTAGACACCCTCCCGCTCCCATTCGCTCGTCGACCCCCCTGCGCGGTGCTAGGACCGAGTGGTCGCTAGCGTCCCCAGTGCGTGAAGTTCCCTGTGGGCGCTGTGGATGTGGGCGCCGCGCCTTTCCCTTTTCTTCCTCATTTCGCCCTGGGCAGCTGGGTCCCTGGCCACCCCTCGCGGGCTACACACACACCACGAAGTGACACCACACGACCTGCCACTAGAGGACGAGCCAGCCAGGACCAGACCAGCCCGAGGTAGTTCATCTTCTCCATTCTCCTCCCCCTGTCCACCTCCCTTCTCTCTCCCTCCCCCTTCATCCACTTCTTGTCTTGCCTTGTTGCGTGGTTGTCGTGCCAGACTTTCGACCTTGTCACGATAGTCGCTCATTTCTCCCCTCCCCCCAAAGATTCAGGCTGCTGCCAAAAAGCCCTCGTTTTTTACAGAAACGCGAGGAAAACGACACTCGAGAATTGTTGAAGAAGGGGACAAATCAAAGATCCTCTCTCTCTGCCTTTCTTTTCTCTGCAGTTTGGCTGTCGGCACACCCAACCGACACCCCCGGACTCGAATCCCCCGCGTTTCCTAATTGATTTGTTCGCTCCTCCGCCTTTCTCACCACGACGGGCCGATTAACGAAGCGTGACAATCTCTCCTTCCCAAAGCAATCCATTTTCCAACGTCCACTCCGCAAAATCCGGTCGTGGAGTGTGCCCGGCGCTGTTTCCTCCACAAAGCCTATTATCGTGCCGTGCCCTGCAATCTATCCGTGCGAAAGGCATCATCAACACCTTTCCTAGTCACCAAATTCGATCCGAACCCTAAAACCCGACACCCGCCGTCTCTAGATTTCAACTATCTAGACCGGCATCGTCCCAGCAGTCGGCAAACATGTCGACCGCTGTGAAACGAGCGTAAGTAGCGAATGACCCAACGCGCTGGCTGCGTCTGGTCGGGGGCCCGGCTTGGTGGCTAACGTGATACTCTCAATTAGGTGCGATGCTTGTCATCGTCGCAAAGTCAAGTGTGACGGCATCAACCCGTGCCGCAATTGCTCGTCAGCTCAATTGACCTGCACTTACAACGCCATTCCTCAGAAGAAGGGACCCAAGGGTTCCAGGGCAAAGGTCATCAGCGAGTTGCGCGAAACGCAACGCGCCACCAGCCTCTCAGCAAAGGTCCAGAGCCGCCTCAATGGCATCAACAGCCCGCCATGCACGCCGTCGCTGCAGCCCAACACGGGGCTGCTCTCTAATGAGCTGATCAAAGAGAGCATCGAGTTCTTCTTCGCACACATGTACCCGACAATGCCGATCCTGAACCGCCAAAGGTTGGAACAGCAATCGCTCTACATGGACCAAAGCCTGGACACATACACCTTACTCACCTCACTATGCGCCTTCGTACTTTTGCAGCCTGGCATGGTCATGCCCGGAAACGATCCACTTTTCGAGCACCCAGGCGCCAACATCACATCGAGTCACCTGCTTCTGGAAGAAGCCATGCGCGTGCGCAAGGGATACGACTATACGGAATCCCCGACGCTCAACACTCTCTGTACGAGCTATTTCATCTTCGGATGCTACTATGCCCTGGAGATGCATGAGAAGGCTTGGTACCATCTCCGAGAAGCCGCCACACTGGCACACATGGGCGGTATGACCCAGGAAGAGAAATTTATGCAGTTTGATGGTATCGAGTCTTCAAGGCGGCGTCGTCTATACTGGCTCGTATTTGTTGCCGAAAGGTTTGTTGCTCCTCTCCCATCCCTTGCTGCATTTTGTTTTGGCTGCTGACCTTGCGTTTCAGGGCATACGCACTCAAATATAACCGACCTCTGTCACTCCCGACAGCCATAAATCCACCGACGATGAATGACGATCCCTCAGATCCCCTAGGTCATCAGCTGAACGGATTTATCATGATGGTCAACCTCTTCCGGCCGTTCGACGACGCGTTCATGCTATTCTGGAACAAGACACGCAACGAGTGCTCGCCGTCCTACCTCGGCGCCCTTCAGAAACAGGCCTCGGAAATGAACTCGCCTTATATAAATGGTGGAGATTCTCAGATTGGCGACATGCGCACCAACCAGCAATGGATGAAGACGGTCAACTGGCACCTCAGCATGCAGAGCGGGTGTGTACCTCCGAACAGCGAGGACATGTCGTACCAGTATCCCCTGGACGTCTCCAGAGACCTGATGTCCATCACTTCGCAGTTCTCTACCCAGAGCACCGACGTACTCGGCGTGCCTCTGGTGGCGAAGCTGATGGAGATTGCTTGCTCGTTGACCGATGTGCTAGCCATGCAGCCCTCGTCGGGTGATCCGTTCAGCATTGGACCCCAGCAGCACCTCCAGGCGCTGCTGCAGCTTGTCTCGATTCTCCGAGGAGGCCAGCACCACTTCATGCCTCTGCTCCTTAGCAAGGTGCATGATATCCTGCCCAGGCTCGCTAACCCCATGTTGCAGCGAGTGCCCGAGAACATCTGCAACATCGACATCTTTGATGGGTTTGGCAACGCCGGCATGGCCCAGCCGCCTGTCATGACAGACTTCAAGGCTGAGCAGTTCAAGTCGGAACCTTATACACCTGCCCCTGTGCCACGCATCGACGAGATCAATGACTCGGGCAGCTCGACTGGCGCTCCTACTGGAACGGAGATGAGCTCGCCATTTCCTATGGCCAACTCACCCGCCGTCGTGTCGCCCGGCATGGATTATCCCCACAACCAAAACCAGCAAGTTCACATGAACGGGTTCAACTCCATGCAGGATATGGTGATGAATCCATTGGGTCAGGGACAACAGGCTTCCATCAACCAGTCGGCTCCGGTCACCACCCAAGCTGAACAGCAACATAGCAGCTTCCAGTCGCAGAGTGTTGCGCCAAACCACAACATACATGGCCAGATGCCGCATCACATGAGTCAATCTCAGGGCATAGGAGGGATGGGTCATCGACCACAAGGCTCGAGCCATAACCCATCATACAACCATATGATGATGAGTAGTATCCTCAATCGACAGCCCCCTCAAAGGACGAACAGTTTCTCGATGCACCAACAAACACCGCAGGTGCCTCGGACCGTGGCCGACTTCCATGCGTTACAAAGAACAAACTCGGACAACGTCACGATGAGTGGCATGGGAATGAACCAAATGGGGTCCGAAATGGATTTCAGTGGCCTGAGGTAACATGTCGAAGGGCATACTGTTTATCTATTGGACCATCTCCTCCCTTGTTGCTTCGATTTACTGTTGTATACTTATTAGACATGGTCATTCTCTCCTCCTGGATGGGGCACGTTGCATTGGGAACCATATTACGCCAAAGACTATTAATCTCGACAAGCGGTCGAAACTCAAATTTACGTTTACTTTCAAAAAAAGAGCTGGAAAGAGATTGGGGGATTTTACAGCACGAAAAACGGGACTTTTTCGATAATGATTGCAAAGAAAGCATATGGACTTCAACGAGGGTCTACAACTGGGTAAGTTTTGCTTGTTGTTCTGGGAACTTGGGTGGATGGCAAACTGGCGTTTTCGGCGACGACTGGTGTTTTTGGCGATCAGAAAAGAAAATTCCCATCCGCGGACCACTGCAGTCGCGTCCCCCCTTTATTTTTTACGACATACCAAAGAGTAGTAGGATATATAAAGGCAACCGAGAAAAGGGTCTCGCAGGATTTGAGAGCGTTCTGTTGTATGATTTAGCCCTAACTAGAAATGCCTCAACGTCATAGCTTATTAGAAAGAAAAGAACAACTTCACAAACTTATGTCTGGTGTCTTCTACATGCGTCCGAACATCCGTGAGAGCTCGACTTGAAATGTACTACGTGTGGTGAGTGAGCGGGCCAGGCCTGTGCTACGTGTTAACAGACGTCCTCCACTGAGTGGACTGGACGGTCGTAGGTTGCTCGTACAGCCTTGTGGTAGAACGACCTTCTCCCATGTCCCGTTGCTCAAGTCATGGAATATCAAATGGTGGCTGATCGACCCAATCCACGGAAATTGATGACAATTGAACGCCACTCATTTCTGACTACTGCTCCAAGTGAAAGCCGTTCCGGACACTGTCAAACTTATCAGAGCGATTGTACATACATTCAATGTTGTTGGCGATATTCCGTTGGTAGAACGTGCTCGAACCCGAGTCCGGCGCTTGTTGAATGTTGGCTGTATGCAAATCTTTGGTCTACTTCGTCCCCGTTTCGAATCTTCGAGGACTGAATTGAACACCCCGCCGCCTGCTGCTACTTTCTCTTCCGCGGCCGGGAAATGCGTCACCGAGCATCACCGACCGAGGCGCGACACGAGGGTAGATAGATGCGTTCGTCGTCGTCGGTTTACCAGGGACACAAGCTGAAACAAAGTACATACTCATGGAAACTCTTGAATGGACTCGACCTCTTGGCTTTTCCTTCTCTTGGGCTGGTTTATAGAGTACTATCGGGTTGGTATGAGATCCGTTTGGCTATTGGTCTTTGTTTCTTTCATGTATAAAGTGCTTCCGTGTGCGCATTCGCCTGTAACATCCCAAAAGCTTTTCCCTTTCGCCATGAAGTTCTAAGACTAACCTCCTCCGACAGAAGAGTCGTTGATGAACTTCTTGTGTCCGCGACGCCCATGCCGACCGCGAACATGGTCACGTCTAGGAACCCTCTTACCTTGACCCGGCGGCTTGCTTTTCAGAAGAGCACGTTGTAGCTTGCGTTCGAAGGGCCGGCCGTAGGCTGAATGAAGGGCGACGGGGACTTTGGCTCCGCGGAGGTGGTACGGAGAAAGCCTCCCCTCCCGATGCGGCATATATTATGTCGAGGATTACTTCCCAGGTCGAAGCGCCTTGCAACCAACCCGGCCGCCCCCTCCGCCCCTCGTATCGTCTTGGAGCCCCTCCCCCGCGATTCTTTACCAGGTTGAAATGGGAACGTCAAGTTTTTAGCTTTCCCATTCCTGAAATTTGTGCGTGCAAGCCCGCGACAAAACGAAGCAAAGTCTAGAAGAAGAAGAAGGAGAGTGATGTTGCGGGGTCAATGCGACTCTTCACCTTTCACCTCAGGTCTGCTAGACGGCCAAAAAAATTCCGGGACCTGGTTTCCATAGGTAAGTGATTACGATGCTGATATGCTGCTGTCTGTTGTGTCGACTTTTGTGACATCGCAGGTGTCGAGAACTCAAGGCTGGAAAGTAAAACACAACCGTGAGAGTATGCGACAATACTCGAGATACCACCGTGTAAACAGCAGCTTGGAGTTATACCCCCTCAGCGACACTTCTAAATCAAAAGAGAGGCGGACTTTTGTATCTTGCGTATCGATTAACACACGATCGCCCGAGTTCTTATTTCAAGCTCCCAGGTCATGGATTGCGGACTCGGGGGCCAGTAGGACATGGAAGGAGACCCATGTGTATGCTCTAGTACGTATGGCCATCATGGGCCTATGCTGGACAAAGCTAGGGCATGTTTACGACCAGGGAATGTTCGTTTCAGGTACTTATTGCAATGGCTCGATCATACAGACATTATGCACTTTATCAAACCAAACACGTTGCGCCATGACATATCAAAAGATCACGTCAATCTTCTCCAGCAACGTTTATTTCATCTATATTCATATCTCCTTGAACATGGTGTCTATGAGATCCTTCCACATCTTAACTGCGTGTCTCCCCTTTTTCTCCCCTCACTCCGCTCTCTTCTATTTTACTCTCTCTGCTCTGCTCCGCTCACATCTGCAAACAAGCAAAGCAAGTCACGCCCCTTTTACGCAAAATCAACCTCCCAATCCGCACCCACACGGACCCCCAGACGACCCAGCACAGCAAACGCCGCCCTTCCGCCCTCGGCCTTGTAAAAGTCGAGCTTGACGTTATGCGTCTGGCCCTCGGACGTGACGGGCACCTCCTTCTTGCCCTCCCACGACGACGGCGCGCCGACCAGCACGATCTTGTCGAAGCTGACGTCGCGGAACTTCTTCATCCAGTCGCCCTCCTTGCCCTCGGCCGGCTTGGAGGCCGCCTCGGACGTCAGCAGCAGCTGCTTGAACTCAAAGGCCCGGTGCAGGAACTGGCCCTTCTCGAACTCGAAGCTGTCGCCGTCGTCGACGTACAGCTCGCCCTTGGCCGAGCCGTCCTTGCCGATGACCACGACCAGGGTGTAGTCGTCAAACTTCATCAGCTGGGTGGACCGGCGGGGGATGTCGCGGCGGGGGAAGATGTGGCCGCCGCGCATGAGGACGGGGATGGTCTCGATCGGCGCCGACACGGAGACGGACTTGCCCTTGTGGGTCGAGACCTTGTTGTAGGTGAAGTAGTCGTAGTAGTTCTCGTCATCAGGGATGTAGACTTCAGTGTCAAACTTGTCCTTCTCGACGATAGGCTTAACGAGCAGACCGGTAGAGCCAACGAAGAACTGATCGTCCACGGCAAAACCAGACTCCTCGCTGGGGTGTGTCCAGTACATGGGACGGATGATGGGGCTGCCGTCCTGGTTGGCGTGGAAGAAGGCCGTGTACCAAGAGGGCATGAGACTGTAGCGGAGACGCAGGGCGGCGGTGATGATGGAGCGATGGGGCTCGGCAGCCATGTACGGCTCGCGGCGGCGAGCGTCGATATGAGCGTGACCACGGAAGAAGGGATAGAAGGCACCAGCTTGGAACCATCTGGTCTGCAGCTCGATCTCGGGGTTGCCGAAGAAACCACCGACATCCGCTCCGGAGAAGGGGAAGCCGGCAATACCTTGGGCAAGGATCATGGGCACAGCCGCACCGAGATGGTCCCAGCTAGCCTGGTTGTCTCCCGTCCACATGGCGCCCAATCGCTGAGAGCCAGCAAAGAAGGAGCGGGTAAGGACGAACGGTCGTCGCATCTCGCCCTTCTTGCGGCTCACCAGAGCCTCCCAAGTAGCATTGTGGAAAGTCATACCGTTGATGTTGTGAACATCGCGATGCTCCCAGTTGCCGTGGTGCAGGTTATCCTTGGGCATGGTGACCTCGGGGCCGTTGAAAACCGAGGGCTCGTTCATGTCGTTCCAGATGTAGGTGTTCTCCATGGTACCCTTGAAGTAGTCGTACTTGAAGAGCGAGGTCCACCACTTGATGGCGGCCGGGTTGAAGGCGTCGAGCCACATGGACGAACCAGGCCAGCACCAGCCATCGAAGTCGTTCGCATCCTTGTTCTTGACGGCCAAACCCTTGGACTTCATGTCGGAAATGACCGGATAGTTATCAACATTCTTGATGTGAGGATCAATGATGGTCACCAGCTTGCGGCCGTGGTCATCCAACTGCTGGCCCATGGAAATCGGGTCCTTGAACATGTCAGGGTCCCAAGTGAAGTACTTCTTCTCGTGGGTGTACTCAATGTCGAGCCAGATGACATCATAGGGGATGCTGAACTTGTCCATCTTGCGGTCGACCTCCTTGACGTCATCGTCCGAGACATAGTTCCAGCGGCACTGGTGGTAGCCAAGCGAGAACTCGGCCGGCAGGGCCGTGGTACCCGTCAGCTCGGCATAGTTCTTGCTGATGTCCTTGGGAGTGGGGCCGAGGAAGACGAAAACATCCATGATACCGGACTCGGAAATCCAGTGGGTGTTGGTGCCGGCCTTGGCGTTCCTGTTCAAGGGGTTCTTGGATCCCTGGGTCTTGGTCACATCGATCCAAGTCTCAGCGCCGTTCAGCCAGAAGACACCGACGGTGGAGTCCTTTCGCTGAGCCTGCATGAACGGAATCGCTCCGTACAGCGTCATGGGGCTGTCCAAGACGTACTCGAAGACATCGGCATTGTACAAGCGATAAGGTTCCTCGTAGTTGCCCTCGCCACCTCTTGTCTCCTTGAGTGAGAGCGGACCAGCGTGTTCGGGGATACCATAGACGTGCTCGTATCCGGGGAAGGTGATGTCAAGAGCCACACTCTCGGGGCCGCGAGGCTTGGTGTCGGTGTTGCCGCCGAAGCTCTCATCCCACCAGGTGCTTTCGTCCAAGTGAGCTGGGACTTCTTCCCTCTTTAGCTCTTCCTCTCCCTTCTTCTCGTCGCCCTCTTGACCTTCCTCGCCTTCCTTCTTCTCGGGCTCGGGCTTGTCGACCTTGGCTCTCCAGTGTTCCATGTTCATCAGACCGCGGTCGTTGAACTTGATCTGCGTAGTGCCATCGCGCTTGAAGTCGATAGAAAAGGGCTCGAACTGGATGACGGCCTCAAAGGCACCTTCGGGGCCGTACTTGACGGTGACGCCCGTCTTGTCCTCGTGGGTGACCTTGGCATCCGGGTCTAAGGTCAAGCCGCCGACAATGGCCCACTTCTCGGCCTCGTTGTAGCGCTCCTTGCGGGCCTTGCTGTCGTGTCGGAGCTCGATGCTCTGGGTCTTGCGCTTCTCCTCGTCGACGGTGACGCGGGCGGTGCCCGACTTGAGGAAGGACACGGTGAGGGGCAGGTTGACGGTGGAGCCCTGCTCGTCGATGGTTTTGAGGATGATAGCTTCGAACTGGCCGGCCTTGAGGGAAGAGGAGGAGGCGCCTTCTTCGCCCGAGAGGATCTTGTAGGGGGGCTTGCCAGGAGGACTGGGCAAGGGCGTGGTCGGCGTAGGCGCGGTTACGCCTGCAGAAGCCGGACTGGCCGCATTTCTTGAAATCGTTCTCTTTCACCAAGACGACCGGCGTGAAGAGCGAGCAGAGAACGGAGAGGAGGCAGAGGTAGGCCGTCCAGCTCGTGGATAGCGGACCGGAGCTCTTCATTCTGGGCTCGTGTTGGACCCCAACGTGGGGAGAAGGTCAATGGAGGTGTTGCTTGCTGGAGCTAAAGTAGAGGAAACAGAACACAAAGTGGGAGAAACAAGGGCCGCTATGATGCAAATCGGGGACTGGGGTTTTCGTCTATCTGGACACCAGCCAATTGATCCCGTCGTAAAAAGGCATGCGGGATCGCAGGTCCTTGTTGATGATGGGGGAGAATATCAAACAGCCAGCAGAGCAATGGCAAGCTGCTAGATAAAGTCACTTGGAGTCCGCAACAGCTTAGCTGGCCGATTCCGAGGAGCTACCAATCATGGCCTGCAGGGGTCTGCCCAGGTCCCCGCACCCCTCCACCATCCACCCTCCACCATGACCATGGCCCGAGTACTAGCTCCAGCGTCATCATTCTAGGCCAGGCCATGATAGGTAAAAACCCCTGAAACTGGCTCTGTACCAGATCAAAAGCAGCGTCTTCGTCCAACGTCAGTAACACGGTCAAATACAAGTAGCCGAATACCCAGCAACCAATCTTCAGCCATGATTTCATCCGACGAACCCAGAAGAAAGTATCAATTCGGGCTCTTTGATGACCTTTAGAACTTCAAATCAATAATAGTGTCCTGTTAAAGTGTCAACTGGCTTGCTAGCAGCTACAGGTATCCTGCCACCTCCTTCTTTTCAAACTTGGTGGGAATATCTAAGTACTCATCATCATGGTAGAGAAGACGCTGTGATCCGAATGCTTCTTAGCATACATAGATAGATACCGATCACGTCTGATCTATTCTCGTCTCACTTCCCAGCACCGTCACTAATCAAACCTCAAGTACACATAAGATAATCAGACAGCATGTATGGACGGCATCAGAACCCGTTGCTCTATTCACCAACTCCCGCAACAACAGCTACTGGGTTGCCAACTCTCGAGGCTATGGTACATAAACTGGGTGGGCAGGCGGAGATTCGATTACAAGTACAGGCCCTCGGGCTCTCCTTCCTGCTTGGTCCGCAGCACCCGCTCCCGGGCAGCTCTGAAATCCGCCATCTGCACCCGCATGCGTCGCTCTCTCAGCGCCAAGAGACCGGCTTCCGAGCAGATGGCCTTGATGTCGGCACCGGACAAGTCATCCTTTTGTGAGATGAACTCGTCCAAGTCCACATCGTCGTTCAAGCTCATCTTGGACGTGTGCAGGGTGAAGATCTTGCGCTTCGTGTTCTGATCGGGGTTCTCAAAGAGAATCTTACGATCAATTCGTCCGGGTCGGATCAGGGCCGGGTCTAGAGTGTCGATCTTGTTGGTGGCCATGATCACCTTCACATCACCACGGTCATCGAAACCGTCCAGCTGGTTCAGCAGCTCCAACATGGTTCGCTGCACCTCACGCTCACCACCTGATGTCGAGTCGTAACGTTTCGTACCGATGGCGTCAATCTCATCGATAAAGACAATAGAGGGCGCGTTCTCACCAGCGACCTGGAAGAGCTGTCGCACAAGTCTCGGACCGTCACCAAGATACTTCTGGATCAGCTCGGAGCCGACGATACGCAGGAAAGTCGCAGACGTCTGGTTGGCAACGGCCTTGGCCAGCAGCGTCTTTCCGGTACCGGGAGCACCGTAGAGAATGACACCCTTGGGAGGCTTGATACCCATCTCCTCGTACAGCTCGGGATGCATCAGTGGCAGCTCCACCGACTCGCGCACTTCCTGAATCTGCTGTTCTAGACCACCGATATCAGCGTACGACTCGGTCGGGGCCTTGTCGAGCTTCATGACATTGACGGCCGGGTCTGTGTCATCAGTAAGAACGCCGACGATAGAGACGCTCTTGTGATGCAGCAGGACGGAAGCACCGGGCTCCAGCAGGTCCTTGTCGACGAAGCTCATGATGCTGACGTAGTACTCGGGACCGGTTGTGCTAGAAACGATGGCGTGGTCGTCATCAATCATCTCCTCGAGGGTGCCGACGCCCATGGGGCTGCCACGCATGTCGTCTACACGGCCACGCTCGTCGGCGTTGCGGTCGGTGCCGGCATCGAGGTCGGACACGGGAGGGCCCGAGTTGTCCTTGGCGGCCTTTGCCTTGCGTAGACGTTCCTGGTTCTCGACATATTCCTCCTCGAGCAGTAGGTGATCGTGGATACGTTGCATGCGTAGTAAGCGCAACTTGCATCGACTCGTCGGGTAGATGGCAGGCAGTTTGGCAGAAGCCGAGGCACCGGCTTGCTTTCTCTTCTTGCGACCGACGCGGGTGGTAGGTCGTGGCGGAGGCTCGTACTTGGGCTTCTCCTTCTGTTGGTGGCCAGGGCATGTCAGTGGATGCAACGAATAAATGCCATCACATGGCGAGCATGGTAGATAAAATGTAGAGGGAGATGAATAGAGAGCATACCTTCTTATCCTTGTCCTGGTTTCCATCGGGGCCACCGCCTCCCATGCCCGACTGGTTTTGACCCTGTGATGAGAGTGTCAGTGAATGACGAAAGCGACTGGCGGGTACGGCTACTAGGAGCTTACCATCTTGCTTCTGCGATGTCCCAATCAAGAGATGCAATGTACTGCTGTGGCGGACTGGAGCAATGAACAAGAAAATGCGCTTGCTGGATGCTGGCGCAAAGTGATGTATGGGTAGTGGTGATGTTGTGGATGTTGATGGATGTTGGTTGTTGGATGGATGCGGACGAGGCAAGGCTGGCTGGCTAGGGCTCTCTCGCTTCCGACCTCAGACCCTCTCAGCTTCCTTCCCTTTCGGAGGTGCGCTGCGTTGTCATCAGGCGTCAGAGGGACGCGATTGCACCTAGACCTGGCTGACCTAAGCACTTGGCCCGAGCTCGAGCTGTTGCAGGTCGAGGCGGGGTACAAGGGTACAAGGCATTTGCCCGCTGATTGCTTTGGAGACCTTGGCCCTTGCCTGTGACAGCATTTGGCTTGAATGGCGACAAGAGAACACTGCAAAAACATAGATGCTGGTAATTGATATAAGCACTACATGTAGAAAGATATGAAGGCCCTTAGAGATCTCCTGCAGTTGTGTCATTGGTTGTGGTTACTATGAATACTGCCACTTTTACCTAGGTAGAAGCTCTACTTGATCCTACCTACGCCAAGATGGAATCTGGTGCCCTCGTCTACATCTCAGTCAACCTAAGAGCAAGTCTCTTAGCATGGAAGATTTAACATTGTTCAATTTGTCTAATGATTCCATCTGCAGCTTATAAAAAAAGCCAGTAGACTTGCATCGGGTATATCGTAGTGCTACCTAAGTACATAGTCTGACCAATCTGCTTAATGCGACCACTCGCCATCGACCTTCTCAAAGTAATCCAAGAACCCCTTGAAGAACTTGACGCCCAGGCCAGGGTCCAAACTGCCCGTCGTCGCGCGCACCGAGTGCATCGACAGCTGCGGCATGCCCGCGTCCGCCGCCTTGACGCCCATGACGCTGCTCAGCGTGGGGCCCACGGTGCCGCCGGACCGCGAGTCGTTGCGGATCATGAACGTCTGCGGCGTGCACGCCGCCAGCTCGCAGACTCTGGTCAGAATGGCCGTCGAGACGGCGTCCGTCGTCATGTGGCCGTTGGAGTCGGCGCAAATCACAATGCCCACGTTGAGGCGCGGCGCGTGGTCGTCGAGGTACTTGCCCACGAAGTTGGGGTTGATCGCGTGCGTCACGTCGGCCGACACCAGGAACGACTGCGCGTAGGTGCGGCCGATAACGCTGGGGCCGTACGAGGTCGATGCCTTCTCGCAGAGGGACTCGACGGCGCGCTCGATCACGAGGGGCAGGAAGTTACCCTTGGCACCCTGGCGAAGAAGGGAGCCGATCTCCTCATCGTCAAATAGTGCCACCATCTTGATGATGCCCTCGTCTTCGCCGGACTCGGCAGCAAGCAGGCCCTCCAAGGCAGCCCAACTGCACAGCTTATCGTCGATGCGGCCGGCCGTGATGAACTCCTTGTCCATTCCAGCGACTGTAGCAGGCTGGAAGTCAAACAACTCCAACTCCCAGTTAACAATCTGAGAGTAATCTTTGATGCCCAGCTCGGAACCGATCAGTTTTACTAGCTTAGGGGGCTGCGTTGCGACGAAAGAGCCCGCCGGGCCCAGAGACTCCTGAGTAGCAGGACTGGATGAAGGGTACAAGTCGGAGTTGTCAAGTCCGATAATCGGCACCGCTTGAGTCTCCTTGTTGTTTGTGCCCATCATACCGACGCCAAAGTGAGGAGCAAGGGTAGGAATTTTGGCAACTGCATCACCAGGTCAGCGTCCGCACATTGCTAGATCTGTAGAATAGGGATACGTACTTGGCCAGCCGAGCTTCACGAGCTTGGCTGTCGTCTTGCCCGAGTCATCGCGCACGATCACTCGGCCACCAATGCTCAGGTCGCGGTCCCACCAGGTCTCGTTCAGCCCGCCAGCGTAGGGCGCAACGCCCAGCTGGAGGTAGCCCGCCTTGTTGGGCTTGTTGCTCACAGGCTTGAGCTTGGCCGTCAAGGCATCGATGTGACCTGCGATCATGGCGACTCCATTGCCCGGCTTGTAGGCCTTCCCGACGGTGAAGGCGATCAACGAGCTGCCGTTGCGTGTAGTGTAGTACTTGCCGCCGGCTTGCACCTTGCCAGTCCAGTCGTCTCTTGCCGGAAGCTAAATCACCACCACTGATTAGTCGAGTCCAATATTATGCCATATGGGATGAGGGTAATCTGCTAACCTCCTTGTAGCCACCCTTGGCCAAGCGGCTCTTGAAGTGGTCGACCGTGTGGAATATGGTCGGATTCTCTTGCAGGAACTCGCAGAAAGGTGTGGTATAGTTCTCGGGCTTGATATCCGCTGCCTTGACAGTCTTGGAAGTAGGGGCTTCTCGGCGGGTTTCACGCTCGGCAGCACGGGTGGTTGATTGCGACATGCTTGCTGCGTTGTCGGCGGCAGCCATGCGAAGGGACAGGTTGGAGCTGCGCTGTCGCAAGAAGTCGGGAGTGTGTCGCGTCATGGTAGAGGCCGGGAAGATTGCAGGTGTCGACAGCTCAATCGATTCACAAGAACACAGAGCAACTAAATAGAGAATAGGAGAGGTTGAGTAATGTTTGAAGGGAGACTGACTTGTTTGGCTTACCACGTGGTTCGCCGTCAATAATGCGAACAGCTATGACCTCGGGTCAGACAGAGCGAGATAAGGCCTTATCAACCCCCTACGATCGCCGCCATCGCTAGGCCGTCCTTCTAAGCCCGCCGATTTAGGCAGCTCGGGATATGCCATGGGGATGCGACGTCGCAGACGAAACCACATGCCAGCAACCAGAGGACTATCAATGGAAATGTCAATTGGTAATTCAAGATTTCGTGATTCTGGTTTGCCTACGATCGAAGTCGAATCCAGAAATAGAAGGTTCCAATTGAATGAGCTTCTGTTTGATTTTAGACCCCTAAGCTGCAGGTGGTTTACGTAAGTAAATTTGGGTGCCACTCACGCCCATCAATTGATACAAGCTCCCCCATATTCCCGGGGAACACGTTCCCTGTTTGCCGGCCAGGCCTTTTCCAGACTTACTTGTTTATTCGCCATCAATTGTGTAATTTTCAAGACAGCTCGAACGCGTTTGTGAGATAGCTGGGAAGCATGTTGCCAATAAGAAATTTGGCAGGCTTGAAAGGTGGTGGAATACAGCTGAATGTCCCTTCACACGAACAATTATCTGGACGGTGGTAAGACCCAATGTCAAGACAGCATATACAAAGTTGACAGCTATGGAATTGGCCAATGGCTGTTCCCTGCTTGAATGTATGGAGATGCAGAAGATGTTGATTTGTCTGCGGGAATACGAGCATGCCACCCACTTGGATATCAGAAAAAGCTCTGCGCTCAAGTAACACAGCAAGATGTACACATTTAGAAGGCTACGAGGTCTCAGCTTCCCCGCAGGGTTCATCACAGACAACATGGTGAAAGGAACAGATGACAAAATTCGGTTTTTGATGTCTCTATGCTTCTAGTAACCCTCGGTCATTGCAACTTGCACGGGGACGGTTGTGTTGCAGATACAACCCGTACTCCTGTCCGAGACATCTCGAGTTGGAAAAAAGAATTGGAATGCGGAAAAAAAGCTCGAGTTGACAGGTGCTGCTTTTTATACCCGCCTAGATTGCTACACCTTGAGGGGGTTTATCCTTTCAAGGTTTGCGAGGCACTCGTAACCTCGATGGCCGTCAATTTACTCACCGAGTTACCAGGAACACAAAGAACATTATCAAGGGGAGCTTACATGATTTGTGAGCCACGGAGAGAGCAGGGAAGTTATCAACCCAGTCTGAAATTTGGTAAGACGATATAGAGCTGAGGTTGCCTCTCTAAATGATCAGTCATCTGATGATTGACTCACCGATAGCGGCTTAAATGCCCTCGTGGCCGGCTATTGATACCCCCATTCAGACTCA
The DNA here is from genome assembly GCA_038363885.1 of Apiospora rasikravindrae. NCBI lineage: Eukaryota > Fungi > Ascomycota > Sordariomycetes > Amphisphaeriales > Apiosporaceae > Apiospora > Apiospora rasikravindrae. Next base: position 249,743 of record JAQQWK010000008.1, read on the forward strand.
GACAGTGAGTGAATATGTGCCACGGAGTTTTGCTCCAGATCTGAAAAAATTCTACGAGCTACCCCTATTTAGGTTTCTGATCATGCTCAAAAGATAGGGGTAGCTCGTCTATTTTTCACGGATACCCTACCCACCCCACTTTACTTCTCCCCTCGGAGCTCATACTTATCAATCAAATAGTTCAGATCAGCCATGATAAGTTCCCTCATCTTCTGACCAGGGAAGTCCAACGAGGTGACAATCATGGTCTGCGCTGCGTAGAGGCGATTACGGTCGTCGGCTTCCTCGCGAGGCTCGCTCGGTGGGTAGTGCTTGAAGTATTCTCGGCGGTACTTCTCGTCCGTCATCTTGTGATGAGCGCACCTCCAGATGCCGACTTCCTTCTCATGATGAGCATAGTAAGCACAGGCATCGTATATGAATACTTCGTCTGTCTGCTCGTCTGTACCGATGTTGGACTCCCACAGGTCGCCATGAATCAACGTCGGCTTGATGGTCCGGCCATCTGCCACGAGGGCATCCAACAGCCTGGGAACAAGCCTGTCCAAGGTGATTTGTATGACATCATCGAACTCCTTCCAGTACCCATTTGCTGTTTTCTCAATCTGGTAGATGTCATTCATGAGCCGCCTAAAGTAAGATGTCCAGTTGCTGTCCCAAGATGTGTTGAGGGGATTCTTCCCGTCGAATGTCGTGCAGTGAAACCCAAACTTCCCCGTTGGCGACTTGCTCTTGTGATGGAACTCTGCAAGCTTCTTTCCAAGGTCTACTGCGTCGGGGAGCTCATGTGTGAGATCCAAGTAGTCGCAGACGAAGAAGTAAGTACCCTTCCTTCCAACGCAGGGACCGCAGCCACGAGGCTTGGGGGCTATGCTGGGCATAGCCGTGTAGATGGCGGACATGGCCTCGTATTCCCCATGGACTCGCTCTGCAGCATCTGGGACGCTTAAAGTCTGCATTGAAGTTAGAGCTGGGAGTTTGTCGTGCCTGGGAGATAGAATGAGGCATACCTTGAGAAAATAGGATCGGTTCGAACCGTCAATGGCCTGGACATCAATTCTCTTGGTCTCTGCCCATAGGGACGTGCCGTACTCATTTACTCCGATTATTTGGTCCCCCTTTTCCAGCACTGAAAGAACATTAGATAGGGATGGTATTTCAGGGTGCAATCTTTCTTACCATCTACAATGGCAGAGTCCAAGTGGTCCAACCCAGCGTTCAGCTTTGCCGCTTGCAGATTGAGTCGAGCGAGGATGGCAATGTCTTCATCGTCATTTGCCTCAGCTCTTGAGGGGAATACTGCAGCTTGTGGCTCAGCCATGGTTGCCCGTTGTCCTCGCTTTCGTATCGAGATGTACGCTCCTCAGATTGAGATAAGAAGGCAGAATCATAGATGGGCATATACGCGTTTTCATACTTGGTTTTATATGGAAGAGCGGGGTAATATGTTGTTATCTGATGGCTGCACAGCTGGATGTAACGAAGAGCCTTGCTTATGTGTGGCTTTATCTTGGGGGCCAGAACAACCGCTGTCCCGGGACAGCCGCCATGCAATCCACGGTCGCGAAGACCCAATTCTAGAACCTCCAACACAGAAGAACAAGTTGCAATAAACCAGACAGTCTTCAAAGTCTCGAAGTATATCATTGCCTCGTTATTGTGATGTGAATTCTTGGGTACTGCATATTGGCTGAGGAACCTGCGAAAAGGGGTTGTTTGATGCGACAAGGCTAATATCAGGGCTCTACGTCAGGCGTGCAACAATGGTTCGTAAAGACACAATCTGACCATCGCGGCATGCCGCGAGGATCGAAACGCGTGAGGATACAACTGACAGAGCCTTTTCAGAAACAGTTTTTCAAATCGAAAAGGAAGACTCAGGCGATCAGTCTGCCACCGCAAACCGCAAGCTCCTCTGCCCAGGAATTTCCTCTCGGCCCTCCGCATCGGTCCACTACAGAGCCCTACACGCATTTGTCCAACGAAGCGTCTGCTCTCCAATCCAATCGTAGCAATATATCAGACTTCCACGGGCAGCTCTTTGCGCACGAACGACCTCTATCGCATCAACAAAAGCGTTCACAAGATAGGCAGGACAATCCATTTGGGCTCACAGTGTTGCATGAGCCCCAAAGTCCCTTCGAAAGATCGGTGGACATAGTATTGATCCATGGGTTAGGTGGTACGAGTCTTCGGACATGGTGTCACAATCGTGACTTGGAATACTTATGGCCCCAGCAATGGCTTCCAAATGAGCCGGGCTTCGAGACGGCCAGAGTCATCACCTACGGATACAATGCGCACTTCTCCTCAAAGAAGGAACACACATCCCTAGCAATCGGCGACTTCGCCAATGATCTCCTATTTCGCATGAAATACGAAGAGCTAGGTGGTCAGCGCCTGGGCGAGGTTCCTATAATTTTCGCAGTCCATTCTATGGGTGGCCTCGTTTTCAAGAAGGCTTTTATTCACGGCCTCTTGAATAATGACTTCCGAGATATGATGGCAATGGTCAAATCGGTTCTGTTTCTCGCCACACCTCACCGTGGGGCCGACTTGGCCGAAACGCTGAACAAGGTGTTGACAAGCTCAATCTTTGGGCACTCGCCAAAGGATTACGTTTCGGAGCTTGCCCGGAGAAGTCCAACTATCAACGAACTGAACGAATCGTTCCGTCACCATGCGTCCAAACTTCAGGTGTTCTCCTTTTACGAAACATTGAGTACAGCTATAGGACCAGTGTCAGCCATGATCTTGGATAGAGACTCTGCTGTGCTTGGGTACCCGGGCGAGATGCCCCAGCCCCTAATCGCCAACCACCATGAGGTATGCAAGTTCAAGGGAGTTGATGACCCAAACTACGCCGCAGTTGTCGGTGCACTTCGTAGTGCCATTAGCGCTGCGATTGCGCAGACCCCTGATACTGGAGTTGAAGAGGACTTAAAGGCTGTTAAAGAGGCTCTCGGAGTATCTGGACCGCCGGAGGATGATATGGCCTTGGCAAGATCGGTGCGAAAGGAGGGTACATGCGAATACTTTCTGAACAGTCGCGAATTCCTAACCTGGCGAAATCTGGAACATTCAGGTTTGCTTTGGGCTCACGCCCATCCAGGCAATGGAAAATCGACTCTTAGCGCATATACCGTGGATCGCCTCTTAGAGCAAGGTGTTGTCTGCGCTTATTACTTCTTCAAGTTCGATCAGCGTGACAAGATTTCGGTCAGCGGCATGCTGCGGTCCTTAGCCCTACAGATGGCACTTGCCTTACCGAACACTTGTCATGAGTTGGCAAAGCTGGCTCGGACCAACGTCAATTTCCTTCGGGCTGATACATCTAGCCTTTGGAAAAGCCTGTTCTTGTCTACAATTGCCAACTCAAGGATCGATAAGGAAGTATTCTGGGTCATCGACGGACTCGATGAGTCCGAATCGAGCAGGAAGGTGATTGAACTCTTATCCGAAATAGGAGTATTCGCTGTGAATATCAGAGTCCTTGTGTTCAGCCGCCCGCACCCGACCATTAGCCAGGCTATGTTGAGAGCTCGCAAGAAAATCGTCATTACGGATGTTGACATCTCGAACAACCAGGAGGATATTCGCATGGCAGTGCTGGAAGACATCGAGTATTTGCCTTCCGATGACGACTTCAAAAAGGAGACCACCGAGGAGATCACAAGAAGATCGCAAGGCAATTTCCTATGGGCAAGTCTGGTTGCGGGCCAGGTCGCGCATTGCCACCGGCAAGAACAAGTACGTAAAATACTCGAAACAACGCCCGACGGCATGGATAACCTCTATGACCGAATGCTTCTTACGGTTTCCAGCCTCGAATCGCCTGAGGATCAAAGTCTCGCGCGTATACTGCTGTCATGGGCAATGTATGCAAGGATGCCTCTGACGGTAGAAGAGTTATCTGAGATCTACCGCCGTGAGCTGGCCTCGCTCATTGAACTCAAACATACCGTGTATCACGTATGCGGTCAATTCGTCATGATTGACACGAACAACAGAGTGACCTTGGTGCACCAGTCAGCTCATGAGTATCTGAGGAAGCAGAAAGACCTCCCATTCTCCCTCGACTCGAAGCAGACTCACGAGGACCTTCTTGGGAAATGCCTGGTGACGCTGTGCGACAAGGACCTGCGCAGAAAAATGGCATCGTTTAAGATTCCCCAATTCTTACAATACGCGGCTACTTCGTGGGCCTTTCATTTGGAGCATTGCTCAAACCAATCAGATCGCATCTTGAACGGGCTGGTGCATTTCTTCAGCGGTACATTCGTGTTGTCATGGATCCAATACCTTGCGATGGGCGGCCACTTGGCTGGTCTGCCTGTAGCGTCCCGGAAACTGATGGCTTACATCGCAAAAGTGCGAAAATGGGATTCCAACCGTCCACCGATGTTGCATCGACTTTCCGACTTGGCGTTGCTTGAGTCGTGGTCTGTCGACCTGTTGAAGATTACGGCTAAGTTCGGGCGGAAGCTGTCGGATGACCCGAGCTTGATCTTCAAGTGCATTCCTGCTTTAAGTCCATCGTCTTCCGCGATAAACCAGAAGTTTGGAGCCAGCTCCTCGACGACGCTTTCGGTCGCGGGTGTAACAAATGAGGAATGGGACGATTGCCTTGTGAGAGTACCCGGAAGTGGCGGTAAAGCACTGCGACTTGCATCGTCTCCCCGTTTCCTAGCCATTGCAGCCGAGACCCCACGAGGCACGTTTTCGCTGTGGGATACGTCTCTATACCGGGAGCGCCAGACTTTCGACATCAAGCAACGGATCACAGACGTCATTTTCTCCAGCTCAGGCTCACTTGTTGCTTGCTGTGGTGCCAATCGCACTTGTGTTTGGAGGGTCGATAGCAACACAGTGGTAGCTGAAGCGAAGAACCCCTTCCGAGAGCGGGCAGTCGGCTTGAAATTTGACGACCACCATAGTCTATACATGATTACTGATATCCGCCATGTATATAGCCTCTCAATTCACGACAGCGAGACACCGACGACTTGGGTGAAGTTGAACTCTGATCTCCTCGCTGAGAAGGACCTTCCACCAGGCGTGTGGCTCGGCACTCCACAGTCTGTTTCTTTCAACAGCGACTGCACCGCCATCGCAATAGTCTACAGGTCGTTTGCCCCAACCGTATGGGCTGTAGACCCGCCACGCGTTGTCGCCCGTTTAAGAAAACTGTCCTCATCAAGTACAGGCCTTTCCGAAACATATACTGGAGGCGAAGCAAGGGTTGTATGGCATCCCGCGGACACCCAAGTCCTTGGAATACATGGAGATGTGTTCAAATGGACGCCATCGGACGATATATATGAGGCTGTGAATGGTGATACTGGATCAATTCCCAATGCCATTGAGTGCAGCCCTAATGGGTTGGTCTTTATCACAGGCGACGCGGAGGGCACCATAAGGATATACGAAGTATCTTCCATGGCGCTTATATACAAGCTATCATCGGAAGACGGTATAAGCCGTATTTCGTTCAGTTCTGACAGCCTCAGATTCTATGACCTTCGCGGGCCTCATTGCAATGTTTGGGAGCCAAACTGCCTTGCTAGACTTGCCGACGCTTCGACAGAGAAATTCAACGATGAAGCAAGCGTCACCGATAGTTTCTGGTCGGATACAGATGACACCCGGAGTACATCAATATCTTTCCCTGCATCTGAGAGCCATACTCAGAGCAAACCCCGGGTGATGGCTCTGGCTCATACGACCGACAATAAGCTGATGGCTTTTTCGAACACTGATGGATCAATGGAGCTTTTCGAGCTGCGCAACAACAAGAATTACGAACTTGAGAAGTCATTATTCGGTATCTTTGAGAAGTTAGAATGGAGCCCCCAAAGTCGTTATCTTGCGCAATCTCAGTCCTATGGAGCGGTAACAGTGCTGAAGGTCTACACTGCCCCAGGATCTGGAGCGGATATCAAAGCCGACAAAGTTTATCACGAGGATAAGTCTCCCGATACGCGCGGAAATACACGACAAATTCTGTTTGCGCCTACAGAGGAGCTGTTACTTGTTTATGGCGAATTCGAGACTCAAGTCATCCGAACTGCTTCAAGCAAAGTTGAAGCCACTTGCCGAACTCCCTCCAATGAAATTGCGATATGGGCAAACCATCCATCCTCGCCAGAGCATCTAATCTACCTGACCATAAACACAGCGACCGTCTACGATTGGTCTTTGCAACAGCATCATACTATGCTGATACCCATTCCCGCTTCCTACCAAGGCCACGATTCGATTACCGTGGACGAAATCTTGCCGAGTTACTGCCGGGGAAAACTGCTTGTTCGGACGACTGCTAATGAGAAAAGCCGTTGCCGACCTGGGTTCGTCGTGATTGCGACCGACGACATAACTATTCGAAGCGATACAGACACTGCCAGCCCGAAGCAGATCGACGCTGTGCACGTCGCACAATCTGTCAGAGATGCGATCGAGTATCCCGTGGGTCTCCTCCATGACGGCCGTATTGTATTCTTGAATGAGTCGATGTGGGTGTGCACGGCACTGTTGGGTGACGTAAAGACTTTGACGAGGCACTTCTTCATCCCCCATGACTGGATTACAAGCGACGGGGCTTTCTTATGTCGTATATCACAGGATGGGGGGTTCTACTGTCCATCCAAGGGCAGAGTGGGAGTTTTGAGGAGTAATTTAGTGTAGGACTTGAGACCAGTGCAGCAGCCTAACGGGTGTCTGGCCTGCCCCACCACAACCCCTCTCCCCTAATAAGAGACCTGGTGCTTCGCCTACTACCAGATCATCATGCAATGTATCTTAGTTGTGCGCCTATTCTATCTACATGTAGATAGAGGTATATATATGCGAACCTTACTTTGGAATATTATATGTTTTCATTAGACATGCAATACGATAATACAGCTTTAGGAACAATTGCCATTGGGCGTAGCATCGCGTCTGCAGTTTTAGCACCAGGCACTGCACCCTGGAGAGCTGTCTGTTCACACTGACTCACAGGAAGGAAGGTCTTGGTGTCCTTAAATTCTTACCCCTTCAACATTATAACAATTTAGGTACTATATATCTTGGTAAGATGCCTGCCTTCATAGCAGCTGCATGACTGCTCACTGCTCGAATCCGCCTTGGTACGTTGTAACTCAGCAACCGATCACGGCAAGTGGACGTCAGCAGGCAATGCACAAATCGACATCCGGGATCATAAATATGCCTTTTATAGACGCGATGACCAATACCTCAAAAGAGGCGATGGTATGGTGCTTTAAATGCACGGGTCTAATAAATCAATTGCAAAAAGAATTCTCCGGTCCTGTGTTGGATGACTCAAACAGGCAACAGTGTGTTTGCCAGTGATAAGCATATCCCGAGTCCATCTCCGTTTGGACAGTTGGAATTGGTACAGATGGGCGCGGTACCTAGCTGCAAGTTGGTTGGATGCCACGAATCCATTGAGGGTTTGGGAATGGCAGGTCGGCCTCCCGCAGCAACACGCATGTTCCACAGCCTCACTCTCTCCAAACGAATCCAGGCATCACCAGGCTCTCTGGCTACGGAGGCCATTAGGCAGCAAGCAGTGAAAACCATGGGTTACATTGCTCCCGAAAGTGAGACCTGTTAGCTCAAGGGTATTCGCAATACTCCGAAAAACAGGCGACTGGTTCATTATCACTGTTTGTCCGATTTACGCCTTCCGTGGGGTTGTCGTCAGTTTGCGCGTTGCCTGGAGTTCAACAAACAGTTGCGTTTACCATCTCGAAATCCTGCATTAGATGATTTCTTCTCTTGAAGCACCTGGAGCCTGTGAATCTGTTTCTCCTACCGTATTACAGCGTCGACATTAAAACAACATCTTCGTTCCGACTTTTAGCTCGACCGCCTGACAAGATGGATATCAAGCACATGTCAGACGACGACCCATATGCTGAGCACTTCAAACTGCTCTTCGCAGCCGCAGAGCGCTCAGCAAGCCGGAAGGGGAGTCTGTGACAGACCACCCACCAGCCCAGCAGTTGATCGCGTCTTTCCTGTGGAAGTTGCAGCTGAGCAGCATGCGACAAGCACCCACGGCCGGGCAGCAGTACATGTCCACGACCCAAGTTCCGGCAGCGTACCCGCCTTGCACTCGTTCGCTGCGCGACCTGGAAGCCCGCGATGATATCCGAGATGAAGCTCGAGACACATCACCGCGGCGTGAAGACGCTGCTCCGGGTCCTGACGCCTCCGGATCGGATGAATGCGGCCATGGCCATAGTCGAGGACCAAGAAGGCACCGCCGTGTTGCTTCAACTGTATCACCTGCCCGAGGTGTCGGTAGTTCCTACCGAGCACATCTTGTACGAGGACCGCGTCTGCGTCTTGAAGGAACCATTCTTCAAGGGCACGACGGATGGCACCTACAGCTTCCGAGTCGACCACGTGAACGACATCATCTGGTTGGCTCCCGATGATGAGCATGTGCCGGCGAAATGGCGACGACAGCAACTGGCCGCTCCGAAAGCGAGCTCAGAAGCACGGATGCGAGGAAACAAAGCCGTCCAGAACAATGACTGGGCCGAGGCAGAACGCCTGTAAGCTTCAGCACCCCCCTCAAACGCCGTGACATTAAGTAAATGAAACTAACTACCTACCGTTCAAGCTACTCGGCTGCTGTCAACTCTGCAGCAACGCTCGAGGAGGCGAGGCTGGCCTGTCTCAACCGGTCGCTCGCCAATCTGAACCTCGGTCGTTTCGAAAACGCATTGTCCGATGCCATGAAGGCGGTTCAAGATGGAAAACCTAACGAGTCCGAGAAGGCGCTCTTCCGAGAAGCCAAAGCGCTCTACGGCATGAAGAGCTACCGGGAGTGCATGCAGAAGCTCGTCGTTTTGACCAAGGAGTTCCCAGACAGCCAGGCCGTAAAGGTCGAGCTGGATCGCGCTCAAGCCCGGTTACGCGAACAGCTGAAGGGACAGTATTCGTTTCGCCGTATGTACAAGGAGGCTCAGGCTGCGATTCCCATCATCGACTGCGCGACCTTCACTGGCCCCGTGGAAGTACGACCGTCCCCTGGACGCGGCCGCGGCTTGTTCACGACAACTGCAGTCGCAGCAAGTGACTTGCTGGTATGCGAAAAGGCCTTTGCGTACTGCTATGCTGGAGACGACAACTCAGAAGGTAATAGCAAGACCACAATATTGATGGACATGGAAACCAGAAACTACGCCGTTGGTGGCCAAGCCGATCTGCTTTCTCAGGTCGTGCAGAAGCTAGCCCAGAACCCCAATTCCTCGAAAGCGTTTCTGGATCTGCACCACGGGGCATACCAAGCTGTATCTGCTGGGGAGGCTGATGACCGACCAATCGTTGATTCGTAAGTAAAGATCACCTTGCGCGATTGAAGACGAGAAACCGGGAGGACTGACGCGGACGTAACTATAGATTCCTCGTGGCCAAGACCATCATGGCCAATGCCTTTGGCACGCCCAGGACCAGCCGTGCCAGCTTCCGAGCCACGGCGTTGGAAACCGAGGGAAGACCCCTTCGACCACGACCTGTGGTATCTGGATCCTGGCGTCTTACCTGAACCATTCCTGTGTCGGGAACTGCCGCCGCAGCTTCATCGGCGACATGCAGATCATACGCGCGACGCGGGACATCCCGGCGGACACCGAGCTGTTCTTCAGCTATAAACAGCCCGAGTCCTTGACCTCCTTTGACGAGACCCAGCAGAGTCTCCAGAACTGGGGCTTTCAGTGCGGGTGCGCGCTCTGCCTCGCGAAGAAGGCGACGTCGGACGACACCCTGAAGCGGCGCAAGGCATTGCTGGCCCAGCTGAAGTACACCATGCGACCTTCAATTGACCCTAGAGCAATCGACACCAAGCGCGCTCTGGCTGTTCTGGAGAAGGTCGAGGCCACCTACGCGGCGCCCGTGAGAACCAACCCAGCTGCTACCGACGCAAGTAGCATGAAGTCCTCCTCGGCCCAGATCACTCCGCGCCTCGAGCTTTGGGACCCCTATTTCGGGCTCGGGGGCCCTTCTGCTGAACATAGGCAAGAAGGCCGAGGCTGTCAAAGTGACAATCAAAGGCTTCGAAGCATTGGGGTTCGTCATCACGGCGACCCCGCCCAAGTTAGGTAATAATGGTCCAAAGAAGAAGGCTGGCAATGGTACCTCGGACTCGCACCCCGAGGCAGGCGCAGGCCAGCTGGTGGTCGAATCGTGGGGGGTGGTGGTCGATTACGTGGTCCCCGCCTTCTTGACGCTCTTCCGCGTATACAGGGCAACCTCGCCGGAGCTTGCGAACAGGGCGCGCGAGTACGCCGCTACCGCTTACAGCATGCTGGTGGGCGAGAAGGAGACGATTTACGATGAGATCCCTGAGCTTCGTTTGTAGCAAAGAGTTGGCTTTCATAAGATGCATTCACTGCTCGGCTGATTGAGAGGAAGTAAGGTTAGGTTGTTGAACACTAGGGTACCTGTAGTGTCAGCTAGCTCCCAGTTCTGGAGGGTGAGACTGGCACTTACAGTGGGGGCGGCGGTTAGACTTAGGGACTCTTGGCCACTAAAGGAAAACCATCTGCAAGGCAATGATCTCGGAACTGAGAGCCGAGTCGCTATATGAGTACGTGCCATTCCGATGAAGTATAACGGAAATTGCAAGTGCCCATTGATTTTCTCCAAAATGTTTCTAAGCATTGGTATAAGATGTTTTACCGTGGTGCCAGTGTATTCTGCATGAATCTTGGCACGCACTCCCAGCGTCAGATATTCAATCACCAATTGACATTCGTGCCTGGCCCAAAACCCCTTTCTACATGGTTGTACGTATGTACCATCACATACATCGCGTTTGGCACCCTGCAATTTTCCATCGTAACCTATCAGTCGCCAATCAAAATTTCCACATCGAGCCTATGGTGACGAGAGCGACGGTCGCCGATTCTCGCCGATTCTAAGCACGCCGCCGACGAGGCTCTGGGCCCCCAACCAAGCTGGAAATTACTGCGTAAGAAATGGCACCTCCCTTTCCTCGCGCGGCTGAGACAAGCAGGAATTGTTACCCTATCTTCGCTCTCATAGGTCCCAACTCTCGAGGTGTGTGGTTCCACCTACCACACCTTACAGGGCTGAAGTAAGCCACTGCTCACCGAGTCACACATAGCTAGACCTAAGGGATGTTTTGCTTTTGATTTGTCACCCTCCGGAAAGGCTAGAAAAGCTGGATATCGTGTTGCAGCATAATCCTTGGGGTTCCTTGGAGTTGGCTTAGTAGATGGCTTGCGGCTGAAAATTTGGTGCCCGCCTCCGGCCATGCCGCCGGCAGATCGTGGTCTTTCTCGGTGGGATGGATAAATACCTGTAGGGATGGATAAGTACATAACCTATACATGGATGGCCAGCCAGACGCTTCTTACTGCTCCATAGCCCCCTAGGTCCCAAGAGACAGGCAGCGTCAGAAACCAGGTTCCCGCTAGTGTGCTAGCAACTGCACGTTTACCATGGCTACTTCCGAAGAAATCAATCCGTCGGAAAATGTCGACGAATTGGGTCATTTCCTTGGAGTCCTCGAATTCAATGACCGCATTTCCTATTTCGAGGACTCCAATCTACGTGGGGGCGCGCGTCAGCAACAGGTCGTCGTCGAGAGCCGCCTTCGAGTTTTGAACAAGGTCATCAAAGAGCTTAAGCGTGCCAAAGAAATTCGAGACTTGATTGGAAAGGAGCGGAATGAAAGCCACCTTGTGAAGCGTCTGGTTGAGAGCCGCTCGGCCTGGGAGAAGTCTGATGAATATCAAGCTGGGATTAAAGGAGGCTTGGTGAACAGCTGGAGCAAGAGGGGGAAACACAACACCAACCCAGATGTCGAGGAATTGGTACAAGTGCGTACTCGACTTCAAACGGCCATCCAGGGCAGACCTACTCCCAATCCCGGTGTCACGCCTCCAGAACGCTCCTCAGAACGCTCCTCAGGGCGCTCCTCAGGACGCTCGCGTGAGCTTCCTAGGTGGATACGAAGGCGATCATCGGCAACTCGATTGTCGCAGGCACAAAACAGCCAAACCCATTTGCCCACAATGAATGAGAACGAAGCAACAGAAACAACGGAAATCAACTATGATGCCGATGAGGACTTCAATGCCTACTTGATCCAGTACAAGAAGTCTGACAACAACGTCGAGCCGTCACAGGTGGAATCTCTCAAATCCACAAGTTTTCCCGACCAGCGCCTTCCCATACGCCAACTTCTGGGCGAGATTAAGGTCGAGAGACCAAATGAGAGTGATCGAACAGGGACAGTGGACCATGCGAAGAAAGCAGACTTATTTCCCGCCCACAATCTTCTCAAGGGCCTCGATCATGCGAACAAGATCAGATACTTTCATTTTCCAGCAAACAACATGGTGGTGAGTAAATGAAGCCAGATATAGGAGCTGTTGTGCTGACTGAGTGTTGATCTTAGTGGTTCGAAGTGAGTTGTTTCCTTTATCACAAGTGTAAAAACCGGTTTCACTGACTGAACCTGAACCAGCGAGCTATTGCACTCTACTATGGAGATGATGGAAAATCTGCTACGCAGGGAAACAAGCCGGACTCAGAAGCCACAAGACAATCCAAGATCAATACCTTCCTAAGATCAGAATACTGGCGTGGGCAGCAGCAAGGCGATCGAGGGGCTCCAGTACATGCGCGTCATATGCGACCTTTGTGCGAGACCATATCGCTGAGTATGCCGGACGCTTATCACTCACAGTACTTTACTAACATCATTGCCAGCCACCGATGACGAAGCTGCCTCACACCCCAAGGATGTCGTACTATTCGTGAGTCGTTGTGAGCGGAATGTATATTTATCACCGCTGACATCTCTCAGATGCCGTTTCTACATTGGGAGACCGACAGGAAGCGACATACCTTTGCAAACTTCATTGATTCTGTGACAGCCAGTCACAAAGCTGACAACGATGACTCGGAAAGAAATACCAGAATCAGCAAGATCAAGAGTAGGGAGGGTCTGGAGAAGCCATCCCGTTTCAGTCACAAGAGGCCAGACCAAAACACTCCTTCGCCGCGACCTTGGGCGGGACTTTTGAGCTCTGTGAAACGAAGCAATACCAAAGGCCATGAAACCGAGCCTACCCAAAATCACCAAGGTGATGCCAAACCTCCATTTACAAGCATCAAAGAGCTCGTTGACAACTTGAATCTCAAGAAGCTTCGGTTGGAAATCGACGAGAACCGTCGAGTCAAATCGCGAGTCCCAGACGACAAGAACAACCGGAATAGGTTAGGACAATACCTGATAGATGCCGCACGACTCTATGAGGGTATTACGAATTATCGGGACAAGAAGCTCCTGCACAAATACCTGCACGCGGACCCTCCTATCCACCCACGACGAACTTTGGTCAGTATAAATCCATACCTTCTCATCCACCTAGCCATAATCCTTTCCTATTCTTTTCAGCAAGTCTAATTTTGGTGAGTACAGGATCAAGCCTACTATTGGAGTCTTAACACAACGCGAGGGCGTGATCGTGACCAAGTCGTTTATCGTGGAACACGAGCGGCCGTCGAGAACCTGCATCAATTTGACATACAGAGGCAGGTTTGGCCAAAGCATGAAGAACAGAAAGATTATTGGACGTCACCTGATAGTCATGAAGATGGTGATCCATGCTGGGCATGCCAAGACAATATCCGGAAGATTTCGAGGTTGATCATGGTCGATCAGCTCTGGTTGTGGGTGCTCGACAAGCACACCATATTGACCTTCTTCCCACGGCGATACGGTACGAACAAGAACGACACCACAGGAGTACACAAGTCGATTCGTATGAGGCTAGAGAGAGTCTCCAAAAGTCGACACCCCGAGCAACAAATGGGATCTGTGTGGGATCTGGCCCTCATCATTTTCGATGAATGTACCAACACATTCTTCGACCGCACCAAGACACTGGATCGCCAACCACAAGTTATTGATGACTTCTCCGAAGCTATCGGTAATGTCGTAAGTAATTATTATTCATGAACTGAATGTATGGTCGTGGCAGCTGACAATGTGAAGACCAACAAACAGACGGTTGCATTTGACACACTGTGGGCCTGGACTGAACAGTGGAAGGCCAATAACTCGATGAAGAGCAAATCAAGGACCACCGACTTGCATGTTGCCTTGTTGGACATCAACCCCGAAGGCAGGCTGCAGCGCGAGATCAAGGACATCATCGAGGAACTTGAGATCATGATTCACATCAACCGCACTCACAAGACGATCCTTGCAAGCTTTATCAATCAGGTCACTCAAATCATGGACCCGAATGGTCGGTTGAAAAGCAGATTTTCCATGACCAAGGTCGACGACGAGCACATCGAAGGAACAGTACCGAACCCTAAGATTAAGCGGGGAAGCCGCAAAGACAGTGAGATGCCGAATAAAGCAGACTACGATCGCTTCGAATCCAAAGGGGCGGAGCTTCTAGGCAAGGTATCTTCAAGGATTGAAGAGCTAGAAGAGTTGAGACGGAGTGCGCAGTCTACATCCGACAGCGTACGAATCCCCCCCGGCGCACCCCCTCGAAGCTTCTCCAGACAGGACTGTTACTAACATACGTTGAATGGCCCAGATCAAGGACCTTCTGGCACTAAAACAGCAACAGGCCAGCGTCGTCCAAGCCTGGCAAGCCACCCAACAGACCGAAGAAACCGTGGCCCAGGGACGATCCATTATGATGTTTACAGTCGTCACAATTGTGTTCGCGCCCCTGTCATTCATGACCAGCGTGTTCGGCATGAATGCGTTTGAATTCAGTCCGAGCCAGAATACTATGAAAATTCTGGACCAACTCAGATATATATGTAAGATAGTGCTACTTGGTTCCTATCGCCTACAATCTTCAATCTTGAGAAGTTACTGACAACCAATACCCATCAGTGCCGGTATCTGCTGCTACCATCCTTGCTGTGCTGTTCCTCGCTTTTAGCCCATATGTGAGAGCGATTGTGAAGGCATGGTACTACCGCATCAGCTCCAAGCTTCTGACGAGGCAAGTTTGGGGCGGCCACTCCCTGTACAAAGTCTGGTACGCGAACAACAGCTGGAGGGGCGAGGTCAAGATCGATAAAGCTCATGCCTATGCGCATAAGAAGAAGGAGGCCGCCCGAGAGGAGGTTTCGAAGGAGCGCTGGGAGAAGAGCCTGCGAGAAAGTCAGAGAAACAGCGGACCGGACAATCAGAGTGGCGGCGGTAGCCACGGCGGCGGTACTGCTGCGAGTACTACCCAAAGAAGCAACAATGAGCAACAAGGCCCTAATAGCACCGTAGCCGACAACGGCATTCCAGTACCCTCCGCAACTGCGGCGAATGGCAATGATGCGAAGGAAGCCCAAGATTACACGGGGTGGAATTCGTTTTGGCGTAGGTTGAGGGGACAAAAAGGGAAGAGTCACGGCTGTGAGAGTGAGAGTGTGAGGTGGTCTAACTACAAAAGGGGGAATGGAGGTCTGAGGGTATGGGTGAAGCAACCTTTGTTGCGCTGGAGAGGAACGCGTGGGGTTGTACGCATCATGATTGGACATAAATACATGCTCTGCCGTGCTTGGAGTGTTCGGTTGATATGACACCATTTCAGAATGATACCCTCCTGTTGTTGTGTAGCCACACTTCGCCAGCACAAAAGGCAATATTTTCCTATCAAAATGAGACAAGAGACGCAGCTATGGGAACCCCGCTCCTCTCCTGTCTGCACAGCGTCAGCGCTAGTATACTACGCAGGCAGTATAATTTGTCCTTCCTGCCATCCATCTTGCCGCAATACTGCCGACCAGCTGGAGCTGGTTGCATCGTCTGACATGCATTGGAGTCTGTCTTTCCGCAATATGCATCGCATATATGCGGGGTAAGATAATGCCCCCCGTGACGGCAATTATAATTCAGCCATGACGGTAGGACTTCGAGAGAGTTTCCCTGGATATTTCTCAACCTGCAAGGCCCTAGATTGAGTCCTGAAACTGCACCAGGAAATTTCTCATTAACATGGCACTACCATTACTAGCCCTTCTGGAAGTGGCGGTAATATTGGTCGGTATTTCCCCTCCCAACAAGAAACCCCGTGATAGACAGGCCTCACACGTCACAGGGTTTCGGACACGTAGTTTACCAGATCGTCTACAACATTTGCTTGTCGCCGCTACGGAGATTCCCGGGCCCGTTGTTGTATACGGCCACCAGCATTCCTTACGACATTGCCTGTGCAAGAGGCGACGCTGTCACGGTCCTGGCTCGTCTGCATGACAAGTACGGACCCGTAGTACGCGTGCGCCCGACGGAGCTTTCCTACATCGACGGCCATGTATGGAAGGACGTGTACGGGTTCCGCTCGGGCAAGGAAGAATGGTTCAAGGGTGACGTGATCCACTACCTCAACGGCGTCCCGGGCATCATCAGTGCCCCTAAAGATGCTCACCGCCGTTACCGTCGCAGCCTGGCGCATGCCTTCTCGAGCCAGGGCCTCCAGGAGCAGGCACCGAGGATAGGAACTCATGTGGACCGGCTGGTCGAGGCCCTGGGCCAACACAGCGAGGCCGGGCCCGTCGATATGGTTCCGTGGCTCAGTTGGGTCACGACCGACATCATCGGCGACCTGGCGTTTGGCGAGAGCTTTGGCTGTCTGGAGAACCAAAAGGAGAATGCCTGGTCGGCCTTGACGTCGAAAATCCTGCGACCAGCCGTAGTGATTGGCATCGCCACCCGCTGGCACATGACCCTGCTGGCGCCGCTGTTGTATCCACGCGACCTGTTCAAGGGCCTGATGTCGACCGGCAAAGACCTCCGAGAAAAGTTGCGGCGGCGGCTCTCGTACAGCGAAAACCGCGGCGACTTCTTCGACCGCATGCTGAAGCACGGCCTGATCGTCGAGGACGAGGCGGCCTTCACAGAGACCAAGGACGGCCAGGAAGGGGTCACGCTCGAGGAGCTGGAGAGCAACGCGCAGGACATGGTCTTTGCGGGGTCCGAGACCACGGCCACGCTGCTCACCAGCACGCTTCACTACCTGATACGCAACCCCGCGGTGCTGTCCAAGGTGACGCAGCTGGTGCGCTCGACGTACCGCCGGGACGACGACATGACCGTGGCGTCCACCGCCCCTGCCGCGCTGCCGTACCTGGACGCCGTGCTGCAGGAGTCGATCCGCATCCACGACCCGGTGCCGATCTTCGCCCCGCGCGTCGCGCCGCGGAACGGGGACACGGTCGACGGCGTCTTCATCCCCGAGGGCACGCGCGTGCACTGCGCCAAGTACGTGGCGTTCCGTTCCGCGGTCAACTTCGCACGGCCGCACGACTTCGTGCCGGAGCGCTGGCTGCCCCCGGGCCAGGGCGGCCGGCCCGCCGAGTTCGCCCACGACAACCGGCACGGCGTGTTCCAGCCCTTCAGCTTCGGCCCGCGGAACTGCATCGGCATGAACCTGGCCAAGGCGGAGATGCACCTGATCCTCGCGAAGCTGCTGTGGCACTTCGACTTCGGTCGCCCGGAGGGGGGCAAGGGTCGGCGAATGGGACAGCTGGGCTACGGGGCAGAAGGTCATGTTCTTGTGGATCAAGCCGCCGATGAAAGTCTCTATTCGGAAGCGGAAAGATCTGGAGGCTGAGAATGTGGTATAACAGGCTCGGGATGGATGGTTCGTGTGCCCCACAAACGAAGGGTTCGTTCGGCGCATATAGCTGACCAGTAGGCAGATATGGGTGGTTCAAAGTCGAGTTGTTTTCACTGCCACTTTCTTCGCAGAGCCATATACCCAAGGGAGCTTACTTATCTAGGTGAAACCGTGTACTCAATAGGTAGACAAGAGTAACCGCCATCCACCAAGAAATGGGACCCCGGGCTTGCCATTGTCGGGAGCCGGAATAGCGCTTTCTCCCTTTGATAGGTAAATTGATCCTGTATTTTACCTTAACAACGCCAACTCCACCTTATAGAATAGTAATGTCAGTTCTCGGAATTGCTTGTAGTATCCGTCGTTCCCAGAGTTCCGTTGGCTCTTCACGCCATCCATGCGTCCATCCCGAAGGTACTTCATGACTCCAATTTCCAATTCCTACTCTTTTGTAGATGTTAGATGCCTGTTTCACATGCCGGAGTATCAGTAGTCTCTCGACAGCAATATATGCGCAAACGACTGGGCCACCCTGCCAACTTTCATCGTCCATAATAGCTGGGATGACTATCGGTCTTGTGCCATCCCAAAGCGCCAATGAGTATCCGGAGTAAATCGATTTTTTCCAAACCCACGTACTTATTAGTGAGACCTTCAGCCGGACAGAACCCGATTCCACACTGCCGAAGGCATTGTGCTTTCCAGCTTTGACTTCGGCATTCAAGACTTCACAATGGAACGTGGACTCTCCGGAGCCTCTGAACAGGGCCTTCGGGAATGGATAGGCGACCCTTGAGTTCTGCGATGCCCATGACCAGGAAGGGCATCGATATGTTGTAGTCTTAGCCCCTGGCCCATCCCGTTGCCAGAGCAAGCCGCTGATGATTGAATTGCGCCACAAACCAGCGAGGTAATCATCGTTACAGTTGGCATGTATGGCTTCAGCAAGAGCGCTAATTGCAACCAGCTTATCACCGTCGTACGTGAGCTTTCCTCTTGTATACGCTGGCACTGTGGTTCCATACCAGACTCGAATGACGTCTTCCGTGGAGAGAGGCCTCGCAGCGAGACCAGTCGGAAACACTTTTGTTTCTTCTCTAATCTTTGGTGTCATCCACAGCCTGTCGAGTCCGTCTTCAGTCTTGAGGCCATGCTCGCACTGCCACAGAAGCTGACAGTCAGTGTAGTAGAGATTGCGCGGCGAGAGGGCGCGTTCTTGGAAACACCAAGCGCGACGTGAAAGCGGTCCTGACCTCAGATGACTGCACAGCAACCACATCAAGGAATATCCAGGTGATGTTTCGAAGTAGAGCTGACTTTGCCGGCCATCGCTTAGTTCACAGTCAATGCGACCAAGTCCTTTGCCGGCAAGGCGAGTTGTGGAATGCGTATCGAAAATACCGTCGTAGGAGGGGCTGCTCGACGAGGCCGAGATAGTGATCTGCGAGCCGGCATAGATGCCGCCCATTTGTGAACCTTCTGACTCCCAGTCATCCTTGTCGTCCTGCACGATGCATAACGCATCAATCCAAATATAGCGGAGGCCAAGCTTCTCGGTGATGAAAAGCGCATCCAATAGTGTTTTAGGCAACGACGACCTAGCAAAGCCCTTGGTTCTGGAGTTCAGGTTCGCCTTGGTGGTGAGCCATGCCGCACCCTGACCCTGACCCCAGCAGTAGCTCAATGCCGCATAGTGGTAGGTTTCGGAAGGCTGTGGCTGGGCCAATACCACCTCTTCTGGCCGGCACGCTTCACTTCTAAGGTCTATTAACCTTCTTGGTAGCTTGGGTACCAGCTTTGAAGGTGATAGTTCGGTGTCGCGCTCTGGGGTCCGTCCGCAGCGGTGGCTCAGAACGCATTCTTTAAGCCACCCCCTGGCGACCACGAACGACTCATCGGACTTCGTGGTCGTCAGCCGCTGTCTGTACTTGATGCCGTAATCTACTGCTGGGTCGAACTCGTTGGTAAACACATACCAAGTTCTTATTTCCTTACTATATCAGCCTCTTTCCAATTAAAAACGAGACCGGGTGTATCTTACCCCTGCTTGACTATGTTCCCATTATTCGAATCAACAGCCCTGACCACCGAATCGTCCAAGATGACGTCGAAGCTCTGATTGGCATTGTCAAGTAGCCATGTTGACCCGAGGGCAGTAGAAATCTTTAAGCAAATGGCACAATGATATGTCGTATCAAATAGAGTGCGTAGGTCATGGTGCCGAAGGCCACGTTTCAGGCTCTGAGGATTGATGCGACGGCAAGCTTCGCAGAAATCCTTGGCGGGAGGCACATCGTCAAAGACCATTTTGGGTATGTGCCATGTATCGGAGTCATCTGAACCCGTTGTGGTGAATGAAGGTGAGCTGGGGGTTGTGAACGGAATGCCATGGATGCTGTCCCTCCTCCCCGCCCTCCGGAATGGAGGCGACATGGGCTTCCGTTTGCTCTCGTAAAATGGTCTGTCGTCGTTCAAGTAGGCTCCCATTTCTCCCTCCCAAACTGTACAGTGTTGTTCCGGCCCAAGCCCAACGAAGGCTTGCCAGTCGACTTCTGCCCTCCATAATCCATGTGGCGAGACCGACTTCGGTCTAAAATCCCAATCCACAGGTCGCTCCTGTGGATACCAGATTGTATTCCTTGATGGTGAGTAGTCCTATACAGACGTCAGCTCTGTTTTCTCGTTCAGTGTCTCAGGACCGCCTGGAAGCACATTGACAGTATGATGTTTCCCGCTTGCTCTCGTGCTCCTGTGTATCCTCTCCAAAAATGCTTCGTACCAATCCATTGATTGAAAAAGGCAATTCCTCTTGCCAGTAAGGTAGTTCTTTTTGCCAGGCTCCACCCTCTCGTATATCCTCGTGAAAAACGACATTGTCTGAATTAGCGGCTGATCTCCCACTCTGAGTAGCGAGGTTGGCTTGCTAAAGGTAATATAGTCGTTGACATGGCTTGGGACATATTACCGTGCTGACCAGCCAGGGGTGGTATGGTTTGATGTGCATGTTGGCCCATGTATGCTCCGAGTGGGCGTCTGCAACCACTCATCCTCCTCCTTGACATCATCCCTGCGACCCTACATATCTCGATGGCCGGCAGTTGCAAAAAATAATGCATCTCTTGAAGACTATGAGGACTATATGAAATGTCTTGCCAGCTGATTGATATGAACATATTTCAATTCAGTCATTAGATCATGTTATCAGCCCTTAAAAAGAGCTCAATTGTGGGTGTATATATTGACGAGCCCACATGAAGATAATCGCACCCGTCATCAAACGAGCGTGGCTAGGGTTACGCATGGATTGCTGGCACTCCTTACACGTTTCTAAATCATTATAGCTTGCAAGTTATCAGAGATAGTTCATCGCAAATAAGTGTTAGTGGTATAAGATAGTTGGTAAGCCTCTAGATAGGGACCCGCCAGGCCTCGCATATATCCCTTGACCCCCTATTGTCATATCTTTTTTACACTTAGTACCCAACGTAAATCCATCCCCAGAAGAAACCGCCACTCCCACCCCATATGTCGCAACCTCGAGGACCATCGCATTCGTGGTTGTGCACAGGACCTTCCTGCCTTGCACCCGATCCGATAGTCGGCCTTGACGGCAAACGAGGAGCTGAGGATGCCGGTCTAGCCGGTCGTTTGTATGCCGTCGGTGAGTCACTGGCCGACAACTTTGGGCAAGGTCTTGCTGGCAGTCTCGGGGTTCTTGACCTCAACAGTATCAACCGTAATTTCCCATTTGGTTCCGTCTGCGAGTACACATTCCCATTTGGGCTCGTCCTCTGGGATTTGCGTCAGGGGACGACAGATTGGTTCTGCGCTGTCCTGGTTCTCTTCGGCCAAACTGAGAAGTTTCGCCTTGGCGTGACCCTTGCGAGGGTGAAATCCCGGAATTTGTTCGACGATCTTGCCCAAGCCCTTTGACATAAAGCCTGACAGAAGATCGAGGAAAGGATTGGCCTCTATGCCCATACTGGACTTGGGCTCGAGGGGCTTGGTCTGGAGGGCGTTGTGGTCAATAGCCCGCGCCAGCGAGCCACCAGCCATGGCTGTGATGGCGACCAACGCGAGGTCACTGATCTTGGTAGGCTTCATGACGCGTATTTGTTGATAAGTGCTTGGAGTGAGTGAGTCCAGAAAGGAGGAGGCTCAGGAGTGTGTGGATTGGAATTTTGGTGGTGAAGGACAATTCATCCGAACAGCTTCCAGACGGGAATCTGGCGACTATTTATAGATGATCTTATGCTCGAGTTAGATCCAGTTTCTGGGGAGGCCATATCGAGCGTATCCATGGGCATGCTGAAGATAACCTTTTTCTTTTCAGTCCCTGTGTGTGTTGGGTTGGGTTTGTGTCGATTGTCTCTACTGGCCTGCCGGTATGAGTCGAAAGGTAAAAAAAAGAAAAAGAAAACAGGCAAGTAACGAAACCAGTCCTCTGGTAATCCTTAAAAGTAAAATTTTTCATTCGCAACATAATGCTCAGTTCTTCTCTGTGGTCATCAAACCCAACAAGCATTACCTGCCCAAGACACACCAAACGAAGTGCCATGATCATCACCTATTACTTTGGTCAGCTTTGGGGGTCACGTTCTGGCCAGCTGGTTCCGTGCACAGGCCAACAAGACCACGAAGAACCAAAACCCTCTCCCCTCCCACCCCTTGACCCAGAGTTTCAATCATCGAACATCTTTCTTCCACTCTTGCTCGGCGATGACATCGAAGCAAACAAGAACCGTTCGAGACTGTAGGCCATGAATGCGCATTCATTCCGAAGCCTCGGCCCTGGCCGCCTGGGCAAGATGCTGCCTGCTTCTCTGGACCATGGGGGCCACACCCATTTTGGCCCTAAAGTTCAGCTCCTGCAAGCCACCGGCAGCTGAACACATTCAAAGAGGTTTCGCGCAAATCAAAGGCGTGTCGGCCGTGACAGGCTAGCCCGAACGTTACCGTCTGCTGGAACAGTGGGAAAAGGAATAACCAGGGCTCTCTGATTATTGCCTGGGTGCCTTTCCAGGGCTGGGGGATATGCCAGCCGCAATCCGCACTCTGAGCCAGCGACCGTAAAGGAACACCAAAAACCACCCCAAAGCCCGGTCGCTCTCCACGCTCTCTCTTTCGTCTTCACTTCTCGTCAAACGTCTGTTATGGCTGATCGCATGTGCTGAGCTCCATGGTTTCCGGCGGTGTTCTGTGGCTTTCTTAGCGCCATCGCTCACTGTGCTTCTCATTTGCTGCTCGCTCGTGAAGGGGCTATTCCCAAGCCAATTGATCTGGCTTCCCTTCGGGGTTTCTTGAAAGGCCTCAAATACACCATTCCCTCATCTGTTGCAAGTCTCAACACGCGACAACAGTATCGGTGCGATACCCATTCCTCCGCATTCCTCCGCGGCCCTTTTGCCGGGCCCTGAATAGCGCTGCGCTTGCTTCCCGTGTCACGACGCTTGGCCGAGGCCGGACTGTCGGCTGCAGCACGCCAAAGAGACGATAACCAACTCCATTGGTTCCCTCCTCGAGGTTCTGGGTTGACGTGATGTCGGGCCTTCCCGAAGGTTGGGAGTCGGACTACGATGGCACACGATGGCTATACCGGTACAAGGCTTCGGGGATCGTACAGTATCATTTTCCGAAACCCGGCGACGAGTTCCCCGAGTATGTCGGCTATGGGTTTGCCCCCTTCGACATGGAACCAGAGGAGCGGTTGGCCAGCGAAATGCAAACGAAGCGACGGGATACCCAGAACGGAACCCCGCGCGACGTCGTATCCAATTCGAGCCAGCGTAGGAAGAAACAACCGGCTGAGTTCGATGAAATTGGTGCAACGGGTTATTTTGATCCCGACGGGTTTATGTACCTGGGACCAGGGGGTTATGGCGACATGCTTACAACACCCGAAGAAGAATATGCCAATAAACCGACGGAGATGGAGAACACGTCCGTGGGCATGCAAGGGTCTTCAAATGCGACACGCGTACCAAATCATGGCGAGACTGTTGCGACAAGCAGGGACATTATCACCACGCAAGCCGGAGGCCAAGAACCATTGCTGCCGGTGTCCCAACTCTCGGGCGGACTCGATGCTCCTAGCTCTGCCTCTACAACTGCAACACACATAGCACCACCCCAGTTCATTGCAGAGCTGGCGAGCCAAGATACCCAAAAATGTGCCGACGAGTTAGCACCAATTGAGCTTGATGCATCGCAGTCGTTCACCGGGATTGCTTTGGCTGAACTGTCTTCTGAAGGCCTAAGTGGTCCACCCACAGAAAAAAGTCCAACAAGCACCAATGCCAATAACCATTCCTCGCCAGCGGCTCCTGTACAGCCAGCAGATTCATATCCGCTCGTTTTTGCGTCCTTCTCCTTTAGGCCATTGGAGGGCAATAACCACACCCCGGGCCAGTTACCAAGCAATTCGTCGGTGAAGAGTTCGAGTACCGCTCAACATAACTCGACTATAGCATCTTCCCAAGAAAGCGCACCCTTCCAAGCATGGAAACCAGGGTCAAGCCCCAACGAAGAAGAATCCGCGCAGCCGAAACGATCTTCCTTGGTGTCTGTGGGAAGTTCATTGATGGAATTTCAGAATTTTGAACTCGGCAACCTAGACCAAAGGAGGTACTCCTCCCCAGCAAAAGTGCCAACGTCGGCGATCGCCAGACACCCAACAGTACTGACACCATCCACGGGTCCACGGAGTTCTTCTCGTGAAAGGCCTTGCTCCACACCCGGTATCCGGCATTCCCCCATCCCAACGGTCCTTCGACCCGCAACTCGCTCCGAAAGCCCGTTGAGCCATAGTCAAAATGAGAGCCGTCCACCCAGTTCGAGTCAAGATACCATTCCCTTGAGGGACGCAGATCTGACCCACTGCCCTTCGGTACTCAAGCCTGCGAAATCTCGCCAAAGCCGCCCTCACGCATCAACCATCTCAGGGAACCTTACTGCCGTCCCAGATATCAAGCCAGCTGCGCATGTATCCCCGCCACAGAACTCGGGTGAGATGCACCATACACCAACGAAGGAGCATCATGACGGTGAAGAACCACTTCGAATGCCTGACTTCCCGGACTACAATGACGACTACCACCCCCATCTCCACCGTGTCAACACTATGCCAGGCCAACTGCCTCCTCAGTCTCATGTTCCCTCCTCTAGACCGTCTGGACTCGGACCGGGCTTCTACGTCTTCCATGAGATCAAACCAGGAAAAGATCCGTTAGAGTCAGAGCCGAGTCAGGTTGGGGAAGCCCAAGAGCTATCGACCACAGAAAGACCTGTTGAGTTATCGTCAGATCCAGTCATCTCAATCGACACCAGTCCAACGCAGGTCGCCCCAGAGCATACCCAGCAAGCTCAAGCTACAGCTGAACCTGGGAACTCTGCAGAGCATGTGACTACTCCGGAGTCTCCTAGTCAGATCAATAGTAGCAACGCCGCAACCAGTCAACTCCAACCCTCCCCATCTTCCCATATCAATGAAACAGTTCATGGGGATACTCAATCCGCAGCTTTGAAGCCTCCGACACCAACTGTCACCAGTGATGGACCACAAACGTCGGCAACGAACCTGGCCTCCGATCTGATAAGCCCGGCGAGTGGGAGTGCGGCAAAGCCGAATCAACCGTCCCAGACCAATCATATAGGGAGCCCTGCTACTACCAACGCAGGAACCGTCAGCAGCGGTTCTTTATTAGGCTCTACTGTAGCTGATTCGACACCCAGCTCCACGTCTCTGCCTCAGAAACCTGCGATGAATACGGCGGCACCGTATCAGACGCCATCAGGGACACATGTGCCTCTTCACGCACCAGAAGATGGGCCCGGAAGTCAGCCTCAAGCCCATGCACCTTTCCATTCGACGATATCTCAAAGCCATGGTACGGCCCAAGGGTTACAGCACTCCAAGCCTCCGTCCACGCCTCCCTCGCAAGGCAGACCGCAGCAGGCATATACGTCACAACCATCGGCGATGACAACGGAACGGCCACCGGCTTTTCACCAGGAGAAGCCACCGAAGAGCGATTTGGCGCAGCAGGTCCAGCAACCTCCCCACAGTCCTCAGAAGCCAGCTGTGACAGGTAAACCCAATGGCGAAGTACCTCAGGGGCAAGGCCCATCTCCTGTCCAGCAGGCCATTATTGGGACGCCAAATACATTATCGACGAGACCTACGTCGGAACACTCGCAATACTCACAATGGCCATCGTCCATGACATTGCCGGCATCTGTGGTACAAAGCCAAGTGTCATCCCCGGCAGCCTCGATTGCTTCGCTCTACCAAGCTCCAACACCAACGTCTACTTCAGGCTTCAGCTCCTTCCAGTCAATCATGAGCTCGGCGCATAGTTCTCCGGGGATCACCGGGCAGACGCCAATGCAACATCATCAACATACTGGTGCTCCAACAAAGCCCCCCGTTATCCACGCGCATACTGCCCCGCCAGCGCCCTTCCCGCCCCAAGCTCCAACCGCCGTGCACCGTCCTCCAGGCACTCATCAGACGGGTAGCAAACCGCATGGTCCGAGTAACGGCAATTCATTAGGGACCGGCGGTCCATCCAGCCATTCTGCGCCAATACAACAAATGATGCAAAAGCCACCGCAGGGCATCCAGACACATCCCACGCCTCATCCTTCGGGCAACCAGTACACGGTGCCCCCGAAACCTCAGCAGCTTCCAGGATCTAGCCATGTGGGACAAGCAACATCCCAAATGCCCACACAACACCCTGTTCAACAACAACAACTACTACATCAACAGCCACAATTGCAACCTCAACCTGCACCAGCGAACCTCCCGCAATGGAGCAACATACAGAGCCAATGGAACGCACATCCTCATTCTCCACAAGGGCAAGCAATGCACTCGCCGCATAACACTCAGCCATCGCATGCTCAACAACCAGGCCACAGCCATACGCCTCCGATTACAGGGCATCAAAGCGTTAGCACGCCAGTGAATGCTCCGCAGAACCAACAAGCCCAGGCACCGTATCAGGCCCAGAGTCCGTCCACTGCAAGCCCGGCGGCATCCCTAAGCAATGTTGGCCAAGATATGAAGAAGTGGGCAAAGAAGATGTGGAAGAGCCCGGCCTTTCAGCAGACGACCGCCGTTATTGGAGGTGCGCTGATGGCGGAGTCGATGGGCGGTGACGGCGTCGCCGGCGCAATGGCTGCATCCCAGATCTACAACACCTCACAAGCTCAGCAGCAGCCAGGCCAGCAGCCCCCCGCGGCCACAGCGGCCGCCGCATGTGCATGCGCAGACTGCTCCTGCGCAAGGCCAGGGCCTACCCGGCCCGCGCCCAAACATGCAGCCTGTCCCACAGGCAGTATCGGACTTCCAGCCAGGTAATGTGCAGGCTCCCAGTCGGCCGTATACGGTCCAGAACCCCTCTATGCAAGGTGCGCCGATGCAGATGCAACAACGCCCGCCCGCCCAAGCTCCCATGATGAGCCCATCTCAGGGGCAACAACGGCAGTATGTGATGAGCCAGCCACCACCGCCAACACAAGGTCAATACTTCGCCAGTCAGCAGCCACAATATATCCCACCTCCGGAACAGACCATCATCAACCAGCAGCAGACCATCAATCAAAACTTCACACTGAATAGTGACAGCAACGTGGATGCCGGAAGTGGATCATCAATGACAGCCTACTCTCAACAACCAACAGTGGTACAAAACAACCAGGTCATTTATGAGAACAGCTCGGCGGCATCTGACTCGTACTTTACACAACCGCCAGCTGCGACACCCGGCACCGGCAACGAGGTCAACATCACGAACATCAACATCGAGAACAATGTGAACAATGCGCAATACACGCAGATTGACTCCTCAGCTACCTACAACGACAATTCGGCAGTGACAACAACAATGGACGTGTACGGTGTCAACAACAACAACTTGCCAGCGGCTGACTACAACACTACAACGATGGATTACAACGCGGCAGCGACGGACTACAGCACCACAACGACAGATTACAACATGGCAGCGACCGATTACAATAGCGCCACAGCTTTCAATCTGGACGTCCAGATGCAAACCATGCACACGGCCGCAGACGATGTCTCGACCTTGTACAGCACCGAAAGCCTGGACGCCAGCGAAACTGCTGCTGGCAACGGCGACGCGTGGGCAGCCGCGGCGGCCGTCACTGTGGACTACTCTGGAGGCGACTGGGGCGACGATTGGTATTGAAGCGCACACAACGTTTTGCCAATCTGCGGGTTATGGAAAGAGATAGGCGGGCGTCCTGCATCTGTTTATTGATGTACCTCCCAGAAGAAGTCTGGATTATCCTGGGAAACGTACGTACCTAGGTGGGGGAGTTTGGCGATTATTGCTTTAAACCGGCGGGGACGTAACTCACCGGGTGTGCTTGCCTAAGGTGTCGGAGAAACGGGATAAAGGGGGCAATGGATGGGGAGGATTGGGAGGAAACATGGTTCAGTGGGTTGGCGTTTACTGCCGGTTGCGATTAACGTTTGGGGGATACCTATCATAATGCCTAACAGGATAGTCATTGATTCGAAGTCATCTTCAATGAACGCAATTCATTCATTGATTGGCCTAATTTCCCGCCTACTTGTACGATACGATACCAATTTGTTCGCAGTTACTTAGCAACCGGCATCATATCGGCTACGAAGGGTAAATGTCCCTGAAAGCACCTCAATGCTAAGCTATAAGAACTACACGTTCGTATCTATAGTGTAACGCAGACAAAACCAACGACATGGCAGAATGAAGGCTTCGATAAAGACCACGACTGTGTTCTACACGGGGGGCTTATTCCCGTCAACAAACTAATCTGATATCGTACATTTGTGATACAGGGGTCTTGACTCCAAGATTATCGTCTTGTAATGCCAAGTGTGTGTTAGTCTGAGGGGTGTTTTATTCTCTCTTTTCTTCTTCTTGTACCATCGTATCTCCTTTACTTGAGCTTCTCAAGCGCAAGCGTGGCTTTATCCACCAACTCCCGCGCCCGGTTCAGCTCCGCCTCCGCCTCGCGCGAAGAAGCACTAATAATGCTATCTCCCCCGCGTGCCGCCGCGTCGCCATCCAGGACGTGCGCGACCGAGACCTCGACGCCGCGGACGGCCTTGCGGCCTTCCTCGCGCACTTCTCCCTCCCAGTAGGCGCGGGCGGCCTCCCAGCGCTGCTGCATGCGGCGCATGCTCCAGACGATACCCAGGGCGGCGACGGCGCCGGCCTCGTAGAGTCCCGTCGTCAGCGTGCCGAAGTAGGCGAGGGCGCCGAGCGAGCTGGTGAGGCCCGAGGTGCTCAGGGTCTGCAGGACGAGCTTCTGGGCTAGCGCTTGCAGGGCCGGGATGGTTTCGTTTTGGAGGTAGGACCGCGCCGTGGGGATGCTCGTGGGCCAGCGGGCGATGCTAGGGCCTGCTGCTTTAGTGATGATGTTGTTGCCGAGAGAGGTCGGCTTCGCTTGTTGAACTTCGGACGATATTGATGAAGCTGTCGATGACGAAGGGGCAGGGCTGGTGTAGGTGACGGGGAAACTGTTGGTGGGCACACCGGCCTCTTCGATGCGACCGGCGAGGAAGATGGCGTTCCGCTCGGCGCCGGGCAGGAAGCGCTGGCTGAGGATATCGGTGGTGAGCATGCCCACGTCGTCGACGCGCCAGAACAGCTTCCACCAGCTCAGCTTCCGCCAACGTTGGCTCGTGAACGCGAGGTCCAGCTGCTCTTGCAGCTCGGTGTGCGCCGTCTCGGCCCACTGGGACAGACCCCGCTGGAGGTGGGATGTGCTGGGTTTCGAAGCAGTCGATGATGATGACGATGACAGGGTAGCGGAGAGTTGCCTCGCCTCCTCGCGCTGTATCGAAGCGGAGGCGTTCTGTAGCAGGGATGCGATGAGCCGGCGCACGGGAGGCTTGGTGGCGGTGTCTCCTCCGGCGGTGGAAGTCACATCCTGTTTGAGCCACTCCACGAGCTTCGGCACGTTGCTCTCGTACCACTTGTGCTCATACTCCATGGCATTGCCTATGTCCTTGCGGATTAGGCGGAGGCCGGCTCCCGCGGTCCCCACATCCACCACTGTGAAAGGAAGCGCCGAAGCATCCGCCGGCTGGTAGTCTGGTAAGTTGACCGCGGCCGCGATGACGCTCTCGCTTTCTATCAGTGGGAGTGTCGAGACCGAGCCCGCGCCCAAGATGCCATCGGCGACCAAGAGCGCCTTGTGCACGGGCGTAGTGATCGGGGTGTATCGGCCCGTGTTAGACGTGGGGATGTCCACAGTAGGCACCAGAACGGCGTCTTCGAAAGCGCCCAGCCCTTCGTCCTGCGCAGCGGCATATGGGTTCGTCTCCATGAGGAGCAGCTCCAGTTTGTGCCCGTTCAGCGCTATAGAGGAGACATTGACCTCGTGCAGCAGGCTGCCCCTGGTCATGGACATGGTGCCGAGCTCTTGGTGTTCTTCGGCTCCCACCCGGATGATCATCGGCTGGGCTAAGTTGTGCTGGTCAATCTCTTGCTCCCACTCCTCTTCTGTCTTCAACGGGTCCGCAAGAAGCAGCTTCAGGAGATGTTTGGCCGTCTTGCCGGCCTCCGAGCCGTTCGCCAGACCCAGAATGGCTACTCGTATAGATTCATGGCCGGGCTGCTGGCGCAAGCCGGAGATGGCCAGCTGCAGCCTGGAGAGGTTGACGTAGTTGGCCGCATGCTTCTGTAGATCGAGCAGGATGTGCTCTAGTTCCTTTCGAGGGTCTAGTGCTGTAGTGACACTCTCAATCGAAGCGACCTGAGTCTGAGGTGCGACGGCAGCGGACGTGGCTGTGGACTGGAGGCGGCGCGCAGTGGTGTTGAGAGGTTTCCGCCTCGGGTGTCGCGTGGGGGAGGATCCTGCGGCAGGTCGGGCGGCGTTGCGGGACAGAGAACAGAAGAAGCAGACCGCCTGGCCGTCGGGGCCTGCGGATCGGCTGAGCAGGTTTGCGCCGTCTCTTGCGGCCTTTGCAGGCTGCAATGCCAATCGTGGTGGCATGGCTTTCTGGTTGGCGATTGCCTGGTTGTAATTTTGGGTGGGTTGGAGGAGCTCTCTTTTGGAGCTTTGGTCGCCAATTCGAGCTCAGCGCTTCAGCTCAGTTGCCAGCCCGAGAGTCAAAGCTTGATGGGATGCCAAGGCCGGGGCAGACTAGGATCCCCACCCAGCCATTTCAGGATAAGCGGGCATGCGGCTTTGGGACATCTGGAACAATGAAGATGATCTTTGAGCTGGCAGCATACAGTGCATTTACAATCAATACATGAATACCCCAAGTGATGCAGCAGTTGTAGGAGGAATACACCGGTATTTGTTTCCTTCAAGTGTGATCCGATATTTACCAGTCTCTATTGGTTGCAACGAATACGGGGAAAACAGTTTTCTATTGATGTGCTTAAGTACTGCAACGGGGGGCGCACGCACTAAATCTTTTGTAAGTGATCGCCCATCAATGACGTGACGTAGAAGTTGCCCGTATCTCCAAATTTGGCTGGATCCTCAGGCTTGGATGAGACAAGCCTGTCACAGAGTCTATCTGGAAGTCGAATCTGATATTTCAATGAGGAATCATTTACTACAGGTAGCAGGACAACTCAATTCACTCAAAATATGACCAGAACCATGGCTGCAATACATAGTTCTGTTATCGGTTCTTTATCTAATCGATAAGCATTTGCCGTATGATGTACTTATAGAGCCAAAGAGCGTAAGAGGCCAGCGGGGTCCGCGGTCGGCCATATCGCGTCGCAATTGAACTCCTGACTGCCCACCCAGCCAATCTTACCTAGGTCCCTAGCATCTGCAACCCACGCCAGCAACATGGCATCCACAGCGCATCGCCGACTTCTTCAGGAATATCGCGCCCTGACGAACAACCCCCGGATGGCATCACCGCCGGCCCCGTGAGCGAAGACGACCTCTTGCAATGGGAAGCTCTGATCCAAGGGCCTGAGGGTACTCCCTTCGAAGGCGGCATCTTCCCTGCCGAGCTCAAGTTCCCCAAGGACTATCCGCTGGCACCGCCGACCATGAAGTTCCTCGGCGAGATTTTCCACCCCAATGGTATGTTACGCGATGCTTCAGCACGGCATTTGCTCCTTCCTTACCTATCCTCAATCAGTCTGTTGACTGACAAATGATTTGCTCTAGTATACCCCAGCGGCCTTGTCTGCATCTCCATCCTGCACCCCCTGGCGACGACCCGAACCACTACGAGCACGCGTCAGAGCGCTGGAGCCCCATCCAGTCCGTCGAGAAGATCTTGATCAGCGTTATGAGCATGCTGGCCGAGCCCAACGACGAGAGCCCCGCCAACGTGGAAGCCGCCAAGATGTGGCGCGACCGCAGGGCCGAGTACGAGCAGAAGGTCAAGGACGGCGTCCGGCGCATGCTGGGTCTCTGAGTCTCGGGAAAGGGCAATGGTGATAGGAGAAGCACGCGAGGGTTTCTCATACTGGTTGATTGCCACTCACAAATTCCGGTGCCTACCTATATACAATGTCGCGTGCCGCTGTCTACGAGGAGTTGTGGCCGAGCTTCTTTGTCTCGGATTATTGATACAAAGCATGCATAGCACGGTGTTTATGGTTTTTACGACACAATAATGATTGCATAACTCTATCTGCTGTTTGCCTCCCGTTTCTATTACGTATTTGAGTTTTGAAACTTACCAAGAGTTTCCCTGGTGCCCATAATATATGTTGACCGGCAGCTTATCTCCTGACGCCGTAAATGCTCCCAGACGCGCACCAGAATGCAGTTGCCAGGTGGTTGCTACCTACTACTAGGCGTGTTTCGTATAGGCTGATCGGCGACCATCCGGTGCGGCATGGCTGCGGAGTGGGTCGCGCGCGCGGATATTGAAGCATCGATTTGTAATGGCGTCGGGTCTACACACGTGGTAAGGAGCGGTACTTGCTTTGGAGCTGATGGTGTCCCACCCCGGAATCATTCATATGATATAGTAAGTATCGAAGTTTCCGGGCTCAGGTCTGCCCGGTCGTACAGACAGCTGAATAGTTGATCAACTATCTGCTTGCCGGTCAACCTACCATGCCTAAGCAGACATGCATGATAGATAGCAAGCAACTGTGACAAAGTTGCTGGATAGGTTACGACAATCTTTCTTCATTCATCCTGTCGGAGCGGTAACAGGGCCGATGTGTTTCTGGACGCAATATTCTCGGGATCTTTGGCGTGACGAAGACAACCCCGCCAGATCCCAGGGAGCCTCATCTGTTACTGGTTTAGAGAGAGCTTCCTCCCCCGGCACCCGATCCGGTTTCTGAATTCCCATCTCAAAATATTGTCGGCAATCGAATCGGTTAGTCTGCCAAGGAGCTTGGAATATGTAAGCAGAAGGTACCTACTGTATCAATCGACTTGAGAATATCAAACAACTTCTTTACCATTGGCAGCCGGGCGTGGACAATCCACCCGGTGGGGGGATCTTCTGCCTATGTACATAATGTAAGTACATGCGAAATGCAGGGTGTTACTGGCAGACCGGGGTTTTGACGGGGGTTCGGCCAGCGCAAATGGAACGTTTGCTCCGCCGCGGCCAATCACAACCGTTCGAGATCTAATCAAGACAGTCGATCTTGGAATGTCCGCATCATCGCTTCACAAAGATTTGCCTGCCTACCAGAGTCGCCTCTACTGCGACAGGAGCACGACTTACCACCCATCAACAATGCCACTCACCACTCTACCACTCTCTGCTGCCAGTTGCCCCCCCAGTTAATGCCAAGCTTGGGAAGCTCCAGCCTTTGCCCATAGCTCCGCCGGCCCTCCTGCAAATGCCGGCCACAACCTCCATGCCGTTTCTCTGACATCATCGATGCGTTACAATGGAGTCAACCGCTCAATGGCAACAGCGATCGTGATGGAAAACCGATGCGGCTCGAGCATACATAAACCAGCCGACTGGTCCTCTGCTTCCTGGCCGTGTGCCTGATCTTGTGTTGCTCTAGTTTTAATCCAATCAATTCATCTGATCTTAAACACCATTCCCGTGAAAAGAAAACGAGCCTCCAAAGTCTCGTCATCACGTTCACATGGCATCCAACATTGTATCAGACACGTTCAACAAGGCAAAGACCGCAATGGGTGTACAAGACGCCAAGGCTGCCGAGATGCAGCACGACATCCAAGAGCCCACCAAGGACTCGCGCATCACCAACGACTTCGGTGTCAAGCAGAACAACACGGACGAGTGGTTAAAGGTTTCGAGCAACGATCACACTGGCCCTCATTTGCTTGAGGACACGTCTGGCCGCGAAAAGGTGAATTACCATGTCCCTTAAGCCAATGGCTTTCACACTCGTCTCATTACTGACAACACTCATCAGATCCACCGCTTCGATCATGAGCGTATTCCTGAGCGTGTAGTTCACGCCCGTGGTGCTGGTGCTTTCGGTACTTTCCGCCTGAAGGAGAGCGCCGAAGACGTTACCTTCGCCAATGTACTGACTGACACCTCTCGTGAGACTCCCGTCTTCCTGCGATTCTCTACCGTAGCCGGTAGCAGAGGTTCCGCAGACACCGTTCGCGATGTTCGTGGTTTCGCCGTCAAGTTCTACACCGAGGAGGGCAACTGGGACATTGTCGGCAACAACATCCCCGTCTTCTTCATCCAGGAGGCCATGAAGTTCCCCGACTTCGTCCACTCCGTCAAGCCAGAGCCTCACAACGAAGTTCCCCAAGCTCAAAGTGCCCACAACAACTTCTGGGACTTTGCCAACCTTCACACCGAGTCCACACACATGCAGATGTGGCAGATGTCTGACCGAACCATCCCTCGGTCCTACCGCATGATGCAGGGTTTCGGTGTCAACACCTTCACTCTGGTCAACAAGGCGGGCGAACGCCACTTCGTCAAGTTCCACTTCACCCCTCAACTCGGCGTTCACTCCCTCGTCTGGGATGAGGCCCTGAAGATTGCTGGTCAAGATCCCGACTTCCACCGCAAGGACCTGATGGAGGCCATTGACAACAAGGCCTACCCCAAGTGGGACTTTGGCATCCAGGTCATCCCTGAGGCCGATGAGCACAAGTTCGAATTCGATATCCTCGATGCCACCAAGGTCTGGCCCGAGGAACTCATCCCCGTACGATACATCGGCGAGTTGGAGCTCAACCGCAACATCGATGAGTACTTCACACAGACCGAGCAGGTTGCTTTCTGCACTTCACACATGATCCCGGGTATCGGTCACTCCGATGATCCTCTCCTCCAAGGCCGCAGCTTCTCTTACCAGGACACTCAACTGTCTCGTCTCGGTATTAACTGGGAGGAGCTCCCGATCAACCGTCCTGTATGCCCCGTCATGAACTTCAATCGCGATGGACAGGGACGCCACAAGATCACCAAGGGCACCGTGAACTACTGGCCCAACCGCTTCGACATCCAACCTCCGGCCTCTCACTCTGAGGGTGCCTATGTCGATTTCCCTCAGAAGGTTGAGGGCATCAAGCAACGTGCACGCAGCCCCAAGTTCAAGGAGCACTTCAACCAGGCCCAGCTTTTCCTCAACAGCATGACGCCCCCTGAGCGTGCCCACATGATCGCCGCTTTCTCGTTCGAGCTTGACCATTGCGACGACCCTGTCGTGTACGAGCGCATGGCTCTTCGTCTCGCAGACATCGATCTCGACTTGGCTCAGCAAGTTGCTACCATGGTCGGTGGCCCCGTACCCCAGAAGGAGTTCAGGCCCAACCATGGCAAGAAGGCCAAGGGTCTCAGCCAGACCGAGTTTGCGGCCAAGAAGCCTACCATCGAGAGCCGACGCATCGCCATTATCATCGCCGATGGTTATGACGTCAACGCCTACAACGGCGTCAAGGCCGCCATCACTACCGCTGGTGCCCTGCCTTTCACCATCGCTCCCCGTCGGAGCGAGATCTACCCCGCTGGCTCCGACAAGAAGGCTGGTAGTGGCGTCGTCCCCGACCACCATCTCGAGGGTATGCGATCCACCATGTTCGATGCCATCTTCGTGCCCGGTGGTGCGGAGTCCATCAACACCCTCTCCAAGAGCGGCCGTGCTATCCACTGGGTGCGCGAGGCGTTCGGCCATCTCAAGACGATTGGTGGTACCGGCGAAGCGACCGCGCTGCTCAAGCTCGCCTTCGCTCTCCCCGCTGTTACCATCTCAGAAGACAGCACCGCCCAGGCGTCGTATGGTGTCGTCACCATGGCTAATGTCAGCCCTGAGGGTCTTGGCGAGGCGGTCACTATCGCCAAGGAGGGCGCTAGCTTTGTGCAGAAGTTCTTCTACGAGATCTCGCTGCACCGCAACTTCGATCGTGAGACGGATGGTCTGAGCGTCCAGGTCGCTTACTAGACTACTGCATGTCTCTTGTTGTCGTTGCACACACATTTGTCATTTGTTCGGTGTTTTGGGACTGGGAATACTGCATCTTAGGGTAGTTAGCTTATGACCTTTCATGATATCAAATCGAAATTCATTTCACAATTCACCTCCATGGCCTCATTGACTAGATGTAAAGAAGGACCGAATCTGCGACGCACTAATGCAATCAATTTAGCTGTCACTTTGATGCTAAGCAATTGAGTTTCTCGTGGCATTCGCCATATGAACTTAACATGCTGACGTGGGAACTTTAAAGGAGGCTACTAGCCTACTAGTGCTTCTAGATGTGAAGTCGTCAATCCGGCCGGCCTAGAAGAGCCAGACTCTACTCGATTTTTATCCAAGGGTGTTTTGCCAAGACGTACTTAAGCAGGTTTTGGCCGATTTATCCTTTCACTATATTGCCTACGAGTGTATTCCCTTGATTGCCAAGTACGGTCCAACGCCGGCGACAGCTCGATACTTCTGATTCTGTTGTCAGCTTGGCCAGCTATGAGTCTTGGATGGGCTGAACTCTCATGGGATCGATGAATCCTGACATTTTGATTTGTCCAGAAGCGGTTTACAGTTTTTGGACCGTAGTTGGCGATCAAGGGGATATGCCCTGTGGCTGTAAGCCACCCCTTTTCCGTGAATATGTCGGACTATAGCAACTCGCTGGATAAAAGGAGGCTGGGAGGAGGTTGGGAGCGACGATGCAATGGACATGGGATTTGACCTGATATGGCGGGAGACTCTAGACGGAGAGATATAGATATAGGTACCAAGTGGGCTACTGTAAGATGCATGCATCTGGCTACTGTCGTATTATACAGCCGCTCTGTTTCCACTCCCCATGATGCGCCCGGCAGCCCCCAGCATGCGAATTACCAGATTCAGAAGCTTCGTGGCTACGGCCAGTATCACTTTCTTAGCCAGTTTCGCCGTCGTCCTTGTCGATGCTGATGTTGTTTCATCGAGCCGTGATCACCATGATAGATTTCCGCTTGTTCAGCCCGGATCCCGTGCGGACGGAGACGTGCCGGTAGCGACGACGGTGCAGGCGACTGATGGCTATGCGGATAATAACAACTATGACGCGGTATACCTACAGAGACACAAAGACAAGCATGCTGACGAGACCGTCCTCGGGTCTGCACCAACTGATACAGATAGAAGGGGCATCACCAGAAGCGACCAAGAAGGACACTTGAACCTTGCGGAGGCGACTTCTCGCTCACAAGATCTTCGCTATGGCTCTGCTTTGTATCCTCGGGACACCACTGCCATGGTGACGGTAACCACCACGGTACCATGCAGCAGCGCCAGCAGGTCTTTCGAAGCCGAACAACAACTTCGGGGCTCCTCCTCGATGACGAGCATGGTGACGACGACGATGAATGCCAACAATGCCACCCAACCTGAAGCTACCACTACAAGATGTACGCCCGTCAACTGGACAAACACTTTCGCTTTCACTACGGATGCCGCGTGTCCTACCCCGTACGAGAACGGCACGTATT
Source organism: Apiospora rasikravindrae (assembly GCA_038363885.1). Lineage (NCBI taxonomy): Eukaryota > Fungi > Ascomycota > Sordariomycetes > Amphisphaeriales > Apiosporaceae > Apiospora > Apiospora rasikravindrae. Next base: position 287,276 of record JAQQWK010000008.1, read on the forward strand.
GCGGGTTCGTGAATCCGGAGGATCCTTGTGCCGAGCAGCCAGGGGGTATGTATCGTTTTTTTCTTCCCTTCCTTCCTAGCCTCCCCATGTGATACAATTCCCTGGGTTGTTGGATCACCGCCTTACAAACCTCCGTTTTTCATACCCCTGAAGTATCATTAACTTGCCCCCTTCTTCTCATCTATCAATACCATTCACCCCCTTCCAACACCTCGGTGTGCACGCGATGCAAGCAATGCTGACCCCCCATTTCTTTGCGCAAACTACATAGGCCACGGCCCCCGAATGGACCCCGACACCCCCGAAGTCTTCCTCTCCTACGCCCCCTTCCACAACGCCTCCCTGCGAGCCGCGACACCGGCGGGCTACCGCCTAACCTTTGTCGACCTATACGCCGCCGCCAACGCTCCCCTGCCCCACGACGCGAAAAGCGGCCCAAACAGCCGCAACACCTCGGCGTCGGCCACGCCGCCACCATGCTATATGGGCCACCACCTCCTCGCCGCGTACGACCCCGCCGCCTGCGCCGCCCTCTGCGACGCCGACCCCTCGGGCGCCTGCGCCGCCTTCAACCTCTACGTCGAGCGCCACCCCGCCTGGAACCCGTGGCGCTGCTCCTGCGACCGGCCCCGGGCCGTCACGAACTACAAGTGCGCGCTGTTTTCCGGGGCGGAGGCGGTCGCGGATGCGGGGCGCGCGACCAACTTCGGGCAGGCCATACAGGGAAGCGACTTCGTGCGGAAGATTGCCGGGAGCAATGGGTATGTCAGACTCGGGGCGGGCGGCCGGGAAGGCGGGGCTTGCCAGCAAGGACAGGGACAAAGGGTCGTGTCGACGACGTGGGCGGCTGCGACTACGGTCATGGGTGGTGGTGGCGGCGGCGGACCGTCTTCGTTGGCTCCACCGGTGCCGACCTCCTCCACACGGACCGGCGCTACCACGGCGGCGCCGTCTGCGAGTAGCAGCACAACAGCATCTGCCTCGCGCATCGGGCCCTCGGGGAGTGGTGGACAGGCCCCGTCGGCTTCCCGGGGCGCTACTTACCCTTGTGTGGGCTTGTTGGGCAGGATCGTTGGCGTCGGGGGTTTCATGCTTGTACTGCTCTGGTACATGTAAAACCGCGGAATAAACGATTCATTCGTATCATATTTCCTATCCCAGGGGCCTACTGGGGCCGTTTGGGGAGTTTTATTTAATCATTGGATAGGAAAGCATGGTTTCGTTTTTCACGAAGTTTGCTTCGCGGGGTAACAGGATTGCGGGGGTCAAAGATGCGTGTCTATCGCTTCCGTCAATGCCCAAATGCAAACCGATGGAATGCTTTCTATCATACTTATTAGACAGGGTCAGATCTACTCGCATGCATTCATATCTACGCACGTCACGCTCAAATGAAACTCAACCAAAGTCCATGCGCTCGCTGATGATGATAGCCACAGAAGAAAAAAAAAGCAATTGTCTAGTCCCCCTTGCGTTCCGTGACTAGCAGGGCGTCGGTGCATAAGCTGGCGCGTCCGCGTGCACAGTGCTCGGTCGGGCGACGTGTGACACCGAAAGATGCATGATGCAATAGTCTATCACAATTATCACCTGATAGGCTGATAGGCTTCGCTGCAACACCAAATGGTGTGGCCGACACTGCATACGTCGTGTTGGGTTGTGTGAGGGCCTCACGTTCGTGATGCGGAGTAATCTTGGCCAAGAGCCGAGGTGCTCGGGGTACTTCAGTATCTTCATTTGTCCCCTTTCTTGTTTTGCTCTTGTTTCTTATTAAACTTTGTGGCGCATCATCGACTCGTCTCATCTGTAGCTCATTATCAGAAGCCCGGATACTAACAACCGAAACCTGCAAGAGCGGGATATGTCTGCATTCGACTTAAAGGGGAAGATCGCCATTGTCACTGGCGCTGGGTCTGGTAAGTCTGATTTATTGCTATTTCTATTTCTTCATCTCTGGCAGTCCACTGACCATACATCTAGGCATCAATCATGCCCTAACGGAGCTTTTGTTGGAGGCGGGGTGTTCCGTGGTGATGGCCGACCTACGTCTCAAGCCCGCGGCCCAGGCAACTCTGGAAAGACACCAGCGTTCCGGGAATGAGAGCGGCGATCGGCCCTCTGCCGTCTTCCAGCCTACCGATATGAGCGACTGGGCTCAGATCCGCGCACTCTGGGAGGCGGCGCTGCGAACCTACGGCCGCGTCAACATCGTGGTCAACGGCGCCGGAATCTTCGAGCCCCGCTGGAGCACTTTCTGGAACCTGCCGGGGGGCGGTACCTCTTCTTCATCATTCTCGGAATCCGGCGCCCCCGCCGAGGACGACCCCGACGGCGCTCTGGGCCAGTATAAGACCCTCGCCATCAACACGATGGGGCCCATCCGCCTGGCCCAGATCGCCGTGGCTTATTGGCTAGAGCACCACGAGGTCGAGGGCAATCTGCTCTGGTTCGCCAGCCTGGCCGGGTATCTGCACGGCATGCTCACGCCGCTGTACTTTGCGAGCAAGGCGGCCATCGTCAGCATGGCCAAGTCGCTCGGGGGCCTACGGGAGAGCTGCGGCATTCGGAACTCATGCATCTGCCCTGGTACTGTACATGTACGTGTCACTTGGCACCCTTCATGTGCCTTTCTTCCCTCGACTTTCCTTTCTTTTGTCTCACGTTTTCCACTTCTTACTACACGATAATCGCATACATGTCCATGATGACACTTTATTACCGCCAATCACTGTCCCTATGCCCGTCCACTGCTTCACTAGAAGCAAATCCTTATTTAAATACGACTACAGTCCCCCATGATCGACGAAGACCAAAAACACTTGAACATCCCTCCCGACGAGATCGGCCTGACGCCCAAGGAATGTGCCGAGGTCGCCCTCCGCCTCCTGCAGGAGCCGCAGTACGGCGACGGCAACATCGTCGAGTGCCTCAAGGTCGAGGACGGGCGGGGCGAGCGCGTGACCCGGCTGCGGGAGGTGCCGCTCGAGGCGCTCTACCCGGACGTCCAGGGCGGTGAGATAGGGTCCATCCTGGCCGAGCACGAGAAGCGATTCAAGCAGAGGTTGGGACAGACGGGGATGCGCGGTCGGTTCGAAGAATAGGTAGGTGGGCGGTACGAGGGTGTGGTGATACTTGGGACAAGCGATGCTAATGATGTTCCTCGAGGCGTTGCTGCTTCTTGGTACTCACGATAGGGCGGAGGTTGGCTGGACCGCGCCGGGATAGATTTTATGTGGTGTTCGTATCCTACAGGTGAACATCACACTCGTCTTTGGTGGGACAATATGATACCCCTGAATTTACACTGCATACCACCCCCGAGAAACATCCTAGCCAGTCGACATTTGAAAGATTGCATCTCGGAGTGGGGCCGACCTCAAAAGAAAATCTTCATTCTTATGCTTGAGGCTATCGTCGATGGTCGATCGCTATACAACTTTGCTTATAAATCCCCGAGATGTCACATCTCATTCCTAACCTGGCTGCATGGAGCGTAAGGCTGAAGTTATTATTAGACTGTAGGGCAATGTTGCATCACTAGTTCCATGTGAGATCCGCATCTGGCTAGTCCAAGGGGGCGAGGAGCAGATGGTGCAGTGAGTGTTGTGCTCCTCGCCCCTTGTGTCCCCCATCATACATCAGGCTACAACGAATTTCCTGGAAAGGTGACATGATGCGTGGGTGTAAAAAAAAATCTGAAGAACGCGGCTGAAGACTGGGGTTGGGGCCACGTCCCCTTGTCGATATCATTTATAGGATTAGTGCTGACAAACTGACCCGCTATCACTGGAATTATAAAGCAGGCTACAGTGCTTTTCTGCCCCCATGGGTGGTCATGATAGGCTGTGTAACGAGTTTTCTACACCACCTCATATCCGTAAATGCCCACCAGCCTGGCTTATTGCTATGTACTGTCAATTGATGTCGCACATGATACTATCCATGGCTTAGTTAGAGTATTTCAGGCTAGTTTATAATATAAGTGTGGATTAGACAGTGAAAGAGACGTGTGTGGGCGATACAGAACATTGTTAATGGCTGTTGAAGTCAACGTGGTGTAGGCACGCCCCCTGTTCATATTCAACGTTTACTGCCGATCTCTAACCCATGACAGGTTATAATTCTATATTGAATGCTTGCTTGTTCATAATAGGCTCCGTTACGAGCTCGCTACATTGCTTATAAAAGCCCACCCCGACGTGTTAAGCACTCGTCAATTGACATGCCATGCTTTTCATTTTGCTTCATATTGGCTACCTGGCGAAGGGATTCCCACCAAGATTCTGCATCTAGAAAACCCCCGATACCTTTTGAGTGCTTCCTTGTAACTCTATCACATTCTGTCCCATTGTGTCACCTTGTGTTTACCCCCTGAGCACCCAAAATGACCATCGACGAAGGAAACCATAGCAACAACTTCCACCCAGAGGAAGCCAAGACCAATGGCAAACCCCGAGGCGAGCGACGACGACTTCCCCTCCTGGTCATGTCGGCGTGTCCACTCGCCGGCCACACGTTGCCCGCCCTGCACGTCGCCCGGGAACTGGTCAAAAAGGGCTTCGAGGTCATCTTCATGACGTCGACCGAGTTCCGCGACAACGTGCAGGCCATCGGCGCCGAATGGTCCGAGACAGCCCCGTGCTGGCCGGACGCGGCGGTAGCGGCAGCGCAGCGCGAAAAGATCCCCGTGGGGCCGGCCCGGCTCGTCTTCGACGTCGAGACCGTCTTCCTGAAGCTGATCCCGACCCGCACCGCCGACCTCCGGTCCCTGCTCGAGCGGGTGCGCGAGCGGGACCCGGCGCGCGAGGTCGTCGTCGTGACCGAGACCCTCGCCCTCGCCGTCTTCGCCTTCCAGTACGGCGCGCCGCTTCCGCGGGGCTACGACGCCTTCCCCAAATCCATCGGCCTCAACGTGGTCCCGCTCCTGGTGTCCAGCGTCGACGTCGCGCCCTTCGGCTCGGGCCTCCCGCCGGACGCGACCGAGGCTGGCCGCGCGAGGAACCGGGCCATGGCCGAGGAGCTCCGGGAGGGCCCCTTCAAGAGATTAGTGGCGCTCCACAAGCAGATCTTAACCGACATGGGGTGCACCCGCACGCCCGAGCGGGCGTTGTTCGATGGCTGGCTCGAGTCGTTCGACACTATGTTCCAGATGTGCAGCCCCAGCATGGAGTACCCTCGGTCGGATCTGCATCCCTCGATCCGCTACGCGGGCGCCCTGCCTAAGATGGGCATTAACTCCAACCTTAAGTACCCATCTTGGTGGTCTGAGATCTGGGCCAATGCCGCGCTGCCGGCGGGGTCGCCGGAGAAGAAGTACGTCATTCCCGTCGCGCAGGGGACGTTGGCGGTCGACTACCAAGAAGTCATCATGCCGACCATCAAGGCGCTTGCGGGGCGCGACGACGTGATTGTCATCGCCATGCTGGGCGTCAAGGGCGCTTCTCTGCCGGCGGACTTCGAGATCCCCGCGAACACAAGGGTGGTGGATTACTTTCCGTACGACGCGGCGCTCGAGCACGCCGACCTGTTCGTCTCCAACGGCGGTTACGGGAGCATGACGCACGGCGTCATCAATGGGGTGCCGATGGTGGTCGCGGGCATCACCGAGGACAAAGTTGAGGTTAGTATTTTCAGGTGGCTTGTTTTTAATCTGGAGCAACACATGCAAGATTGGATTTTGGCTAACGTTTTGTCTTTTTCCCTAGGTCACTGCACGAGCGGAATACGCCGGCTTAGCAGTCAATCTCAAAACGCAAACCCCGAGCAGCGAGCAAATCGCCGCCGCCGTCGACAAAGTGCTGGGCAATCCCGACTACAAAGCGGCTGCCGTGCGCCTGATGAAGGAGAACCGGGATATGGACTGCCACACTGTCATTGAGAGGGAGATCTTGCTATACAGCAAGGGGAACTAGCATGCTAATTAGGTAACGCATGATCGATGGGCATGCATTGCTGGCCGCTCAAGGTTGCTAGCAAATAATAGGCAACGGGCGGCGCATATTGAAAATCCAGTCAAAAGTAATTGACGTTGCGCAGAGCGGAGAGGAAGTAAAAAGAGGGGAAGCTAGTACCACTGTAGGTATCAAATATGTAGGAAAAGCGAAAAAAAAGAGGATGCTCAGTATGAGGCTTGAACTCATGGCCTTCGCATTACTTAAGTATTCTGGTGAGAGAATATTAGTACGACGCTCTAACCAACTGAGCTAACCGAGCTTTGGATCCAATCGTTGTGACGACTGGTCGGGTGTTGGTTGTTGAAGATGGGTGAGCTTATGCAGGATCAAGTAGGAAGAAGGCATGCTGCATGCCTACCCATTTTCATCCCAACGCACAGGCCACCACCGATCCTCTGTTACAGCTAGACAGCTCCCAAGTTGGTTCAATCCAAAGCTCTCAGTCTCAACAACACTAATCTGATTCCGAATTGACGAAATGGAGCATGGTAATAAATAACAAGATGACTGCCAGCAATTCAATACCCTCCTACCTGGCTGTGCCCGCCTGGATTGGTAAACCCAAATCCCATTCGTCCATTTCGTAGCCCACCCCCCTGCTGTCATGCGCGGCATAACTGCTTTTGCGACTGTACTCAATCTCCACCTCAGTCTTCTGCGTGATCCCACGGGGTTGGTCGACGCTGGTATTCCGGTCAATCTTGGTCGAAGTCCTACGCAATTCGGCCCTCGATGTGCCTTTCGTCGACACCTCGACTAGTGTCGGCTTGTGGTACAGGTCGCGCAGAAGGATGCGCAAGACCGGGATTGAGGCGGCGACGATCGTAATGGTAGGCTCGGCGCTTGATACGATGGACAGGGTAGCAAGCCTGTATTCGCTGTAGCCCGGTCCAGCCAAAGTCAATATGCCTTTGATTTGCAGGATGGCGAAAATACCAGCCCTGGAGCCAGATCTGGTCAGACAGACATTGTGGAAGGTGCATGCATCATGTTCGCCAAACAGTAGGTAGGCACTTACAGGATACCCAAGCTCATGGCAACCGCCGTACCGATCTTCTCTTGCAGTCTCATCTGGAGCTTCCAGATGATAAGCCAAGGAAATAGTGCAAGAGCGAAATCCATAAAAGCCGATAATGCTGTGAAGTTTTCGCCAGTAAGCAGTTGTCTTGAACACGTGGTTCGCACTCCTTTCTTCCTTCCTATTCTGTTCATTCCGCTACCGCAGTGATAACTGCACCACGGTAACGTGATCTGCCAACACAAACAAGAGAGGGTTAACATACCGATGTTACTTATCTGGAGCGCCAGAAGTATATTCAAGGGGAGGCAAGGGCCAGGGATGCGGCCCACCGCCTGACTATCTTCGGTGGCCTGGCTTTCGCAGATGCGCCTCCATACCATGACGCAATACAATATGGACAAGGAATGCATCGAGATGATGACGAACCAGATGAAGAGCCGCTGGAAACGAGCTTTGGTGTCGATAACACGAAGAAGGGTCAGGGCAAAAGAGGTCTTGCTCCACACTCGCGCGAGGGGGATCGTGACCCCGGAGATCGCCAACAGTATGGCCATATGGGTGGTGTATGATTGTTCGGTGCCAAAGCCAAGGCTCAGCAGGACACTTATGATGGCGTTGTTCACAACGAGAGTCACCTAGCGGTCAAATGTCTTAGAAGAATTCGCGTCGTGGGATCACCACGACCATGAGCCGCTCTACTGACGTTGCCAAACCTGACAAGGTGGCTAGATCTGAAAAGAGGAAAGCCCACGTACCCATGAAAGAGCCAGGAGACTGTCATCCCACCATAGGCCACAACTTCGAGATATCTTGATCCAGAAGCGGAGAACTAGAAAGATCATGGCGACTGTTGTCATCATCCAGAGGGAGCCGTTTACTACGAGCGAAGGGTCTTTGGCGGCATCATGCCTTGGGAATATCGTTGGTTGGGGCATAATAATCGACATGCTGATGTTGATGCACGTTGTCAAGACTTGGTTGAGAATGAGTGACTTGATCGTTCTGAGTGTTCAAGTCTTGAACTAGATCGAAGGAAGAGCGAGATGGCTTAGTATTGAGATTTGCAGTTGCTTATACGAACGAAGCCATGCGTGCAATCGGACAACTGCAGCATCAGATGTCAGCTACGTTAGGTCAGATGTAAGGGGTATTACATGGGTATGCACTGATGTTTGCTTCGGTGGTTCAATGCTATCGGCGCCCTTATTCGGCGCATCACTTCTCGCGATTACCATACTGGCGACATTGCTAATCAGGCACAACACAACTCGGCGACTTGATGTAAAAATCAAAAATAGTACTCTTTAAAATTGTTGACTTTTAGTTCGGTTTGATCGATTCCTAGGGCCATTAAGCAAAAATGACATCAGAAATTGTATCGTTTTTGTTGGTTTCGACCCTCGGTAAAAACCAATATACTCCGTCCCAACTGCCGAGATTGGTCATTGATTAGAAGATCTATTCGAGACTGCGCGCGATGGGAAACCAATATACTATGCAAGGGAGCTTCTTTTATCCCTTTCGCCTTAAATTTGCCCTGATTGCAACCCGATTCGCTACTGCATGTCCTAGTGGAGGAGAAGGTTACGCATCAAGCAAACACTTATGCAGGTTCCCTGTAACAAATTTTCGATAGGCCTGAACCAAGGAAATGAGTGTCATGCAAACTACGCTTCGGCTCATCATGATAAGAGCTCGCATTCCAAGCGATGATATGTTTAAGTCCATCCTTTCTTCAACCGACGTGCCCCCTTGTCCAGCCAGTGAGCCAGTGAGAATATGGCATTTTCTTGGTACAAGGTCGTTATTGCAGTGGCTGCAGCCGCCGCGCCTGTCTATGTATCGTCAACCAGGACTCCTGTCCAATCTATGACGCAATGCCATGCATTGCCCGGAGATCCAGACTGGCCCTCCACACCTGCTTGGGATGCTCTCAACACCACTGTCGGGGGCAGACTAATCAGGACTGTTCCACTCGGAGCCGTATGCCATGATCCTCATTATGATGAGTTAGCCTGCCAAGAACTTCGTGAGTTGACCTTTCCTTGATTTTGTTCTTGATGACTGCCACGTTCGATGACTCACCCGGTTGTGCAGGAGACAAATGGACATTAGCTACTACGCAGTAAGTACCTAATCAAACATATAATACCAACATAGGGGCCGCACTGACAACTGCATTCTGCTAGCTATGAATCGTCTTCCTCAGTCTTGACCACGTACTGGGGAAACGCAAGCTGTGATCCCTGGACAAGTCAACAAAGCCCTTGTGTGCTTGGAAATTATGTCAGCTACGCCGTGGACGTCGGGTCCGCGGAGGACGTCGTCGCAACCGTCAAGTTCGCTCGAGAGCACAACATTCGGTTCCTGGCTCGCAACACAGGCCACGAGTACGTCACAAACTCCACGTGATGCCCCTTAAGCCACACAATACTAACGCTCCATAGCTTCTTCGGGCGGTCTACCGGTGCTGGTGCTATCGCCGCTTGGACGCACCACCTCAAAGACATTACTAAGCTGGACTGGCGTGACGAGACCTACCAAGGTCCGGCTTTCAAGCTCGGGGCCGGCGTTCAGGGTATTGATGCCCTTGCCGCCGCCAAGAAGGAAGGACTCGTCGTTGTCGCTGGGTACTGCAACTCCGTTGGCTTAGCTGGCGGTTGGACACAAGGCACCGGCCACTCCCCGCTGACGACCAATTTTGGTCTCGGTGCGGACCAGACTCTCGAGTTCGACGTTGTGACGGCCAATGGCGAGATCATCAAAGCGTCGAGGAAAGAAAACTCGGATCTCTATTGGGCTCTCAGCGGCGGAGGTAAGTTTGGCAACTCAAACCCACGTATCTAAAATGCAACCCGTCAAAGCTAACTTGGTACGCCGTAGGACCCGGGACATACGGCGTGGTGACCGCTGTGACCATCCGCGCTTACGAGGACCTCCCCGTCGGTGGGATGGGTATCCTCTTCGACCCCACCAACATCAATACCGACAACTACTGGACCGCGCTGCGGAAACTGTACTCCATTCTCCCGACGGTCACGGACGACGGGATGCACATCACGGTCGCGTACAACAGCACCAGTTTTATCATCAGCGGCGTGACGGCCTACAACCAAACCTCGTCAGCCGTCAAGGAGACTATGTCCCCCTTCCTAGACATCCTCGACGCGCTTCAAATACCCTATCAACCGTGGCTCACCGACTCCCCGACGTATCTCGAGCACGCCAGCCAGTACGGCGACGTGCGCGAGGCCACGCTGCGATGGCAGGCGGGCGACCGGCTGATCCCGCGGCGCGTGCTCGAGGACGGCGAGGGATCCGCAGCCTTCGACGACCTCATGGCGGTCCTGCGCGGCCTGTACGACGGCGGCGTCGAGGCGGGCGTGACCGTGATGGCGCCCCGGAACCGCGTCGGCGCCGACAACGCCGTGCACCCGGCCTGGCGCGAGGCCACGGTCCTGCTCGGCATGCTGCACCACTGGGACGGGGCGCCGTCGGCGTGGGACGACATGCTGGCCATGCAGCGGCGGCTCACGGGCATGCTGCCGGAGCTCGAGAGGGTGACGCCGGGGAGCGCGGCGTACGTCAACGAGGGCGACCCGTTCCAGGAGAACTGGAAAGAGGCCTTTTTCGGGCCAAACTACGACCGGCTTCTCGCGATTAAGGACAGGTATGACCCTGAGGGCGTGTTTTACGCGAGGAAGACGGTCGGGAGTGATCGATGGGATGTTACTGAGGACGGAAGAATGTGCCGGGTGTAGCCAGTGATGGAGCGAACCTCGCTGTGGACATCTTAGTTACAATACCACGTGTCGTCTAAACTCCAAGATACGCAGGGGTTGTCATAGGCACCCTGCCGAAAACAGCACTCTGATGAGTTAGGACCTGCCCGCACTCGAAAGATCCAAGGATACTTATCAAAGCTTACGCCAATTCCTAGAGTGTCCATCCGCGCAAGTGTCGTGTCCCGCCCATGTCCAGTTGGCCATTTGAGTTCCAAATGCACGTCGCGCGTGGTATCCCGGAATGGTTGCAGTCGCTAATGGAGCGTACACGAGCTTCCGTTGATCTTTCTAGCGGTTCGGGCTCATACTATCCATCTCCGCCAATCCAACAATTTCTGGGCCGGAGAAGCTCTGGTCAGATACTTCCGGAATCACATTGCCCATGGAGGAAACAGGTTAAAGGGAGGAAGAAGCGCTTGTCCTGGAGGCTGCGTGCTGATCTCATTTCATGATAGCACCACAGCCAGTGAAAGGCTCTAGGGGTTGTGATGGTGCGTAATTTCCAGTACTAAATACATAGGCTACATTGCCCCACCAGGCTAGGCGGCGCGTCAAAGGCTATGCACCCCGCAGTGGTAAGCGCCGACACTTCACGGGATAGAAACACGCTGCTCCACCACCGCAACTGCAAAGCATCTACGCAGTTCTGTGCTCTGGTTTCCACTTCAGCTAGATAGGAATCAGCAGCGGCCTGAGAATCTAAGCAATTTGATCAAGACATCGTTAAAGGCAGAATATGTTAAATCAAGATTTAGAATCATCTGTGGCTTCTATAGCTTGCGCCCTGTATTCTTGTCAGGTCCCCAATGTCCTCTGGGGCCATTGTCTCCTCAACGTCCACGGCATCCCTTCAATCGTTGCGGTGGGTGCCCTCGAGAAGAATGTTTGGGGATGACTCAACTAACACCATATCAGTCCATTGATTTTGTCCTTCCGGGCGATATGTTACCGCGAGGCGCAAAGATCCTCGGCGGACTACCCAGCTTTAGGCCATGTCAAGATCCGGCAACATGTTCCGTAAGCTCGCAGGAGCGGCACACGCCCGCACCCGCCTTTCACCTCCACGTCGACACCTCCGAAATCACGGTTGGTCTCTACCTGCAGTCACAGACCCTTTGGTTTCTTCCAACATTCGACGATACCCTCATCTATCCACAAGCATCTAAACTCCCGCCACAATTCGTGCTTGCCTCCGACCAAGGCTCCCTCCCGCCTTGGCGGCCTGGTCGTGGGTCTGGAGTGTTCAAGTCGAGCAAAGAGGCAGTCATCGTCCCGAAAGCTCACGTGCTTCTGGAAGCGTTTCTGCGCCTCTGTGCCCGCGACTCGGGAAAGCAGATAGGCGCCTTTTCCATGGCCATGGTGGGATACATTGAGCAATATGTTGATGATGATGGACCCCTGGACGCAAGCCAGCTTCCGGAGCCGATCAGAACTTCCTATTGCGAATTAAGGGAGGGAAAGAAGCCGGGTCGTCAGTGGACAAAAGAGTTGAAACAGGCTCTTCAAGTGCCGGAAGAAGAAGACTCCGACGAGGAAGATAATTGATAATGTAAAAGAGTACAATGAAGTATGCATATATAATTATGTTTTAACCTCCAAGGCCAACATATCATGGGCATTATAGCTGTATCACTCGTACAATTGCAAAGTGGAACAATAGTTTTGATTAGATATGCCAGTAGCTTACAGCGGTACGGGGCTGCGTAAGACCAAACTAGAAGGGGGCTAAATCAACGAGGCTCCGCAGTACCTTCTCGACTACTTGGCAACTAATATAGGTTGATTCAGATGATCCCGACAATGGTGGTTCTTAGGAACGGCCCAGTACATAACGGTCTCTTCTGAGCACACCCAGAGGTTTCACGATCGTCAGGAATGGACTTGTGTAAGGACCTCAGAACAGATCATAGACACGCAATAATACAAGGATGGAACGGCACTTGCTTGCACCTAAAATTATCTCGCTATGTGTATTATTCGGTTTGGGTGAATTGTAATACATTCTAATCATGGCCAAGTCTGATCCACTCAGGCACCTCCTGCACCCCCCACCTCTTCTCAGCCGTACCGCCATCACCCCCTTTCCCCTTCCCTTTCTTAGGCGCAGCCGACGCCGCAAGCTCCTCATCCGTCAAGTTCCGCGCCTGAGCGTAAACTTGCTCCAGCGTAGCGTGGCGCTGCTCCACCGTACCATAAAACTCGGCGTCCGCGATGGCGACCCCGGCGTCGGTGGTGACGAAGTTGCCCGTCGGCCGGCGGGCCCCCTGTCCCAGCCCCTTGGGGCTGGCGGCCGACTCCGGGTATAAGGGCGCCTCGTTCGCGATGTCCTGGTACTGCATGCAGGACGCGAAGTGCACGCGCGGGAACGAGGCGAAGTAGGCGTCGTGCTTGGAGTCCATGGCCTGCTGCATGGTGGTGATCTTCTCGCCGTCGGTGCCGTTCCCGCCCGGCGGCGTGAAGACGGACCAGGGATCGCGGCACGTGCCTTCGGCGCACGACTTGGTCACAAGCAGTAAGGCGTTGAGCCGGTTGAGGACGGTCTCGTGCTCGGGCGTGCCGGCCAGATTCGTCACCTCGTAGGGGTCCGCCGCCGTGTCGTATAGCTCCATCTCGCCCGTGCACCAGACCGAGAAGAGCCAGGACTGGCGGTCGCCCAGCATGCGCAGCGTCTTGTAGGTGGTGTTGACGAAGGGGGCGCCGAGCTCCGCGCCGTTGGGGGCCTCGATGGTGCACGAGCCCCAGAACTCGATGTTGAGGGTCTCTTTGCTGTTGCCGTCGCCCGCGTTTAGGCCGGCGCTGCTTCCGGCGGGGTCCTTCCACTGCGGCAGCAGACTCTGGCCGTCGAGGAAGGTCGGCCAGTCCGCCTTGGGGAGACCGGCGATGTCCAGGAAGGTCGGGACTAGGTCCAGGTGCACGCCGGGGATCTGCGACGTCACGTTTTTGGGCACGCCCGGGCCGCGCACGCCGAAGGGGAGGTTGGTGTCCTCGCCGTAGAACAGGGCCTTGCCGCCCGGCAATCTGTGCTGGCCAATGTGATAGCCATTGTCCGAGGTGTAGATCACTAGGAATGAATAATGGGTCAGCCAATAGTCGTGCCAAACGGGGCAAACCGAATCCTAGTCTCCTGCAAGTTCTTCCGTGGTACTAACCGTAAGTGCTATCCAGTTTCCCGTTGGCGTCCAGCATGGCAATGACATCCTCGATGATCTCGTCCAGCCCCTGCAGCGCCTGGGCCCGAGCTCGGAAGGCGCCGTCGGCCGTGTCCATGGTGGACTGGTTCATGAGGGGCAGTGTACCCGGCCAACCGCCGATGCGGTGGTGCTCGTCGTCCGGGTTGTAGTTGGGCGTGCGCGGCGCCTTGGCCTCGGGGAAGAGGTCCATGTGGCGGGCCAGCGGGACCGTCCGGTGCACGTCGTTCTGGACGTGTGGCGCGTAAGGCGCGATCTGCAGGTAGTACGGCTCGTCCTGGGTCACCAGCGATTGTAGGCGGTTGAGGCTGGAGGCACAATGTCAGTGCCGGCATACAGCTGTGCTGGGGGAGGGGTGGCGCTCACGCTTTGGTGCGAACGACGTCGGTGGAATGAAATCCCTTGTAGTAGACCGGACGCTCCCCGTTCTGAGACATGACTGGTACGTTGTAGTAAGTCGTATATGGGTCAAGCTGATCGGGTCATGTGAGCTAATTGATGACCAAGTGAGAGAAGCCCACCGAGAAACTTACCAGGGCATCGACATGATCCCAGCCTTTGGGAGTGATATTCGCGTTGACAACATTGTAGCCATTCAAAAACTTGCCGACATCTAGAATCACACAGTAAGTTTCTACACCAAGTCAACCGTGAGGGCATCGCTCATACACTCAGCTCTGTAACCGGCCTTCTTCAGCCAATGAGGCAGGTAGTCCTCGTCAAGGCCCGCCTGGTGCCATTTGTCGTAGTTGCCTCTATCTTACTGTCAGTTTCCAAGCCCCAGATTATTAGGAATTGGTCCGAGAACTCCTACCCTGGCGCGTGCACATTGGTGACGTTAGTGTTGTGCGCGGCTTGGCCTCTCAGGAACGAGGCGCGACTCGGGCAGCATTGCGCCGTGGTGGCGAAGTGATTGATGAACTCGACGCCCTGGGAGTAGATCTCGCGGTGCAGCACGGACTGGAAGTCGGTTGACCCCAACCGCCGGTCTTGGTCGTCGGACATGATCAAGATGATGCTCGGCTTCGTGGCGGCATCGCCGGCGGCTGCCGAGGCCGCATAGGCCAGGGTTAGGCCACAGATGGATTGGGAAAACCGCATGGCTCAGAAAAGGCCAAGGCTGGTGTTCGGGGGCAGATGGTGATGGGACGGAGAAGGGATGTCGACGCCAAGACAGGATCGAAGCCGTCGGGCTTTATACACGGGAACACCCCCGCGCATCTTCAGCTTCTTCAGGAGAGAGTTGCGAGTCGTCGCAATAACTCACTCACGCACGTGGGATCACATTGTTTATTCGAGACACGGCGGAATCGGCTCCGACTGGCTGCGAGAGTGACCACGACAAGGTGCTGCAGGCCGATCACCGCCACGATGATCCCATCTGCTGACGCGGTGACGTTGCGCTTCTCATTGTTACTGTTCCACTGTCGCTGTTCCTTCAGTCATGTTCCTGTGGGGTATCTAATGCAGATTCACGGCTGAATGCGTTACCCCTGCCTTGCAGTCGACTCGGAAGCGGAAATAAGGATCGGGCTTTGGCCGACAGCAAGGGTAGGGATACTTGGGTTATCTAAAGCTTGATTTTTTAGTTACCGTGCCCGTAACCCAGAATAGATTAACCGTGCTTACCCCTCAAATCAACACACCCTTCGCGAAACACATTTTTAAAGGAAAAAAATTAATAGAAAATTAATACTATAAAATAAAAGTTTATAAAAATTATATACGATTATTTAAGCTTTAAATATTTTAATACGATTTTTAAACTTTTTTATTATTTTTATTTAATATATTAAAAATTTAAAATCTAATTATAATTTTAAAAGATAAAACATAAAGTTTAAGTAAAAATAAAATAACTTATAAATTATTAATTAAAAAAGGAAAAATTATAAAATAATTTTTAACTTTTATATTTTATAAAATTATATAATTATTTATAATTAAATAATAAAATAAAGTTTTATTTAAAAATAAAAAATATAATTAAACTATATTTTATATATATAAATAATAGTTTATTTAAATATTATTAATTTTAAAACCGTATACTTTCATAATTTTTCATTAAAGCGTTAAAATTTGTTTTATATAAAAATCGTATTATTAGTAATTTCCTAAGAAATTTTATTTTAAAATTTTTCTTATTTTTAAAAAATAAACTAAAATATTATATAAAAAAGTTTTAACTTGAAATTTAAATATATTAAAATAAAAGAACTTAATTTTAAAGTATTTAAAAAAAATAAGTTTATAATTTTATTAATTATTTAATTATAACGTTTTTAAAAAGGTGTATATTACACTGTTTTTCGTGTTTCGCGAGGGGTGTGTTGATTTGAGGGGTGAGCACGGTTAGGGCCAGATTTGACCGTCCAACGGCTCCATCCAGCCAAAAGACGAACCTCATCACTGATGTCCGGCTACCTGCGCATCTATCATCACATTTATTCAAGCCAACCCTGAGAGCTATACTGCGTGACCCCAACTTCTTCACCCTATGCTCTCTTCTGTGGCATGACCAAGCGACTGCATTAATTTTACTGCCGCGTCTTCTATCCGGATCATGTTTACCCTCACAGGCAGACTCCTTGTCAAGACCTGTTCCTACTTGCCCGCATCCTACCTAGCGCTTGACACTACCAGCTCGCTGCCGGTGAAGTCCGAACCTCTGTTCGGATCTCCGGCGCTCGAGACCCCAATCCGCCTCCTTCGAATGCCCCGGGAGCGCCGGGGCGCCACCCAGGCTTGCCAGAACCTGCTTGTTGGTGCAAGTGAAGCCATCCAGCACCTCGAGCTCCGCGAGGGTAAACCACCGCGGCATGACGTGCGTCCGGAGCGGGATCAGCAGGATGATGAGCACGGGGAAGCCGATCGCCGCCATGGTCTGCGAGATGGCGACCGTGGCCGCGACGCCGGCGGCCTGCAGGCTGACGAAGCGCCAGATGGCGCGGCGCCGCGCGCGGAGGAGCGGCTCGTCGCGCTGGATGAAGCGGGGCTCGGACATGAGGAAGACGAGGCGGTGGACGATGCTGTTGGACTCGATCGAGCCCCACTGTGATGCCGAGTTAGTGAAATGTAGGCTAAAACAAGACAGGAAGAAGCAGCAGGGGTAAGGAAAACATGCGACTTACGCCAACCACGAAGAAAACGCCGGCAAACAGCGCAGAAGGCATGGTATGCAATACCGTGAGCAACGGCCCGGTCATTGTGCCTATGAGCGCGAGACCCATCAAGAAGTGGGAGACCCGTTGCTCGACCACCGCGGTCGCCTTCACTATCGGACGGCGTATCTCCGTCCCCTCGCCCTCGGTAGTCGAGATGATCTTCACCTCTGTGGTGTACTGCGTAAGGGAGTCGGTATGAACTGGCGCC
Source organism: Apiospora rasikravindrae (assembly GCA_038363885.1). Classification (NCBI taxonomy): domain Eukaryota; kingdom Fungi; phylum Ascomycota; class Sordariomycetes; order Amphisphaeriales; family Apiosporaceae; genus Apiospora; species Apiospora rasikravindrae. The sequence continues at coordinate 304,599 of JAQQWK010000008.1, forward strand.
TGGGGAACTAGGCCGTTCGGCATCGGCAAGCCCAGGATACCGGCGACGAAAGTCGTGCAGCCCAGCAGGAAGAAGTCCCAGTGGAAGCCGCCGGGCTTCTTGAGCGGGAATTGGCGGGCTTGGGCCGTGATGCTGCTGACATTCTACATTCGAGAGTCAGCGAAGGCTTTTCAAGTAAAATTGGTAAGAGGAACAAACGTGATCATAGTAAAACAGCAGCATGAGCAGGAACCCGAAGGGCAGCGCCACGAACACCCACGGGACCGGCAGGGTCCAAAACTCGAGTAGCCAGCCGCGCGGTTGAGTAGGATGGAAGGCTTCTGTGATGGGAACCTTGGAGATGCTTGCGTCTTTGAGCCGTCCTGGTATGTGCGAGAATCCGACCCAGAACAGAGTGGCGAACTAGGAAGAGTCATGTTATCAGTACCAATTATATGGGCTAAGATGCTAGCTTGGAAATCGTTGATAGTACTTACAACATAAGCATAATCTGCTAGGATGCCACGAAACCATGGCTGCCAAACGGTGCTCTGGCCCAACTTTTCTAAGCTGTATATGGAAGCGAAGTAGAGAATGGCAATGATACAGCTCAGGTAGCCCGCAGTCGGTCCTTTTTGGTCGAATTCGTAAACGAGCTCCTCCACTCCCTTGACTAAAGTGCACCGTCAGTTGTGCAACCTCTGCAGCCATTCTGGTTTCTGGCTTCTACTTACTCATATAAATAATGCCTACGTACATCCCGAAACTTTCGCTGGAGAAGTCTGTGACGTAACGCATATAGTCGCACAGATTGAAGACGGCAACGGCCCAATGAAAGACGGCGGCCCAGATACCCGTCCAAGCCATGAAGCTCGGGTAGAGAGACACGTCGTACAGCGAGATAATGTCGTAGATGGTGTAGTTGAAGAGGGAGATCAGCCCCGTAATCCCGACAATTGTCAATGGCTGGACGCCGAGGATACTGAAAACCATGGCCGCCAAGGCCGAGGAGAACAAGGCCTCTGTCACGCCGAAGAACTGTCCTGTTCTCCGATACATGTCCAAGGTATATGCAACAGCTGGGAGTAGACTGCACCGAGGTGTCAGCATGCGTGTGAGGGGCCGCCGGCGTGGTTCCGGGCTACAACGAAGAGAGGTAAAGCAGCAAGCAACTTACTTGACGAAGTACATGCGGATCGTACTGGCGATGGTACGATAGGTGAAGGCGTCGGTGATGTCGCTCCAGTAGTACGGCAGCCGTCGACGGACATCATGGTACATGCCGCGACCAGGCCTCAACATACGGTATTGCCTCCATCCTCGCTCGTTATCGTACGTGTACGACTTGGTCGAGGATTCGCGCTGGAGAGGCAGTTCAGGAGGTTCGAGGCTGTCATTCGGGGCGGAAGTGGTGTCAGACATCTTGCATGCATGAATGAGACAAGCAGAGGTATTTCCGCCAGAGTCTTTGTAGGTAAAATAGTTGACGAGATACGATTATCGAACCGACTTGCAAGCCAGGGTGTCTGGCATCAAGTTGTCCCTAGCAAAACACAGTGGTGGTATTTATACATGTATATCGGATTCCCTCAATCGAAAAGTCATTCCAGACGAACCCATGCAGGTACCTCGTTACGAAGTCGTCCCCCCTTTTCAATCCCTAGTGGCAGCCAGCGCATGCCGTCATAGCCCAAGCTGCGTCTGTCTAATGCTTGGCGTTGCGGGGCTCGCCGCGGGTGAGCCATCCGGATCGGTCGTGCGCGCCGTTTGGGAAATCTGCTCGGGCAGAACAATTGGAGGCTCGGGGCACGCTGATTGGTGCATTTGATACCGGCCCAGGTGCATTCTTCGGGCACACACGCTTGATGACTGGGGTAGTGGTTGCAGGACTAGTGGTAACCGACGCTACTCGGCAACTCGAGTTGTACGAAAAGTCAAGTTGCTTCAGGTCGTCCGGTAATCTGCCAATGATGCTGAATTACGGCTTGTCATAGCTGAGGCTAGTGCTGCAGGACCCCTTTCCGAAGGACGGAGAGAACGGATCTGCCTCGGCTGAACTGTATCTGCCGATCAGCTACATTCTAAGATGCTACTTATCAAACCACACAAGCTCAGACGGTGTCTGCGGTCACGAAGTGACCGATGCATGGGGCTCTCCGACCGTCCCAGCCCAAAGCCTTGGATGTGTGGAGTGTACCATTCAGTGGATCGACTATTGTTAGTGTGTCTGGTCCGAAGGCAGGAAACACCCTTGGTCAATACGAACAGCGATGTAGCGGGCGCCTGGAAGTGAGTTCCGTCAACTTGACTCCCATCTAGAAGATTTGAGCATGTGCTTATAGTAGTAATAATTACGCCATCTGATAAAGGCGCGGTTCCAAGCTTCATGAGGAACTCCGAAAAGAAAGGACTTAGCTCTATCAGGAAAGATTGGAAGAGATTGTGGTAAGATTGATTCACCACTTTTAGGATGTATCCGAGTTTTCATTTTCTCCGGGGGTTGGGGGTGTTCCACCATTGTCGCTTCCGAGTTGCCCCTGCATTGAGTCTCCCGTTTGGGGGCTACTCTAAGGGTCTAGTATTTGGCCTCCGGGTGTTTAGATACACCATGACATAGAGCATGATTAAATTCTTTAGAGCAGCGGCTACCATTCGTTCTGGATCCACGTGTCCCAGAGCGCGGACAGTCCAAGCCTCCCGACCGGGTAGGGCCGCGTCGTCGTCGGGAGCAGCGGTCTTAGTTGCGCCGGGATTATTAGTGTTGAGCTGTAGCAGCGCCGCGCTCACCCGGTTGCTTTGGGCAAGGAGCCGCGCCGAGACGGTCGCATTCTGCAGGTATCGCAGCGCCAGCAGGCAGCCCTTGACGTGGCGCAGTGCTCCTTCGGGTCCAGCTGCGTGTAGCCGAAGAAAACGTCGCTGCGGATCTGCCCGATACCCCACAACTGAGAAGAGTATTAGTTTATGCCTCTCATTCACGATCATAACAAATACGTTGCGGTTCGGAGTGCGTTGGAAGAACTGACAGTGCCCTTGCAGTTGTTGGTCTCGTTCTCCAGAACCACGAACTTGTTGACCCAGCTATTTTTGCTGCTAAGCCAGACGCCACTGACAAGGGCGATGGGATCGCCTGCCGCAGCGGCACCAGGTGGTGTGATCCTAAGGGGACCGTGTAGTCCGTGCCAGTACGGCTCCAATGCCTTGCCCAGGTTGATGTGACCGCTAGCGGTGACATAGGGCGTTAGGAAAATATTGCCAGGCAGATGCATCGAGTCGAAGAATTACCCGAGGAGCTGCATCTCGTGGATGTGTTCCGTCTGATAGCATTTAGAATCGGGCATCGGCCGCGTGACCGGGCTAAACGTATAGTTGTTTCATTCTTTTTCGGGGTTATTGTATCTGTAGATGGGGCTTTCGGGTCACACATTGACATTTCGCCAAAGAGGGAGTTTTTATGCTACCTGAGGATCACCTCCTTGATGTTGCGAGGAGGTCGAAGATAACTTAAATGAAGTAATGGATATGTCGTAGACAGAACCGTGGTACTGTATGACGTCATTTTGTGCTGCACTACGCATAGTACCAAAAAAAAGGGCTTAGCCTATCTCTCTAGGCAGGCTATGCGTACTTCACCTCCACCAACCCCGACCCGTCGCCCGCCGCCAGCACCGCCAAGTACGACGTCGATGAGGTCGTGCACCTCTAGTATCACGAAGGCCGCATCTACAGGGCCTGCACCACGGCGCCGCGAACCAAGGAAGGCCAGCCGGCCGACTGCAACCGATGGGGCGTTGGTCGGCGCCGGCGACGGGTGCGATAGCTTCGCCAATGAGGCCGGCATTGACGTGAATCAGTTCTACCGCTGGAACCCGGACCGCTCCAGCGGCTTCTGGATGGGCCACGGCGAGTGAAAGTTGCTGGGCATTGGCGAACCGCAACAGTATCACGATTTTCCGGGGTGAGGAGTAGCAAGATGAGCACGCAAAAGACCGGACCTGACGGGCGCCAGCGCTCGACGTGATATCAGTTACTTGAATGCTTATGCGAAGTTGAAATAAGGATACCCTTTTATGTCGCTGCTTACCACTGCTGGTGAGGTTCCATCTCATCCATCATTCAAACGACCAGATGAGGCACCGTGGTCCAACTGGAATGGGCTGGGTGAATTTGGCGAGCTCCTAGGCCGTGACCGACTTTAACGGCGTCTTCGCGCCCCAGGTGATATCGAAGTACTCCGACACGAGGGCGAATGCGAGCAAGAGTAGCGACGAACACCATGGGTCGCTGCGAATGATGGTACCGCCCAGCAGGTTGCTCAAGTACTGCATGAGTTTTTAAGGCAAATATATTCCACTGGGGCGGTTCCCTCACGTCAACGAGACGGCCTGAAACATCGGGGAGGGAAGAGAGGAGAGGAGAAGCAAGATCGACATGACTGTAACGAAACTCATCAAGTTGACACCACTATTAACATTTTTAGTTCCCTGGTGGTGGATGGGAGGGAGCCGGCCGAGGGTATCGTCGTATGAAGGGAGGGAGGCACCTAACCTCCTCGATAGCTGTAAAAAGTTTGAAACCCAAAAATCCAACAAAATGGTAACCCAAGAACTCCAATACGCTTACAGATGCTTGTTCGTTGAGATCGTGAAACCTATCTCTAACATCATGAGATAGGCAGCTCCTTCCCACTGAGCCACCTCAGAATACCATCCGCGCATTCCTGCCAGTGCGCATCCATCATGAGATGGTGGCCCGACCCCCGGACAGTCCACATGCGACACGTCTCTACCGAATCCTCGCGCGCGTCCTTCACCGCCGCCGCATACGCATAGGCATTGGACAGTACCATGGCGGGCGGAACCAGCCTATCCACAGATCCAGCAACGCAAAGGACCTTCCGCGCTCCCAGCCCGGACAGGCTGCCGAGGACCTTGCCGGCCTCCCCAAACGGCCACAGCACCGACATCCCCGCCATGGCGCTCTCGTGCTTCGTCTTGCACGTGCGCAGCCACGTGTCCACGACGGCGTCCTCGGTCTCGTCGCTGAAAAAGGCGGCGCGCGCCTGCGTGCGCGTCCGCACCAGGCACCGCTCGCTCAGGATGAAGGGGCGGTGCAGGGCCCCGCGCGACGCCTCGGCGCGCTCCCAGTTCGAGAGGACTTCGCGCCCGCTGCCGCTTAGGGGCATCGAGCCTAGGAGGATGAGGCCGGAGATCTCGGTCGCTTGTTGGTGGTGGCGGCCAATCGCGCCTGAGGACAGCATCCACTGCAGCACGCCGCCGCCAAGGGAGTGGCCTACGAGTACGGGCGGTGGCCGTCGGCGTCGACTGCATGAGGATAATGCGGAGTTCGTGGATGGCGCTGCTGATCCGATTGATGCTGAAGATGTGGACGATGCTGCCGATGAAGCCGGCGAGGAAACTGACATCCTCGAGGTGGCTGCCTCTTTCGCCATGTGCGTCAGGACGCAGCGCACGTCCGCGGCCCAGCTGTGCAGATTGGTGAAGAACATCTTGCGCAGCCACCGCTGCTTTTGCGAAGCGCCATGACCACGCAAGGAAAGGGCGTAGGCCGGGTATCCGTGTTGCGCCAAGTAGGGGAGGAAGTTCATGAAGTCGTGCGCAGAGCAAAAGGTGCCGTGGATGAACAGCAGCGGCGGTTTCAAGTCCGCTGGATTTGACTCTAATATTGATGCATCGTCAATGGGCAAGCTGTACAGCAACTCCAGGCGCCCGGACGGCCCGTTCAATGTGGTTGACTCGCACTGCTGCTGCATGTCTTTTCTCTGGTCAGCACTGACGACGCTGTCGTGAGTCGCCAAGTTGCTTCTGGGACGAATCTAGTTGTGTTGTGTTGGCTGGTAATGCAACTCAGCTCTTTGGTTTTCAGATTCCTGGCAGGTTACGGGCCAACGAATGTGTTTAAGACCGTTGGTGACAATAGGATGCTAGCGTCGCGCGCTGATCGGCCCCGGGGTAAGCAAAAGTAAGCTGACAGCGGTGGTGATTGGCTACCGAGCCAGTGGTGCCGTCATAGATCGGGCCTGCACGTCATCGCCATTGTCACCTAATAATAGCCACTAAGCAATCAGACGGCGCGCCCCATGGAGAAAACTCAATCGAAACGACATTATCAATTACCGGCGCCTATCTATCATATGCTTATCTATCGACGTAAAATACGAGAACCTACCCTTCTCGATCAAAGGGCGAAACCGAACCGCCGAAAATGCGGACTAAAAGTCTATCACCCCCTAAACTCCGAACCCCTGGACCGAAACAAAGTGACTGGAGCTAACTAAAAGACTTCAGCTGGCCTGCGCTGCTGTGAATCGAAAAGCAAAGAACAAAAGAAAAGCTAACTAAAAGACAAAAGAATGGTGTTTGGTCGACTTTCAACAACCCATTGAAATCCAACCAGAATGATAGCGCAATGAATCAGCTATCGAAAACAGGCCCATAAGCGGGGATGCCTTGTCTTTCGAGGTCGTACACCAATTGCTTGGTAACCGTTTCATTGCTGATAATCCCCACGGCCTCGGCGTTGAACTCGCGGTAAAGCCGAACGGCCATGGGCAGAAGCTCTCTCCTACCGCCCTCGGACGTATCGACAATCTCCGCGTCCGGGTCCAGCTTCCGCACCAGCCCCATGACGCGCGGGCCGTACGTGCGCTCGGGGTTGCGCGTCTGCCAGAGCACCCGCATGGGCGGCCTGCCCTCGTCGTTGATGAACGCGAGGCAGGGGCCGATGCCCGAGCCCGTGGCCACGAGGACGGTGCGGCGGAACACCTTCATCACGTAGGCAAACCCGAACACGGGCAGGCCGCGCTTCCACAGGCGGCGCGGGGGGGTCCGCGATGACCGCCGAGGTCCAGTCCCCGGCTTTCGACACGAGCAGGGAGAACTGGGTGTCGGACGTGTCGTGCCGGTCGGTGAAGACGGCGAAGCTGTGCCAGTCGCGCAGCGGGTGCTTCGACACCGACCACCCCTGCCCGAACACGACGGACGTGGTATGGTTGAAGTGCAGCCGGACGGCGTGGCTCGACAACGGCTCGGGGATCACTTCGACGCGCCGCAGCAAGAGCCAGGGGGTGGATGATGGCCGCCGTGGATGCCAAGTGCATCCAGAACGCCGGCGAGGTCACCAAGAACATACCCATCGACGTGCTCCCACCCGCGGCTACGATCAGCAAAAGGGCCCAGACGAGCGCGATCGTGGCCCAGGCCGAGAAGCGGTGCGTGAGCTCGAACCAGTCATGTCGAAGGATGCGGAACTTTGGATGGGACACTGCGATCATGGACGTGAGCAGGATGAGCACCGCGTAGGCAATGACGAGGACGGCGGTCGAGGTCGGGGACGGCGTGAAGTCTTTGGTGTAGTAGACGATGAAGCCGAGATACCACACGTAGGCCGCGACGCCGCAGCCACTGTGGACGCCGCCCAAGTGGAAGATCTTGCAGGCGAGGTGGCGGAGTCGGAGCGGCGCCGAGTGAGGGACCAGACACAGTGTGCGAAACAGGAAGTTGACCACGAGCGGTGTACGGGCGAGGCCAGAGGCTAGGAGGTTGGCCGACACGGCATTGAGGAGGCTTAGGGGGCTGGGGCCCCGCACAGCCACGGCGATGAAGGCTGCGACATTGCCGAGGAGCGCCAGAGAGAAGAGACGGCGGTAGGTGTTGAGGATCCTGTATCGCAGGAGGGCCAACGGCTTTGTTGTCGGCGAAGCTGGCTTGCTAGTTGCTGCAGCGTCTACCACGGAGACGGCTACCCATTCCTTTGCATGGTCTGCTGCAGGTGCTCTAGCCAAAGGTATGGCCGAATCGGCATGGCCAGGGGTTAACATATGGACTGTCTAACAAGAGATGGGGTTTTCGTAATGCTTCGAGAAAGAGAAACGCGATCACGCCAGGTAAGAAGAGAACTTTATTTGGCTCTGGCATTCTACCAAAGATAAAAATAGGAGACGGGACAGTCTAAGACAGAAGGGTCAGCGCTTGGCATCTTATGCGTTTTCTGCGTGTTTGGCAGCGGATGAGATAAGTCGGCGACTGAACCTCGTACCCACCATCTTGAAAGACAACATGTCAGACATGCACCAGGCGCCTCGTACTTGCAGCAAATCAGGGCCAGACTCGTGGCTTCGTGTTTCTCTATTGTTAGGCTCGGTGCCGGGCCATCAGCCTACTAAAAAGGACAATACGTCGGACTCGCATTCGTCGGAGGCTTGTGCTATCGTTTCTACCCCAGTCCATAAAAGTCATTGCAGTAGAAAGGTTTTTGGGAATACCAAAGGCGTCGGCTCCGATATCATCCTTTTTAATGTTGTTTATTTCAGGGGAATATACTCTGCGTATTTATTTCCTTGTATTTCAGCTATGATCCGCTATAAAAGAAAGAAGTAAAATTAATGGAAAGCAATATCCATTCAAGAGTACTATCTAACATGACCTATAATTATAGTAATAGTGGTGAGGTTAATCTTTTGCCCGATTAGATAGCGCGCATAGTACGTGAGACGCACGAACCGTAACATGCGCTGTGATAGAGCTTTGCGTCCAATCAGATTGGATAGATATTCGACCGATAGCTGTAGCTGTTTTCGGCGCTCGAGGGGATAACACTCAGGGAAACTGAAAACCCGAGATCCCAATACAATTCTTGACTACATAGCCAACCATGCTTCGAAAAACAAAGCGCCTGGCTGATTCCCACATCGAGAAAGCTGGATTGCAGAAGATGCTGCCTGGGGCGGGCTGACGGAGACAGACGTTCGCAGATAAGAAACCAACGTAATCATGTTGCCAGTCCTACCCCTTTTCTTATCTTGGGCGTTGGCTGACCAAAGGACCGGACCTTTGGCGGGCCATCGTATCTGTACGCGGGGCTTACCGCACCATCAGCGGTGGAGGCTTAGCAGGTGGCGTGAATCCTGCCTTTGAGTTTACGAAGCTGGGCCACCTCGTGCGACAGTCGGAAGTCAAGGTCATCATCGTCTACTCCGGGCTCGCCGCTCACCGTGGGGGCTGTGACCGCCACAGATAAAATCCCGACAAAACCGTATATTCGTCTTCAACGACTTCATCACCCATCAACACTATCAAATCGATGACCCATATCCAATCGGCGATGTTCTATCCAAGTATCAGGATACGCTCCAACGGCGCACTCGACGTCGGATGTTATTTTGGTCGGTGTCAGCAGACATGGTGAGCCAATGTGTTAGTGGATGATGGATGTGGTTTGTGTGTAACTGTGAGAGGACTTAGCTTAAGCAGACGAAAAAGGGATCGAGGGCTGGCCTTCATACGCAGGCTTTTGAGTTATGAAAAAGGGACGGAGGATGTTTCTATATCTACGTGTTGTACGAGATATTAATTGTTATAATCTTTTTGCTTTCACTAGCCTGCGCCGGTATGAGCCGAAAACTAAAGGTATAAAAAGAAAGGAAGAAAAAGGAGAAAGGGTCAGCATAGAAAGATCTTCGCCGACTTGCTACGTCATGGCTGGTAAAACTGAATGCCCCTCCAATCCGAACAGGCTTCGAACGAGGCACCGGCGATCTACTACCTCACCTCCGGCGCCAGCGGCATAACCATGCTGGCCATGCTCTCGCACCACAACCTGGTCATGCAGTACCACACCATCTACCAAGATGTGCCCTGCAACGTCGTTCGCGAGTCCGTTGGATGCCCTGCTTCTAAAGGTTCGGCACTGTTCGGCTGGACAGGTACGACGACCCGCTATGGGCAGCCATAGTCTTTCACCTCGAGGACAACGTCCACAACCTCGCCCTCTATGGCGCCACCGCGACCTGCCTGTCGCCGCCCAAGGGTTTACATGCTGAACAAGTCCCCGATGCCGGTCCGGGTGCTCGTGGACCCCACGAGCGGTCTCGAGGTCGCGGCCGAGAATCCCTTCCCCGCCGAGCTGCTGGTCCGCTCGCCCAAGGTCATGATTGGCTACAAGGGTATGGAGTTCCCGGCAGAAACAGGTGGTTAGTGGTTTACCACGGGTGATTTGGTGCGCATCGATGGCGGTAGGTTTTGCGTGATGGGCCGGGACAAGGGGTTGATCAAGACCAAAGGGTGAGTACTTGGATTCACGCTGACGGCTCCTTCTATCGAGTTGGCGTCATAGGCCGGAGCGGTACTGACACTATTTCATCCAGTCACCTAGGTTGCGGTCGTGGAGTCCCTGCCTAGACAGGAGTTACAGCTACGCTTGATACACAGAAGGAGCTTTTACTTGAACAGATGGGCGGTGGATACAGCCACCATTTTGGTTGTTTCATGCCATCGGCTGCACTCTCCCATAGCTGAGTTGATTCGATCTCACTCCCAGCATTAACTAGGCCCATGTCGACAAGTGTCATGAGAATAGATACTCAACACTGCCGAGGCATTTCAACATCAGCCTACTTACGTAGTACGTCCACGTACAACAAATGCGGGAACGTCCGATCCCTGGAGGAAACACACCAGCCGTTTGAGTGTGGCTTGGTTTCTCTTTTTCTGAATACGCGGGATTGATTACGCGAATGCTAAGGGACACGTCCACCACGACCACTGGGCGTGCATGGATGTCGGTTTAAACTATTCCGCCCCGCGTCATGCCACCGTGGAGCTTCTTCGCCGGCGCACGTCCCGAGTTCGTGGCCAGACACGCCGCCGTCTGATGTCAGAAAACAGCTAATGCGGAGTATGAGCAAGGTTCATCCCTGCGTCCCGAAGTCTGTTAGCAGTTAGCTGCTCTTCGCGACATGTGGCTCCGCGGCATCATGCATGCCTGCCTATTTGGTTTCATGATGGAGGCCGGGGGCCAGTGTGGCAGCTCGAATAAATCAAAGGTCGGATGCCCGATGGCATTCGGCCCCAAACCTCGACTCCCCGTATCTGCAATCGATCGACATGATGGAAATCAAATTACCAAGGAAATTGACGAACTCATTGATGAAGGCCGGCTTCAAGGCAGCCGACACTCTGACTATCCTGTGGCGGCTGCTTCCCAAGGCGTTGGTCACCGGCATGCTCTCCGGATGGCTCATCTCCCATTTGGCACTACCTGCCACCAATGTGGTGCTACGCGGGATCTTCAGTCACCCTTATCTCTGGTCGGCCACCTTGGTCTTCTTCGTCTTGGCCTTTGATGCCTTGGTTATCTATCCACGGACACGAGACCCGCTCCGATCTCTCCCCAATACCTCAGTAAGCAGCTTATGAAATTGACAATTCGAATCGATGATGAATGAACTAACCAAAATCCTTTTGGCCGCCCAGAGATGTGCCACTATGATGGTCGAGTCCCCCCGCGGCAAGTCCGCCCTAGCCGCGATGAAAGACTACCCGGATGCCCCATTGATCCGCGTCGAGGGCCGCTACGTGGTCTTGTGCGCCGGCCACGACGCCCTCCGCGACATCCTCAGCACGCACGCCTCCGACTTCGAGAAGCCCTGGCCCATCCGGTCCTTCTTGGCTCGTCCGCTGGGCTGGGGCGTCATCGTCAACGAGGGGCCGCTGCACCACCGCCAGCGCCGGATCCTGAACCCGGCCTTTCATGTCGGCAAGATCCGGATGCTGTACGGGTTGATGTGGTCGAAGGTCTTGATCTTTTCCCAGAAGCTGGAAGAGATGTTGGATGAAGACGATGCGGAGCGGGATGAAGACGGCTGGGTTGAGGTGGAGATAGCCGAGTTGTCCAGGTGCGTTTCTATCCCTCGTTCAACTTTCTACATGCATTCAAGGGCCGCCGCCGTACCCCACGGCGTCGGCCCATTTTACAGCGCAGATCAAATTTACTAACACGTTTTGTTTGTCAATAATTCCAGTCGCCTCACGCTCGACATCATCGGACCCGCCGCCATGGGGCGAGACTTCCAGTCGCTAACCAGCAACGAGAGCAACATCTCCGACGCCTACCTGGAGCTGCTACGACCCTCCTTCGGCCGCATGATCTTCGCCGGACTCAACTTCACGCTGCCCCAGTGGATCGTACGGCGGCTGCCGCTTAGCTCGAACCGTATCCTGGACGAGATCAGCAGCTTCCTGAAGAAGACGTGCGGCGAGATCCTCGAGGACAAGAAGCGCGAGATCGCCGAGGGGAAGAACACGCTGCCGGACTACAGTATCCTCAAGCGGATCATCGATGCGGATGGGCTTACGGACGACGAGATCAAGGATCAGATGTTGACTTTCTTGGCTGCCGGGGTTAGTCGCTGTTATTTTCTCCCCCTTTCTCATATTTCTACAATAAACGCCCCTACTAATGTGAATATAGCACGAAACTACGGCAGGCGCACTGACCTGGGCGTGCTACCTCTGCGCCACAAATCCCGACATCCAGCGCAAGTTGCGCGCCGAAATCCGCTCTCGCCTGGAGTACGTCGGTGGCCAGCCCCCGGAGGGCATCAGCTGGGACGTGCTCGAGTCGATGCCGTACCTGAACGGCTTCTGCGAGGAAGTGCTGCGTCTATACCCGACCGTCCCCGTGACAGTCCGAGAGGCGCAGCGCGAGACCACCGTCTCGGGCTACCGCGTCCCCAAACGCACTCTATTCCTCATCGTGCCCTACGCGACGAACCGCAACCCGTGCGCCTGGGGCGCCGACGCCGACCAGGTCGTGCCCGAGCGCTGGATCGACACCGACCCCAACACGGGCGTCACCCGACCGAACAAGACGGGCGGCACCACGAGCAACTTCGCCAGCCTCACGTTCCTGCACGGGCCCCGCGCCTGCATCGGGCAGGACTTCGCCAAGGCGGAGCTGCGGTGCGCCGTCGCCGGTCTGGTCGGCGGGTTCGAGGTCAAGCTCCGGAAGGATCAGGAGGAGCCGAGGATTTCGGGCGTTATTACCGCGAAGGCGGAGGGGGGCATGAGATTGCTCTTCCGGAAAGCTGGTGAAGTGGAGCGCGAGGATGCGCAATAGGTGGGAGTCGCAACGGGATGAGACAGACAGGAAAGGTGCTGACAATTCCTGATGGTGGGGAAAAAGGGGGCGGGGTAGGACACAGGCGGAACGACTTGGCTTCGCATGACTACGCCGGCATGCGGGTCAATCAATTGGTCTATGGGAATTTGGAGCTGCACTCATCAATGGTCGTGTTTACATGTACGATTAATTAGCTTCCAACTATGGGTATCTCTTATTGCTGAATGTCTTATAACATCATCCAAAGAAACCACTCTATCCCCCCCCTTTATTTCCACCCATAACCATTCCGGTTGCTGATCTTGAAGCCCATGGGGGACCGCGTCTGGAAGACGCCCTCGGGGTCGTACTTGGCCGCGGCGTCCCTGATCTTCGCCACGTTGGCCTCGCCGTAGCTCGTGAGCGGGTCCTGGTAGTCGTACGCGTAGTTGATGTACTGCCACTGCACCGCCGCGTCGACGCCGACCGCGAACGCCATGACCCCGTCGCTCCACTTGCGCATCTGCTCGCGCGCGACGCGCTCCTGGTCCTCGCCGTGGACGGCCAGGGTGAAGAGCAGCATCACCACGTTGTCGGCCTCGCGGTCGAGGCCCAGCACGTTGCCGCCGCGCTCCTGGCTGTGCTGGCTCATGATGGTCGGGATCGACTGGAACATGGCCTGCGTGATGAAGTCGCCGTCGGGGGACTGCGCGGCCATGAACGCGCATAGCTCGTCGTGCAGCTCGAGCACCTTCTCGTAGACGCGCCGGTCGTTCTTGATGGTGCCCGTCCACCAGATGTCGCGGTAGCCGGCCGGCTGCTCGAGCTCGTCCGTCAGCTGCTTGTGGGTCGCGGTGCGCATGCTGTTGACCAGCTGGCTCTCCTTGGGCATGTTCAGGAACTTGCTGAGGCCGGTGGCGTTCTCGTGGCCCGCGGTGTCGACTAGGCTCGTGATGATGATAATATCTTTGAGAGAGGGTTGGTAGGACCAAAAGACGATGGCCGAGTCGTCGATGTTGTCGTTGTGCGCGTCGACCCAGGCCACGTGGGCATCGATGGCGGCCTGCGTAGAGGTCTTGTTCCACTGGATCACGCCGCCCCAGAGCGGGGGCGCCTCGAAGGCTTGCATGTCGAAGCGGGTGACGATGCCGAAGTTGGACTGACCGCCCTTCATGGCTTGGTACAAGTCCGAGTCTTCGGAGGCGTTGGCGTTGACGATGGTGCTGGGCGGCAAGTCAGTCACTCTTGTGCATCGTATAAATGTTCACCTATCTGGAAAGAACTCACCCATTGGCAAGGACAACCTCGAAGTTGACCACATTGTCGCAGGCAAACCCCTTTCGGGCCGAGTAGAAAGAGTTGCCGCCGCCGTTGAGGAAGCCAGCGACGCCAACAGTGGAAGCTCTGCCGCCAGGCACGGTCATGCCATGAGGCTCGAGCGCTCCGTAGACTCCACCCCATCGAGATCCGGGGGAGATGCGGGCCACTTTCTTCTCCGCATCGTAGACGGTGCCGTCCATCAGTCCCAAGTCGATGGTGACGCCATCCTCAACTGTACACTCTGTGTTAGCGGACGTCAGTTCAAACATTGTTTCGTGTGCCTACTGTTGTTTGCCGGCCAGATGAAATGGCCACCACTTCGGACAGCAAATTCGCAGGAGGTCTCTTTCACCAAGGTCGTCACGGCCAGAGCAACTTCTTCAGCTGTCCTTGGTTGGACCTGTATAGCCCAAAGGGTCAGTCCAGTAACGACCAAAAAAGCAGATGCGTCAAGATATAAGAGGATAGGGATACAGGTAAGCACGTATATATGCAGGGATGGACTTACGATGCACCACGGCATCAGTTGGGACGTGATGGACCAGTACGTCTTCGTCCGGGCCTCGTAGTCCTCGGAACCTGGCGTCAGGATGTTGGCAAGGCCGGCCTTCTCCAGCGCAATACACTTGTCGAGGATGTCAGCAGCGCAGATCGGTAGGAACTTTGCAGCAAACAAGTGCGAGGCAGGTGGACTTACGCAGCCCCCTGCATTGTTTGGCAAGTCCGGTGCGGGGGAAGCGAGAGCCGCCGCCGCTACCGCCAAGGCCGCGGCAGGGGTTGATGATCTTGAAAACTTCATCTTTTCGGCTTGGCGGGGGTGGGCTCAACTCCGGGCGATGCAATAGTCTGTCCGACGGGTGTGGGAATGCTGCCAGTGAAGGGAGAGATGAAAAACAAACTCTCGAGTTTGGACCTCTTCTTCTGTTTCCGGGGACAGACTGCCTTTTTCTATTGGATTCCCGAGGAGCGGCACAGCTAGCCTCGGCTGCCTGCAATCCTCGTTGATCTCGCCACACAAGGGAGATCTACAGGCATCTTACCAGACTTCCCTTGGCCAAGGACTTAGCTGCACTCCACCGATTTATCGGAATCTTGCATGCAGGTGCTCCATTGCAGTTAGCATCATCTCCTGCATTACTGCTTACCGGGCACCGAATTTTCTTGGGCGGGTGGCACGCGGGCGCCGTCTTTTCTCTGAGTTTGAATTGCTTTCTCTCTATACGGAATCTGCATTGCCAGCAGCGCGGTGGAGACAGAGTCTTCCGCGTCATACGTAGTCATCACAACTAGAAGTCCAAACGGTAGCTCTAGGTAACTACCAGTCATACATGAGAAGACTTTCCTTCATGACCTCTTAGCGTGCGGCGCGTACAGGATGGTATATACAAGTAGACCTACTGGCATCTGGGTCCGTCCTCGCTGGCCATGCAGGAGAAGCCAAGCCGTAGTTTCCGCCAGATCCAGTCAGCAAAGGGCGGGATGCGGAGTAAAGATAAGATTGTAATCTTGACTGGCGGAACCCTAGAGTTACTGCATTGCTATTATTAAGACAGGTATACATAAGAGGCTTTACTGCTAGTAGAGCGAAGCAGGGGTACCCAGGGGATGTTCATTCAAAATTGCCTAAAGGGGCCATTCAATCCGACCAGGGTATAGGTAGGGTTACGACTCATGCACACCAGTCCTGGCTACCACCCTGCCAAATACGTGTCTGTGCCATCTCCGCATCGTGCGGCCCGGACCCATGGCGGGCTCCTCTGACAGGCTGCGTAAAATCTAGATTATGTAACCCTGCCGGCGGTGTGCCTTGCTGCGCCGCAAAGCCGAGGGGGAAACCCTGATCCCCGCCCTCTTTTCCACCAAGTCCAATGCCGCTTTCGCTAATATATTCAAACGAGGAGTTGATGACTTTGCTTCTCAGATGGATAGGAAAACTCGTTTCGCCGTTGTGGTATGAAGCCGGCTTGTCTGCGTTTCGAAGACCTAGGCGACCAAACCTCTGTCACGATCGGTTCGATGAAACGGCCGATGCGGTCTAGAGTGGTCGGAAAGTGCGCGTCCTAACAAAACGATCTCGAAATGGAAATACGACATGGGGACCATAGTGAAATCAAGGCAAGCCTTCATCGTGCCAACCTTTCTGTGTTTTAGGCGGCCGATTCTTCCTGGTATTGGCAAAGCCCTCCACATTACACCAATTAGAGGTATTGTTCACGCCGACGACTGGGCTACGCATGCCGCCAAGTGATAGAAACAAAGACGCTGGAGGTCTATTAGGAGCTGCGCTTCCACCGCCCGCCGGCTCTCGGCCTGGGGTATTGGGGAGCAGGGCGCCGCCTCCGGCGCACCCCTGGCCATACCGTGTCGATATGTCGTAGCACGGGAAAATTCAAATAGTGTAGGCGGCAGGACAGCAGATCCTGCCCAAACACGACGGGCCGAGCGCACCTTTACGCAGTAGTCTTTAACCTTAATACCATTTTCTATATGCACAAAAGGCCAGGGGGTGTGTCGGGTGTTCCCCCGGCATTGCGTACATGTTCGTTCGGATTCTGAAGTAATGCAACGCTGGTGTGCTTGAGCGTAATGCGACTGCATGGTAGATATATATCGCGTCTGGTGTCGTTCAACATATGCTGCACGTCGTAGATCGTTTCTCCCCTTTTTTTCTTTTCTTTTTTTTCTTTTGTCTCAGTGCCGCGCATAACATGCCGTTCGACGTCAATGGCACCATCACCGTCATACCTCCGCCTCCGGGGTATGTGGTCAACTTCGCCGATCCACCGCAGGAGGGAGGGACGGTGATGTGGACCGTTTGCATCGTCGAGAATATTTTGGCGGTGCTGTTCCTCGTCCAGCGCCTCTATACCAAAATATTTCTCGTGGGAAAATTCCAGGTAGAAGATGGTAGATATACCCCCTATCCTCTCTACGTGAATGAAAAAAGACCTGACCCGGGCATACGTGACACCCTGCTAAAGCGTGTTTTCAATTTGACAGGTACCGTTATTCTCGCCTGGCTGAGTTCGATTGCAACTCAGGGGTACCTGTTGCACCTCTATCAGATCAAGGCCGTGGGCGTGCACGCCTTCGAGATGTCCCTTGAGAAATACATTGTCTTTTCCAAGGTACGCAGTTCCTACTAGCGGGTAATCAACATATATTGGGGAACTTTATCTGTGACGATGCATCGTTGCTGACCAGGAGTTATTTACTCAGGTGATCTTCTCGGCCCCGCTCATCTACACCATCACCGTCGGCGCGGCCAAAGGGACATTGTGTCTATTCTACCGCCGCATCAACCCGGCTCGGTCATTCCAACTCGGGGTATGGATCCTGTTCGTCATATGCGTCGGCTCCTCCGCCGCCGTCTTCTTCAGCCTCCTCTTCGCGTGCAAGCCCTTCCGGGCCAACTGGGATCCGTTACTCGCCAACACCGCGAGCTGTCTCGACCGGCCCGCGATATACGTGGCTACGGCGGCCATCGGAGTCTTCACCGACGTGATGCTGCTCATCTTCCCTATACCGACCGTCCTGGGCCTGAAGATCAAGACGAAGCAGAAAGTTGCACTTATTCTGTTCTTCGTCTTTGGTTCCATGTAAGTAACCAGCTATACAATACGCCTCACCTTTCAGTGCTACGTTTGGGGACCGTATCACTGACACGGAAACTCCAGAACCATGATCACGTCGGTTGTGCGACTCATCCTCCTCCTCCCTAGCCTTTCGAACCCGGACCAGACCTACGCCTTGACTAGCGGCACCTTGTGGATGTATGTGAAGCCCGAGTACTCCCTCCCACGTCCATCTGCTAACATTGCAATCTTCTCTCCGTAGCTGCATCGAAGCCAACCTCCTGATTATGTGCTGCTGCCTCCCCACCCTGCGCAAGTTCTTCCGGCACGTGGCGCCGAGCTGGATCGGGGAGAGCAAGGACTCGTCTTCGGCGGGGGGCCGCTCGACGAGCAAGCTCAACGCGTACGTGCTGCGGACGTTTGGCGGCAGCGGCGCGCCGGCCAAGATGATGCCCGGCGGCCGGCGCCACAAGTCGCAGCTCGACAGCATCATGCGCACGCAGGGCACCCGCATCGACGACACCGACTACGACAAGACCAGCCTGGACGGGACGGGGTGGCGGTCGGATTCCCGCTTCGGCGCGACCACGGACATTCGGGGCGGGCGGGACGACCGGTCGGTGGCGGGAGAGGGGAGTTGCAGGGGCGACTTTGAGAGTGATAAAGAGATTCTCCGGTCTACGACAGTCAGGGTCGAGAGTGCCCGTTTGAGCTATCATGCGTGATTTGTCATTTCCAGCGTACATTCCGCTCCAGTTTTGAAGAACCATAATACAATAAGAGCCTTGGTCATTTCAGTCCCGTTATTTCCTCCCTTTTCCTCTTTTCTTTTTTTTTTTTTTTTTTTTATTGTGAATCTAGCGTTGATTGTCGTGACCAGCCCTCAGATCATCTGGCGTGTCGCCTAGTTGCAGTTGCCAAGGCTCTCAAGGCAACCAGTGTCATACCCCTGATTGGATCGGATACGGTGGGGCATGCATCGTGCGGTGGCATTGGATTTCTGCCTGACGTGAGTGAGGGGTAAGACGAGCACATTTCCTCTCGTCAACATCTTCAATCCGTACCTGGCAGCCCAGCAGAATCAAAAAGACTCACAAACTTGGTTGCTTTCGACAATCATCGACATCATGGAGGCCCTGGAGGCGATTGGGCTGGCGAGCAATCTCTTACAGTTCATCGAGCTCGGATTCAAACTCGCGGCGAAGGCGAAGGACATTCACCAATCCAGCTCCGGGAGCACAGAGGAGGATGCCAGTCACCTGCGGATTACGACGGGCTTGGAGGCCTCGTTCAGCAGACTAACGACATCGACAAGCAAAAGCCACAATGAACATGAGGCAGAAATACACGGCACTGCTTCTGAATGTGCAGACGTGGCTCGCCAATTAAGCGAACTACTTGAGAAGACTCGAGTCAAAGGTCCACGGACCAAGACCAAGGTATTCAAGGCTACAATTAAGAGCACCTGGAAGAGCAAGGAGAAGCAAGACCTGGTCGCTAGGCTCGATCACGCTCTTAACGGACTAAATAGCCAATTACTCCTTCTAACAAGGTAAGGCTTCATGTGCCATCACCCACTTCCAGTACTTGGTAAGGAGACTGATCATTCCTGAGCAGATCAGACATCATCACCCATCTGGATCGATCTTTCGAGTGGCATACCTTGCAAGGAACACAGCTCCAATCCATCAGCACACAGGTCAACTCGTTGCGAAGAGATATCAGCAAGAATCGTCGCAACACTGCCATTGTCACAGAACTCTGTGAGGTATTGGAAAAGCCCCGCCAATCATTGGTCAGAGTACGGCAACACCAGATTTTGCGAAGTCTTCGTTTTGACTCGATGCACGATCGTGAAGAAGGGATCAGTGAGGCCCACGAGACGACTTACGACTGGATATTAGAACCAGAAGGGCCGTTTGCGACATCTGCTCTCGAGTCTACAAGCAGAAGATTTCGATCGTGGCTGCAACAGGATGGTGGTATCTTCTTCATCATGGGTAAACCAGGTGCTGGCAAATCGGTCTTGATGAAAACGATCAGCGACCATGAGAACTTCCATGGTCTACTAGAAAGTGCATCGCACGGATCGCAAATCATTGTGGCAAAGTTCTTTTTCTGGAACGCTGGAAGCGATCACCAAAAGTCCTTCCAAGGCCTCGTCCGAAGCCTACTTCATTCTATTCTATCTGAGGCACCCGACCTCATACCTGCGGCCTTTCCGAAAGAGTGGGAGGAAACGAAACAATTCTCCGGCCAGTCATGGACGGCACACCACGACCACAAGAAGATCAATGCTGCCTTCGAAGAATTATTGCGTTCAGAGCTGCTCTATCGTGACCGCAAAATCGTTTTTCTCATTGATGGTCTGGACGAGTTGGAAGGCGACCATCACCACATGGTGGAACGAATCAGATCGTGGTCGACTACTGGGGGCGCCAATCTCAAGATCTGTGTCTCCAGTAGGGAATGGAACGTATTCACCGGTGGATTCTCAGATTGCGATGGTCTCCAGCTGCAGATGTTAACACACGAGGATATGTTCCGGACCGCTAGAGACACATTAGCTGGCAATAACGACTTCAAACGTCTTGAGGTCTCTGCTGAAGAGCTCGAGGTCTTTGCTGAGAGTCTCGTCGAAAAGGCAGAAGGTGTATTCCTATGGACTACCTTAGTCCTCCGGTTGCTGCAGGATGGTCTATCAGATGGTGACGAGA
This sequence comes from Apiospora rasikravindrae, assembly GCA_038363885.1. Taxonomy (NCBI): domain Eukaryota; kingdom Fungi; phylum Ascomycota; class Sordariomycetes; order Amphisphaeriales; family Apiosporaceae; genus Apiospora; species Apiospora rasikravindrae. Next base: position 325,087 of record JAQQWK010000008.1, read on the forward strand.
TGAGACAACTTCAGAAAAAGCTGGAAGTACTGCCCACTGAGCTGGAGGACCTCTTCGAACACATGCTTACGTCAATAAGGAGGGGCGATCAAGCTTACGCCTTCAAGATGATATATTTTGTATCGGCGTGTAGCTCTGGTGATGAACGGGCCCACCTCTTTCGAATGCTTTTCCTGGACCTTTTATACGAAGAGGATCACAACAGTGACCCAGCCGAAGAATTGGCTTCGGAATGTCAAGGTATGAATCGACCAGAAGCCGAAGCGTACTTGCAGAGGAAACTATCAAAGCTCCGCAAACGACTTACTGGTCGTTGCAAATGCCTTTTGGAGATTAGACAAACGAACCACTATCCTGGATTGCCGCCCGAACGGATTCACACACCATTCTACAGTGACAGTGTCCACCTTGCTCATAGGAAAGTCAAAGAGTATATCGAGAGCGATAAACCTGTTTCCATGCTGAGGAGGTTTGCCGATGGAATCAATTGGGAGGCTGACCATCTTTGGACTTTGACAGCACACATCAAATTCCTGTTGAAGTCTGGATACGCCTTTATTGGTTGGCCTCATTTTGAACACACCTCTTGCCGCCAAGATGAGGAGTGCAAAGGATTCAGCACCTGCGCAACGGATAAATTTGCGATTTGGTTTACTGAAGATCTTTCCTTTCCTCTTCTGCGGTTTCGACATAACAAAGCATTTGCCCCGACGTACCTCATCGAATTCCTCAGAGATATTTCTACCTTGGTGGAACAATTCAAGGATAAGGGAAACCTTTTCAAATCCGCATGCTCGAACGGGGCTTTTTATCCGGAATGCGGAACGGCTCATATCCATGGCCACAGCCAAACTCGCCCGCAAGCCCCATGGCCACTTTTGACTTGTAGTCACGGCCAAGATGCAGGAACTCACGTCTCTATTCCTCATTTATGTGGTTATGTGGCGATCCCTGAGTGTTTTGGACCTGGGGTATCAGATATGGGGTTTGATCCGGCGAGAGCTTGGGATCCAGCTGGACTAATTCGATGTACAGGCTTTTGTAACTTTAATCTGGTTAACGACGACGACAACGACGAGAAGCAATTCAGAATTAGGCGGGCGGAAACTTTGGACTTGATACTGAGTCATGATCTTCATATTGACCGTATTTCATACGGTTGCTCGTATAGGAACCCCGTGGAGAAAGGCTATGATTGGACTGTTTGGCAAGTCATGCTATGCCAACGAATTCTCGGGCACTCTGATCAACTATATCCCGAACAGTGGAATTCGATATTCAGGAAGCTTTTGAGCAGAGACATCGACACCCAATTCTGCCTGGAAGTCCACCACAGCCTCCGCAAGGGTCACTTGATGGAATATCCACCGGCATCCTATCCCTTTTGGCATTCTAAAGGTTGGGAAGGGCGATACTTCTTGGCAGAGATCTGGACAACCCCAGTCGAAAGGGTTTCCCAAATATGCGAAGATGATTGGGTTGACACTGATCGCCCCGATCATGCGCCGCTCGCGATATTTCTCCTTGCGGAAGGCTCGAAGCTTGCCAGAATGGCTAAAGAAAAGGGAGGGGTGCTCTCTCTCGCAGATATATTCGATTGGATGGGTATCCGCCTCGAAGAGAGTCAGGTGTGCAACATCAAAGTACCACCCATTCCCGGCTTGGACGGGTGGAAGTTGCATCCCCAGAAAGTGCTAAACACCTACGAAGATGATGAGAAAAGCAGCTGCGGCGTCCTTAGACGTATGTATGGAGACACAGCATGGGTTCCCATTGATTCCGGCGAGAACTCCGAAGATAAGTCCGACGCGATTCCCGGTTATGTATTAGGTAACGGTTTAGGCATCACCCACTTGGGTTGGATCAAAGAACCATGATTACATTCATGGAAAACACCAGGAAGGAGTTTGATGGCCTCCTATTGTGAAACCCGCAAACCATAACATGAAGTTAGTTCCCGACCATAAATCACGTATTTCCAAAATGAAATTACAGTTCAATAAGACTAGAAAAGTCTATATCCAATTGTGCAGTCAAATGTTTTTTTCGGCCCTTCTAAGTTGAATTGAGCAATAAAGGCCATTTTGTCTACTTCTGGAATGCAAATTTGGACCATCCACGGACAATACTGCCATATTTCCAAAGAATGACTGGAAATGGCATCAAGACGATACATATCCCCCCTAATATAGAGCCACCAATGTTGATACCCAAGCGAATGAGCAAGAGTTTACCCACGTATGGGAACGCTGCGGCGAATATTGACCGTATGAAATTGTTAATAGCCAACGCGCTATTGGCATGCGCAAGATAAACCTCAGTCAGATAGAGAATGCCCGACATGAAACTCAAGATCGAGCCGCTGCCGATGAATACGCCAGAGAAGACCTGAGCGAGTGCCGGTACGTTAGGAAAGGAAGTCCATGAGAACCAGAAAATGCCTGCTGTTGGGTTAGCAAGCTTGCTTGAAAGGCCCAGTGCTTTGACAGACGTACCTGCGGGCAAAATGACCGAGCCCAGCATCATAGGTGGCAACCGCCTTTCCGGCACATGCTGCTTCGTCTCGACAAAACGAGGGCCAACATGATAGATGCTGTGAGCCCCCAATACAATACAGGCGACGACTGCGCCTCCCAATATGCCAAAGGATGACATACTAGCCGCGACTGGTGTCCAGCCCCGAACGACAACAAAGGCTTGAGGGTAGAGCTCGAAGGTCAGATAAATGATGCCGTAGACAAAGCTCATATAAACCGTCATGATGGAAAGCTATCTGTTTGTTAGCTGGATGCATACGTTAGAAGAAAAACGGGGTAGGCTATCACTCACGATGGGCTCAAGGGCAAACATCCGCACCGGTTTCGTCAGGTATTTCTCTGCAAATGCCGAGATGCTGGGTCTCTCTCCTCGCTCACTCGCGCAAACGACGACGTCGCCTCCGGGTTTCTTGCGGAGTCGCTGCGCTCTGCGCTCCAGGATGATAGGCTCTGAAGTCTCCGGCGTGACCAAGAAGGCGGCGAGGCCAAACACCACCGAGAAGATGAGGGTGACCCAGGCGGACCACCGCCACCCGAGGTGATCCGTTACCACCGTCCCAACGATGGGCCCCGCCGCTGGCCCGCAAAAGACCGACATGCTGAACATGGCGGCCGCGATGCCGCGCGACGTGGGGTCCTTGAGAAAATCGACAAACATGCCAGTCATGATGGCGAGCGTAGCCGACCCGGCTATCGCCTCGAGCACCCGAGAGACTAGCAGCGCGGGTACGGACCAGGCCAGCGCCGAGAAGCCCTGACAAAGGCAGAAGGCAACATAGCCGGACCACAGCGGCCGCTTCTTGCCGTACAGCTCCGAGGCTGGGCCCCACACCATGGGCCCGAAGGCGAAGCCCATGACGTACAGGCTGATGCCGAGGAGCGCGACGTCGGCCGAGACATCGAACTCGGCCTGGACCTGCGTGAGGGAGCCGGTGAAGGCGCTGCTGGAGAAGGAGACCATGAAGGTGGCCAGCGAGTTGGTCGTCACGATGGTCCATTTCCTCACCAGCGACCAGTTGGGCGGCCTCGTGGGGTCGTTGGGGCCATCCCAGTCTACTGTGATGGTGCTGGTGTTGGTGCTGGTCCTGACCGCAATTTCGCTGGTTGGTACTCATTCTTTGTCGGATTGCCCATCTTCCGCGCAGTATTTCATAGATTGGGAGATACGTATGCCGAGAAGAATCTGAAAAACAAACGAGATCAACTGTTGTTCCGGGATCCAAAGTGCAATGGTTATGTTATGTCGGGGGTCTTTGATATGGCAGTGTAATTAGGCTGCGGTTTGAGTTTCCCCCGTGCATAGTCCTGTATTCTTTATCAATTATCATGATGAAAAAAATGGCGGTGTTGACCGCGAGACGCCGTTGACACCTGATCTGTTGCAAGCATTTGAATTATTGACTCGGCATCCGACACGGCAACGCGGTTCTGCCAAACGAATACGTCCATTTCCGTGCGCTTTCCCCGAAGTTGGGACGGAGGGCTAGTCAGGACGTCCGATCTAGTACTACCCTGGATCTGAAAGGTTAACTCTGTTACCTCTAGAAAGATGTACTTGGTAGGGGGAGTTAAACTATACCCGGGAACGTCGTGCTTCACGGGCGGCATGAGTCGCTCGGCTCAGCTGATGGCAACTGACTTACTACCAAGTTGAACCATTGTCAGCAGAAGACAGGAAACTGAGTCATACATAACCAAGAAATATGCAGGAAATCTAGAAGACTGGCCAAATGACGTAGTTTGAAGCTGGAGCTGAAATCCCCGAGGCGAAGAAGAACTAATGCCAATGGGTAATAGGCCGCTAACCAGCCTATACCATCCCATCAGCCCTACCTAACACTGTGCCACCACACGGGCTGACGTATCAGGTCCCCAGGTTTGTCTTCCCCATGGGCACCTTCTTGATGCTGGAATCTGGCCCTGGATCTATGGCCCAGACCTGCCTCATCAACTAAACTCAATCTACTCCTGCTACAGTCACATACTCAGATCAAGTAAGAGATGGACATTCACAGAGTCAGCTCGTATAGATGTATTGGATACTGAAACGCTAACTGAATAACATACACAGTATTTTCTAGTTTTTGGGCGATGACAGTGCTGCGCTGTGGCGCTACCGGCGCATCTTAAGTTTCTATAAAACAATGCATTTGAGCACTTAGACGTCTTCTCGCTCTTCTTCCAGACCAACTGCTCCAATCCCTTCATTCTTTCATTTCAGTCTTTCGCTAGTTCTGGTTTTACCAAACACTCTTGAACTCCAAAACATGATCACTCTTTCAACGCTTCCGGGGGCTGGATCCCTGGTAGCTCCATGTGCCGTATCGGCGGGAGGCTTTCTCTTCTTCTGTTTCTACTATCTTTATATACGTCATCTTTTCAGTCCTTTCCGAAAGCTACCGTCGCCCGCTCAAGGGCCACTGTTGCTGCGAATCCTTTACGAGCCGCGGTTGCCAGAGATCGAACACTGGATCGACACCATCCCCAACAACGGCCTTATCCGGTACCATGGGCTCTTCAACCGAGAGCATATCTTCATCACGAGCCCCGAGGCGACCAAGGAGTTCCTGACCACGTCGGCGTACAAGTTCGTCAAGCCTCAGCTGCAATACACCCTGGCCAACCTCATCGCCGGCCGCGGCCTGCTCATCCTCGAGGGAGAGGAGCACAAAAAGCCCGCAAGACGCTCAACCCGGCCTTCAGCCCGGCCAACCTCCGAGAGTGGTTCCCCACGCAATGGAAGACCGCCATTGACGCACTCAGCATCATCCCTCGCTACACCGATGTCGACGTCGACTACGCCCCCGAAGACGGCCCGCACACCCCCTTCTCTGGCGTCACCTCCATCCAGGTACCCATCGCGGCCGCCAGCATCGACATGGTCGGCCACTTTGGCTACGGCGTCGACTTCAACACCATCGACACCATGTCCACCAGCAAGTTCGGAAGCGCTGCGAAGCACTCCGCCGATAAGAAGAGGCGGTTCGCTCGCGCTTTCATCCACATGTTCAAAACCACGCGCCACGGCCAGCTGAGCCTCGAAGCCGCGTCCATCATTGGACCGGCTATCGCTCTGAAGCTGCCCCTCCGCGCAGTAAGGACCATCAAGGGCATCATGGGCCTGTTTTACGACACCATTCGCGACATCGTCGAGGACCACGAGCGCGCCGTCGCCCAGGACGAGAAGCCGGCGACTACGCAGGGCCGCACCGATCTCCTTTCGCTCGCCGTCCGTTCCGGCGCTCTGTCCCACGCGGACCTGGTCGAGGAGGGCGTCCACATGACCTCCGCGGGAACCGAGACGCTAATCGGTACGACGACCTGGGCCATGCACCTCCTCTCGCGCCACCCCGAAGTCCAAGCCCGCCTCCGGGACGAGGTCCGCGCCAACATCCCCTCTCCCTACGACAAAGACGCCACCCAAGCCGTCGCGCAAGCCGACCTGCGCAAGCTCCCCTACCTCAACGCCGTCATGAACGAGGTCCTGCGCTTCCACTCCGTCAACGGCATCCTCTGGCGCCAATGCGTCGATCCCGCCGTGATCGCGGGCGTGCCGATCCCCCAGGGCACGACGGTGACCTTCTCGCCCTGGGCCCTGAACCGGGACCCGCGGCACTGGGGCCCCGGCGCGCGCGTCTTCGACCCGGAGCGCTGGGTCGCGAGCCCGAGCACGGGCGGCGCGGACCACGCCTATTCGTTCGCGACGTTTGGCGGGGGCCCCGGCGCTGCATCGGGGAGAACTATGCGCGCGACCAGCTGCTCTGCGTGCTCGCGGCGTATGTCGGGCGGTACGAGCTCACGCCGCTGGACCCGCTCGGCGGGACGGACGAGGGGACGGAGATTGGGAGCAACTTTGCTTTGACGCTTTTTAAGATCTATGAGGGGTGGCAACTGCATGTCAGGAAGATACCCGGGTGGTAGATGTTTTAAGCGATGCACGTGGGGATTTACTTGATATTTGTTCGATGTTGGCGTTATTCGGGGAGCGTATCTGTTCTTTTTCATCCTGCTTTGGGTCGGGCAGTATGAGATCTCTTCACATTTACATAGGTTCGGCTCGTGGAATACCCCTTAAGGGGTTTGGTCTGGCGAAGGCAGCCAATTTAACCATTATCATCATCTCATTCCACATTGAACTGTAAGCTGCAAAATATGGCTTCCAGGGCTTTTGGTGTTCTTGGATATGGCCATCGAGTAGAAGGCTTGAATATTCTTCACGATATATCTGTACTTTCTGCATCATCAACCGGCCCGCCTGTATCTTCATTAAACAAGAGCGCGTGATCTTCCTGAGCAGTTCACCTATGGTGCTACTCCCTACGCGCGGCTCCTTCGCTGCCGCCGCAGGGAAAGGTGGTAGCTGGGTAGTAGCCTCGTCGTCCCGAGCGCCAAGTTGTTCAAGGCAGTGCTACTGTCCAAGTATTACGGGAGCATTGTTTCAGAAGTCGAGATCTTGGACGGCCGCCACGAGAATAGTCGCAGCGCCACCAGTTACTCCCGGCATGTCGTTTCGGCTGCCGACGTCGGGGCCCGGCATGAACTGGTCCGGAAGCGGTACCACTTCGAACTCGAAATTTTCGGACAGAACCGACTCGAGGACCGACGGAGAGGCAGTATCTCAGCAAGGAGTTGTCAGTTCTAGACGAGTTTGAGCGTGGCAGATACTGTCCTCCTACCAATATTGATACAATTTGATCAAATCAGCCATGGTCCTACGAAACTGTGTAAATCTCGCAGGAGATCAAGAAGTTCTTTCAAACACGGGCTTGGATGTATGTCATTCTTGGTAAAAGGAGAAGCCATGTGTTACCTGTATAATGATGATAGTATCCGAACGGATATACTCAGGTCCTTTGAAGACGAAGTTCATTGCACAACAAAGAATATTCTTCAAAACACACTGGGCTTAGTACCGTACCAGTAAGAATGTCTAACTGTCTGTATATACCAAGACACCCACGCTAGCCCTGATCATCAGAGATGACCTACGTAGGTGCACCGATGTTGCATTCTAGTGGTATGCAACAGCTGATTTTGCCAACTATGATAGGGGCTCGCGGATCTCCTGCTATAGGCATATGAACCTTTTGTAGACAGGCCCGAGAACAGCGCGTCACGTTTGACGCGGGCCAAGTGCATGCACTCTTGCCATGGAGCTGCGAAAGTAGGTTGATGACATCAGCCAGAACCAAGGCTGACGTTGAAGTGGCCTGTTACCGGCGGCGGCTGGGGCTGTCACTGCCAGGTTTCATCCAGTGTTAGTTTCCGAGGTTATGCCAAGTCCTCCAGCGGACAGAGGGCAAAGGCAAATTGTAAGATGGCTGCCACCCAAGTCCAGACCGGACCGCCTTCCCTCCAATTGGATGCGCATCGTGCCCGCAGGTATGCGCTGATCGCGGTTCTTCATTGCCTGCTTGCGGCCTAGGGGGGAGGCCATTCTGGAGACGCTTGGCCCGAAGAGTACTACGGTGAGCTGGCGAAGGCACCAAGCTTCAAGCTGAGCTGTCACACCAACACGTGCATTACGACTAGTTGCGTACGTTGAGCTGCCACTATACCCACATATACGTAGCGACAAGTCTTCCCCCACGGTGAGGGTGAGGGGGGGCAGTGGGGGGATTCGCCTACCGGGCCAGGCCCCGTAGCGGGCTAGGGATGCTGGGTAGGCGGCTTAGTCGCATGTCGCCCCAAACTCTATCCTTCGCCCTCTCCAATCCCCGCGGCCCTACCCCAAGGGCCTGGGCAAGCGGTTATATAACCGGAAGCATACTTCTTGCTTGGGACGAACTCTATCCCAACCCATCAGCGTCTGGGGCTCACCATCCGGCCAATGCCCTGCAGCAGCCTGTCCCGGCTAGTGACCACTGACACATCCTTTCCCAGCCCGAATTTTGCATCCCCAAGGAGCAATCTCCAATGGGTCTATCCTTCCGGTCAGCACGCATCTCCAACCAGCCAACCGCCGGCAGTCATTGGGGTTGTGTTTCCTCGGAGTCTCTCCAACCAGCCCAACATCCGACATCCATTGGGATAAGTTCCTTGGGCTTGCTCTCCAAGACGCGTACCCCGAGTCTCCGACACCCCAAGATATGGGACGATTGGAGCCTTACGTCAGAATCGAGATTGGGTTGATCTCACGTTTCCGATCCTGAGGGATTCCGTGGCCCCGTTACCCCGGACCCGATAATTATCGTGTGTTCCAGTCCCCCACCCCCACACACAGGCCCCAATCCCGCCGACCAGTCTGGCCCCCTTCCTCGAGACAGGAAATCCAGAAAAAGCTTGTCTCTCAAGAAAACAAGCTGAGTTTGGGGCTAACGACGTAGGGGGTTTGTTCTTCGGGGATGGCCCATACCAGCACAATACGTAGTACAATAGCAATAGCAACGGCAATACACCTACGTCGTAGTACTGGCCCCCGTTAGGTGATGGGCGGGCCATGACATCGCTAGGTTATACCATTTGACACTTTCCTGTTTCTCGTTTTTAGTGCCCTCTTTACCACCCAATCAAGCTCGCGAGTTTTACCATCTTGTCCTTTCGGAAACGACCCGATCATTACTAGGCGTAGCTGAGGCGAAACCGCGTACCGTGTCATCCCCCCCTCCTCGTGTGTGTGTCTGCTGTGAAAAGATAAGCTCGATTGGGGGAGGATCCTACCCCGGGAGCCATCTCAACTTTCGTTTTTTCTCCCTTTCTCCAACGACCTCTCAGATCCATACCGTCTGATTCGAGAATCACCTATTGGAAACGAAGAAAGGGTATCGCCACGCCACCTTATTCCATACCCCCCACCCTCGAAGCGCTTCATTGTCCCTCCCAATGAAGCGTCCACCATCGCCACACACCCGGAGGAGCCAGCAGCAGCAGCAGCGATAGTCGCCATGGCCAGCGAAACCGTCTCCGAGCCCGATCCCGGGCAGCACCGCGGCTTCCTCGTGCCGCCGTGGTACCAGGAGCAGAAGCCGACGCTGGAGGAGATGAACATCATCAGCATCATCTGGGGCTTCTCGCTCGCGTGCGCCGGCTTCACCCTCGTCAAGGCCACCAAGCAGACGTGGTGCTGCCTCTACCGGTGGCACCGGCGGCGCCGCCACGAACAGCGGCGGCACCACGAACACGAGCACGGGCGGCAGGAACCCCCGCCGCTAGACCATCATCACAGCCCGACTAATCACCAGAGGTGTAATAGTTCGAGGCAGCAGCCACAGCGCACGCGGAGCCACCGCAGCAGCCGCAGCAGCGGCCAGAGCTACTACACCCGGCCCACGCGCCTCCTCATCCTCAACGGCTACCTGGCCATGGTGTGGGCCGAGTGGCTCGTCAGCGTCGCCTTCGGCATCCTGTCCTGGTTCTACCTGAACCCGATGCTGTCCGTCTGGGGCTCCTTCTGGGTCTTCTTCGGCTTCCTCTGCCTCTGGACTGTCCAGATGCAGTGCATCCTGCAGATCCTCGTGAACCGCGTCTCGCTCCTGATGCTCACGGGCTCGGACCGGCGGTGCGCGAACCGGCTGCGCTGGGGTACTGCGGCTTTCGTCGGTGTCATCAATATCAGCTGTTTCGTCGTCTGGATCCCCGCCCGCCTGCAGGTCTCCGAGGAGTGGATCGAGGCCAACCGCATCTGGGACCGCACCGAGAAGGCCATCTTCGCCGTCGCCGACATCGCGCTCAACATGCTGTTTCTCTACCTCGTCCGCACCAAGCTGATCGCGAACGGCCTGCTAAAGTACCGCCGGCTGTTCTGGGTCAACAGCATCGCCGTCTTCTTCTCCCTATCACTCGATGTAAGTTTCCTGGCCCTAGGGATTGGCACACCTATTTGTGAAAAAAAAAAGAAAAAAAAGAAAAAGAAGATAAAAAGAAAACAAATAGAGGGCAAACAGAAGCTGACAGCACGGTCTCACCCACCCCCCAGGTCGTCCTAATCGGCGTCATGTCCCTCCCCGACGACGCCGTTTACCTGCAATTCCACCCGCTCGTGTACCTGCTCAAGCTGCACATCGAGATGAACCTGGCCGAGCTGCTGGCCAAGATCGTGCGCGCGAGCAACGAGCTCAACGAGTGCGGCGGCACCAGCGGCAGCGGCGGCAGCAGCGCCAACCGCGGCGGCCAGCAGATGAACAAGGCCGTTGCCATCGACTTCGACATCTACTCCAACAACACCAACACCACGCTCGGGCACGGCAGCGTCACCGGCCCCTCCACCACGGGCGCCACCACCATCACCACCGATACCGGCGGCGGTAACCAGTTACCATCCTACCCACCACAGGCCGTCCGGGGAAGCAATAGTCATAACAACAACAGTAATAATAACCACCACCACCATCATTACCCCCTCGACCCAGAAACAGGGTTGAGTATACCGCCCGATAGTCAAGGCGACTACGATCCTCGCCATTCGGGGAGCTGGGGCAAAGGGAGCGCAGATGAAGACCGAAGTATAGAGCATGAAGCGAGACGACTCGGCATTATTAGCACAAACTCGATAACGGGCCCGGGCCCTACCGATATGAGAGGTGGTAGACCGAGTATTGATCGGCATTCCTCTAGTAGCGTTTTGATGAAGACATCATCTAATAGTTCATAAATGGAGTTTTAAAAGCGAGGAATTTTAGGGGGGTAAATGAATGATGAAATTACACCACATGTAGCCGAGACGATTTATGATTGCAAATGATAATCAAAACCTTTTTTCAAGCAGAACTGTCAATGGGGCAGGTTGCTCACAGGACAGGCAGAGACAGAGTTCGGTGCTCATTGAACATAAGAGGTGTATTCGCTATCAGATTCACGTGAAATGACTTTTCGATGTCCAGGTTTAGGCAGCACCCCCAAACTTGGCTTGCCACTCTGCGTTGGCCTTCTTCTGGCGATCCCAATCCTTCTTCAACTTCTTGAGTTGGCTCTTGGGGACCTCGCTGCCGTCCTTCATCTTCGTGGGCATGCCGTCAGCGTCCCACTCGCTGTATCTCTCGTCGCTTCGGTACATGTCCTCAGCCTTGCCCTTGGCCTTTTCCCACTTCTCCTGGTCGGCCTTTTCGCGCGCCAGCCTGGCCTCCTCCTTGGCCCGCGCCTTCTCGGCCTCCTTGGCGGCCTTCTCGTCGCGCGTCTTGATGAGCTCCGCGGCCGGGATAAACTTGATCAACGAAGGCTGGTTATCAGGCCTGTCGTCCAGGTAAACACCGATATTGGTGAGGTCATAGTCGCGGACACGATCGCTGAGAGCCAATATCGGCTTCTTGGCATCGGGTGATAAAGTGGGCGCCACGCGGCGCAATTCATCTCGCAAGCGGGAGACTGAACGGAGATAGGGCATACCCAACTGCTCTGGATCGCGCACACCTGACGAAGCAAGAGCGTCAAACTCGGTGTCAGGCGATTGCGAGAGAAGGCTCGTGATGGCATCCGATGTGGGAAGGTCGAGGCTTTGAACGTCCTTGACAACTGCCGCACGCACATCCTGGTAGGGTTTCACGGCAACAGCGGGTTCCAAGTTTGCTGCCGCAGCTGCAGACACCCATCCCAATCCGTCGTATGGTGGCTTTGCGTTAGCATCCAAGCCAAGGATGCCTACAATCTTGGTAATCCATCTAGCAATTGCCTCCAGAGAAGCCAAGTCCATGTCCGATTTGTGCTCGGCAATATGGATGTTGGCCTTCCTGATGAGCTCGAGAATGGCACGCAGTGCTTGAGGTGTATCAAAGGAGTTGATGAGGCCGGCCTCCAGATCCTTCTTGGCCTGTTCTAGATCTGCTGCCAAGCCCTCTGTCGATTTGTCGCTAAGCGAGAGATCCTGAACACCATCCTGAGCTGCTGAGAGGTCGCTCGCTTGCGCAAGTAGCGATTTCACGTTGATGAAGAAGTTCTAAAAAATTAGCAGGCCGTCCTCGGCTGGAAAGATATGGTTGGTACACTTACATTGACCGCACTCTCCCAATTGTCAGCTTGGGTCCGCATGTCAGGAGAGATCTCGACTCCGTCATTCCATCTGCCCAAGAGGAAGACGATTCGCATAGATCGAGCTGTGTAATTCGAGGCCAAGGCATCCTTGATAGTCTGGAAGTTCTTCAAGGACTTGGACATCTTGGACCCAGAGATTGACAGATGTCCCATATGTAGGAAGTAGTTGACCCAGTTGTGCTCGTGGCCATGCTCGCAGTAGAACGCCTCACTCTGCGCCAGCTCGTTGTCATGGTGAGGGAAGGCGAGATCGACACCACCAGAATGCAGGTCCATGCGCGAGCCGAGGTGGTCCGAAGCCATCACAGAGCACTCAATATGCCAGCCAGGTCTTCCATTGCCCCATTTACTGGGCCAGTAGGGTTCACCAGCCTTTGACTTCTTCCATAGGGCGAAATCACCCGGGCTTTTCTTTCCACCCAGACTCTTCGACAGGGAGCCCTCACCCTCCTCCTGCAGGGCCTTGTCACCTCGGCAATCGGGCCGCAGCCTAGCATATGGGTTGCCATCCTTCTCAAACGAGGTAATGTCAAAGTACACTGACCCCTCGGCTTCGTATGCATACCCCTTCTCCACTATGCGCTCGACGAACTTGGCGATCTGCGGGACGTATTCGGTGACCCTTGTCACGATGTCCGGACGAAGGACATTGAGGTTGTCCATGTCGTCGGTGAATTCACCCTCCATGAACTTGGTCAAGTCGGTAAACATGGTCTGGTCGCTCGTGTCGATGGTTTCCTTGTGCAGAGAGTCGAGGTAGGGCAGAAGGATCTCGTCCGCCATGCCGAAGATGGAGTTCTTGTTCATGGCAATGACCGCTTGGGTCATGTTGCTGATATGCATCTTCAGCTTCGCTTCGTCGTCGCCGGGCCTTCCCTCCCCAGAGATGGTCCCCCAGCCAACACCTTGCCATAGGCCGCATCTCTCCGGGCGATGTAGTTGTTGACGTCGAGCTCAGGGCCCTCGGGATCGATCAGGAGCGGAAGGTTGCTTTTCGCGTAAGCTTGGAAGGCGGCTTTTGCGAGTTCGGCGGTTTGCGCATCTGTATAGCCCTTCTTCTTTTCGAGATCGAGTAATCGTTGTCTGCGGGCTTTGATGATGATCTGGGGAAAGTCAATTAGCTACGCTGGGGACTTGACTACGTGCAAGGTTTGGCCCAGCACGTACCTTGTCGTCCACATCGGTAAAGTTCATGACAAACTTGACATCGAATCCGAAGTAGTGCATCAAGATGCGACGGATAATGTCCGTCGAGACATAGTTGCGGGCATGGCCCAGATGGCTCTGATCGTAGACGGTCGGGCCGCAAGCATACCAGGAGAGCTTGCCCTTCTCGATGGGCACGAAAGGCACCGGGCCGCCGGGTTTCAGCGAGTTGTGGACTTTGATCGAGTCCATGATGGTGGGGCGGGTCGCAATGCCTCTTCGGGGAGCGACTAGTAAGCGAGAATGGAAAAGTACAAACTGGGGTTTGATGCGACGGGAGAGGAGGTTCATCAAGGCTTAAAAGGAATCCGGACGCCCTCGAGAAAGGAGAGGAGTTTGGGCGGTGGGCAGAAGGGGAGGAATACGAGAAGACGAGGGCGGAGACGACCAAAGAAATGTGTCACGTCGAGAGAGTCAGCTCACGGAACGCAGCATATGGTGGTGGGAGCACCAAGCCAAGCCTACAGTCAGGTAAGAGTCACTCATTCACTCAATCAATCGATTCTGCCGTGACCGGGTTGCGCAAATAGTGTACTTACTTCTACCCTGGCGTGGTACAAGCTGGGTCGTGGTGCAAGGGAATGCGACCTGCAGCAGGAAGATCCCGCGATTTCGCAGCTGCTGATTCGGCCGTGGACTCAATAGCGCCATCAGCCTTGCATGCTGCGGGGCATGTCAGCTCGTGTTGCCCAATCAAGCCCACTGAAATCCAGCCCAGCTTGGCGGGGTAGTAAAACCGCACCCAAGCCACCCCTCAATCAGTGCTCAGCCTGCTCAGCCTTTCAATCGATTCCTTCTGAAATTTTTGGATAACCTTAAACTTAGCAGTTTCGCGACAGCTAAATTTCAGCCGAGCGACATCCTGCTCTCGACCAACCTGTCCAAGAGGGCTCCCCAACGACCGAACTAGGCATATCCGAGAACAATTAACAGTCCTCTAGATTTTATGTTTCTGGTCACTTGATTACAATCGCATATAAGCATATGCCGATCTCATGATGGGCGCCGCCTCTCCGTTCCTCGAGCCCGGCGTTCGGACTAGTGCCAATTCGCTTGCCATTGTCCACCTGTCGCGCGACAACCTCCTACCAGTCATTCTACAGGAGAGCAAAGGCGAAGTCGACGGTTATGCCGAGGGCTCAGTTATCAACACGCGATTCGGCTCCTTTCCGCACACGACCTTGATTAACCAGCCATGGGGCGCCCAAGTCCGCGCTTCCATCGTCGATACCGGCTCGAGGGGTCGCAAAAGAAAGGTGCAAGATCAGGAAGCCGCCGTGGAGGATTCTGAAGGAGCCGGCTCTGCCACGACACCGGGCCAAGCAACGCCGAAAGGCCTCGAGACCGCCTCAAGTGGGTTCATTCACATCCTGCCGCCGACACCAGAAGTATGGACAACGAGTCTGCCACATCGAACCCAAGTGGTCTATACGCCCGACTACAGCTACATATTGCACCGGATACGCGCCCGTCCTGGCATGCGGATAATTGAGGCTGGTGCAGGCAGTGGAAGCTTTACGCACGCTTCGGTACGGGCTGTATACAGCGGGTATCCCAAAGCAGACGATGACGCGCGCGGAAAGGTCTACAGCTTCGAATTCAACGAAGATCGATTTCATAAGATGGAGGCCGAGGTGGAGGCTCACGGGCTCAAGGACCTGGTCAAAGTTTCGCATCGGGATGTTTACAGCAATGGCTTCTTGGTTGACGGTAAAAGTCCCGAGGCCGAGTGTGTTTTCTTGGATCTGCCGGCGCCCTGGAAGGCATTACCGCATCTGTCACGAAGCAAGCCAGCCGGCTCAGAGCAGGATGCGCCCTGGGTATCGCCTCTGCGGTCCGATCGCACCGTTCACCTTTGCTCATTTTCTCCCTGTATCGAGCAAGTGACAAAGACTGTAGAGGTCATGCGTCAACTGGGCTGGATGCAGATTGAAATGGTCGAGGTTTCCCACAAGCGTGTCAACGTGATGCGCGAGCGCGTGGGCCTGAACATGCCCACAGACCGAGGTTCTAATCTATCTCCCTACGATGTGGGCGAGGCAGTGCAGCGGCTGAGGGAGGTTGAGTCGAAATCCAAGGAGTTCCACGAACGAACCCAGGGCGCAGAGAATGGAGACGCGGATGTCGACATGGACGATGTGCCGGAAGCGCAAAAGACCAACGGCACTCCCGCAAAAGGTGCTAGCGAACCTCAGGCCCCCGTTGCCTCGTCGGCCAAGCCTTACATGATGGGTCGGCTTATTCACAGAACGGAGCCGGAAATCAAGACGCACACGTCGTATCTGGTGTTTGCTGTCATGCCACAAGAATGGACTGAGGAGCAAGAAGCGGCGGCTTTTGCGCAGTGGCCTTGCGGTAAGGAAAGCAAAGTCATTGGCAAACTAGACAAGGAGTCGAGGAAGAGGGAGAAGAGGGAGCTACTTCATGCCAAGAGTAAAAGCAAGAGAAAGCGAGGAAAGGATGGGGAAGCCGAGGAAGCTGGAGAAACCGAGGTGGATAACGAGCAGGAGGCAAAGCGGTCCAAACCAGATCCGCAAGCAGCCTCTTCTTGAGTCTACCGTACATATCAATGTATAGGACCACATACTCGTAGACAGTAGACGCATCAGTAATTGATACCCCCATTTCGTCTGCCATGTTGGGTTTGAATTGCTTCGTATGCTTGTCAGTGCTGAAAATATCTCTGGTAGTATTCATGGCTCATGTTCGTGACAAGTGACGATCGTTACTTTACCCCACACTGTCACGGAAAATAAGCATTGCCAAGATGCGGGTACAGAGCTTGGCACTTGCTGTTTCACCAACGCAACCGTATCTGTACCTGACTTGGCCAATCGTGTCCCTAGACCGGTTTCCATTCGAATTGGTAAATGCGGAAGATATTAATGCCTAGGTTAGGTTAGGACGGTGAAACCTTGAGCAGATTGATGCGAGGGATTCCACTGCCGCCGTGTCTAGATAAATGGCCGACGACTAGAAGGACCGGCAAACCGCGTCTTCTGGTTCTTTTTCCTCCGAGGGCAGGGCACAGACTTCCAACCATCCAGTGATCTCAGGACCCTCAAGGCTCGTATTCAACTTCAATTCGATGGGCCTTGTCCCTCGAAGAGGCGGCAAGACGGTTCCCGCAAGCACGACGACTTTGAGTGCATGCGAGAGTCACGGCATGTCGGTTTCACTTGCCGGCATTGACAGTTGGCCAGTTGCCAGTATGTAGATGAAACCGCAAGGGACGTCTGTCATTCCCACCAAGCTGACAAGAAGCGATTCGCTACATATGCAATGCTGACCGGGGGCGAAGCAAGGTCCTCAAGGTTTGGATCGGCACCGACTTCGCCCAATAGATGACGCCAGCATAGCCACAGGGAGGACAACAAGTTTGGCCAGCAATGCCTCAGCTCCAGCTCGAATGTTACTGTGCTGTGTGTGAGCCCATGGGGGTTGGGGGGAGGGCGGTGGGCGGCCGTCGCGATCTCGAAAGCCGGGCGCCGACAGAGGACGAACTGTGAACTGGGAACTGTGTGGTGCCGAGGCGGGGTAGGTTCCCATCGATCATCTTGTCACTTGTCGAAGCCAATTCAATTCGGCATGTGCGCGTTTGGAAGAAAGTCGTACGCTTGCATATGCGCTAGGCCAGTGCTAGCAGTTGTGCTAATCCCTTCGCGGGACAGGCGACAGGACGCGTCGGGAACTTTGACTTTTTTTTTACTTCAGACCACCCCTACCACCCTACCCTTATTCTCGAGGCAGGCCTCCCTACCACGCAGAATCACCAATGCTAGCCTGTTCAACGAGGGCACATGAAACTAGTCAACTTGTCAGCTCAATCGCTGTATTGGTGGTCGTATGGACAAGAGCACCAACCCTGTACCACAGTGTATTCAGCTCCCCACCCGGGAACCTCGAAGCGCATTTTCCGTCATCGGACAATACGAGCAAGACGGCATGCTCGGAACACGGCTTGTCCCTCAGCTCAGGGGCAAAGATCTGATCTGAGGGGGTGGGGATGTGGAATCAAGCTTTGCGGCGCTGCTTGGGGCCGCGGCCGTGCCGCTTAGCCGGGATGGTCGAAGCACGACGACGATTACGTACTCCGTGGATGAGTGAGCTGGCGTTTCGAGACCCCCGGCTCAGCTCGCATGCTTGTCCGTCAACTCCATTCGACCCGGCAGCACCTTGCTTCACTTTCAGGGTCCTGTTTGGTTTCGTACGCTTGTCTTGTCAGCCGGCTTAGCTTGTGTGGCTCGGTGGTTAGTCTCGGTCGTCTCATTCGTTCCTCCATAATCCATTAGTACGCTCGACCGGCTATCGGAACTCAATATGATACCACTGGCAGAAACCAAGGGACCAATTAGTTGGTCCCGACAGGCACAGACGGTTCCTAATGGTCACTCATGGGCATGATGATGGCGTAGATCTAGGCCTCAAACCAATGATCCTCCTCCCGTCGTCCTGACACACTGGCTTGGACACCGCCTCCTGCCATCATCAGTCGAAGATCAGGCTAGTGTCACTGTTTCCCACAGACACGTACGCAGTGGAGTGGAAGTCAGTCAGCCATGCTGCTTGTCGGGCTGTGTCGGCGGAGGGTCGAGTAGTCGAGTCACTGGATATAAGTAAAGCCTCCCAGGCCCTAACAATCGATCTAGCTAAACTTCATCATTCTCACGACCATCCACACGATACCTCTTTAGACTACGATCAGTTTCCCCCTTCATACCACCCAATACCAGTCAAGATGTTCGGATTCGGTATGTCACCCTCCCTCCCATACCTTCGACCTCACGATATATAAGCTCATCATCCACTAACGTCAATACCCAGGCGAGGCCAAGGAACACCGCGATGACGTCTACAGCGACGACTTCAACCCGCAGAAGCACGAGTCCTCGTTCCTGCACGAGGCCGTGGCGGGCGGCGCCGCCTTCGAGGCCATGAAGCTGTGGGAGGACCGCCAGCGCGCCAACGGCGAGGTCGTCAAGCACGGCTTCGCCAAGGAGATGCTCGCGGGCCTCGCCGCCGCCGAGGTCGACAAGCTCGCCGAGACCAAGGGCATGGACTACCTCGACCGCGAGAAGGCCAAGCACCACGCCAAGAAGCAGGCCGAGCACCTCTACGAGCAGCAGCACGGCCAGTACGACGAGTACAACCCGTAAGTTCCCTGCCACAACAACAGACAGAGAGTCGATCTTTCAGCAAACTAACGGCTCGTATAGCAATGAGAACTCTCGTCACGAGTCCATGGACTACTAAGTGTCGATTTATGTCCAATGAGTCGTACGCCATCACGCTTTTCATGAACGTTTCGTAGTATCATTAGCTTCATGACTTCTATGAGAATCAATACAATATCGTTAAACAAATTCAGCCTCTTGAGGTCCCAATGTGTAAGACTTAGGAGCCAATTCGACTCGTCTCAGTGTGGTCGGTATCGTCGTCGTGTAATTTCTCTCATTCTTGTCCATTGACGAGGACGGTGCTATCAACCAATGACTCCGATGTAATTATACGAATCCGAGTTAACTAATCGCCAAACTCAATCATAAGTAAAGCTTGTGAACAGGATCTATATATTAAGATGACAAGTTGAGTACTCATTAGCATCTCACCACTGCTCGGTGCTTCTTGGGTCAATTGACGTGCGGGCAAGCTGCTTCTTCAAGCTCTTTGGAGTTCCCAAATTCGCCCTCATACAAGATTGGGGTTGGCATATCATCGCAGCTTCTCATATGAAAGCCGAACTTGGTCCGGGCATTGGGATCCCAGATAGCAATATTCAGTTAGCATGCTATCGACACAGGCAAGAACCGCTTGGCCTATATAAATTGTCCTTATTGAAATCTTGGTAGGCTGCATATTTATTAATCATCTTATCGTTGGACTGTAATCTTACGATGAGAAGGGCATTGCCATGCTAGTTGTGTCAATGGGCCCTTGTTCTCCAATCTAGCAGTTTTGTAACTTGCCCACACCCACCTGGACGAGGGGGAAAGGTGAGGGATCCATCCATGTCTCGGTTTGAAAGAAAATATTGTATTCGGTGTATGGCACCGAGATGGAGGACATGCAAGCAGCAAAGTACTGAAACTAGGAGTCAGGACATGCCTGCAACTTTCTCTCCTATTCACAGTAGCTCATCACGGACGAGGAAGAGGATGGATTGTCAATACTGCATATCTGCTATTGCCCTAGATTTGGTCAATTTTACTCAAGCTACTGCCTCCGCGATTCGCTTGACACTTCGGAGTTCGCAGTCAGGTATGCACCTGGCCAGATGATAACCAAGGATGGCCCTTCACCCGCTCCTATTCTGCTATAGGGGGAAACATCCACCTGAAGACCAATATTGACAAAATCTGCTATCATGTTTCCAGCTTCGATGGGACGTGGAGGAGCTGGAGAGCGGCGTTCGGCAAAAGATGAATGGCATGCGCAAGAGCGCCACGTCTGAGCGCGCTTCGGTATCTTGTTCATTTTGACCCTGTATTTTGCCCCAAACGCCATGGAATAACAACAATCATGACCCTTTCGTGAGTACGTCCGCCATCGCTTATCCACGGGGGCCACCACGGCCGCTTGCCCGGGCTCTGCTGACCGTCGCGCGTCCTCTGGCCAATCCAACACCACGGCCTCGGGCGTTTCGACTTCGGAACATGGGCGCGTTTCTGTTGGTAGTGATGTTAGTCAGTAAAGGTTGTCTTCTCTCGTAGTCTCCTCTTCTCTCTCTCAAGGGTCGCAAGGTTGCTCCATACTTCAACATGTCGGGTACGATAAAGAAGCGCACGTGGCTGCCGCGGATATAAACCTGGTCGAGATGGCTAACACGCCCGTCGCGTGCGGTCACCGTAATATCTTTCAGCTGCACGTTCATGTTGTCCTCGGCTAGAGACGAGATAATTATGTGTTAGCAACTGTTTCGCGGCGACGGTTTGGAAAGAAGGGGGAAGGGGAAGAAAGAGAACATACCCTCTAACAGCTTGCCGCGATACGTCTGGCCAGACGTGATCTCGAGGGTGACGATATGACCCTGGGCCTCGTTGAGGAGTTTGATGGGAATACCGATTGTGGACGTCATTTTGGAATAAACGATGCTACGCGATCAAGCCGGATGGGGGTATTATCGATGCTGGTAGTCGTGTTCGTCGCGTGTCGCGTAATTTGCTGGTTTGGCGGCTGGCGGTCTCAATCAATCAATCTTCTAGGCGAGGCTGCAGTTGAGTTTAAACATTTGGAGCTCCCTCTAGCTTGGCCTGCTGGACCACTGACCACAGTTTTGCCGGCGGCTGCTCACCGAAGTTGACCGCCTTCTCCATTGGCTCACCTAGGTCAACTGGGTTCTTGAGCTTGACCCCTGTCAGTTTTACAGTTTTACCCCACCAAAGAACGGAAGCTGCCCCTCCATTGAACGAAACGACGAAACCCGAACTGACGGACGGTTTTGCGACAGACAGCAAAAGTTGACTCACATCGTCTGACTCGAAGCGATTGGTTTCTGCTTACATTTCCCAGGTCATTCGCAACAGCAACGACGCCCCGAGTCTGACCGAGAGTCGCCACCTTCATTTTCAATTCGGTCACTTTACCACTTTCTTCCAAACGATGTCGACCGAGCCCGAGGCGCCCACGCACGCCGTCCCGGCCGCTGCGCAGGATGCCACAGCCCCCCGCGCCGACGAAGCAGCTGGTCGACCCCTGGAACGTGGCCGGCGAGATCGGCGAGGACGGCAAGGCCAAGGCTATCAACTACACGAAACTTGTCGAGGAGTTCGGCACCAAGCTGATCGACCAGGCGCTGCTCGATCGCTTCGAGCGCCTGACCGGCCACAAGCCCCACCGATTCCTGCGACGAAAGATCGTCTTCAGCGAACGTGACTTCAGTCTGATCCTGGACAAATACGAGAAGGTATGGGCGAGACTCCGGAAAACAATCGAACATGGGGCATAAGCTGATTAGGGGTTGCTAGAATGAACCCTTCTTTCTGTACACCGGCCGAGGGCCCAGCTCCGACAGCATGCACATTGGCCACACGCAGATCTTCGACTTTTGCAAGTGAGTACACTCGGTCTACGTTATGCTGGTATATGGCGACCCAAACAGTGCTAAACATACGGTTAGGTGGCTTCAGGATGTGTTCGACGTGCCATTGATCATCATGCTTACAGATGGTGAGTTATTACGAAGCCCAAATTGCCATTGCGCAATGCTAAAACGCGGGCAGATGAGAAGTTCCTGTTTTCCGATAAGCGTTCAGTCGAAGATGTCATGGCATACACCAAGACCAACGTGAAGGACATTATTGCCATTGGCTTCGACCCCGAGAAGACTTTCATCTTCTCTGATTACGACTTCATGGGCGGCGCCTTCTACAAGAACATCACCAGGTTCTCGAAGCTGGTATCATACAACACTGCGCGGGCTGTATTTGGCTTCGATGAGAGGTCAGCAATTATTCCACTTCCAAAAACTTGGTGTATGACCCCTATTTGCTAACAAACAGTAGCTCCAATATTGGCAAGATCCACTTTGCCAGTATCCAAGGCGCAACAGCCTTTGCCTCGTCTTTCCCGCATATCTTTGGCAAAGATGAGAAATACTCCAACACCATTCCTTGTCTCATCCCTTGCGCCATTGACCAGGATCCCTACTTCCGTCTTACGCGAGATTGCGCAGCTCGCTTGAAGTATGCGAAGCCCTCGCTGATTCACTCTCGCTTCCTGGATGCCCTTCAGGGTCCCGGTTCGAAGATGTCGGCCAGTATCGACAGTTCTGCCATCTTCATGACGGACACAGCCAATCAGATCAAGAACAAGGTCAACAAGTACGCCTTCTCTGGAGGCCAGGAGACAGCCGAGGAGCAGCGGAAACTGGGTGGCAACCCTGATGTGGATGTCTCATACCAATACCTGCAGTTTTTTATGGAGGATGACGCTGTATGTTACCCCTGTCAATTTGGAATCCCATAATTTGTTAACAATTTCTAGGAATACGCAAAGATTGGCGAGAGCTACCGAAAAGGAGAGATGCTAACTGGCGAGGTATGCATAATGATCTACCCCTGAATTCGATTGACGCTAACGTTATCACAACACTAGCTCAAGGCAATTTGCATACAGCATCTGCAAGAATACGTGAAGGCCTTCCAAGAGAAGAGAGCGACTACCACCGATGAGGTGGTCGAGCGCTTCATGTCCCAGCGTCCTCTCAACTGGAAGGGTAACCCGCGTGTCGAGAGGGTTGTCCCAGTCATGGACAACGCCGGAAAGGGCGAAGAAGACGGTGCCGGCGCAGACGGCAAGATGACCAAGAACCAGCTGAAGAAGCTCGAGAAGGAGAAGATGGTCGCGGCCAAGAAGGCTGCCAAGGCCAAGGAGAAGGAAGAGGCCGCGGCCGCCAAACAGGCGGCATAGATTTTACTACATATAGAACACAGTAGATCTGAAAGAATAAGTAAAATCAAGGCGATTGGTCCACCACTTTCATCCATATTGTGCCACAAGGATGTACGGAGGCTTAGGTGATTCTCTGCCGTGATCAGTAATCGAGATCGTCCAGCGATCTACATGACATTGGAGGGGGCTATTTGGACCGCTTGAATTGTGACAACATCCCAGCCAGGCTGGACCTTGCAAGTGCGGTAAGCAACCCTGGCTGCCTGGATGAATTGACGGATTTCTACTTCGGGCAGCCACATGCTGTTCCTACGTACTCACACCACTGCGTAAGTCTGCACATCCAGCGTAAGTCCAGCTCCAATCGTCATGGGTGGTTCTGACTCTGTCGTGCTACCAACCAAAGTTCATGGCCCCCCTATGTATTCAGGGGGTAGTGGAGAGGCCTGTTTGAAACCTGGAAGTTTGCGCAACGCTTTTGGGCAGTAGCGAGACTAGCCGAGCTCATGCGACAGGATCCAACGAATCGAATGGACATCTAGTTCGTCCCAAAGTCCGAGGCCGCTTTCCTATCGCAGCATGATGTGGACGGAACTCTCATGCAATCAATGTCCAGTCCAGTCACACATTCAGTTGCATATAATATTGCCTTTGTTGATGCGTTATTGGACACCGGCGACTACTAATGGGAAGCAAGCCGGACATGTCGTGACTACTGCCCGGAGCTCTCCTTGAGGTTCGTTAAAGGTTGATGGTCTCTTAACTTGCATGATTGGGGGCAGATATGACAGCCTTGCATGTCCCAAGGGAAAAGGACCTTGCCTCCCGATCCCGTTGTCGATTTGGAGAGCTGCCTAGATCCGAGCTTCCTTGTTCCCTGTCCCCCACACCTTTTCCAAGGTCTGCTGCGCAATCCGCCATCATCTGTCAGCACAGCCGGCCCCCAACAAGGCACACAGCACAAGCGGCAGGCTGAGAGGTAAGCCTAACTGCATTCATTTGGGCCTCTTGCCCGCTTGCGCACCTCGCTGACACGTTACCTAGGTCAAACGAGACGGCCATAAGCGCAGCACTCATGCGTCAT
This sequence comes from Apiospora rasikravindrae, assembly GCA_038363885.1. Classification (NCBI taxonomy): domain Eukaryota; kingdom Fungi; phylum Ascomycota; class Sordariomycetes; order Amphisphaeriales; family Apiosporaceae; genus Apiospora; species Apiospora rasikravindrae. The sequence goes on from JAQQWK010000008.1 coordinate 349,267, forward strand.
GCCGTTCTTGGGGGCAAGGATGGCTGAGGTGCGGTTGGGCCAAGTCTTGGTTGGACTTCTTCCCACCCGTCCCCTGCCGGCATTCCTCAGCTCTCTCCATGCCTAATCTTGCAGACTTGGCGGTTCCGATTGAGCAATCATCCGCTTTCTTCTCACCCTCGAAGCTGCGAGCAGACTCTGACGAACTGGTGCCAGCACATGCCGGCCTGCAGGCATCAGAGCTCAAATGGAAGGCCCGGGAAAGAATAGGGTGGCGGGGATTGGGTGACTCCAAGGGTGCACCTGGTGGTATGGCTCATACCCAAACCAATAAATGGCCTCTTATTGGTCTTGCACAGCCATTCCTCATCAGCTGCACTATACATCTTTACATATGTATAATAATATATTCCTCTCACCCTTGTTTAACTTGATCAGGTGTTCTTCCCCTGGTTCTTCGCCGTTGTGTGTTAACTTTTGCCACCCTTGTTGATTGCGGGAAACTCGGAGGTTTGCCTGTCTACCTACTTCTACCAACCGTCAAGCACCAAACATTCCACGAGGCGGCCAAGCCGGGCGAGACTCGACACCGTTTATCGAAAAGCGCCTCTATTATCATCCTGCAGCATTTCCCCTGTACGCCATTCTCAATTAACTGAGATCGGGAATTCTCGCAACACTACAACAGAATTCTCGGGTCCAGCTGGCTAACCCACCATGGGCAACAAGAAGAAACGTGGGAATCATCACGGGACTGAGCACCACGACAAGTCCCACCAACATCATGACGATCATCACCCGCAGCCAGACGTTTATTCGTCCCAAGGCGCATATCCTCCTCCCATGCCGACTTGGTCTCCCCTGACCACCATGGGGCACTTCGCATACTCGGCCCTTCAGACACCAGACGGTAGGTGGCCCACAGTAAAAGGGATCGCAACGGGACCGGGTGCATGTGGCGCGAGCTGACTTTGCATTTCTTCATCAGGGCAATACAGGTACCAAATAGCAGGGCCTTTGGCCTTCGCGCCGCCTAATCAAGGATCCTCTTCTACATGGGCGGGCAACTTCTCCACCTCGTATAACCAGTACTTGTCTCCCTACCACGTCCCCGCCGCCCAGCAGCCGACCGGTGGCATGAACGCTGGAGTTTCAGCGTCCCCATCAGATCGTGATGGAGTGGACCACGTCCATGCCGCCGGAGGGTCGGCCACCGGCGAGGAGGACGATGACGACGGCTCCTCTTCTGCTTCGTCAAAGTCCGAGGGCGTTAAGAGGAAGGGTAGTAGCAAGCACTCGAAACATAACAGGCATCGCTCTCGAGATTCTAATGGGCACCGGCGGCACAGCAGCCGGTCAGACCATAGGGGCGCGGCGCGCAAGCACCATAGGCAGGCGGAGAAGGAAGAGCAGTCGCGAATCATCGTGGACGACTGGGACGTAGATTAAGTGATGCCGCAATATTGAGAGAGTGTAGTAAAGGAAACCATTTGACAATTTGGCTCGCTGGCTGATGATTCATTACTGGTAGTTATTCTTTGCTTTCGGGGAATATGTTCTCCCCCGTGCAAATATGTATGTATTAATGCCGTCCTACTACCACTCAAAACATCTCCATAGCCTCAATAACCTCATTACTTAATGCCAATCCCTTCGCGGCGTCCACATGCTGAATCCATTCGTCCATCAAGCCGATGAGTCTGATCTCCTTTTGGGTAAGGATATGGGGGTTGTAGTAAGGTCTCTGCTTCACAAAAAGACTCTCGTCGGTATCCGGTTCAACGACCATGTCATCCTTCGTATCATCATCCTCATCTTCCGAATCGCCCGCAGTAATATGCTTCTCATTGGCGACGGCTTGAGCGGGCTTGTCGGACTGTGCCTGCTGCGGCTTCGACTTCTTCTTGTAGACCATACGCTCTTTTTCGTCGTTGGCTTCGTCCAAGTACTGGCGACGTCCGGTGGCGAAAAACTTATCAAGTAGCCGATCGTGGGCCAGCGAAGCTTGCGCAAGTCCGGACTGTCCGCGGGCAGTTCTGACGGCAAATTCTGAACAGCTGTCGTCGCTGGGTTTAAACCACCGCCGTGAATGCGATGCTTTTGGACGTGGTCCAAAACGGCGTTGTAGTAGGCCGCCTGCTCCTCCTTGTTGATAGCCTTTTCGAGGTCTTTCTTGGGAGGATTCTTGTTCATGAAGGTCAGGCATTCAATCATGAGGGGGTCGGTACGGTGTCTGGTAGTGATGGGGTTGACGCGGGGCGCAAGTGCGTCGAAGACGTTGTCGAGGACGGGCTGGGAGAATTCGGGAGGGTAGGGGTAGATGCGGAATCCGGATCGTTTCCAAGGGAAAAAGGTCCTGCGCTCGGAAGCGGGAACGGCAACCTTTTTCTGTCGCGGTCGGGGTTTATTGCGTCTGGCCATGGTTACGACAATCTTGTAGGTCTTGGAGGAGGATTAATATACAGCCAAAAACGACAAAAAGTGGTTCGAGGGAAGCAAGTGGTGGTTGGCACAATTGGAAAGTTGCTGGAATAAATAGGAAAGCTTGTAGAGCATTGATTGCAACCGCACCGCAAGTCTCAATTGAATACAACATTGAATTTCTCAATCTACTAACGTCGGTACCTGCCAAACAAAACAATCATAACTCGGTGAGAAAAGAGTGAAACTGCCTGAGGTGCCTGGCATTAGGGGGGTCAACACCGTAACTGTCTGAGGTCCAGATCGTGGGCTGTCACCCACTTCCTGGCTTCCCGAAACGATTCATTGACCCGAGCACTCATGATAAACCCTCTAGTATTTAATTATACCTGTTTGCTGCCTGCCGTACTCTTTCCTTGGTGATCCTGACAACCAGCCTGGGATGTGTGAATAGGGGCTTGGTGGATCCCATGCTTGAGATGTCCGAATTTCATACAAATGGAAAGTCAGTTCCTCCACCATGGACACGGTATCAGTTACAAGGACAGTTGAAAGATATCAACTGCGCCAATGTTTGACGTCCGACTGTGAGCTGGGGCACAAGAAGCGTTTGTCACCACACCCCCCCAGAATTGGGCGTTGTAAGAAGCCACTGCCGCGTAGCTACAAAATCAAAAGGTCGACGTTGTCCAGGTTGCTCAATGTGAAATATCGTCAAAAACGCAACATTCACAGGCATCCAAGCACAATGCTTACGCAGGGTGGCATATGCAACCGTGGTACTTTGCAAAGTCTGTACGCATCACGTGTGATAGGGGTAGCCAGCCAGGCAACGAAAGAAGTAGTCAAAAACTGCACAGAGGTACGCAGGAAAACCAATGATCTATTTAGGGTGTAGATGTATCCCGTAAGAGCATCCATGGGAAAGGAATGATTCGGTACCAAAGGCCAATCTGCACGAGTTCAATCAGAAGTCATGTGCTTGGTGTTTACACCTCTCCATCACCTGCCGTGACCGGTGTGGAAGCATGAGTAGGTAGATTCAATGGACATCCGATTTGATTGAGCACCCTCAAATCGTGAGATTCAACTGGATATATTGCCAGAAGGGGCATCATGCAAAGTACGTAGGTACTTGCACTGGTGTGCGGTGGGTGTCCCCCTCCCAGATGCTGGGCTGGGAGCTTACCCGTAGCTACACCCCTAAAGGCAGCTGTGTAGGGGTTATAGGTACCATTAATTGATAGTTCTTTCACCAACAGCAACAGGAGTTGCACTCCGGCTGGGGGAACACTCAAGCACCAATGGCTTAATTGGTAATTGACATTTGTTTCTAAGAGAACTTGCTGAATCAATATCCCAGAGGTCTCGGGTTCGAGGACCACTTGTGCGAGGCCCGAAGTACTGCGTGGAAACTTTCTCTGGCTACAAAGGTTAATCACCTACAATAAAGATTAGAATGACCCTGTTCTGATCTTCTGAGGGAAATTTTTTTTCTTTCTCTTTGTCTCCCTATCATGATGGTGTTTTTGTTTCCCTCATCCAACCGAACATGTTCTGATCATCCATGCCCTGCCTGCTGTTTCCTTTTGCCTTCCATCCTACGCATGCTTCCCATACGTCAATCCCAATCACGATATGTACGATCTTCCTCTACAGCCTTACTTACTACTGACATTCCACTGCCTTATCTCAAAGTGTCCATCAACTGTTTGTTTATCACCTTATTCCCATGATGACACCTTTCATGCACACCCATCTCTTGACTTCAATCAAAACAAGTAGGCGACCATTTTTCCTCTGCAGTGGTAATCAACCATAGTATGGGTGTATGTCATTCCGTGTACACTACCACTGGATTCCCATGTTTGAAAACATTGAGGCTTGCAATCATTTCTCGTAGGCATCAAGACATACAAAGGCACGATGGGCACCAAGGTGAACCTCAACCACAAACTCCACCAAGGACCTGGAGCTCATCGCCCTGCTTTCGATGAAGGACAGTTTTTGCCGCGCTGATCCCCCAGCGACCAGCTCAGCGACGACTTCATCAAGCAGTACAAGCGCTACTGGTACAGCCCGGACGCCGACAAGCATGACGACTAATCCGGCCTTCGCCAACATGCATGAGTAGCATGCCCAGCTACGGTACTGCCTTGGCTTTGGGTTGGTACCGGTATCTTACGTCCTGAGCCCTGATCATCCTTCCTTTGGCAAGGTCTTGGATCGTGTCGCCGGAAGGCGTCGCTGGTTTCGTCTGGGTGACTGATAATAACGACGAATATATTGTCGGTGAGGCAGATCCTGTCGCGGCTGGCACTGTTCTGAGTGTGCCCGCTGCCTGTTCCGTCGTTTCGTCAAAGGCTACAGTGCCGCAGTCGGGACAGTGGTAAACATGTTATGCCATACGTACTTAGATCAACGACACGGGAACAGCCAGTCCCCGTACCTGCACCCACAGGTCGCTCAGATTAAATAAAAAAAATTGCACACCACATAACCCCTATGTATTACATTATACTTATTCTTGAAACGGTTTTATGAGAAGGTTCCGAATTGAAATTCGTTATATTATTATTCTTGCCAAATGAGACGATGCTAGGGTACAACATATATCGTGAGTATGTGTTGGTGGCAAGCCTCCTCATACCCACCTCATCATTGCATCTCATCAAAAAAACTCTAATCGTGCATCGTCCCCGAGCAGCTGCGCATAATACGATGGATCAGTAATGTGCTGGGAGCCAGTGAACCGAAAAATGTAAACAAGAAGCGATTCAATTTCTTGGCTAAAGATGGTATCCAAATAACTACATGATCCGCTGGCAAATCCTGTGCGAGATCCATCATCTTCGTATAGATCATTCTCTGAAATGCATGCTCTGGGCCATCATATGCATGTAAAGATACATGAGAGAGGCAAGTCGCAATCGTTACTCTCACTTGGACGACGACTTGTTGTACAGCCTGGAGAAATGGCCCGATGCATTCTCCAAAAGCTCCGCAGGCGCGCCGAACTCGACGAGGTGTCCGTTGTCGAGCACGGCGATCTTGTCAAAGTCGATGAGGGACGACAGCCTGTGCGCAATCATGACGATGGTGTGGTCGCGGAACTCCTCGCGGATGACCTGCTGCATCTGCGCGTCGGTCTGGTTGTCGACGCTGCTCGTGGGCTCGTCCAGGATGAGCACCTTGCTCGACTTGAGCAGCGCGCGCGCGAGGCAGAAGAGCTGCCGCTGGCCGTGCGACAGGAAGTCCGTGTCCATGGCCGTGTCGAGGACCTCGGAGTGGGTGACGTCGGCTTCGTCCGTCGTGGTCTTCTTCGCCGCCGCGGCTTTCTTGCTCTGGAGCACGGTCCAGAGCCCGACCTTCTGCAGGGCGCTGGCGATGTCTTCGTCGTTTGATTGGCCGAGCGGGTCGATGTTGGCGCGGATGGTGCCTGGGTAGATGAAAGGTTCCTGGGTTAGGCAGATGATGCGTTCTCGAACGACGGAGCCCTTGATGGTGGTCAGGTCCACGTCGTCCAATGTCAGCTTGCCGGCTTCGATGTCGATCATGCGCAAGATCGCCAGAGTCGTCGAACTCTTTCCACTATGTCCACAAGTTGATCAGTCATGGGCTCGAAGGAAGGTAGCCTGAGTGGGATGAGTCTAATAGAGAAGCAGCTACGAACCTGCCAGTCCTGCCGACAATGCCCACTTTCTCGCCCGCTTGGATAGTGAAGCTGACATCTTTCAATACCGAGGGTTTCCCATTCCTAATAAAACAGAAACTGTCAGTATCTTAATCAACACCAGTGATTGGTAATGGTACCATACCCGTAAGTTGCAAACACATTCTCGAACTTGAATGTACCCCGACTTGGCCAGTCAGCAGTAGGAGCGTCAGTCTCTTCGGGCGCGCTCTCGTCCGGAGTCTTCTCCGCGAAATCTTTGATGCGCGAGATGGCCCCGATCGAAGTCTCGAGCATGGTCCAATACTGGACGATACCGGTGAGTTCGTGGGACAGCGTCATCAGCTGGACCAGCGCGACGCCGAGATAGCCAGGGTTCACCTTGGTGCGGAGCGCCACTGTCAAGCCCATGATGATGACGACGAGACCTGCGACGATCATGTCGAGAACGAAGACAAGCCACCGCTGTATGCATTGGAGATGATATGATGGAGCTTGGGATTGGTCCAGCAGCTCCATGTTTCTGGAAACGTAGTTGCCGACCCAACCGTAGGCGCGAATGGTGACCAAGCCGTTGAGCGACTCGATGAAGTGCGATAAGAGAGGGGCGTTCGCTTCGATCCTAGAACCCAGATTAGCTCTCATTTCATTTCAATATTGCGGGTGTTTACATACTCGAGTAATCGCAGCTGGCGAGACGTGCGCAGGTAGAAGCGTTGCACGAAGTACAGAATCGCAATGATAGGAGGAAACGCGATGGTGATCCAGGGGATCGCATTGATGGCCACGGCGACGACGATCAACATACCTGCAGAATCTATATTTACGAAGTTAGTGCTTGACGGCACTTTACCGGATACTGCATCCGGGCAACTTACGGAAGACGACATTGACCATCGATTGAGGGAGAACCATATCTGCAAGTCGCATGTCTTGAGTGAATCTGGAATGGCGTTAGTGCAATTCGATGTACTGGCATCGCAATTGATGACTTACCGATTGACCAGAACTCCGGTCTCCGTTTCGGAAAATATGGATAATGGTGCCCTAACGCAATGTGAGCTGATGCATGGAAGAGTTGATATTGCGATACGTACTTCATAGCAGCAGTGATCATCGCTTGATGGAGGTGATTGCCAGATCGGGGCACGATGACGATCCATAGGAATCTGAATCGCAAGTCAGCTAGGTTAGTTCATCGAATCATTCAGATCAATCACATACCCGACTGCCATCATGGTCAGAATGGCTTCAAGACTGTTGAACATGGCGTAGATCCCTAGCCAATAGCCTGTTCGGTCCGGACCGCCGTTGTCATTGTCCTCAGCCCACCAATTGATCCAGATCTCTGAAGGTGTGTCAGCAGGTAGATAGATCTCCCAGTTCCGACGTGAAAGAGCCACTTACGTCCCAAGCCCACGAATGTTTGACCACTACTCAGGAGGAACATCCAAATGAACAATGCCATAGGGCCAAGAGCGTGGCCATAGTATCTGTATATCTTCCAATCCCCAATTTGGCGGCTCTCGTCGACTTCGGCCTCAGCCTTTTCCTCTACTTTGGCGATTTCCTTGGTCTTCTCGTCAGTAGTATCGGGTTCGGCATCTGCCACCTCCTCATTTTCCTGTTCTTCTTTCTGGAGTTTAACCTGGAGTGTATGGATGTAGCTGCCAGGACTGTTAAGCTGGGAGAAAGTTCCTTGCTCAACAACCTCCCCATTCTCGTTCAGTGCCAAAATTAGATTGGCATCTGGAAGTCGTTTGACTGCGAACAAGATGAGCGGTGTACAATGGTGAAGTCATAGATAGAATCTTACCTGAATGTGTTGCTAACACCACCGTCGTTCCTGATTGGCGAAACAGACCATCTCGTCCGAATACCTTCCGGAAAACATGCTCCTCTGTCACGGCGTCAAGCCCACTCAGCACATCATCAAGGATCGCCACTGGCTTGCGAGCGTAGATAGCCCGAGCGATTGACTAAACGCTCTTGTCAGTCTTCATATGATGCCAGGTATCAGGATGTCCATCTTACAACACGCGCTTTCTGGCCTCCACTAAGCTTGAGGCCCTTGCTTCCCACCATAGTCGAGTCCCCGTTTGGCAATTGCCGCAGATCCACCTCGAGAGCTGTTGCCTGGATGATTGATCGGTACCAGCTTTCGTCAAACTCGGATTTGCCAATGATATTCTCTCGGATCGATCCATTGATGATCCACGCCGTCTGGTCGCAGTATGCGATTTCAGGTGAGCAGACTGATACCACGCCGTCCGTCTTTGTGGTTTCGCTCAAAAGGCCCTTCAGCAATGTCGACTTGCCACAACCTACGGGCCCCACGATGACCGTCAAGTGGCAATCGGGTCCGATATGAGTCTCCAGGCTTTTGACAACAGCATCATCTGAGCTGGACCATGCGAAATTGGCCTTTTCAACTCTGATATAGGAACAGCGTGCATGGGACCCGGATGAGATCCTCGAGACACGCTGCAATGGTTCCTTCTCCCTCGGCGAATCAGGTGGACTGTCCATCGAAAGAAGCGACCTCGAATCGGCACGGGATTCTTCATTGAGGAACTCCTGGATTCTCGTGAAACAGCTCAGCGCGCTCCATCCAACCGGTATCGCGTACAAGATCATGATTAGGGGTTGCGCAAGAACCATCATGGCTGCCAGAGATGTGATAGCCTGTGAAACAGACATTCCTTCAGTTCCGTTTATGCGGGAAACGACTGCATATGTCGCGAAAAGAGATAGTCCGGCGAAAATGCTGGGCATGTTGACTGGAAGCTGAGGTTAGCGCAACATGCCAAAACGATGAAAAAGCCGGGCTTTACCTAGAGTGATGTTCAGCGCGTGAAGCCTCCGATACCTTCGGGAGACAGTCATCTCTTTCTCGCGCATATTCTGGATGTTATGTTCCATCTGCTTGGCCAGTCCTAGCATTTTCACATTCCTCATCGCACCAAGGATCTCCGTCGTATAGTTGATCCGCTTCTGCGTGGCTTCTAGCCAGTTCTTCTGTCTGGGACCGATCCTTGAAGCTAACGTGGTCGAAAGACCCACCGATACTGCAAGTTATCAGCATCAACAGCCCATAGAGTGCATGGTAGCTGGAAGCACGATCTGGGAGAAGTACATACTGATCGCGACGATGATGGGTGCCACGCACACTGCTCCCAACTGCAAATAAAGAACGTATACCGAAAGACCCAGTTGGGCGAGAAGTGGCAAGGTGTCTATGAGAAGGAGTTGGAATGTTTCCGAAATCCTTTGCGCATCCGTGCTCATCAGGGTAGTCGCGCCAGATTCATTGATACTGGTGGTCGGAAGCGTAGTCGTTTTGATGTAAATGAGGGAGATGAGTTGGCCGCGCATCATTGACATGGTTCGAATCGTCAGATGGGTATACCATCCTGTCGTAAACTGATCAGTAATGGGTCAGTACCTGCAACATGAACTACCTTATGGCGTCTCCTTACCGCAAAACCTATGTACACGAAGGCAAAAGCCCCAATAAGGCCATACCCGTCGTTGTCACCATCACTCGGGTCGCTTTGGATATATTGAACAGCATCCTGGATCAAGAACGTCTGGCTAACCATTAGGCCGACGACCAGGAACTTGGGAACCAAGGTAAAGAGAATCTCCCAGCGGAGACTCCATACACATGCCAGTACCAGTGCATGCTTTCTCTTTCGGTTACCTACATCGTATTAGCCAAGTACATTGTCAATCTAATGATTCGCTTGCGAGATTCATACAGTCATTCCACGTAGCCTGGATTCGGTGGGATAGGTGTTCTGAGTTGACCTTCTCACTGATGGATGGCAAATCCTCGAGGCTCAGTACCTTCCTGAAGCCGGCGAAAAGCAGGGAGTTGAGCCACCAGAACCAGCTCCTGCTGACTACCCCACTCGTGCTTTCCAGCGAATAGTGGTGATCAGGCTCGAGCAGCAGCGACTGCTTCTCAATAGACTCCAAAACCGCCATGGCACACTTGATGGCAAGAGATGCGGTTAAGACCCCGGCTACGGCGTTACCGCTGTGCTCGGACAGCCATTGCGTGCGAACACGAGCGATGTCGAAGACGACTGTGGCAATGAGGTAAGCATTGATCATGAAAGAAGGCCGAATTGATTTCGCATGCTCGAGGTGAGAGAGAACGGCCAAGCTGAGTCCAGTGACCAATGACAAGACTGCCGAAGCAAGTGTGGCTTTTGTTCGGAGGCTAGTCTTGCTCGCCAAAACCAGGAGAGCCACCTGCAGACCAGTGTAAATGCATATTGCGACCTGTTATTCAGAGTAAGTCACGGCTCTCGTCACCTTTGCAACATGACCAGGAAGGAGATTTGAATTCGCACCAATTTGCAATATGAGACCAAACTCCGTCTCACAGCTGGCCTTTTACCGACAAGACTGGAAGAACGGAATGCTGCTAATGCGATGAACAAGGCTGCAGGGAGTATGCTCAAGATGCTCTCCTCGAACAGGACTGTTATGGTTTTGGTGCATTAGTACGCCGGTCGGATTATCCAATGGTTTCGCAACACGGTCACCACTCACGCGTAAAATCGAAGCCGCCGCCTCGACACTCCGGCGATCTCACACTCGGGCCGAAGGAATCATCGCCGCATATGGTCTCAAAGATTTCCCGTGTAGTTTCCATATTTGCTGGGCAACTTCAGCCCCGACACCAACACAAGAGTTGATGATAGTGCTGACAGCTGGGCTACATCAAGATAAAGCAGATTTGGCCCATCGCCCAGACACCCAAGGAAAGCTTAGAGGATATGGGAAACCCAGCGTCTAGGCGGGTAGGCGTCTGAGCCTGGGAATCAGCCCTTCTTTGACTACCCCGAGGTCTTGGTATTCTTGGTATTAAGTGCAACATTATTTGTGGTGATAAGACATGCCCCCGGCCCGCTGGACGGAGAGTCCAACTTAGGAAGCTGCCCTTGATCTTTGCAGCAAACTTGCAAGGGTTGCAGTGTGATTGATTGGACGCGTGCCCGCTACGCCGCAGTGGATGGTGCATGGTAACCTCAGTATGGGTGTTGATCTCAATTAGCACACCATTAAAAGATGAACTCCGCAGCTTCAAGGCCTTTTGCGACTTCACTTAGCGGGCAGTAAGGCCCAATGGAAGAGCTGCTTGGAGGGATCGCACAATACCGAGCAGATGGATCCAGATAGGCCAATTGCCATCGTATGACCTGCAATGCCATCCCAGCATACATAGGGCATGGGAGGAGACCAGACCCTGGATTCCTCTCTCCTTCCTCTGTCCCTGTGCCGCGTTGGTATGGAAATGTTGTGCAGCCAGGTGGCGTATGGATGCAGACCATGTCTTAGCCAAATGAGTTTCCATTAGAGTCACTGAGAGCGGAAGATGGGTCTCCATTGGGCAGAGTAACCAAGCCAAAGGCCAGGGACTTTGAATGTGTCAGAAGCCCCAACTGAGAGCGTCGGCCCGCGATTTGCCCAATTTGTCTGTTTCCTGTATGAAGGGGTTGTCCACCGCGTATGCTGTCCGACTCGGTACTATAGCCAAGACATCTTGCCATATATGCAGTGGGCCCTCAGTGGAGTGCAGTGTTTGTGACACCGCAAGCAGGCAAGTTGCAAGGGCTTGACGGCCGTTCGGCCGCATAAGTCGGATGTTTCCTCCTTCTCGATTGCGATGGCCTGCATTTTGCCTAATCCGCCATGTCCAGAATGTAGCGTCTGGACTCTAGAATCTGTCGCTGGACAGCAGGCCGAACCAACTGCATGATGCACCTGTCGATAGGTCAACCCAAGCTGTTGGGTCAGTTACTTCGATAACGTGAGCTGGCAATCCTGTCAAGTTGGCATGAGCCAATGCGCGATAGGCCGTCCTGACCAGCATCCGGACACGGAAGCATGCATGCGATATTTTGAGAGCGGGCCGAGTTGGAAGAAGTTTGCTATGGGAAAAGGTGGGAAGAATCACATGGTTGAGGGTCACGCCCGAAGTGAGAAACGGGTTCTGTTCGAGGAAACAGAAAACAGCAGACAAATCGATAGGTTGGGTGAAATGCACTAGCACTCGCTGACACAAACAGTGGGAGGCTTCTGGCCAATTGCCCTAGCCGCCCCCACGCGCCATACAATGGGCCTGAAAACGAAGATGCGCCAGGGCTTAAGGTCAATCGATTCATGGATTCCACCAGGCCACCTTTTGTCTCCGCACTCCTACCTACATACTCGTAGATACCGGTCAGAGTATCAGGAAGGTCACTGCCGACTTAACCTGGATGTAGCACGTGTTCAATCTTGTCAATTCCAATCCCTATCTTCGATGGCTGGGAGCGGCAACAGGGTGCAGGGTAGGGTTGTGAATGGTAGGGGAGGGGTTACCCAACCACATCGGATCCGCGAATCATCCTGAGAGCCACTTTGTCCACGGGCATACAGTAGCACCATGGAAGAAGCGATGTCACACTGGGAATATGTGCGGCGCCTCTCGCGCTTTTCTTATGCGACTGGTCTTCGTGATATGTCAACCCAGCATTTATTTGATATGATGACTGCGATTGCACCATTCATCCACGACGACTTTCTCAAAGTCGCAATCCCAGTAAACCAGGGCCACGATCAAGATAACAGGCGCGATTACAAACGACAGCTTTTACGAATCCGGCTTACCCTTCGCTTCATGTGATCTTCGCTCAATCTCCCCTGCCAGCAGCGCGGACAAACTCCACCATGGCAGGGGCTTATTCAAACCACCCAACAACCGCAAGCCGCAGATGATGGCCAGCTCTATGTTAGCGGTGGCATTCTAAAAGATATCAATTATCATTTGATATGATAATATGATTGACAGATAGCCCTGGCGTCATGCCGACCTGCCGCGGTGAATGCAATGGCGCAAGGCATATAAAATGTAACGGCCATCCATGACGCCCTGCCCTATCTCTCCTGCATGCAGCCAACATGCATCGGAGGAATAGCCCCATGCGTACTATTCCTGTCACTGATCGCAGTCGTGGCCTCCTGATGGTGTGGCCTAGCCGAGGCATCTTAAGAATTTGGTGTTGATACGCCTGGTGGGTTTTTGATGCAGACGTTCATTCCCCGAGAACCTCTGCCTCGTGAAAGGACCCTTGGCGATAAGGATAGCGACCGACTGGTTGGGTCAATAACCAACTATTGGAAACCAAAAGTTCTTGAATACTGTATTTCCCCGAGAGGCGATTTCTTGATCCCGATCAGTACTGTAAACCTTCGGCCAAGAGAGATCCATTTCGTCGGAGACACGCCTAATGAATTGTCGCCTCAAGCTTCAATAGTCGTTCCAACCGAGAATGTTGCTCGCGCTTTTTAAAATGTTATGAAGTACACATGGTTTACGCATCTCATCATCCTAAGAAGTGTGAACATCGTGACACTCCCACTTATAGGCGCTTACGACTGACCATCATCTCATCCCCATCGTCAACGTCAACGTCAACGACTGAAAAAGCTAGAACAGATACCCCCACGATGTGCGCCACATAAAACAGGCTTAGTGCGCGGGATGGACCGCTGGACCCCGTTGCTCCACCTCATCGGCGACGGCGTCCGCTCTCTCTCTCTGATTCTCTCCACTTTCCCCCGCAACCCACGTCCATCTCCACCTTCTTCTTCTCCTTGACACAGTCAGGCTGCCGTATGCTCATAGTCCTGGACTTGGTGAGGATTTGAAGACTCTTTATATCTCCACCGTTTCTGTGGCGGTTACCTCTATATATACACACTTGGCTTCTCCACTCTGATAACCTGGTCTTATTGTACCCTTTGGAGAGAGCTCGCGGGGCGGCAATCACCATGTGTTACAACAAACTGACTTACTACAACTGCATCGAGAAGCATCTACGAAGCTCCGAGGCCCAACTCTGCACAGCGCCCTACAAATGCCGCTGCTGGCGGCGCCACGACCCCGACCGGCTCAAGCGACTGCACTTCCAGGAAACAATCGCGCTAGAACTATGCCCCAAGTGTCCCGCTCGCTTCGGTGGCTGCCGAGCCGAGTCTGGCAACGACGATGAAAAGAGCGGCCCGGTATCGTCTCCAGATGATGCTGCGCGTAAGTTTACTTCGGTTTCCTCTAGGTAATCACTTGGTGGATCCGTCTGCTGCCCGACTTCATTGACTTTTCGGCTTTTTTTTGCCGAAGAGAAGAAAACACCCTGCCACAAAGCTTATACGAGTATTTCGCCTTTAGTCGTGGATGAACGAGCACCTCGGGGCGGGGCGCCCTCGGAAGCTGTCGTCCAGGAGTTGAGGATGGCCAAGAGGGCTCTTCTGGTCCCCAAGCGAGTGGCGTCCCTTCGTAAGGGTGACAGTCTGGGCATCTCAATCCGTATGAAGGCTGTATAGAGGGCAAAAAGGCCAGCGATTCTAGTTTCCCCGCTGCTTAGGTATACTTGGTCTGGTCCACGCTTCTTGAAACATCAAATAAAATGCACACACCTCAATCGCAAACAATAACAGAATGCATTTGAGTTTCGTAACTTTTAATGGTTTTTCGCTTTCTAATATGATTTCAAGGACTTGTGTACGGATTTACTCAAAAATCAGGGTTGAAGATGGGGCCTTGGTGTAGTGCGCATATGGTCTTGATGAGAGTGCGAGCGGGACAAAAACGTGCTTGGCTTGGACGTTGAGCTTAGCGCCCTGAACTGCAGCTTGACAGGCAAGACCCCTCCATAATCCAGTGCATCTGGTGCATCACCAACCCCACCGGTCCATGGAACAAGAGCCCAATGAGTGAGGGGTGGCCGGCAATTTGCACCATCGGACGATCCTCCACCAAAAGTGACAAGAAGCGGGAATGATTAGATCTAGCAGCGAGAGCTAAGTGCATAACTCGGTGTGCTACCAACGCTCGCACAGCATTTGAATGGCATGCATACCTATGTAGGTATGTAGTCAAGTACAAGGTACGGAGTAGATAGACGCTAGAATAAACGTCGCATCAATGTGTAGACTGTGGAGGATGACTGTTCTGATGGTGAACAGGGCTAGCCTGATCTATCCACCTAGCTTGAACCTGTGACCTACCTGACCTCAGCTGTACCTGCTGCTGCAACTTGCCCCGCGTCGTCATAACCTCAATGTTCGGTGGCATCCCACTTCAACTTCCCGATCTGCAAACTGCCGATTTCGAGAGATCAATGGCTTCCCCATGATACTGGTACGTACTTACCTTGCATCCACTGCTTCAACCCGTCGAATTTTACCATTTGCATCGTACCCTACTAAGATTGAAAGTCTGAACATTAGCTGAGCAGACAGATTCGACACCGCAAGTACGGAGACTCCATCCATCCAGGTGTCCTGTGGACCCGCTAGCCGCGGTCACACATCACCAGACACCCACCACACACACCACCAAGCAGCCTTATCGTCCAGACCTCCATACCTAACTCACATGCACCGGCGATCCGTTGCGACCACATCTGCTCACCGTGCTGGCAAGAAAGCAAAAAGAAGACAGTTTTGTTCCGCGACGAGAGAAGACATCGTTGAATTCACCGGCCAGTCAAGAGGTTACCGGATCGCAAATCATTTGAACTTATGTCGATAACCCCCACCAACTGGTGTATGTACCCCCGCTGCAAAGCATGCTCTCCAAGTACATTCCTGACAGCAAACTTACTTCCCTCTCACAGACGGAAACGAGTGAATAGCAGGGACGCCATACATTACATACATCGGTCACAATCAGCGCAACGCTGGATTTTCTCTGTGGACTGAGAAAATGGCACCAGACAACGGCGAGGAAGCACTGGACGATGCTGTCCTTGGCGCTACTGCCACAGCCACAGCCACAGCCAATCCCAAGCTTCAACATGAGGCATCAGAAGACATTACTATGAGCAATGCCGCCGACGATGTCTTTGCTACGCCTCAGCATTCTGGACCGGGACCTCACATGATCCCAGGATCTGCCTCCGTCGCTCCGGTCGCCTCGGTCGGCCGCAGGCCGCAGACCCGATCCATGACTAGGAATCAAGCAGCACCGATCTTTGCTCGACTCCAGGCTGCCAGTTCTCGTCCGAAGGCCAAATCTACTGCTTCCACTTCAAAACTTGAGGATGCTGAAGATATCGAATACGCCAGTGGATACCCACGGGCACAAACAGCCCAGTCCCCCAAGGTCGATGCGAACGTTAATCAAGGTCGCATCAGCAAAGCTAGAGGCTCTGTGCGTAATTCACCCAGACCTCGCCGGAAGCGCAGTCTGCGCAGCGATTTGGCACCTGAGAGTATCGAAGGGAATTCACAGTCGACGCCGCCGCCACGCAAACGACGGGCGACGAGAACGACTATGGCGAGCCCGCAACAAGCACGATCTATCCATCTCCGCCGGTCAGCACGGCTGTCTAAGCCGCTCACGGAGTTTCAAAAGTATGCCGGATTGCCTAATGAGCTGAAACTCGCCATTTGGGAAGCAGCCTGTGAGCCAAGGCTCGTTTACATCCGGAACCGGGCAGCGCCGTTTCCCAGTTTCGACATCCAGAACACCGCACCCGTCTGGTTTGATGCGGATGAAGCATCGGCCAGAATCGCCTCGGAACGCTACCGAAAAATGTTCTCCCTTCATACCCCTTATGACCCCCGAACGGAGCAACCCGTGAATCCGGACATGGACATCGTTCTGGTGGAGCCTTGCTGCAGCGGCTGCAGATTGTATCACTGCGCTCGACGGCAGTTCACGGACAAGGATCGCTTGGCCATCCAACGAATGGCGGTGCAGACGGAGTCCCCTTGGTTGATGCCCAATGTCGACCCCTGCTGGTCAACGATCAGCCTGGCCTGGGGCAACGTCGAGACGCTGTACCTGGTTCAAACCGCCGTGACGGGCAACAGCAAGAACGAAAAGGTCATGTATCGCGTTAGTGAGGGGAATCGCGAGGCTGACTTACGAAAGCGGTTTGGGGAATGGAAGAAGCAGGGCGGCAAGGATCGAGTATTGAGCAAACTCGAGTTTGTCGCCGTGGTGCCGAAAGGCAGTTATATTGGGGATCGGGAGAAGATCATCATCGGTTGAGATTCAGAGCGTCTCATTGTACTAGACATAGACTTTCGCCTCATGCGTTGCCTTACACCCATAGCGCAGAATTGGACGAATTCCACTTCTTGAGATTACCTCCATTCCCCCTGCTGCCAGAAGTGCTGTGTTTGTATGATACAAATGTTGATTGTCCTTGATGGAACTCCATAATCAATAAGGCGAGTATTGGGAGGGTGGCTATTAGCGCATGCCCAAAACGCAGGCTGTGCCACCATATCGTCGTGTTACTTGGTATATATGTACTCGAGCTGTACGTTAAATTTCCGGTTTATTATTTTTTATAGGAGTGATACCAAAACAAAGTCCATTATCGAGGCTTTTTCGAAGTGTTTCAAAGAGATTTAACATGGTGCCGACAAAATTCAAATTTACTTAGACGCCCGTTTGAGTCGGTTATCCAAGGAACCCATAACGCAAAAGATCCCATGGTTCTGGCGAGCATGGCTCCGGAGCTAGGCCATGTCATTGGAGAAGCAATGGGAGATATCGTGTTATCAGACATGCCTTCCAGCTGTGAGGAACGAAGCTAACTCGAACCGAGCCCTCTTATCCTCATATCATCTTGTATGGGCAAGAAGCAAGCGCAGAAAGGTTTCTATGCATGGCCAGCCTGTATGGGTCGGTGGACGATAACTCCCATTGCTTAAGCAATCATCGTTGAAGGCATCAATTCATAAGCAGGCACATGTGTAAGTACGTACACACTTTCGCAGCTTACCTGTAGCTACAGCACTTAACCTTAGGTACTGTAGGTAGCTTGGGGGCCCTTATAGGTCCTAATAGCAGGAAATTCTTTCACCACCAGCAATGACACATTCTGCTGGTGGAACATCAAACTTCGATTGCGAGGTTGGTACCGTACATTTGGTACATTGGCAGAATGTGGTTTACGAAATACCGGAGGTCTCGGGTTCGAGTAGCCGTTGAGGCCAATGGACCGTTCTGGTATCAAATGTATTGAGCCATAAGGCCAGAAACCTCCCGTTTCTGGCCTCTGAGGGATACTTTTTTGGGGGGCCTTTTTTCTTCCTGTGCTAACAAAAACCCTCATTTTCCTTAGTCGACCCGAGCAATCGTCGTCTTCCACCAAGCCTCTTCCTCTTCATGCGCCTTGAGCAGGTTCTCCCCCTTACGGAACCCATGGCCCTCGCCGGGGAACTTGACGAGCTTGACCTCCCCGCCACGGGCCTTGATGTCGTCATACATGGTATAAGCCTGCGAGATGGGCACGACCTTGTCATCCTCGCCGTGGCAGATGAGCAAGGGGGCCGTGATGTTTCCCGCATGGTGCACGGGCGAGCGGTCGCGCATCACCTTCTCCTTGTCGGCGTCCGTCATGTCCGGCGTGAAGAGCAGGAAATCAACGTAGTGCGACTCCATCTTGTGCGTCTCCTGCAGGAGGAGCTTCACGTCGCTGATGCCGTAGTAGCAGGCCCCGCCCGCGAACAGGTCCGGGTAGTGGCACAGCGCCTGCAGGACAGAGTACCCGCCCGCGCTGCCGCCGCGGATGCCGACGCGGCGCCCGTCGACGAGAGAGGTGGAGGATAGGTGCCGCACGCTCTCGGCGATGTCGTCGACGTCGATGGCGCCCCAGCGGCCGTTCAGGAGCTCGCGGTACGTCTTTCCATGTCCGTCGGAGCCGCTGTAGTTGATGGCGAAGGTCGCGTATCCGCGCGCGTTCCAGTACTGCATCGAGAGGTTCAGGCCGGGACCCGTGTGGCCGGTGGGACCACCGTGGGACTGCACGATCAGCGGCGGCTTGGTGCCCTCGGGACCCTTGTACTTCAGGTTGTGCGGGAGCCAATAGAAACCGTGGATATCGCGCTTCGGTCCGCTCGTGGCAGGGAAGCGGATATGTTGGGGTGTCGAGAAAATCTTGGGGTCGAGGACTTCGTCATTTGACCACCAGATCTTGGTAACCTTGCGGTTGCTGCTGCCGTCGTCGCCGGTGATGTCGACACGGTATAGTGCTTGCGGCACGGTAGCACTGCTGCCAATGACGATGAAGGATGTTTCTGATAGACGATACAAGCCGTCGTAGGTAATTTCCGACAGGGGAAGCGTGAGGTCTTGCGATTGCAAGGTCTCGGGATTGAAGGCAATCACCTTATCGGTTCCGTTCTCTGTGGCGACCGCCACGACGCACTTTTGGAAAGAATGGCATACGTGTGACTAATGTCATGTGAGTTCCCCTGGGTCATCTTCCAAGAAATTAGGAGTAAGGAGAAACCAACCTGCCAATGAACATGGATGCGCTGCCGAACTCTGCTTCCTCGTACCCCTTGAAATCCAACAGCGTCGAATCACCCCCGGGTATGCGTCGATAAAACTGACGGTAGTTCGTCTTCTCGTAGCAGAAGTAAAGGAAACCGTCGGAGCCCCAGCGCGGCTCGGTGACCGTCATACCGTCCTCACCAGCGACCCACTCCACATCGCCAACGTCGCCGGCGCCATCGTCCCAGTCGGCCCAATGCACCTCGACGCCCGACCAGGGCATGTCCGGGAAATTCCACTGGACCCAAGCGATCTTTTTGCCGTCGGGGCTGAAGCTCGGGTACATGTAGAAGTCGGCCCCATCCACGACGCGGCGGACCTCGCCCGTGGCCGTGTGGATCGCCACGACGTAGTTACGGACCTGGTCCGGTGCTGCGGCGGAAGCGTGGTCCTCCTGCACGGCGAGGACCCAGGGCGAGCCGGTGCGCGGGTGCGCGGCGAAGTCAGCGTAGCGGAGCTTGTCGCTCTTCTCCAATAGGCAGGTTACCTTCTGCGTGTCCACGTCCAGTAGCTGCACGGTGCAGTCGCTGAAGTTGGTGAAAATGATGCGGAGTCCATCATCCTTGTCCTTGTCCTCACCGGATGATAAAATGGCGTACGCGCCGCCGCCGTACTCGTACACGCGGCTGCGGGCACTGTACCCTACGGGCAGGACGGTGCGGCACTCATAGCCTGTCTCGCCTTGGCAGGCCTCGACGAGGTAGTAGATGCCGTCTGGGCGCGACTCGTTGAAGAAGGTCCGCCCGGTGCGACTCTGCAGTATACATCCGCATGAGCATGTTTATACCTGACAGAAGAAAGATCCCCGAATGTACGGGTACGAACAAAGGAAAAAGCAGTGTAAAGAGGGGCATATTCACTCACGCAAACTCTCGGGGCAAGCAAGTTCCGGCTGCCGCGGAACAAAGCATCTTTACTGATCTCGCTCTCCCATTGTCCGTAAGGCGCCTCGATCTTGGGGTTCCCTGCATCGGGTGTCATGTAAGGGTCGTTGCTCAGGTAGGTGGAAGCTTGGAAGGGAATCACCCCGCCATCCCCGGGTGTTTTACTCGTACCTGAAGCCATTGCGTTTCTCTCTATATGCCCACGGTTTCCCAAAGAAATGCTTTAATCAGACAAATTGAAGCTGTAGCTCCGAGTTCTACACCCAAGTTAGTATAGTCTTCAATACGATCCTGGTGAAAGCATCGTAGCTTCAGTACTTACACTCAACTGCAATTTACTGGGGATGGGGATGGGGAAGTTGGTGAAGCTGGTCAGTTGAAGTGGGGTTCGACACGGAATCGTTTCCCACTAAATTTGGTGGCAGCTACACGAGCGCTTCTTCCACTTCAGAAAGCAAGTTATTCATATATGCCCCAAGCCCGCAGGCACCTCAAATCCCCAAAGACTACCAGCCTCGGGCTGGAATAACATTCTTTTGGCATTGGCAAGTTGAGATGAAAAGAGTATATACATATTTTCTATCGCCATTGCTACCACCCTGATATTGAATTTTCTTCTTGAAATGGTGGTGCTTTGATTACTTGAGGTACAGTTAAGGACTCTGCATAGCCATTTCATTGGCGGAACGCGAGCAGTTTGTGCTTCGCGTGGTGGTCAAGTCGTTTAGTTGCAATCTTTGGCAAGCGACTGCGCCAAACTCCATTGGAGGACAATGGATACCATGAGCCTCTGGGTCGTGGCAATGGTATTGTCCACTCTATAGACTGAGTAGGATCGAATGAAAGCCCCTGGATATAAGGACCATTGGTGGCCGCGCTTTGTTGCATTGTATTGGGACAATGCGGCTTGTCATAGCCCAGATCAAAGACAACTATCGCCATGTTTAGGTATATATCAGCTGTATGAGGTTCGATAATGTGATTGTTTCCCAAGAATCAAGAAGCCGAACTATCATCACCAAACTTTGAAGACTTTCCGACTGCAAGAGCTTATTCCGCATATCTTGACGCATCACTAGGAGGTAACCATGGCCCGCATTACCCATTTGCCGCCGGAGATGCTCGTCGAGATTGAGAAGCACCTTTCCTACCCGTTCTCAAAAGATGCCATCGCTCTTAGCAGTACATGTAAGTCGTTCTGGGGAAACCTTGGTGGTAACAAGCTCTATGTCCGCGCTGCCATGGGAGACCGAGACCGCGTCAGGGAGGCTCAAGCTGACGAACTGGCCAGGAGAGAGGCGCAATTGATGGACATTGAAGAGGGTGAGCTTATCGAGACTGACGATGCAGGCATCGACGAAGAAACTGGAGCGGCGATGGCGGATACTGCAGGCACAGACACCGTCGACCTCCCAGAACACAGTCCCAACCCAGACCACCCTGAAGGCTGGCCGACCTTTGATCAAGCTACCAGGTCGTGTCTCAACCTGGCCATCCGGCGATGCCGGGACATCGAAAAGGTCGAGCTAATCGTCAGCTTGTACCTGAGGTTCGTCCCCACGGTTTTCCGAGGGTCCTGGCATCTACTCGAAGAGCTGACGCCGATCCACACCGCCATCCGGGCGAGACGCTTCGACATGGTCCAGCTGCTCTTCAAGAAGGGACTCGCGCCCGAGTGCAACGACACGGTTCTTGGAAAACCGCTGCTGCTCTGGGGTACTGAGGGGGAGGAATCCCCCCACGGCAATCCACACGAGGGTATGAAGCAAGCGGTGAGATTCAGACCCAACCTCTTCAACGTAGCCCTGGGCGCCCGCGCAGAGGACATCTGCCTCTTCCTACTCGAGAACTCCTACGAGCTCCGGTATGGCTACGGGCCTCCTCTCTCAGCTAATAAGATCACGCTCTACCTGGCATTTGCGCAGGAGTACGACATGTACCGGCTCCTCGACGCTCTGCTCGATCACTTCAAGAAAGGGTTGGGGCTCCGGCAGTACCAAATACTCCTGCGCCGTCTCTTGCTGGCGATTCCGAACGAGGGCTGTGGCTACTTGCCCGTCCGTCTGTTGCCCCGCGATACATGGCAGGAGAACCCGAACTTTTCAGGCCCCTGGCAGAACAGGCCTCTGGAGGACGGAGCGTACATCCTCGACAGGCTCTTGGAACGAGGCGCGGGCAATGGGCGGTTGCAGCTTGACGATCCACATGTGCCTCTGGACTTGGTGTTAACGCATGCCGTTCTCGGAGGTTCTATTTGGACCGCCACCCGCATCCTCCGTCACCAGATCGCAACCGGGACGGTGGATGTAGAGGACTTGATGCAGGCCCTCGAGGATAGCCATTGCCACAGATACGACTCCCTCGACTTCTTCCGGACGGTCTGGTCCAACTACAAGCAAGTGCTGTACCGAGACGACTTATCCGAGGAAGAGAATGCGCAAGCGATCAAGGCATGCCTGTCCTGCTGTATGGGCAATGCCATGGCCGCCGAGGCAAAGCCAGAACAGCCCGACAGTTCCTACTCCCAGCTGAAGACCGTCGTCAAGCCCGGGCTGTTCCATCTCTGCTGCGCCATCCGATCCCGCCAGCCCGCCATCGTCAACGAGTTCGTCCAGGTGCACGGCTTGGACCCGCACCAGGAGATAGAAACGTGCAGCGAACGCGTGGATTGGATGCTCTACAAGGGTGATGATCGGCTAGAGACCGACTTCGCCTATGCCGACACCCCCTTCGAGGTCGCCGTCGTGGACTGGTCCACACCCATGGGGTTTAGCCCCAGCTTGTCGGACTTGGCGATTGCCTACCGGCTCGTGTACCATGGCGGGGCGCCCAAGTCCTGGTCGGAAAGAATGCTGGACAATCTGCACAAGGTATGGTGGGACTACCGGGTAGATGATCAGTTCACGTACAGCCATGGCCGATGGCGCGCCCATGATAAGGTGAGGCGACTTGGACGGGAGGTGCTCCTCCTCGATGGGCAGGAGACGGACAAAGATAAGATGCGATCGGCTCTGCTGGTTTTCTTCCGGGAGCTGCTTGACGCAGTCGAAGAAGATGGGGACGAGCACAAGTATTTCTGGGATCTCATGGCCATGAAAAGCGCCTTATGGATGAGGCCTATTTCATTCTGAGGTAAGAACCTATAAGGGCCAGCTCCTTGACAACTCAAACAGCGTCTACCTCCTTTTCTCTGCATGTAGTAGATAGACCAATGCCAATGTTTTATTCTGTTTCATTCGAGGATTGCAGTCGCGGTAGGAAATGTGCGAAAAGGATGTATCGCGCAGAGACATTCGCTTGGGACTAACTCCCGTCAAGTGTGTCACATAACCTTAACCAACAATAGTGTGGGGGACGCAGTGTTGGACGAACTGCGTCATGGAGAGAGCAAGTTTTGTGCATTGGGGGCGACACAGCATTGGGGGCTGTAGCACCAACAGGACCTATGGCGCTTCGACAGTCCGTTCGTCGCGAGATACGACACGAAACGAAACGATCTGTATCGTGCCACGTCTCCACCTTGAGCAGCCCTCCTTCTACCTGGATTACGTGTAGCTGACAGTATCTACGAAATCTGGAAAATTAGCCGACTGAATCAGGTCCGATTGAAATAGAAAATTTGCGTTTTGACACAAAATTTGGGGGCCCGGATTCTGGAAGACCCGGCAGCGTGGCGTAGGGCGTGCGCTTGCAGCAGGAACAAGGAAGCTAACAGGGGTGTCTCCGATGGCTAGGGACAATTTTTAGAACACTCCAGTCTTGAATGGGTCACCGAAGGGCGAAAGCCATGACGTTAGCTCCGGAGGTTAGTCCAACAGAAGCAATCGGACACAAGACCCTGCCGATCTCCTTTCTAGAAGGTTTACCATCCATTGAAACAACCCTCTTTTCTCTGGACTTTCTTCTCAAATACTCTCTTCACATTTAACTTGCTCTTTTTTCTTTCTTTCGCATTTACCTGAGATACCCCATAGACTCTTCTTCTTCTTCCCCCACGTATTGTGTTACGACCATCGCCACCAAACGACTCACCGTCCCATCTTGCTTCCTTTTGTTCCGTGCGATCCGCAGTGGCTGCGCCCTCAAGTCGTACGTGGACGATCGATTTGGCAACAATCCGCCGATAAACGACCGTTCCCCAGACCAGCGCAGAGGTCGTACTCGTTCGTCCTAAAGCCGCCCTTTACTGTCCTGTCGAACTCACATCCTCCCGAGGGTTCTGAACCACACAATTCTCAAAGCCTCATTGCGAATACCACCTCGACAACTTCGCGCAACAGCTGGCCGAAGATGGCAGCATCCTATCTTTTCCAAGCTGAATCCCGTCCCGGGATTCGACGAATACAGCGGCCCGTACAAGGTCGGCACCATCGACGTCGAGATCCCCATCACCGAACTCGAATCGCCTGCGCCTGCGCCTGCCAACACCGACGACATTGAGACCGTCCAATTCCGCGTCTTCTACCCGGCGCAGCCAGAGTCCACCGGGAAGCGTATAACGTGGCTCCCGGCGCCTCAGCGCGATCATTTGACCGCGTACATCAAGTTTCTGGGCATCGGATCGCTGGTGGCTCAGGCCGTGTCGTTCCTGCCGAGGCATCTCCACTACACCACGATCCCCGTCATCAAGAACGCGCCCATCCTCGAGCCCGACACGCCCAACAAGCGGTGGCCGACCGCCATCTTCTCGCACGGGCTGGGCGGCAGCCGGAACGCCTACTCGCAGATTGTCGGGTCGCTCGCGTCCCACGGCGTGGTGGTGATCTGCCCCGAGCACCGCGATGGGAGCGCCGTGGCCTCTTTCGTTCGCATACCGTCGGAGCAAAACCGCTACTTCGTTCGCAACACCCGCCGCATCATTCCCTACATCCGAATCTCGCACGAAGCCACAGACGAGGTATACGCGCAAAGATGCTCGCAATTGCGAACGCGCATGTGGGAATTGGGCATGATTCATGACGCGCTGCTGAAGATCGACAAGGGGACCAAGCTGAGCAACCTCAACACCAGCACGCCCAGCGAGTCCATGTCGCAATTCGCCAATCAGCTGCACATCCACGAGCCCGGCAGCATTATCTTCGCAGGGCACAGCTTCGGCGCCGCGACAACCGTTCAGTTCCTGAAGTCGGTATACTACGCGGGATCTCCGGCATTGGACTCCATGGAGGACCCTCTGTACACACCTGAGGTGAAGTCCTCACTTTGCCAGCAGATAACGCCCAAGAACCCCACAATACTACTGGACTTGTGGTGCTTCCCCCTTCTTGCGAAAAGCTTCAAGCCCCTGTTTGACCTCCCATTGCCAGTATATGACGATGTTCCAGGTGCGCCAGGTGGCAACGGACTTTTGGCGGTTGAGTCGCAGGATTTCTATAAGTGGAAAGAGCATCTCCACGTCACGGCGCATGTGCTCTCCCCGGACCCGTCCGCCAAGGTCGTCAAGCCCACCGCGTACGAGCGACCCAGCGGGGTCAAGATGGCCGAGCCCAACTTTTTCTACGTCCACAACTCGGCGCATCTGAACCAGTCCGATTTTGGTGTCTTGTTCCCCTGGTTGACCAAGAAGATATTCGGCTCGGACTCGCCTGAGCGCGCGCTGAGGCTGAACCTGCGCGCCATCCTCCAGGTCTTGCGCGTCAACCAGGTCCCCATCGCGCGTACCTGGGTCGGCGACCTGGTGGAGGGGACCGACGTGGGGAAGGCCGCCGCCGCCACGGAAGCGGGTGCCGAGGCCGGCAACAAGGCGGCCGACGACGGGATCCACGACGACAAGGCCATCTTCGCCCGCGTTACGGAGGCGGGTCCCGTCGAGGCCTGGAGCTGGATCGATATTGTCGGCATGGGCGATTCGGCGGCTGATTCCGACGGCGCGAATAGCAGCAACCAACAGAATGCCGATGCTGTGGAGGCGCAGGAACCTGATATGGCTGACCGCATCGAGCCTCAGGTGTCTGATAACGATGCGGTGCAGGCGGTTATGAACCCTGTGGCGGCAGCCTCGTAATTCGCTTCGGGGACGGCTTTGAGAGACTTAATGGAAGGAAGAAGGCATTTGCAATTTTATGGGGGCTGGAAAGATACAGAAGAGTCCCGACTGGTGGGAAGTGGTATACCAAAAGGATGGATGGTTGGAGTTTGATACCTAGAAGCGAGCGGCGTACTGGAGATTATGTTTCAGCATCACATTTCTATCAGATTTCGTCCAACGTGTGCGTTACTCATCTGCTTTCTAAGGCACAGTTGCATATTCGCTCTGGCTTATTGCGTATTAGGTAGATCCAATCGACACAACAGAGAACCGGTCGTCGGTCGTCTTGGATAATCCCACCGTAGCAATCAGCAATACGGTAACCCCATCAGCACTCGGCAGCCAACCTGCCGTGGACAGTATCCAGCCTACCTCGCTCGCGGATTAATGTGTAAGACTGTGATTCATGCAGTTCCTAGTACCAACTCATTCTAACGCTGTAGACTTTGAGACAACTTTCCGGTACTTTTGCGCTGTTCAGTCATTGACCTTTGGGCGCAGCCCTCGAGGCCGATCGTGCTTGCTCGCCCTCCTCTGCTGCACGCAGCCAAGACGGAGTGTGGTCTTGCTTGCCCTCCTCTGCTGCTATCGTCAATAAGGGGCATCCAGACCGCCCTCGTCTTTTTTGACTCCCGACCATGTTGCTCTAGTTCCGAATCGGTCATTGTCCGTTTCCCTGCCTGCTTGCCCTTGGGGATAATGCTGAAGGAACTGTCGATGGCGGCTTGCGGAGCACTGCCGTTCTGCGCGCCTAGGGCATATGAAGAATGATAGGTAGACACGAACCTGGGGTCTCTTTGGATGTACATCGGAGTTGGCATCGGGGCCGAAAGCGAGTAAGCTTCGCGGGGGTGGCATCGATGTTGATGCCGATCGCATCGCCAGCCTCGCGGGGCAGGCTGACTTGGAGGCTGGTCTGCTCCATGCAGAGGTTCGGCGGCAGCCGGACCAGCTCGGCATTCATGTGGGTATTGTCTCCAGCGGCCTTTTCGAGCATGATGCTGGAACCGCGCAGGGACACCAGCGGGCTGAGACTGTTTGTCACCCTGGAGCTGTCGATTATGAGCTTGTCATTGCCATCTATGTTGCCGACAGACAAGTCTCGGATGGGCTGCAGCCCGAGAGCTGTTGAGCTGGCAAGTGCATCGCCAAAACCTCCAGACCTTTGGCCGTTATCGGGTTCCGGGATGTGGGGGGAGAGCGAGGCTCGGCTCGAAGACCTGGATTACCTCGCATCTTCCACTCTCCGTGGTCGCCGTGAAGTAGGATCCGCAGGCGGAGAAATTCATGGTGCGAACAACCTCCCGCTCTGAGCTGATCTGATAGCTGGTGATGGAGGCAGGGTACTCTGATCTCGATCGTAAGCAACGTAGTCGCTGTGGATCCGTAGGGAACTTACCTCGTTTAAAATCCCACATGTGAATGTAGGTGTACCATTTTCTCACCTCGCCTACATCCCGTGAGCATGCCTTTATCGCTATAGCCGTCTGCGTGGGATGGAATATGATATTTCTCAAAACCTCTGCACCGGCACCGAATTCTAGACAATTTTCAAGCACGAAGGCTGGGCTTGGCAGGTTCCTCGTGGGTATACCGTATATTGAGATGATCTGTGGCCCATATGAAAATTGCGTCGGGCTAGCATTAGTTGCCTCTGAGATGGCAACACGAGACCCATCGGGGCTGAGATGCACGCTGTATGAGTATTGACAAGGACGAGTCATGTCCAACTGGATGGCGGCAGGTGGCTGTAAGCGCCCAAGCACATGTTGTGACAACCACTGGTACTCGCCCTCCCTCCTTGCGGTGCGCAGCGTGAATACTGTTTTCAGAACGGAAAAGGATTGGACATTGTCACTTATGGCGGTGGGAAACCAAAATTGGTCGGGGAATGGATGGCTCAGCCAGCATCTGAGAGTCAACAGAATCTCCTGTTCGTCAATGGGCAACTCTGCGCTGAAGCGGACTTTTGGCTCGGCCTCGATTGACCAAAGCTCGTATTTGGCAACCCACCCCTTACAGAGTACCGACATGTTAACATGCTGGGAGGTTCGAAGGCTTTTCAAAGGCCTGGAGACGATAAGCTCGAAACGAAGGTACGAAATAGGAAGCTGTCACGTACAGTGTAGACCATATACTTAAAACACCTTTCATGTCTCCCGATGGGGTAGTTTTGGAGACTGTGGTCACAGGTTTTGACCAAATACCCAATGCGGTCGGGGCACTGACATCTTGGTAGCTTATCCGAGTGCTCCCGGGGTTGTAGAATAGTTGGCTGTTACTGAAGGAGGCCATATCGTCCCAAATAATATCAGGCCGCTGTTGGAGCGAATTCCCCCAGTGGGCAACGATCCTATCGAGTTCTCTGTCAAATGTGACAAGGGCGTGCAGGAGATTTTCATTGACAACCATATCCCTAGACCAATGCTGACGGATCCAATGTGCAAAAGCACTCATTGCCGTACAGCGAGGATGGCCCAGTGGCTTGGACTCGTAGAGATCAAACAGCCACCTGGAAAGGAGAAGAGGCTTGTTGACAAAGTCTGACAGGATTGGAAGGAGATGTGTCAAAGCCTCGCGAATTGCTGATCTCACATGAACATGCAGATTCTCCACTGACTTCGTACTGAGAGCGGCGTCCTCGAGATAGTTCAGCATATTGGGCGCTGCATGAACAACGAATCTGTTAGCCATGTCTTGGGTAGCGGGGTCCGATGTTGAGTTGACATTGTCGCATGCCGTTTGCTGTTCCTTTTTCCGTGTCAAGCCGAGGAGACAGCAACGAGCTGCATCGATGAATGCGCCCTCGATATCCGATATGATGCAATGAAGTCCATGGCTCAAATATTGGTCAATCCAGACTCTGTTCGTGACAAGACTGTCCAACGTTTCCTTAATGGAGATGTGAACCAAGCGGAGTGAGTCAGGGGCGATTGACTCTGGGCAGCGCTCAACCAGGCCGGCACATGTTATAAGAATTGACTCCTCGAACTCCGCGATGGGGTCCAAGGATGCCGACTCTCCAAGTCATTGCTGAATCACCAGAGCTGCGCGCAAATGATGCGAGTTCATGGGTACAAGCTTTCTGGTCAGCCAAATTAGGCATTTGCTGGCAAGGCCGAGAGCCCGGGGGCTTGTGGAGGCTATAAAGATGAATATCCTTTCGTATAACTTCTCTAGTCCTTCGGGTGCAGTCACCTTTTCAATAACCTCAACGCGTTGTCGTCGTGTCATGGTCGGCGATTCCAAAAAGCTGATCATCAAGCGAGCCCAGAGAAACATGCCATCTGCACCGCGTACTAACTGGTGCACAAGCGGTTTCAAGCTCTCTGGGGCCCGAGGGAGCATTGCTTGGTCTTGCAAACGGCGCAGTTCCGAGGTAAAGAACTTGGTCAAATCGTTGGAAACGGATACTGTCGAGAACTCGAGGTGAAGATGATCCGACACCAAATGCTTCAGCCTTGGTACATTGACTCGACTCGAGAGTAGAAATCGTGTCTTGGGTCGAGTAGGCAGCACGTCTTGAATAAATCGCAAGACGTCGACGTTTGAGTTGCATTCGTCGATTCCAA
Source organism: Apiospora rasikravindrae (assembly GCA_038363885.1). Taxonomy (NCBI): domain Eukaryota; kingdom Fungi; phylum Ascomycota; class Sordariomycetes; order Amphisphaeriales; family Apiosporaceae; genus Apiospora; species Apiospora rasikravindrae. Next base: position 379,181 of record JAQQWK010000008.1, read on the forward strand.
TGGAAATAGGTGAGTGGCTGAAAACAGTAGACGTGACATGATTCAGTGCCGCATACCTCTTCGCCTGGCAGTCGTTGCCCATTGCATAGTCGGCGTTGTCGCAAAGCTCGGTTGATCCAGGATACTTTCGAGACTTGAGTATGAGCTGTTCACCATTACTTCCAGTGACCGTGTATGGTCGGGAATTAGCATTGGATACGCCTGCTAGTGCCTTCCCAGGACCATCAGAGTCCGGGTCACTATTATAGTCTGGGTCATTATAGTCGTCATCTGGGTTTTGAGGTGCACATTCATTGATTTCGGGGTCGAAGTCGCAGGAACTGTGTTCGCAATGGGCCCTGTTATCCTCCGGTCCGGGTGTAGGTAGTGAAAGGAAAGAAGTAGTGGGATCTGAGGGTGCAGGGGTGGCCGTTGATGACGATACGTCCTCAAGGGCGGTCCACGGGACGGTGTCCAGAGCCCTTGCCGAACCAGGTAATACGAGGGCGAGAGCAAGAACGCAGAGCTGGAGGGCAAAGAGATAGGACTTCATAGCAGAAAGTGTAACATTACGTATCGTTAAATACAGGGTGTTATCGACGGTTTATCAAGACAATACTGGGGTCAAATGTGTCAAGATAACTGGCATCAGCAGTTGAAAGTAAGATACGAGCCTAAAAAAATGGATAGTTCTGTCTCTGTGCCAACTACATTTGGAGCAGGGCTGATCATCATCCGGTATTCCTTTATGTAGTTGTCTCTGGTATTGGAATTGGCCATTTTGGGCTCAGCTAGAGTGACTGCCGGCTTCTCTCGAGGCGCCTGGAATTACCAGCCATCTACTTGGCTCGCTTCGGCGGAAACACTAGGCAGTGGTCTTTGATGTTACTTTCGAGGTAATGTTGTACGCATCGGTGCCTGCTCAGTACACAGTCTAGCTTACTGGTGTTTGAATACGTGGTATTATTTTGCGGACTCTGTGCATGGGTGATATTGTCACCCCCACAAGACGCTACATGAGTGTTGCTCTATTGTGTTAATGTCACCAAACGGACTTCGGCAGTTGGCAGGATTATCGATTATAATATGCTCTTTGTGAGCACCTTGGTCTCGCTGCACCTGGCACGAACCCAAAATATTGGAGAATACGGATTTAGAATACCAAGTCAAGGCATGTCTCTAATGCACGTGTGTTTCTAATTTTATATGCTGATTTAGACTTTTTAAACCTTTTGTTCGCATATTTAAATCAGCATAGATTTCCAGTAACTTGTAGCGAGGGAGAACATCTCCCTGAAACATAAAACCATCCACCATCAACTGGAAACTGCACCGACGTTTTGGATATCCTCATTATATCAAGATGTCAGCATCGAATTGGCAACACCCAATGCGCGAAATCCTTGGGGCAGTGCAGCTCTACTCGAAATGGGGCTTTGACGTCTACCGAACCTCATTCAAAGACGATGAGCTTTTCCAGCAGTACATCGACTATATTCGGAAAGCCATGATTCGACGCTGCGATTCCGACGGAGCAGGCGACGTTGCATCCGCTGCCACCTTGTATACTAAGGAAGAGCAAGGCGGTATAGACCTCAACGGCCTGTCGGTTGACGAGGTGCGAAAACTCCACATGGAATCGGTCGCAACCCGGGAGAGAGATGGAGGTCAAGCCGACGGGTACTTCATGCTAGTCAACGACGAGGTCCTCGAGCGATTCCATGTGGCTGAAGAGGAACTCGCCAAGGAGAACAGAAAACCCGAGTACGTCGGCGAGGGAGTTGTGGTTATCATGTGCTTGGGCTACGAGGAAGAGGAGGCAGATGATGATGAGAGTGATATGATGTGGCAGTTCGTCCAGGCCGATGCCGTCGCCGAGTTCTACAACATGGTATCTGGTGACGGCGAATGGTGGTTTACCTCCTTTGCATGGCCTCCGGATGTATACGGGACAATGGCTTAATTGCTTTCATTTCGGCACGAGACAGCGTCATGTGGCTGAGACACAAGAGCGGGGATCGCCTATGTAGAGTAGATCGGTCCAATCGCGTCTGTTGAAGCGGATCGCAGGTTGGTAACAACTTTAAGAATTCCAGAGCTGTGTCTCTGCCACCGGTCGATTTTGAATAATGACGATGTGTGTTATTGTTTTCTGCGTCAAGAATGCTTGAAAAAGGTGCGATTGCGGTAAAGTGGCTGACTATATCCCCTGTGTTGGGGTTTGTCACGATTGTTAGCGATGCTGCTGGGGGCTCGGTCCGAAGAGAGTCTAACCATCTTTCAGCCGACGCACAAGGGACGTGGGCTTGGAACCGAGCTTCCCGATGGTTCAGGCTCGAATGTAATACCCCTGGAGACGTCACATGAATATTCGTGTAGGCAGGCCTTTTTATCTCTCACATATGCGATGGTGATTGTGTTCGTACGGGTGAGGCGGGAAGATAGGGAGCTCGCTGGGCATTAATAGTAGGCTAAGATATAACCCCTTCTCGCGACCTCCCCTCGTCGACGCACGGCACATCCTCCCTTCTTCGGCTACCTGCATTGCCTCGACCAAACACGGCGCATCTAGCCCGCACACTCCTCCATGATTGAGTTATGTGATCTCCTTTTCTCTATCGAAATTCACTAGTACTATAGGTGTACCTACTGTGACGCAGGTCGGGAGTAAAAGAATTTACTGGGTTGACATTCAAGATCAAATACATGAGGCAGTGCAGTTCGGTCATTTCTTACCACACCTGATCTATTACTCATTGTTACTACCTACGTTTAACTGCAAATGGCCTACCTTACCATATATGATCGCTGGTGTATTCACCGTAAATGGGCCAAAGGATAAAAGAGAGCGAGAACTAACCCTTGCGTGCGGCTGCAAGCTGAGTCTGCATCTTCATGCAGAGCATTGTCAGTCTCTCAAGCAGTGGAGAACTGCGATCGACCAGAAGGAAATCCTCCCAATCTTCGAATTTCACAGAATTGGACCGGACCAGCACACCTTGCTCCAACCATGTAGGATCTCTGGTGTTGACGAAGTACACCTGGAACAGACGCTCGAGCGCGGCCTGAACTCCCTCGTGCAGTTGCTCCGGTGCGCCAGCATGGTACAACAGCTCGCAGAGGATGGTTGGATCCTCGGGCGCCTTTCTCTCCGAGCGGGCCGGGACATGCCAGTGGTGCCAAAGCAAGAGGGCGAACTCAAAGGCGTTGAGCGTGGCCTTCTCCTCCCCGTCCTCCTCGCCGTTCTGGCCCCAGCGTCGGTCGAACTCGTCGTCGACGCCGAACAGCTCTCGCTTGAACCCGCTCCACTTGGCTTCCACGTCAAAGTCCGCGCGCTCGAGTATCTCGTGGCAGACGTCGGCATCCCACGCCAAGATGGCCCGGCGGAGGTGGCTCAGCTCGGGCTCGACGCCGGTGCGCAACAGGTGGAGCGCGGCGTTGTGGGCGTGCGGCTGCAGGCCGGCATAGTGAGATCCCCATTCCAAGGCCACTTTGATGCTGGCCGCGAGGCATTTGCTCATGCACTTCTCGATGGCCCGCGCATTCTGCTCGGCGGACAGGTCGTCCTTCTCGAGGTACTGCTGGCAGTGCGGCCACACGTTGAGCAGGAAACCCTGGCCCGTGTACTTGTGTTTGGCCGCGAAGAGCAGCGTGGACTTCAGCTCGTCTGGGTCCACACGGCCGTGGCGGGCCTGGTACTGGAAGATGATGACCGCGTTCTCCCAGTAGCCGTGTCTTGCAGCGTACTGCAAGGCGCCCAGCTGCCGGGGCCCCTGGTCCGCGCCCAGCGCCAGTAGCTCGTGGATCACGTGCTGCCTTCCATCGCCGTGCCAGGCGACTGTATCGCGATAACGACGGTCCTCACCGTCCTCGCTGTCGCCTTCGTCGCTGTCAATTTCATCCCAGTCTCCCGCGCCGTCTGTGGATATCAGATCCAACAAACGACTTGGGTTATACAGTTTCGGGAACTTCTGTTCGAAGTACTGCAGCAGGGCAGGAAGGAGTCGGTACATGCCAGAATCATCGGCCATTTTGAGGTATGAAGCCATTATCACTTCTTCACCCTGGTCCTCGTCTTCGTCTGAGTCTAAATCGAAGTCCCAGTCATCAGCGTCTGAGTCGTCAACCGAAACAGTTACAGTACTGGCGTCAGAATCCGATTCATAATCAGAGTCGGGATCCGACTTATGGTTCGACTTGGGATCCGGTTTGAAAACCGAGCCAGAAGCAGAGTCGGATCCGTCGCCATCGGGTCTGTTCGATGCGCTGAGAAGGGCCAAACACATGCCCTCCTCTTTCTCTGCCATGGCGACATGGAACGGGGTCGCATGATTCCTAGGACAGGGTGCCCTGCAACGAAATTTGACCGCCCCAAATAGATCATAATGATGGGAGAACAAACAGTCAACCTTGACGGGTGCGAGGCCTTTGCTAGCCAGCATCCGCACCACTTCCGGGCGCTTCGCCCGTATCGCGGTGTGGATGGGCATCAACTCGAGCAGCGGCTTGCAGCAAGCCCCGGTGAAGATGTCGGGGAACGCGACGGCGTACGCATCGACGATCGTCTCGAGCACTTCCATGTCCGCGCACCGCATGATGGCGCGGTTGAGAAGGGTCTTGCGGGTGAGGTCTTCCAGCGTGTACTGTTCACACACGATTCTCGAGTAGCCCCGGCCATCTTTTTCCACCACGAATTCCCCATCATCCCCCTGATCATCTCATGCGTGTCGTTCTTGAAGGCGCTAACAATGCTGCCTGGCCTACGCGGGCCCATGCCCTTTCGGGCCACGTCTCGCACCCAGGCCACGTGCTCCATACCATCCTTCTTGGTATACCAAGTGTATATGTTCTTGACCATGAACTGCAATCTCTCTGTCGTGAGAAGCGCCAGGTCGCGTTCAGCCTTGGCGGCCCTCTTGTAGACGTCGGTCCCGCCGAGCTTCTTCCACATTGACATGGACGTGCAGGCAAGAGCATTGCCATTATACAGGGCTGGATGCTCTAGGTGCTCCTCAATCATGAGGGCAAGCTCCGGAGGCACGTCGGTGATGTTGGCCATGGTTGATGTACTTGGTAGTGTTGGTTGAAAAGGTAAAATGGTTGTGTTTGTTGTGTTTGGTCTGAGTTGTAGTGAGTAGTTGCTTGAGATTAGTAGTCCCCTTACCACGATATATATGGTATATATATGCACTTCACTCGTCGCACCCCGGTCTTGTAGAAAAGCAAGTTGTTTCGCTACAGCCAAAGAGGGCTTATCAACAATGGTATCTTGTATACAATGAAACTTATTTAAAGTCTTTCACACTGATCTCCTCTCATTAAATACACTATGCCTTTGTATCCTGATTAGGTCGAACTCTTTTGGCAAAAAGCGTCATTGTTTCCTGGTATGACATGGCCTTCATAGCAACAATGTCCTGAAAGAGCCGGCCAAATGTAAGTACCTCGCGTACATTGGTATCTATACCATCGAATGGCATGGCTAGGATGCGTTTCAGCCATGCCTTGGTCACTCAAGTTGTGCCGCCGTTGCCACCAACTTTTCCCCTTTTCGAATCACCAATTCTTATTATGCCTTGACAGCCGTTCAAAGAAAACTTTAACGAAGTGGCGTGGTGCTTTTTTTCTTCTCTTTTTCTTTTTCCCCTTTTCTTTTTTGCTATGCTTTGAAACTGAAGGCAACTTTGCTCTGAAAAGTATCGAAAGTAGACAAGGCAGGCTTCCCGTATCTACCTACTCGCTGTCAAGGGACCCGCGTTCTTGTTAAGTTCCTCCCATATCGACCAGTCAAACATATCCAAATCAAAGTCAATGCCCGCCAGTTGGCTTGTATCCTCCTGCTCCTGGCTCTCCGTATCTGCAGCAGCAGCAGCAGCAGCAGTTGGCGCGACCTCGGCCGCCAGCGGAAAGCCAAAATTCTGGCACAAGTCCAATACCCACTGCGGATGCTCAAACGTCCCACCTTGCTGCTGTTGGGGATGTGCTGCGTACTTTTGCCATGCAGCTATGGTAATGCGGGCTACAGAAGCCACCTCATGGCGATCAACGGCTGTCCTGAGCTGTGGGTGAACGTCATGCAGTCGGCGGACCAGGTCCCACAAGTCTACTACTTCGGTCTGGTCGAAGCGATGATGGCATTCGAGGAGAACATAGACAACTTCAATGCCGTCAGTCAAAAGTCACTCTCCACAGGATAGGTACAAAAAAGACATCCGAATTTTACTCACATCCGATCCATTGGAAATAGTTGTCATCATGCCACAAAAACCCCTTTATCGACTCAGTCGTCCGGGCCATGATGGAATAATCCATGAGCTTCGTGCAGATATCCAGCATATCGTCGCGTTCCTTGCGCGACATCTCAGACAGCTTGGCATTCACCAGCGCCGGCTGCCGCGCCGTCCTCCGCGCCGCGAGGAGATAAGAACCGATCCCCAGCTGGATCAAGACGTGCAGCGGGTTGAGCAGCTCGCAATGCCTCACATACTTGGTCCCCAGTTTCGTCTCGACCTCGTCGAGGAGCGCGTCCTTCTCCGCAAGCGGGACGCGCGGCGACAGCAGCCAGGTCAGGCCCTTGTCGCCGTCGTGCGCCCGGCGCATCTCGCGCTGGGTGTGCAGGATGTCGTAGCGCCAGAGGCAGTGCGACATGCCCGTCAGTTTCCGGCGGCCCGGCGGCAGGGTCTCGGCGTCGGGGGCCAGGTCCGCGTCTTCCAGGTTCGCGGGGAGCCGGGTGTCCCAGTCGGCGAAGAGGGAGAGGGGGATGCTGCCCACGTGGCGGGCGACGGCGATCTCGAGGAACTGCAGCTGCCACCACATCCGGCGGCGCTCCTCGCTGCGCAGCACGCCGAGGCCGAGCAGGTCGCCGTCGCGGTGCAGGCCCATCCTCTCGGCGATGCGACTGGCGATGCCCATCAGGGCAAACATCGCTGGAGGACGGGCAATGCAGTTCATGGTCAGCTACGGAGAAAAGGGTCAGTAGCCATTGAAGTACAGAATCCATGGTCAGGGGTCGTACCAGGTACAACATGAAAGCTTGAAGTGTAAGCCTGTGAGTGGTAGACGCATAGTCGGCAAGCAGCAGGGCATTTTCTACAGCTTTCTGGTATTTCTCCATAAGTTGTGGTTTTCCATCGTGCAGCAACTTTGTGCACTCATCCCCTGATAAGCTTGAGACGCTGATGAATACAATGGCCGACACCAGGGCTCGTTCCTCATTAGAGAGGCTCGAAACACCCTTGTGGGCTTTTTGTATAATCGGTTCCACTTCCCAGCGGAAGAAGATCTTGACCAATGGATCGACGTTCTTCAGGAAAGTCTTCCAGAAGATATAGATGTGGGAACTCGGAAGTGGCACTGCCTTAGCCAGGTCGCTAGTATCTGTTAATTCCCGTGGGTCTAATATGGTCCGAACCCATGATGCACTTTTGACCACTGGAGAAGGCTGGCCTGCCCCCGTGGGGGTATTCTGCAACTCATCGGACTGACTCGCACCGCTCCAGCTGTACCACATAGGGCTATCAAATGCCACATGATTAGTCTCCGAGTTGTATCTGCTACTCAAAGGCGTCGGTGTACGTCAATTTACCTTTCAATGTAGGTGACTTCTTCATTATGCTCCACCAGACCGGAAGTTTTGGGGTGAAAAGGGATACTGTTCAATTTAGGTTGACTGCCGCTCGATGGTGCGTCCCCACGCCGACTCCCTCGGGGATCCTCGACGGCCCGTGTGTCAGTTCGGCCAACCTCTTCGGGATCACCCCCGAGGCTTCGAATATAGCGTTCAAGCTTCTCAATGCGGCCGCTGACGTCTTCGGAGACACGTCCAGGGGTCGATCCTGCAGCCTGCTCCGGGTACACACAGTTGTCCTGTGGTCGCCGCTTGCAATGGCAGCACGGCTGCAGCCTATCGCAGCGGACCTTGCGCTTGGCGCAGGGGGTGCAGCTGATAGGGGCCTTGCCTAACCGCATATCGCTCCAGACCATACGCGCTCGGCCAGGCCTTTCGGGACAGGGACAGCGGACACTTAGAATGTCCGAGGCGGTACGTAAGCGGCTGGCCTTTTTATTTTGTAGCGTCGTTCGTTCAGTAAGGAAATGAGAAACGGTAGAATGATTCATTGTCGTGACGTCAAAGACATTACAGAACGTCGGGAGCCCGAGCTTCGGGCTTCGGTACCGAGACCGAGCTGAGCTAGTCCCCTCCAATCAGAACTCGGGATCTGACAATACAATGGGTATCGTTGCTATATCAATAGTAAGCTCCACATTCTTGACTCGATGGACCAAGGCCCTAGTATAGGTATATATGATGAGCCAAATCTGGCAATTATAAGGTCGATTCATGAGAGGCACCCAACGTGTTCCTGCAATTTCCTTCAAAATGCATCCTGTTGATACAGACTCGAGTTCGAGCCCAGCAATCAAAGGCCGCGGTGACCTTGACACAGCTCAGGATCACAGGAACGATGGAGAGATGCAGCTTTCAGAAAAATCCGTTGGCGACCAGGCGCCTGAAGAGCAGTATCCAGGGAAGAAAGTTGTGATACCGATCGTTCTGTCGGTTTGTCTGGCAAGCTTTCTTGCGTCACTGGTAAGTCCACAGATGACAAGACAATTAGAAAATTCCTGGTGACTAACTACAACACTTAGGACCGGACTATCATTGGCGTGGCCGTGCCGGCTATATCCAACGAGTTCAACTCCTTCGCCGACATCTCCTGGTATGAGTCTGGATACCTACTCACATTCGCTGCGCTGCAGCTACCAATGGGCAAAATATATGCAAGTCACCCCTTTTCTTCCCTAACCCAAACATACCGCTGACATGTACATTCCCATCAGACATTCTTCCGGACCAAATGGGTCTTCATAGCCACCATCCTCATCTTCGAAATCGGCTCCACCATCAGCGCCGCCGCCCCCACCTCAACGGCCTTCATCGTCGACCGCACCATCTCGGGCGTCGGCGGCGCCGGTCTGACGGCCGGCAGCCAGGTCGTCTTCGTCGACCTGCTGCCGCTCGCGAAGCGGCCCAAGTACCAGGGCTTCCTCGGCGCCACCTTCGGCGTCGCCTCCATCGCCGGTCCCCTGCTGGGCGGCGTTTTTGCTTCCAAGGCCTCCTGGCGCTGGTGTTTCTGGATCAACCTGCCGATCGGCGCCGTCGCGGCCGCCGTGCTGCTGGTCATGCTGCCGCCGAAACCGCCGCCCAGGACGCAGAATGCCGGCGAGACGTTCTGGCAGCGGTTAAAACAGTTCGATCCCGTTGGCACGGCGCTCATGCTGCCCGGCTTGATCTTGTTGCTGTTAGCGCTGCAATGGGGTGGAATCGAGGGCTGGACGAGCAAGAGGGTGCTGGCCTGTCTCATCCTGGGCATCGCGTTACTGGTGGCCTTTGGCGCGTGGCAGATCTGGGCCGGAGAGAACGGCACGGTTCCGCCTCGCATCATCCGGCAGCGCAGCATCGCCGCGGCCGCGGTGACGTCCCTGGGCTTCGGGTCCGTGCTAATCATCGTCACTTTCTACGTACCAATCTGGTACCAAGCGATCCAGGGGCTGACCGCCGTAGACGCCGGGATCCGTATGATGGGCTACTTCCTGTCGACGGTCGTGTTCGTCATCGGCTCGGGCATTATTACCTCCAAGATCGGCTACTACACCCCTCCTCTAATCATCGGGACAGCCATCGCCGTAGTAGGGTGCGGCCTCCTCACCACGCTGCGCGTCGATACGAGCAGCGCCACAGTTATCGGCTACCAGGTCCTCACGGGCGCGGGCCTGGGCCTCAGCCTGATCCAGACCGTGAACGCGGCGCAGACAGTGCTCTCGCGCGAGGACATCCCCGTCGGCATCACCCTCATCAACTTCGGCAACCTGGTCGGCGGCACCATCTTCGTGAGCGTCTGCCAGGGCGTGCTGTCCGGCACGCTCACGACCGAGCTGGCCAAGATCCCGGGCGGAACCATCGACGTCCACGCGCTCCTAGGCAGCGGCGCGACCGACGTGCGTAAGCTTCTAACGCCGGACCAGCTGCCGGCGTTTCTGGCGGCCTACAATAAGGGCATCGATAACATCTTTTACGTCGCGTTGGCGGCTGCCTTGCTCGCGTTCGTGGCCTCGCTGTTTCTGGAGGGGAAGTCGGTTAAGAAGGCGCAGCCGCAGCAGGAGACGGTCGCTGTAGTTTAGGCGCGCGGTTGGAACTGAATTTAGATTGACACTTCTCCTCTCGCGTGGATCTATATACCTATTCAGGGGCTCATGGCCGCAATAGAAGCCGAGTGTAATCCATTAATAGTATATCCTTTTAACGACGATGTTAGGTTTTGTGGCTTGACAATGTGGGGGGTATGGGCACCGCTATGATTGGATTGCATTCCGTCACCCCTGATGTGATTGGGGTAAGTAGTCGATGGAGGGTACTCACTTCAGGGGACCAGGCCTCCGGGTTCACAACAGGTGGCGTAGTTACAGCCAGCCAGCTTGGAGGTTTGGGGCATGTGACGAGAACGTACAATGGACCAATATGGAACATGAGCGCTTAAGAAGTGTCTTCGTTTCGTCCCCTTCGTTCTCGGGCCTGCATGAAGGTTGTGGTTGTTGGTTATGCGACCTGAGAAAAATGGCGCCATGTTTTCTAAATGCGGTCGAGCTGAACACCTACGGGCCGGGGTTAGTGGCCCCTGTAGCCGGCTCGTCCTCTCCTTTCGTTACCCAAGCTATCGGGCCATACATACATCAAGACCACCCAAATTCCAGAGCGCAACCCTCCGAAACATTCAGGGTTGCCGAACTTGGCTTTGGTAGACCATTGAGGATCCCATGGGCCGCCGTTAAAGGCTGTGCTTTCCCCTGCATAGCCCCAAACTCCAGAGAACCAACTGTCTCTGGGGTATCGGTGGCTTGCCAAGGCCTAATGCGGTTGCTTATCTCAGAAAATGCTAACAATCGTGACCCAGCTGCAACAGGTTCTGTCGGTCCTCCTCCAGTGGCGTTCCCTAACCTCGAGGGTTGACCGCATGGGAGAGTAATACGATTCGTCAACCAACCGACATAGGTTACAGTTGAAAGGCCCTTCAAACTTCTACGAGTTTCAGGAGGCCGAAGCCTTTGACATGGCCAAGAGAAAACGCAGCCGGGAATAATGTGACATGCAGCGCAGTACGTCGTCGCGAACTCTGGTCTGTATGCAGCGACACACTTGAGATTTATAAGACAGAAAGACATCCCATCCACATCTATTGTAGTGGCAGAAGTATTCTTAGGTTACATATCTCTAACGTTAGTGGCAATTCATCTCGTGGCTAAGCTGTGTCAAATATCGAATGCGTCGGCATTTATCTCAGCATTACTCTCAGTCCCTTCAGCGCCCCAACCCTTTACCAGCCATGAGCCAAGTCAAGGAAGAGCCCATCCCTCAAGGCAACCAGGAAGCCCCCGAGCAGGGTACCAACGCCAAAGACGAGCTCCTGAAGGACCCCTTCGCCAGCAAGAGCAGCCAGATCCTTTTTGACGCCATCGACCAGCTCCAGAGCTGCGATGCCAGTCAAGACATAGACATCCCACAAGTAAGGCCGGCTAGTTCCTCGGAAGACTATCACTTAATCGCTAACGTTATTCGAGTTGGTGATTGTAGGCGGCCAGTCCGCCGGCAAATCGTCGCTCTTGCAGAGCCTCACCTCTATCCCCTTCCCCGTGAGCCATGGACTGTGCACCCGTTTCGCCACGCGCATCATCTCGCGCCGGACGCCGCCCAAAAGCAAGGACGAAGTAGTCATCACCATCGTGAAGCCGGACTTCGAGCTCGACCACATCTTCAACTACGCCAACGAGAACCCTTACGACAAATACGTGTACAGGGCGGAGACGCTGGACAGTCAGACGTTCGCCGAGTTGATGGAAGAGGTACAGTTCCTCCCAAGACCGGCTCATTTCCTTCTCACTGTAATGACAGCTAACGATACCAAGGTCTCAGAGAAATACATGGGGATTGATTCGGGTATACTGCCCAGCAACAAGAACTTTGCCACCGAAGTCCTGAAGATCGAGCTCTCGGGGCCACAGCGTGCCCACTTCAGCATCCTCGACATACCCGGGCACGTATCCAACGCGTTCCGCGTCCATAAATGGGAGATGGAGGGTATCGAGAGCATGATCGTCGAGTACATGAAGAAACCTCAGAACATTGTCATGTGAGTACATACCCACCCGGGTGGTGGTGATGCCCTGTCGCTACTGTACACAAATACTAACGATGTTGGTCAGTTGCGTCTCGGATGCAAGCAATGATCTTGAAAACCAGCCTATCTTCAAGCTTGCGGAGGAGCATGTGGAATCTACGAGACTCATACCAGTCTTCACCAAATGCGACAAGGCAACATCGCCAGAAGATGTAAGAGAAAGCCCCCATGACTCCCCGATGAGAGAGGAAACCCCTTCATTCTGATGACGGAAATACCAGGTTGTGGGAATTGCCACAGGCGAGGATCAACATTTCCGCCCGATGAAGCATGGCTGGTTCGTGGTCCGCAATCGCATTGGCGACGAGGGAGCATCGTTCGATCTGGACGAAGCCGAGGCGACGCTCTTCGGTTCATCACCCTGGAGCCGCGTACAGAACGGCCGTCGCGGATCCAAGAAGCTCAGGGACTACCTCGGCGGCCTTCTGTGCGCCAAGATCCGAGAGGAGTTTCCGGACATGCAGGCCATGGTCAAATCGCTCCTGGGCGAACAGATGGCGCTTCGAGAGGTCCTGGGCGAGCCGCGCGCTGACAGCAAAGCGCAGCTTCGGTACCTGATGAAAATTGTCGAGGGGTATGCCGTCAATGTTCAGCAGGCCCTGAGAACCCCGTGGAATCTTCCCGAGGAAAAGATGCAGCTTCGCAGCATCGTTTCGAACAGAAACAGAGAGTTTGATAGGGACATGATGACCAAGGGACACACCTTTGAGTTTGAACAACCTCGTTTACTCTACCAACAGAACCTGTCAGTTACTGACCAGACGGGCCTGCCACCGACCCCCGAAGGGTCCCCGCAGCCAAAGTCGAAACGAGACGGCTCGAAGAGGAAGAGCACGCAGATGCCGGCGGTCATGGATAACGATCCCCTAACCTCGGCCGAGCTTCGCGCAGAGATCCAGAAGCAGATCCACAGCTTTCAAAGCAGCCAGCTGCCAGGTCTGTTAAACCCGGATATCCTCCCTGTGTTGTATCGCCAGCAAACGACGAAATGGATTTCAATTGCCCGCGAACACTTACTCCGCGTGTCAGAAGACATCCAAGTAGCTTCTGATTACCTGTTGGCTGAGCAAAATGACTCAGACGCTTATGACAACCTCATGCCCATTCTGGCTGACATGGGTTGCAAGGCGGAGAAGAAAGCACTCGACAGGCTGGAAGAGTACTACCGGGACGAGCTCACTTTTCCCTTCTTCACCACCAACCCGGAATTCACGCGGCGGCTGGAAGAGAACCGTGTGATCCGGTTCAAGAACTACACGTACGAGCATCTCCAGGAAGTCTGGAACAAGGTGATGCAGCAGCCCGACAACGGGGCCTTGTTCGATGCTAGCCTTGACGTCATGTACGCCCGCATCCATCCCAGCGCGGCACAGCACACCGAGGACGAGGCGCACGACATTCTCAAGGCCTACTACGAGGTAAGTGCATATGTTGAATCGACTCCGACTTGCCGCTTTTCGAGAGTTGACCAGCGCTGACTTGCATCGGTATCCAGCTCTCGCTGCGCAGCTTCATCGAGCACGTCAACACGCGCATCGTCGAGAATATGCTGGTGGGCTTGCAGGGTCCTTTGAAGGGCCTCTCGACCGAGTACCTCATGAGCCTGTCCTCGGCCGAAATTGGTGAGCTGGCGCGCGAGGATGAGACGAGGCAGGTTCAGCGCGAGCAGTGTCTCGCTAGGATAGCGCGATTGACCGAGGCGAATAATATTGCCGAGAATGCGCTGCGGGAGACGAGGCCTCGACCAGTGGAGGCCGTCGCTTAGAGACTCAAGCCGTTGGTAATGGTGGTGATGGTGGTGATGGTGGTGGTGGTGGTGATTGGTAAAACAATTAAGTAAAATACGACAGTGATATGGCCGATGGATGTATCATAGGCGCATCATGTTCGGGAATGAGACTGAAGCCTTCGAGAAATTTGGATTTGTCATTGATTCCTGTTGATTCTAATTCAAGAGCTCTTTGGGCAGTGCTTCCCGACTTAGATAGAAATAGAAACAAGGGCAGCGGTCAGATCCGAGGCAAGTGAGGGGCCCATCAGCTTCCATCACTGGATTCAACATTGGAATCGTCCTCTAACAGCAAATCAAAACAGCGTTCCGCAGCACCAACAAAAACAGCGTAGACTATAAGAGAATGTAATCTTATTAGAATCTATATATACATGTATATATTAACTGCAGCACATGACGGGTTGTACCATTACTTCCAATCTTGTCGCACGCTGTATCTCTTTCGCCGATCATCCGTTTTACAGGGCATGGTGGCCTAAAGACCCGCTTTGGGTAGCGCCCTGTATTGAGAGCTTGTTCTGTAGCCCGTCGGGCTTTTTAAAAACGCATCATCATTCTCTCAGATCACCAGCATGCTCCCAATATGGCCGAGAGGGTGGAAATCTCAGACATGAGGCAGCAGAGTAGTGTCATTGGTACTGTTTAGAATCGTCGGGGTTTGGAATCCGTCATCGGCGCAATGTCAATTGGGCTTTTCTTTACAAACCGCTTCCACCATCGGATCTCCTGACGGGATGGTATGTACGCCTAGGAGATGTTGTGAAATTGCGTTACGGTTTGTATTATGATAGAGTGCCAGCATTGATTCCAATCAACTACCTATAGCCTTTGATCTGGAGAAGAAGAAGAAGAAACATCGACTGTCTCGGTACTTATCCTACCATCACATACACTGGGCCAAAGCCAATTCCGTCACGGCTCAGGGGACGCAATCTAAGAAGGGCCTTACGGTCACGCATGGTATTTCAGTCGTCGAAGATGCCACGCCCGCCGTAACTCGTCCCGATATGCACCCTGGACACTCCGCGGGCGTCCACCGTGTCGGCAGAGTTGGAAGTCTGGTCCGCAAACCCCGCCAAACCAGACCCAGAAAAGTTATTCGCAAACTCGTTGCCGATCCGCACGCGCGCCTGATCTTGGGTGCCGACCTGCCCTGTGAGGTTCCTCTCCGCGATGACCGCGGCTTTACGCCCCGCCGCTTCGCCCAGGACGCTGTCCAAGCCTGCGGCAGCGTCTTGGACAGTTTCGAGCGCTTCTTCGTCGTTGACTTCCTCGATTTCGATCTGCACCAGCCGCTCGCGCCGGGGCGCCTCGGCCGGCCAGATGGCCTCGAGGTCGTCCACGAAGCCCGTGATCTGCTCAATCATCTTGTCGAACTGTTTTCCGTCGTGTAGTGCCCACTCCGTCTTCTTCGCGAAGCTCGTCTGCTTCTGGCGCTGGAGAATGGTCTTCCCGAGGTGTTGATGGAGCTGTCGCGCGACGGGTTGCAGGTCTTCATCTCGCCAGACCGCGAGGTCGTCGGGTTTCGCGCCTTGCTCGTAGCGTTAGGACTTCTTGCGGATCGATTGGAACAAGAGGTCGATCTCTTCGAGGACCGATTGGACTTGTCGCGTGGGAGCGTCGGCCGGCTCAGTCGTGTTGAAACGGGGATCCTCGTGGATGGCGACCGCTTCGCCCCAGCGGCTCAGTCGTGTCTGGGCAATGTCGAGCTTCAGCCGGCAGCGCTCGAAATCTTGGCCAAAGTGGCGGCCCAACTGCACGTACTCGAAGCAGTCTACGCAGTCAGTAAAGAGCGCGGCCACGCTCAAAGCGCCCGCGACGGTACCAAATATATCAGTCATCTGTCTAGAAGCTGGTTTACAAGGGTACCAAGTAAAACGATTGACGAAATCGTGTTTTTGGGGGCGTAGAGGGGTGGCAGACTGGTATGTATATCATTGGTCCCCTAAACCTCGTGCGGCCGACCACAGCCTTACCCAAACATCTCCGCACATCACATTCGCAACAAATACCGTTCGAGCAACAACTTGCAACATGGCATGAGACGATAAAATGGCGAATCGACTAGATCATTCCGTGGGTGTTGTCAGAGCCGACGGTCACGCGAGAGTCCAGATCGGGGACAGTAACAACCACACTGTCGTCAACAACTACCCTGCCGCGAACCCAAATATTGCAGACTCCCACCTCGCCGAGACCTACAATGGACGAGTGCGCTCCAATTTTCTTAGACGACTCCAGACATCGCCGTACGAAGTACGCAAGAACAGAAACCCAAAGCGGGTAGATGGCACCTGCGAATGGTTTAACACCCACAAGCTCTTCCTAAACTGGCGAAAGCAGGCCTCGGCACTGCTTTGGGTCTCAGCGGATCCGGGTTGCGGCAAGTCGGTTCTCGCCAGATGTCTGGTAGACGACTTTCTTCCATCAAGTGCTATCAGAACGACGTGCTACTTCTTCTTCAAGGATGATTTCGACGATCAGAAAAGGCTAGAAAGCGCTCTTTGCTGTGTTTTACACCAACTCTTTGTCCAGAGACCTGCCCTGCTCCTGGACAAGATCCTCGACGAGGTTGAGGAAGAAGGCGAACAGCTGTATGCATCGTTTGATACGCTATGGCGCATCCTTCTCAAGGCTGCCAGCTACCACAGCGGTGGCGAGATTGTTTGCATCATAGATGCCTTGGACGAATGCGTGGATCAAAGGCCCCTGGCTGCAGCCTTGACACAGCTCTATAGTAGAAGTAACGGGGTCAGCACATTGAAATTCCTCGTAACCAGCCGTCCATACCTTGCGATCGGGCGGGAGTTCCAGGGCCTGAAAGACTCTCAGCCAACTATTCACCTCAGCGGGGAAAGCCCGGAGGAGGTGGACAAGATTGCTCGGGAGATAAAACATTTCGATCCAGCAACGTATGGAACAATTAGGTAAAAGGCTTCAACTCACCACGGAAGAGATATCGATATTACATGGAGAAATAACTGCTGTGAGCCACCGAACGTACCTATGGGTCCATCTCGTCTTCGCAGCCATGGAAGAGGCCGTCTTCCTCACCAAGGGTGACCTACTTGCTATGATTCGCAACTTGCCCCGCACGGTGGAGGAAGCATATAATCGCATACTTAGTAAGAGCCGCGACCCCGACAGGGCCCGGAAGATTCTGCACATTGTTATTGCGGCAGATAGGCCATTGGATCTCCACGAGATGGCTGCGGCTCTAGCGATTTCAGCACAGCGCCACCGGTGCCACAAAGACCTCGAGCGAGACCTCATATCGCCCGGCCGCCTGGAAATTGCGATCCGAGAAACGTGTGGCCCTTTTTGTGGTCGTCAAACGTTCGCAGATATTCCTGCTTCATCAGACGGCCAAAGAGTTCTTGGTTAGAATGCGACCGGTGGCATCGGAAGCCCGCCCACCGCTGACGTGGCAGCACTCACTTGACCCAGGAGAATCACACCATCTGCTGTCGGAGATATGTATCAGATATCTCCTCCTAGCCGATTTTGACAGGCCAGACGACTTTGAAGATCTTAATGCATTCGAAAAGCTGGATAGGGAGTTGCAATATTATAATACCTATGTCTTCCTTGATTATGCTGCATGCAATTGGGCCGACCATTACCGCCAATCGTATAGCACACCTGGTGCCGATATTCAGCCTCTGGCCTTACATCTATGCCTCGTCTCTACCCCCGTCTGCTCCATGTGGCTACGTATATATGGAAAGGAACAAAAAGGAGATCCGGAGTTTATCCTTGAACTACCCACCACCTTGCTGATTGTGGCATACTTTGGCTTGGATAAGCTGATCAATTCCGCCACTCTAGAATTCAGAAAAGGTCTCGCCGCGGAGGGTGCCGTTTCGAAACGGACCGCCTTGTCATGGGCTTGCGAAAAGGGGTATATTTTAGTAGTCCGGTCGCTCCTTGGTCAAGTGCGGAGCTACGAGGTGATCTTGAAGGGCCGTCTACTATCTTGTAGCATCGTCAATCGGAGAGATCGATTTGGCCGGGCGCCGCTTTGGTATGCTGCAGCGCATGGACATGCAAGCATTGTACAGCTCCTCCTGGACAAGGGCGCCAAAGTAAACACCCGAGACGAGCATGAGCTGACACCTCCATCATGGGCAGCCCACCATGGACGCGTCGATATTTTATTGCTCCTACTTGAGAATGGTGCTTATCAGGAATCCAAGAATCGGCATTTAGAGACCATTGATCGTCATGGCCACACTCCTCTTCTGAGAGCTGCAAGCACTGGGGATGAAGTCGTCTTAGAAATGCTTCTTAAAATAGGGGTTGACATCCACGCCCGGACCTCGGGTCGTAAGGGCGGAAAGACTGCTTTGATGTATGCCTCAATCAGCGGCCACGACACTGTCGTGGAACGACTTCTCGACAGCGGAGCCGATATAAAGGCTTCAGATGAGGACCATTGGACATCACTAATGTTTGCCTCGTGGCATGGATATCATGATACGGCGAAGCTTCTTCTTGATCAAGGAGCCGATATCAATGCTTTAGATCACATTGGCCGCAGCGCTCTGGCAATAGCTTCAATCAGGGGCCACTTCGAGGTTGTGAGGGTGCTGTTGAGACGGGACCCTCACATCGAGGCCTTGGATCACGAAGGCAAGTCGGCTTTATCACACGCCACATACAGAGGTCGGTATAACATTGTGGGTCTGCTCCTATACCAAGGGGCTAATCCTGATGGCCAAGGTCTCAACGGGGGTACGGCTCTTCTGGACGCCTGCCGTAAGGGTCATAATAAGTGTGTGGAAGTACTGTTAAGATGCGAGGCAAGCTTTGATGTCCGGGGCCATAACGGGGACACGGCTCTCATCGTGGCCGCACGAGAAGGCTATCTACCTACCGTGAGACTGTTGTTGGAAAACAGGGCCCGCGTGAATGACCGCGATGACGACGGCTGGAGTGCTTGGAAGTTCGCCTCGAGCGCTCGTCATAACGCCATTGCGAAGCTGCTGGTGGAAAACGGTGCTCTGGAGCAATGATCGTCGGTTGGACCTCGCAGCAAGCTGCTGGAGTTCATATACAATAACAACTGAGATTGATGACCCAAACTTTCGACGGTGTCGAATGACGGGTCATTGTGCGGTCGGCAGAGAGGGTTTGTCAGATGCACCCCCAGGTTACCCCACGTTTCGAGTTCCGCACTCTCCTGGTCGGCTATTTCTGGCTATCTTCGGCCCCGCGATTGGCCTACCCACAGCGTACCTACATATCATTCCTCGCATCACATGGAGCAACGATGAACTCCGAATGTCGCTGAAATCAATGAAACAACAGCCTCTTTTCCCACTTATCTGTGGCTCTTGCTAGCTTGACCAACATCACCATCTCGTTTCTAGCTATCTAACGTCCGCTCCTCGGAAACAATGCCCGTAACTACCTTTGATTTCAAGGAGAAGTACCGATATCAGAATGGCTTCGACTCGTATCATGAGTAAGTGTCCCTTTACTTGAACCTCTGTGCAATGAAATTGCTCATTGCCGCTATCCAGGACGGAGTCGGTAGAAGGTGCTCTGCCCATCGGCCAGAACTCCCCACAGAAGCCGCCCCACGGCTTGTACGCCGAGAAGTTGTCCGGCACGGCCTTCACAGCGCCTCGGCACGAAAACAAGCAATCATGGCTCTACCGCATTCTCCCATCCTGTGCCCACCCACCATTTCAGGAGGACAAGGGAGGCCCGTTCAATTCCGATAAGCCTTACGACGCCTCTAAACTCCAGTACATCCCCAATCAATTGCGCTGGGACCCGTTTGACCACGATGAGCAGACGGACTTCGTGTCCGGCTTGAGGCTCGTCGCTGGAGCAGGAGATCCAACGCTCAAGCAAGGCATTGGCATGTACATCTATGCTGCTGGAAAGTC
Source organism: Apiospora rasikravindrae (assembly GCA_038363885.1). Lineage (NCBI taxonomy): Eukaryota > Fungi > Ascomycota > Sordariomycetes > Amphisphaeriales > Apiosporaceae > Apiospora > Apiospora rasikravindrae. The sequence goes on from JAQQWK010000008.1 coordinate 399,082, forward strand.
TATGGATGAACGGACTGCATTCTACTCGGCTGACGGCGATCTGTTGATTGTAACTCAAGACGGAGTGCTGGACATCCGCACCGACCTCGGCTGGCTCCTAGTACGACCCATGGAGATCTGTGTCATTCCTCGAGGCATCAGATACCAGGTGCATCTTCCAAGCGGGCCGGTTCGCGGATACGCCCTCGAGCTCTACCAGGGCCACTTCACCCTCCCCGAACTGGGCCCCATCGGTTCCAACGGCCTGGCCAACGCCCGCGACTTCCAAGCCCCCGTCGCCTGCTTCAGCGAAGACAGCGGCGCCACGGCGGCCGAGGGCCCCAACACGTACACCATCACGGCCAAGTTCAACAACACGCTCTTCAAGACGCAGCAGAGCCACACCCCCTTCGACGTGGTGGCGTGGCACGGCAACTACTACCCCTACAAGTACGACCTGGGCCGGTTCAACACGATCGGGTCCGTCTCGTTCGACCACCCGGACCCGTCCATCTTCACGGTGCTGACGGCGCAGTCGGACCACGCGGGCACGGCCGTCGCCGACTTCGTCATCTTCCCGCCGCGCTGGATGGTGGCCGAGGACACGTTCCGCCCTCCGTGGTACCACCGCAACACCATGTCCGAGTTCATGGGCCTGATCGACGGGGTCTACGACGCCAAGAAGGGCGGTAAGGGCGGGTTCATGCCCGGTGGTGCCAGTCTGCACAACGTCATGAGCGGCCACGGCCCGGACGCCGACAGTTACGAGGGCGCGCGCAACGCGGAGCTGAAGCCGGTGCATTTCGGCAAGGGGAGCTGCGCCTTCATGTTCGAGAGCTGCCTCATGGTCGGCGTCACCGAGTGGGGGCTCAATACGTGCCAGAAGGTACAGAACGCCTACGTGGACCACAGCTGGGGCTCCGTCAAGGTTCATTGGAAGAAGCCGGAGGGTGCGAGTGCGGATGGACATCTCCTTAAGTGAGCGAAAACTGTGATTCAAGCAAGTGTGGAATTATATACTTGTAGTACTAGATTGACGGCAAAAGGGGAAATTGCAGGGTATTATCTCGTTAAGTAGCCGAACCAAAGACATAGTCTCATACACACATTAACTTGCCTCTCTCCTGTGTCTTCTCATTCCGCCAGCTTGAGTTCGGGATATTCTGGGAGTCGCATGCCGCCCTTGTCTTCAGGCATCAAGCTAAGAGCCAGTTTATCAATCTTGAGCGTCGTGACGAACTTGCCCAACGAATACATGAACCAGATCCCCCAGTCCGTCTGCGGCGCCGCAATGGTCGGCGCGCCGGGCATCAGGGCCTGGACCTCGTCGACGAACGGCCGCAGCACCCGGTCGTAGCCCTCGAGCGCCGCCTTCACATCGTCCTGGTGCCGCGCCAGCTCGCCCGCCAGCACGTACGCGCCAATCAGCGACGCCGTCGTGCCGCAGCCGGAGATGGGACTGGGACAGTAGCCCGCGTCGCCCAGCAGCACCACGCGCCCCTTCGACCACGACTCCATCTTGACCTGCCCGGCCTCGTGCGCATAGAAGTCCTCGGTGTTCTCCAGCCCCTCAAACACGCGCTCCCGGCACCACGCATCCGTATCCTCAAAAAACCCGCGCCAGATCCGCTTCTGCTCCTCCACGCTCTTCTTGGTGTAGCCCGTCGCGTCGCGCAGCTCCGGCGCCCGCGCCCCGTCGTTGCAGAACAGGTAGCACTGCGTGTCGGGCCGGTTGTTGGTGCGGAAGGCGATCATGCGCCGGCCCGACAGGTGGTGCACGATGCCGATGTCGCTGTCCTGGGTGTCGTCGCGCGGGATCGTGAAGTAGGCGCCGTAGCTGTGCAGGGTGTGGAACGCGGCGCGCGCGGCCTCGTCGCCCCAGGCTTGGCGCCGCGTGCGGGAGCCTTGGCCGTCGGCGCCCACCACTAAATCAAAATGCTGTTGTCGACCGTCGCTGAGTTTCACGTCGACGCCGCTTTCTTCTCCGTTTTGCGTGATGGACTCGACCGATACCCCGAACTCGTACGTGACTCCTCCCCCTCCGCCGCGCTTCTCCGCCTCCTCGGACGCCCTCAAGCTGGCCTCGTACAGCACGCGCACCAGATCCCCGCGCATGATCTCGTACTCGCTCGTGAGCCCCTGCCCGCCCTTGCCCGTATCGTTGACGCCGAACTGGAACTGCGGCCGGCCGCGCTTGTCGACGAACGCCATGCCCTTCTCATGCACGCTGGCCTCGCGGACGGCGTCCAGCAGGCCCAGCTTGCGCATCACGGGGGATCCCCTGCGCGCGCAGGTCGATCTGCTGCCCGCCCGTGCGCAACGTCGCGCAGCGCTCGACCACCGTGATGCGGTAGACCGAGGAGGAGACCGGGTCCGCGGCGCGGAGGAGCAGGGTCGCGAGGGCGGGGCCGCAGACGCCCGCGCCGACGATGAGGACGTCTAGGGGCATGGCGGCGAGGGCTAAGTTGGGTAAGGGTGGATGTGGGGTGGTGGGCGCGACAGCTTCTTTGGGGGAGTCTATCTGGTTAACTAACCGCCAGACTTTTCCTGTCGCAAATTGGGGTTTTATACTGGAAATGAAATTGCTTGGTGGATATCGCTTTGTTGAACTTGACAAAACTGGATCTGGTGGTGTTCATGCATCTATCTCTGCGATTGGTCCCAGTCTATATATTTACTCCTTCAGATCTATGGTCACTCCAATGACCGAATGATACTGTAAACGTCGTAGCGGCCTCAACACCGTCCCGAGCTCCATCGGTGCCGATGCTCTGGAATGGGTTACGAGTCAGGTTCAGCAGCCGCAGTCAAGCAAGTCTAAGACGTCACCACTAAAATTGGACGAGACGATGGCGGCGCCTGGCTTGGCTTGTTAGTGGGCTTTCGCTATTGTGGCTGCAACTCGATCCGTAAGCCAGTTCGGCAATTTCGACGATCTGCACTCGCGTATTGGAATACTTCGGCCGATCATGTTGGCACGTTCTTCGGAGCTCGGTCATCAGTTAAGCCCGATGTTTTGGCTGTTCACCGCAACTGCAATTGTTTGGCGGCCGTTTCAAGCCGGATTGTTTTGCTCGTAGTTGACCGGGGTTTCCAATTGTTACCTCATAGACGTTTGAATTTGAAAGTTGACTCCAGTTTCAGCCAACGATATTGATATATATTGTTTGCTTGTCTACCTAATCTCCGTCACAGCCATTTTCTTTATGGAGCCAGCCGAGCTGACTACCCCCCGAGCCTGTTCAACTTCTTTTGATCGCCTCAGTGTTAGGTACTGGTACCCTCGCACCTTTTTATCGCACCAGGCAAGGCGAAGTTCTTGGGTGACGAGGCGAAACAAGTATTCAACGACGGATTAGGAGTAAGGAGAGTTGTTAGGCATAAGCAGTAGCGAGTTAGACAAGAACACGCAAGAGAAGGGGAAGAAATTGTTTATGCGCAACCTCGAGTTAATGGTACACAAGGACTAGATCTAGCAATGCTAATAGGTTTGAAAGAAACCGAATCTGTGTTGACAGCTTCCGCGAACCAGTGACCAACCACTCTCATCTTAAGCCTGACGTCCAGCCCGACCTCCTTTCTCGGGAACCAGCTGTTGGTGATCTGCCACCTCGACGCCGGGTCCGCCAGCTCGATGTCGTAGCGGACGGTCAGCGTCGCGACCTCCTTGTCGATGCAGACACAAGCACCTTCGCCAAACGACAGTTCCACCTCGTTCATCGCCGCGCCTGGCACGGCGCTTCCGTCCCAGTCTTAAAATTCAGCTAGCGTTCATGCCGGAAGGTGTCGGCATCATCGCCGTACACGGATGTGTTGAGCGCCACCACGTATGGGTTCTGGCCTACGACGGTGCTGGCGGGGACGGATCCTTGGTTTTGAATCTTTCTGGCATTAGTGCTCGTGGTAGATGTGATCACGAGTCTGCCATTGGGCACGCATCGCTCGAATTTCATCGCCACGCCCGGTAGCATGCGTACCGCTTCGCGAATGACGGCTTCGACGTACGGGCTTGATCGGGAGTCGCGCCAGCTAATGTGGTAGCGTAGCCATGGCCATTTTATAGGATACCTGTTCGTGCCAAATGCCTTGCAGTGCCTTGAGATAACCAGGCACATATGAAACACTTACTAAGGTGGTACCGAAGACTGATTCAGCGATGAAGGCGGCCACGGGTGGAAGATACGACGACCTCGTTCGCCGGGAGGCCGACGAACTCAAGGGAAAATTTCACCATGGTCGCATTTATCACTGCACCAGTCTCTGGTACCACCTTAGTATGAATTCCTTATGTACCTGGTTATCTCAAGGCAATGCGAGATATTTGCTACAAACACGAAGCGCCTTCTATTCTCGAAGAAGTCAGCTGCGGAATGGGTCGTAGGAGTCTTGATCAGTGGTACTTACAACGGCTGAACTGGTAACATGAGCTTCAACAAGGCTCTTGTATCCGGCCGTGGTTGCAGCGACCAACCTTGACGGCCGAAAGGCACAGCTCGTAGGCTAATGTGTGTGGCAGGCTTATATAGACGTAAATAATCATCCTCTCCATCATCTCGACATCCGCGTCTGTGGTGTTCTGGACACAGTGCTAGCCATTCAAGAAGATCTGGGACAGGGAAATGGTAGAGGGCATTTGGCCGGACGAGATCTCTTTTAAGGCGTTGAGCTCTTCAGCGGCGGTATCTCTGTCCCTCTCACAGTGAATGATAGGTGAACATGGAGAGTAACAACTGTGGTGCAACAGACGAGACGGCGCCGTTGGTCATCTGGCTCGCCGGCAAAATAGTCATGGTCATGACCTGTATTGTCATCCCCGTCATCCGGTCCCTATACAGAGCCATTAGCGAATTGATCAGATCATGGTGTCCGTACCAGAAGCATGGCGCAGGTAGCGATTTGTCCCAGCGAGACTCCTCGGTCCAGCTTCGAACCATTGAAGGTAGTTCGATGGACGGAGGGGAGTATCTGACGCCCAACAACTTGCTGAAGCGAGTTATGAGGCTTGGTCTCCGAACACTCTCCGTGACGCAGATCGTTAGCAACCAGCAAAGTCGGGAGGGGACACTCGGGGACGAGCACTGAAATGGTGTCAAAGTCACGGACGAGCTCACGTGAACGACAAGCATATTGAGGAGGCTGTTCTTGTCACGTATGTTACTAAATGCCGAGACTGACTCGCTGGTGGTGTGTTACCTTGGTGGGCTGTTACTTGCATAGCGATTCTGGTAATCTCGCATTGCAAGTCGGACGGTGGACAAGCCCGCGTGACTGCTTGACGGCGGGGCTGCGGGGTTGGTTGGACGTTGGACAGCTCCATCATCTGCCGACGAACAGCGCTGGGTTGATTCTACCGCGAAGAAAAGGCAGTCATCAGCTCTAATATTGAGAAGAATGGGACGTTCTCTTACGAAAGCCCAATACCTAATCGACCTGGTAAACTTCATGCGCGCATCGGTGTACGACAAGAACATAGGACCAAATTGTGACGGACTGATAGCATCAGCGGTGTTTTGCGGGCCACCATCTTCAAACGGCAATGAAGCTTGAGTGGAGCTTGGGGCAGCTTCTGTCCACTCATCCTCGCCCAGAACTGCGAGCTTGCAGTGTTTGCACTTTGGGCGTGTCTGCAATTGGCCTTGCCGCCTTGGCTTCCGGTCCTGGTTGCTTTAGAGGGTAATGACCTTCAGTACCAGGTCAACATAAATCAGATCAGGCAGATTCATTCTGCAAGACTGGAGTGGAGATACAGGTCTTTTTAGAAGCATCCCGTTGCGCTGCCGTTGAACCCGGCGGAGGGCCTTGCTGGACGCGAGAGAGAAGATCAATCAATCCAATTCCCATGATATCCGGAGGGAGACCAATAGTCAGTTGACATCCGAGAATGCCCGACATCGATCCACCTAAGCCATCCCGAACATGTCCAAGAGCATCCTTAGACGTGTCACTCAGCACCAATGCTGTTCGACATATCGAGTACCGTATCTCAGATCCAAAATAAGGTACAGTCAATTGCAACCTTCAGCAACCTCGAAAAAGGGGGACGGTGGAATTGGAAGCTCCCTGGCTCCTGCTGCAGCCGAGCTGTTACCTAGCTTCGTAGCTGGGCACTGGGTGGGCAGACTGGAGTGACTGAGCGAGTTAGTGGGTGGGACCCCTCTTTAGCCGCGCACTGTAGGTGGGGATACCCCAGAAAATAGGGAATCTGGGGAAGTCGCCCTTTTGCTACCCGGCCGGCATGACGCTGGCTGGGCGTTGGCGGGAGGTATGTAGGTACCAGCCCAAACCGGATGGGGCAAGTATGATGTGAGGATGTTGTCGAACGAGGTCAAACGATGTTCAACAGCTGAGTGGCCGCGCATGTACCTGAGCTTAGCAAATGTCACGCGATCGCACCACCGCCATTGCCCATTCCCCCGTCGTTTCCTCTGCTAGCATTCTACCTCGCTGCCTCATCGCTGCTTCCCTCGTTCTACCCCGCCTGACGAAACTGTGTTGATGAGCCCATGGCGGCCAATCGAAGCTCCAAACGCTAAAGCTGATTGATGGTCAGCTGCCCTCCTGTCGCTGTTGATCCCCCGTCGTGCCCGACTGCCCCCAGCCCAGCCCACCTACACCTACATCCGGCCCCAGGTACCCTTCCTATATGCCCGGTGAGCATTCGATACCTGCGAGCCATGGCACGCGAGGTACTGCATCTCTGCATCGCGGGATTTCGTAGCTTCCCTTTGTCATCCCATATGTGTCAAAGGTACCATTCAACTCCCTTGCTCTCCGTCCTTTTTTCCCCTCATCGCAATAATGATAACCCCGTCCTTTCCCCGTTTGTCTCTCGATCTTCCCCTCTTAATCCCCATCATCATCCTGTGATTCAACACCTTTCCTCATCACCATCACCACAGTGTCTCGTTGTTACTGCGTCGCAAACACCAATCACTCAATCAGACAGCTAAGGGCCATTGCCTAGCTCTTTACAACAAACACAAACTCCCCTGTATCAGTCAGATACATCTACTGCTATCCTCTTCTACCCCGCGTAGAAGAAACCACTTCCCCTCCCACAGTTCTATTCAGACAACACCCAGTCACCATGACGGAACCGCTCACCAAGGTTGACTCTGCCGTCCAAGGTCTGGAGAACAAGATCACCTCCCCGGCCAAGGAGAAGCGTAGAGCGAGCTCCTATGCTGAGGGGGTTATGAACATTGAAGAGCTGAGTAAGTGCCTTCCCATGACTGCAAACTTTTGGTAACTTGAATTGACCGGCTGTAAAATAGAGACGAACCGTACTCCCATTGAGGTTGCGATTGAAACCCAGCGGACAGGATGGTAAGTGGTGGTTTTGACTCTTTGCACTGCCCAAAGCTGCTCTCCTCACCACCCCTATGTCTCGCCCACGCGCCCTTGTCCAATTACCCCGCACGGGACTGACACCCGAGCGAACTATAGGAAGATCAACACCTCTTCCTCCACAGTGGAAGAGAAGGAGATCCTGTCGAAGCATCTCACCGAACCGCCGGTCAAGAGGATTGACCTCGTCACCTCGCTGGGCATGAAGATCACCGCACGGAGCATGAAGGGTGTCACGATCAAGGACGCCCTAGATGCGATCCACAAGGCGAACAAGAAGAGGGTAAGCATATCCAGTCATGCCGATATCATATTGCATCTTTCTATGCGTGGGATGTTGCGTTTGAAGGACTAGCTGATTGACTGTTTCCTTGCAGAGTGACGATGAGCTTGAGAAGCCATACCTAGAAGGCTTCGAGTGGGCTGCGAACAACCCTCCGGCGTACATGACCAAGGAAGAGGACATCGAGAAGTACAAGGATGATGAGTGGACTGTCCTGCACATCCGTCTACAATCTACACCGACCGTGTCCAGCTCCAGCGGCGGCGGCAAGAAGAAGAAGAACAAGAACAAGGACGACGCATAGACGCCAGACTTGCATCCGGGAGTAGTCACGTTACTACGTCACTACACTGTCGGTGAGGCGCGAAGATATCGGAACCAGTGTCAGTGTAGGGTTCATCATTTCAGATGCGCGGCAGTGAATAATATGTTGCTGTACTGTGCAGATGCCTGCACAGTTATATCTCACAGTCCCACTCGATCGATATGCCCTACGTGCCAAATGGATTGCCAATTGAAAGATGCTAAGCCCTATGCGTGTGAAGATAGAATTTTACGATCGACGATGGGTCGGACCAATGCCTACTTTGAATATACCAGTGAATGCCATGGAGCAGCTGCCGACTTATCCACTCACACTTACCCAGCAACTGCGTGGGTTAATGGTAGCCCAGGTGCCTTGGCCATGTATAGATAGACGACTTGCACCTCTCAAACGAGGTATTTCAGCTGTTTCGACGATTTTCGGCGAACCGACAAAAAGTACAATAGAGCGCTGGCTTCAGTCTTTGCATATTCTGGATAGGCGGTGCAGCTTCAATTGAGCTCCTATCCTCGAGGAATACAGCCATTCCCCGCACTACTCGGTCTCACAAGATTCAAGTCCCGAAGATATTGCCAGACGAGGGGTATTGTGATTGGCGCATTGCCGGATGACTATGAGGGCCAGACCATCTTCACCTGGTAGCTGGAACGTGGAGTTGTGTACTGGCTAGGACTTTGTTGGCATTTGGAGCCGCTCCGGTCAAGTGTGTTGACTCAGGTGGTCACACACACCCCTTGAATGCGCATTTGGCGATGTGCTGCCCTCTGGAAACCTGGGTGAGCGGGACAAGGAGTAGTACGCGTCCGTGGAAGCAATAACCCTATAAGATTAAGTTTGGGAGCAGGAACGAAATGCGCGCCCTGTAGCCTTCTCATCTTTTCAACTCTTCACGATATCGTGGTGGCTGGGACTGGCTGGTACGTTGGGCTGGAGCCATGGGCCCTGAGTGGTGACCCGGCGCGATGGCGGCGGCCTTTTACATCCCATCTTCCGGCACAGGCATTGGACCTGGTCCATTACTGGTGTAGTGGATGGAAGGAAGCTATTGCTTCCCAAGAGAACAAGAGAAACATTTCGAGACATATTCTCGCGATACTTGCCACACCATTAGGGGTGGACAAGGCGAAACCCGGTCAATCGAACTATATTATATCATCCTCAGCCAAGTTTGATTTCATCACCGTTTTAGGTGGTTCTTGATGTTATGGAACGAGGTCTAGATGCACCCTCGGCCAACCTACTTCACCTAGCCACTGCTGCCACCTGCCCCTCATCAGAAGCTGCCTCCACGACGAGCTTCCCTCTCACCCCCCGCATGTCGACGGCCCACCGCAGGACCTGCCGGATGTCGTAGTCGTGCTGCGACGCCGGCACGTACACCCACTTCTCCATGTCCTCGATCCAGGCCCGGTTCGGCAGGTAGGCCTCGAGCATGTAGTAGTTGTCGCGGTGGAAGGGGAAGTCGAACGTGGGGGGCCCGCTCCGCTCGAGAAAGGCGTCGGTCCCGGACGCGGCGTCGGATGCCGTCATCGCGAAGCGCCGCCGCTTGTTGCCCTTGTTGGCGGCGTGGCGCCGGATCGCCCGCACGGTGGAGTCGAGGTGCGCTTCGAGGAGGCGGGCGTGCCAGAGGCCGCCTACTTCTGCTCCTGCTACGCCTCCGGGACTAGTTTCGGGATCGCGATGGAGCGATAGAGCTTTCCGGACCACGTCGGCGTTGCGCGCGAGCAGCTGCCGGTTCCACTCCGGGACGGGCTCGCTGCGCGACCAGTGAGGGATGGGCTCGCCCCGGTCCAGGTCGTTCTGCCAGTGCGCAAAGTCCACGATCAGACACAGGGCCGACCAGCGCAGCACGCACGTCAGGCACGTGCAGACCTCGGCCGGGTCGGGAGGCAGGACGTGGCTGTAGGGCCGCTTGTGGATGCCCAGCCTGTCTTGGCGTTCGGGGCTTCGCAGGATGGGGACGATGTCGACGTCATCGTTCTCTTCATATTCATCATCATTGTCGTTGCTATCTTGTCGCTGCTGCTGCCGATGCTGGATGTCGTGGATGAGCACCGGCAGCCGAAAACACTGGACCAGGCAGCTGTAGCGCCAAGACACGACGTGCAGCGCGATCCGGTTTTCCTCTGACGTAATGAAAGCGTCGTAGCCCTTGCCCGCGCGGCGCAGGTTGAAGAGGTCGCTGGGCCGCAGCAGGTACAAGATCTCCAGCAGAAGCTCGTACGGGAGATCGAGCAGCAGGCCGCGCGGGGCGGGCTTGGACTGCTTCTTGGCCGCGCGAAGTTGCTGCTTCTTTTGCGCCCGATCCGTCTTTTTGGACCGGAGCGTCAGGGCCTCGGTCTTGTCTTCCAGCGGCTCCAGTTCGTCCTCCTCCCCTTCGTCAGAGGGCGCCTGTTCGGCTCTGCGAAATTGCGAATGAGGCATTTTGGGTATTGTATATCTCTCGGAGTGAAAGTTTTCTCAAAGCTCAATCTAAAGGGCTTATAGGGAAATGCGTCGTAAATTGCCACAAGCAAAGAAAAGCTTCAATATGATGCCTGCTTGTGGGGAAGATCTAGGTGACCACTACTGTATGCAGCGGAAAGTCATTTTCGGAGTTTAGGCTCCTTTAACGCCTGAAAACCTCTCCACCCTGCGCAAAGCAGCCGAGCATCAATTGACTGGCTCTGTAAGTCTATGTAAGTCCCAGCGTCTTTTGTTCAGCTATGATTTTCGGATATATTCTGGAACTATATAAAATGCGTTGACGCCTTCAGTTTACTCTATTCTTGTTCTAACCTACTTTTACCAATCTGGAATCGACTCTCCATGTGTGCATACACGGAGCCGGAGATTGTGAAGTTGGGACCGCACAGGCATAGGCCGCTGACCAGTGAGGGGTCGATCCGCGTGGTCGATCTGCTTCCCGGGGCTAAAGAAGACGCCATCCACTGCAAGCTCCGCGAGGTGGATCTCGACGACCTGAATTATGCTGCCGGTGCACAATACGAAGCTCTTTCGTACGCTTGGGGAGACTCCCATGTCAGAAATGCCATCCAATGCGACGGCCAGCCCCTGGCCGTCACCGTGAACTGCTGGCAGGCATTGCGCCAGCTGCGCCGCGATGACTGCGTGCGCACTCTCTGGATCGATGCCATCTGCATCGACCAGAGCTGCGACACGGAAGAGAGCACCCGGGAGCGCAACCACCAAGTCAAGCTGATGGGAAGGATCTACCAGAATGCCTCGCGCGTTCTTGCTTGGTTGGGCCTGGAAGATGCCATTGATACCCCGAAGCTGTTTGAGTTTTTCGACATCGTACAGCGTCTTCCACAGCCAATCATAGACTCGCTTTCGGACTACTCCCGTTTCGCCGTATCCAACCTTTATAAGCTCATGAGCGGCTCCGGGGCCCTCGGGTCATTTGAGAGATTCATCACGAGGCCTTGGTTCTTCCGGATGTGGACGCTGCAGGAAGTCGCTCTCGCGTACGAGGTGATTCTCGTGTACGGCCAATGGACCGTGGATTGGGACACGTTCCGGCGTGGGTGTGTCGGACATGCCACTCTCGTCGGCGGCATGGTGGACTCTTTCCAAGTCAGCATTCGTCATGACGTGATCCGGTGGATTCGGCAGCAGTCTCCCCTGGCTTTCGGTATCCGACAGCTCGGGGCTGTACGGAATCTGGAGTGCTCGCTACCCCACGACAAAATATATGGAATGTATGCAATATTGGCCTCACTCGGCATACCTCTGGAAAGTCCAGATTACAGCCAACCCGTTACGATGATCATTGAAAGAGTCACACTTTCGCTGATACAGCACTTTCAGAATCTTGCCGTTATCATGTTGACGCTTCCTCCATCTCCTACACTGGGGATGGCGTCATGGGTACCAGACTGGCTCACGCCCCTGGACGATTCCAGATTTGTCGATTACTCTGGCACTTTCTTCCCGGGCAGCTATTCCAGCTTTTCAGTCTATCATGCCAGTAAGGATGCGAAGCACGACCCGACACAGAGAGGAACTGTTGACAACTCCCTCATAGTGTCTGGCAAAGCGATCGGTCGTATCGCGAAATCTATCGCAGCTTCTTCCCCTTGGGATAAAACTAAGAACAACATAACAGATATGGAACTGTTCACAGACATGATACGTGTGTGCAGACAGTGGTGCCGGTACATAAGCCAAGGTGATCGTCCAATCCACTTATCGGGGGACCATTCGCCAATACGTGCTACACACCTAGCATTACTGGCCGTAAACAACATGAAGCAACACAGGTCCTGGACACTAGAGACCTTTGGAAAATGGTTTGCTCTCATGACGGACCCAGAAACGAGCCCCGTCTTCCTGGCGCGGTTACGGAGCATGCGTGAGCAGAAGCAAATCCTCGAGCGTTTGGAGGAAGAAGAGGAGGACCCGGTCTCATTGATAAGGACGCTACTAAATGATTCCCATGGACAGTCAGAAGACGCCATCCAGATACATGCCAACGCGGGCGTTAATTATGCCTTCGTTCATTTGGACAGTGGCTACATCGGCCGGGCGCACCACTCCTGCCAGGAAGGCGACAGCGTGTACCTGTTCGCAGGTGCTGACATGCCCGTCGTGGTGAGGCGATGCGGCGAGGGAGGCACGTTTCGGGTGGTGGCACCCGCCTTCATCGTGGGTGTCATGGATGGCGAGCTGTGGCCGGGCGAGTCCGACGAGGAGCTGGAGCTCATCACACTGGTCTAATGACATTTCTAGGTAGGACGGTGAGGGGCAGCCGGATACCTGTTGGTGAAGCGAGTAATCGAAGCAAAGGAAAAATAACAACGAAACTTTCATTAAGCTATCATACTAAAGCCGTAACCTGGAAAGTTCAAAGGTCGTCCAGTTGGTATCATTAGTTTACACCGACCCTTCAGTCTCGCCAGTCTCCAAACATGCCCATAACATACCTTTTAGCGAAGCCCAGTTGTTCCTTACCACCCACAAGCAAACCAAGTCTCTCTTTCAAGCCTTCTGTCCGGCCCGGTTCTGGCTTTCCTCCGCTGTCGCTATCGACCCAACCTCTTTCCCTTCACCAGAGCCAGCATGACCAGCCACGGCATCGACACCACCCGGCGCCGTGATCTTGACATGTCCCGCCTCGATATCCTTAGTCAACTGATCAAGTCTCGAGACCTTCGTATACGTCTTCCAAGCCGGGCGCCCGCTACCAAAGATTTCATCCATCTCCTCGAGCGTGAACCCCTTCGTCTCGGGCGCCAGCAAGCTCATATGGACGAACGCGGCGCCGTTGAAGGCCGCGAAGATCATGTACATCTTCCAGTTGATGTTCCACAGCAGCGGCGGGACCGCGAACGCCAGGATCATGTTCCAGAACCAGTTGGCCGCCGTCGACAGCGACACGGCCTTGGCCCGCACTTTCGACGGGAAGATCTCGGCCGGGTACGTCCACGAGGTCGGGCCCCACGTCGTCGCGAACGTCGCCACGAAGAGGTACGACATGGCCACGATGGCCGACGAGACGGGCTTGTTGTCCGCGATCAGCCACGTGATGTCCTTGTTGTCGTCGGTCCTGGTCGCGTCCGTGTTGGGTTGGCCATGGACGGCTTGTAGTGCCCCTTTTTTCGGCGCGAGATTAGTCAGCCAATCTTTTCCTTCTTGCTAAATAGGTTGGTGCACTTGAAAGAAAACGTGTACAGACCACTTACCTTCAATGAACAGAAAAACCATCATCAGAAACGCGCCGACGATGAGTGCTGGCCGGCGACCAATTTTATCCAGATACAAGATAGCCGGCAAAGTCATGGCGACGTTGATGACGTATTGGATCGAAGCGGTCGCCAACGGCGAAGCAATCTGGGCGCCTTTCATGATGTACACGATGTAGTACATCATGATGTTCATTCCTGTTGTTTCAAGTCAGAATGGAGACGAATGGAGTAACGAGTAGGTAGTGAACAAACATACCACATAGCTGCGACCACATCTGCACGCTCATCCCGAGCAGCACGCGCTTGAAGATCCTCGGCTTGGCCAGCGCCCGAAAGCTCGAGGTAGCCTCCTCGCGCTCGAACCGCAGCGCCTCCTCGATCTCCTGGTACTCGGCGAGGACCTTGGGATGGTTCGGGTCGCCGTCGCCGTGCAGCCGGGCCAGGACGCGGATGGCCTCCTCCCAGCGGTCGTGGGCGGCGAGCCAGCGGGGGCTGTAGGGGAAGAAGCCGAGGCCGACGAGCAGGACGAAGGCGGGCACCACCTGGACGCCCCAGGGGATGCGGAACGCGGCCTCGGGCTGGTCCGGGTCCGCGGGCCCGCCGCCCACCTGCGCCGCGCCGTACTGGATGAAGTACTGGACCAGGATGCCCCAGGTGATGGCCCACTGCTGCAGCGACACGACGCGGCCCCGGATCTCCTTGGGCGCGATCTCGGCCTGATACACGGGCACGATCGACGACGCGATACCCACGCAGAGGCCGGCGATGACGCGCCCGGCGCACAGCATGCCGACATTCTGGGATGCGCATTGGATACTGAACGTCAACATTCTAGAGTAAGTACTTCATGTATGCCCTCTACGATACTGGTTCGATCCAGAACGGGCGTGTAAAGGGGTTGGCTTACATGGAGCCAATAATCCACAGAACGCAGGAAATCTGCAGGGCTATCTTGCGAGAGAACCTGTCGGCCAGGAACGAGCTGCACAAGGATCCTTCCATGACATATACTGGTTAACTCATGTGTTCATAAGTTAAGGAGCCATGGGCCATGAGATTATTATACACACCAACAAGCGAGCCAGCTGGCATAGATGCGGTGATCCCGCCTTGAGCATAGGACACCGGGTTGTTGAAGTAGCGCGTGTACGCCTTGGTGCCCAGGACTCCGCTCATGGAGCTAATATCGAAGCCGAACAGTCCACCGCCTGGTGTTTATGTTAGCGACCGCCCGAAAACGCCGTAGTAGGTCACGCTGTTGTTGCATGGGCTTCTTCCATACCAATGGCGGCGAACGAGCAGATGAAGTACACATTGGCAGTCGAGGTTTTCTTGCTCATATTGTCTGGGAGAGAGAGAGATAGAGAGAGAGAGAGCTATCTCATGGCACGAGTTTGGTTCTGTTGAATTGTCAAGTTGAAGTGTTGAAGTCGGCAACGGCAGGTCTGGTCCTGCCACATACAAATGCATGGGGGGAATGACAACGCCGTTGGGCTTAATGAGTGGGTGGGCGGCGACCGGTATATACTATCCATCAACGGGTGAATTCAACATGATGGTCCCGGGACGGTGGCACAACGTGAGGGAGGTGGGTATGGGATGGCAGGGGGGCAGTGTCCCGGCGCGTCCCTTGAAATCGGGCAAGGATGATGGATGGCGGTTCTCCATGGGCAAGGATGTAGCCAGTGTCGTGCCTATCTTGGACTTGGGGGAGTAAAGAGCTCCTTCCGGGCCTCTAGCTGGGCCGGTCGCCGTCTCCAGGGAGCCCGCAGAGTGCATGAAAAAAAAAAAAACCTCCCCAATGCAGTTCGGCCCTGGTTTTGGAGTCACTGTCGTTTGCCGGCCATCATTGACCGAGTACAGTCCAATCAAGAAATCCTCCATCCCTGTCAGCGGTCCGGGGCAAGCCCAATGGAACAACGATTTGCCCCATCCAACAGCTCTGACTACTGCTGCGAACGAGGATGAAACCGAAATGTTCGGAACAGATGAGAAATAGAGAGCGGTCCTGGAGCGCGAGTGTGGCCGTGGAGACTTAACAATACACCAACTGCCTACCTTGATGAAAGCCGATCGGGTGGAAGCAATTGGCAATATGGTGTATGGGTACATGTATGTACATACCTGTAGACATGTCACTTGAACCACCACCTTCATGTTAGGTAAACACGCTCGCACATTGGTGGCTACCTCAGGCCAGACGCATAATGTGGCCGACCGAAGAAGCTAATGGGGATGTTTTTGATAATTGTGTCGGATGTCTGCCCTACTGCCGCCAGTGGCTTGAGGGATGAACGAGTTGCAAACATGGCAATTCCTTAACCATGCGACCGCCAAGTTAGCCTGATGCAATGAGAGGGCCATGCCAGCAAATCGATCGGACTGATTGTTCTTCGTGTACCGGGGAATGAACGTGCTGGCTCCGGCCGGTGAGAGCAGCCAACAATTTCTGGTCCTGGAGGGGCGCGGAAAAAGGAAAGTCAAGCTTTGCTTTCTGGGGATGCGGGGCTCCCCAGGATTTTACTTCCTGCAAGGGACGCGCATTGGCAAGTGTCTCGATTCAGGATGGGCTGCTTAGCGCTGGGTATGCATGGTGAGAATGCCTATTTCTACCGCTGTGAATGACCAAGCACGAGACAATGGGATGCGAACACCTTGAATTGGATTTATGGCCAATGAATAACAAGGCCTTATCCATGCTAAGACAGCTCAAGCTTGTGTCCAACAAGTGCCCCTGGGCGCAAGGATTCATCGTTGCAGCATCTCCCTGCTCATTGATGTGTAGAACAGTTGAATCACCACATTGAGAGTAACTTACCTGTGGTAGGTGGCACCCAAAACCATGTATTAGCTGAGGCAAAGCAAGGTCCCGGAATGAGGGGACGCATCGCTTGTCTCGCACCACCCGCGTGCAGACTCCTCTCCACATCCAGGAACGAATCCCAGACTGCAGTGAGAAAATGGAGGCCATCAAACATTCAACAGGAAAGTTGCGAGGTTTGGAAGCCAGGGCCGAACGTGCTCAAGATGTAGTAGCACCAAGGTTCGTTTTCCTATTGCACATTAGTCTGTTCACTCCTCAAGGTGACGTCGGTGTGGACCGAATAGGTATGAATGCTGTGGCCTGGTATATCAGCATAACAGAAATCACAACATGGAAAGCCCACTGGGGCCCTTTGCCAGAAATGGGATCTCAATAATCGTCTTCATTAATCGCTCTTGCGACTTGGCGGACCATCTTGTGGTAACTCAACGCAAGGGATGTATGCCGTTGGCAAGGCTGTGTCAAGGAAAACACAGCTCAGATCGTCCGCCCTATACTACATGTGATGCCGGGACCTGAACAGAGTCGTTTAGCTCGCTTCGACATAAGCCATTGGCCATGGCCAGGGCCGGGAAATGCTGGGGGTATCTGCAAAGCAAAAAGCAGCCGCAAACCAGTGAACGCCGTGGGTCGTAAAGATCATCTTGTCCGCCCTCCTTCTATCGTATAAAATGAAATCGGTTCCGTAACGCCGGTTCCCCTTCATGTCTCAAGTCCGAAGAAGGGAACAACTCCAGAGAGATTCGCATGCGACTATAACGAGTGGCCTCTACTACTCGACCCTGTTGTAGTCGATGCCGTGGGGACCAATGGCCGGACGTCGACTCGGCGGCGGAGGCGGAGCACTCATGTCCTCGTCAAGGAGCTGCATGAAATCACGTTGTCTCTTGAAGGACTCGTAGTTTCCGGCAAAGATGGGGGCCAGAATGGTGCTATACCCATGAACTTGGGCCTTGGGGTCACCGTTTGACCGGGGCAGCTCAGCCATTCGCTCTTGGAGCGTCTCATAGGCATCCTTGAAGTGTCGCCGAATCACGGGGAAATTGGAGGAACCACCAGAAATATCGTTCGCTGGGTTGTTGGGGTCAATAATGGACAGTCGATCCATGTTTCGATACACAAGATCCGAGACCTCGTTCTGCAAGACTTGTTAGCATTGAAATCGCAAGCGGATAACTAGGTGGGACAATCGTACCTTGGGAACCTCCCGAGGTGGGTTCATGCAGATAGCTGTGACTTCGTAGTTGAACCTGTTACCGTAGTAGTCGAGGAACTCCATGAAGCATTCACCGAGGTGATGCTCTGGGATCATGGAACCGCTTTGCACCTGTGGCATCTGGTTAAGAAGATGGACGACCATGCAGATGACAGAGAATCCGCCAATGCCACCGTTGACTGGCTCGTTCAGACCTCTCATGCAGAGGAACTGCTTGATCACAGCAACCAAGATGGGCATTGCCGGATACTGCTCTTTCCAATCTGTGAAAGTCTTGATGGCTCTGATACCATCATACTTTTCAAGCGAGACGTCAATCTTCAGGCCACTCCAGCTGTCACAGTACTTCAAGAGCGGAACCTTGGCACCAGCAACAACCTCAATCTCGTTCTGGTAAGCGACTCGGCGTCCCTCCAAGAAACGCGACATCTGCCACAGTTTGTTCTTAGAATTGTACTTGGCGAGCCCCGTCTTAAGAAAGCTCTGCGAACAAATGACAAGATCCATATCGGCTGTGGGAAGATAAAGGCCCGACATGAAGGAACCAAAGGCACGTATGCATGCATCACTCCACTTAAACTTGACAAGGTGATTCAGTCGGTTCACGACTTCATCACGAACCCGCTGTTCGAAATCACGTGGCTTGACATATTCATGGAAGTCGACCAGTTCCTTATGTAATCTGCAAACAGTTAGAACACGGCTCGCACGTGGTATCATGAGTGGATGGAGCTTCATACCTGACCGACATGGAGGCAGTCTGAGAATGATCTACCTCGGCCCATGGACAAGCGTCCTGTCCTTGCATTGCACAATACTCGTCGATTATATTGCCATTCGTCTTCATCCTGGTCACCTTTTTCAAGGGTGCATGTGGACGCTTGATACGGTCATCAAATGTGCGTTTGCGACTGCCAAGGGCTGTCGAAGGCGTGAGATCGACAGGTGTAGCTTGTGCGTTGCGTTTGGGGATGTTCTGGCCCACGTGGGAGGCAGCAGCAATAGTGTCGTGCTTGGGTTGGGTTGGGTTGACGTAGCCGACGGCAGCGGCGACTGCCGAGGGGTCGTTGCGCAAGTGCGGGGGGATTTGGGCAATTGCAGGATGGCCGCGCAAATGCGGTGGAAGCGACGAGATAGCCAAGTTGGAGGAGGAAGTCATGCCCGGAGGCTCAGCAACTGTGGGCGTTACATTGGTGGGGCCAGATGAGGATGACTCTGGGTGATTGTCGGCGCGACGTGACTGAGCAGGGAGGTTATTGCCAGTGCTCGCTTTGTCATCCTCGCCGTCAGAGAAATCGCAGGATATGAAGTCCGCAGCCTCAGAGGGAGCAGTTGATTTCTTGGAATCAGCTTCGACACGTGCTTTGCGGATGAGTTGAACAACGTCTTTCTTCTTGCGGGTTGTCTCATCGGGGGGTGGAAGTGCAGTGTAGGGATCTGGGTTGGACCATCGAGGTGCTGCTTCTTCAGCAGCGCTGGTTGGGGCCGAGGAGACGCGCGCGCGTTTGGCGACAGGTTCCTGAGGTTCCGCATCCGAATCGTCTGAAATCTCCATGGCAGCCTCATCACTGTCAGACAACTCGTCAACATCTCGATACGTGACTCTGCCGTTGGCATCTCCAAGCATTTCTTCCACATCTTGGTCATGTCTCTCGTACAGTAGCTCCCGTTCCGCTGCCTTCTTAGGGGCCCATTTCTGGAAACCGCCGCGACCTCGATGATTGCCACCACGGCCGCCTCGTTCGTACCGAGTGCCTCGAGGAGGTGGTCTGCCTCCATTGCTGGTGCCATTGCGCTGAGATCGGTAACCATCAGATGGATATCGACGATCGTTGCGGTCTGCACGTCCTCCATTGCGGCCAGAGTCGTACGAAGGTCGGTAGGATTCAAATGATTCCTGGACACCTGAAGGACGGTCTACGCGGAAGTCGAAGTCGCCTTGCGGAGGGCGATAATCGTCGCGTTGATCGCGACGGTAGTCATCGCGGGGGTCTCGGCTGCGGGTGTCGCGTCGCAAATCAGAAAATCCTCCACGAAAGACGCGGGGATCCGAATTGTGCGAAGGGGCATAACGGTCGCCTCCATTGGGCGGAGGGGGGCGGTGGAGGTTGATGGTAGCCGTAACCACCGGCGCCCCCGTAGCCCTGGCTGGGAGGAGGAGGCGGCGGCGGCGGCGGTTGGCCCGACGATGGACGATACCGTGACATCTTGGTGTTTGATGCCGTGAGCGCGTTGCGGGAGAGTGGTTATTGTGGGAAATGGAAATCGGGGGATTGTGTTGATGGAATGGAGCCACTCTCGTTCATGACGCGAGAGTTTTTGGTTTTGGCTAAAGCGCGCCTTCTTGATAGCACTACACTTTGAGTGCTTTTTTTTTTTTTTACGCGGCTTGCAAGCCGACGAATCTCCGATGCGCCTATGACGAATGATAAGGACGGCCCGGTCTTATCGATAAAGCTTCTCACCCCGACTCGAGCTGGATTGGGTCTAGCGCCCTGAGAGTGAATGTAACCTAACCTGAGACCCTTCTCATTGCAGCTAATAACATTGAACCCCACCTTGAGAATGTTCAATCCCGTTTTCGAGTCTCATTAAGCCAATGATCACCATGCTTACCTTGAGGAAGTCAGATTCGGTAACGCGTGGGTATAATATCAACCTCAACCAGGTATGTGGGAACCATAGGAGCACATTAGATTGCCCCAAGTACGAAATGCGCCTCGACAGGCTTTAATAGAGACCGTGTCGTTCGTTGTCGTGCATCACGAAACTTTGTGCTCATTGCCGCTTCAAGCAATGAGCAGGGGGGATCAGGAACAAAACCGCCATAAGTGCATACGAGTTGACATTATGTTAGGTAAGTAAGCAATGGAGGCTAGCTGGATCGTGATCCGAGATGCCGGCTTTTTCACTTTCAGCTTTGCTTTGGGCGATACTATTTCCTTGTCCATGGCAATGAAGCTTGTAGTCACCCTTGAGGTATAAGATACCCAATCGGTATGCATAAGTGTGTTGAGTTTGCTCGGTTTTGAGTCCCTTGCTATCCTGGAATGACCTGAAGGGTTCCTAACTATCGGTCATGTATAGGAAACCGTCTCCGCCTAAATGTTGGATTGTTTATAGAGTCTGGAGGGTATCAGGGTATGATGCCTTCTTTTTGAGCCGATAAGTGTTGAGTTTGCTCAGTTTTGGGTCCCTTGCTGCTTCTGCTTGCCTGCGCTGGTATGAGTCGAAAAGCAAAAGAACGAAAAAAAGAAAGAGAAAAAAGTCCCCGCCATATTTTCTCGAATCTGAAGTTTTGGCCTCTCTTAAATCTGCCTCAAAGGTCGTCGCAATCAGACGAGCCGCCTATATAAGGATCAATGCTTCCCTGAAATTTATACAGATGGAATCCTCGCACATCACGACGCTTCAGAATCACCTTCTTCCAGATTCTAAATCGAAAATCGCATCGACCAACTCATCAACTACACAAGTCAGACGCCCCTCAAGATGCAGCCACTTAGCTTGAAGAGCATCGTGTTTGCCAGCCTTGCGGCCTTTGCCGTCCGGCCTTCGGTCGCGGCACCATTGCCCTCCCAGGACGGCGTCACCTACCACCCTAAAGAGGACATCGGATGCAGTTTCCTACCCTACTGCCTTTTCCTCCAGCCCGATGGCCCTTACATGCCTGTTATCCCTGGTCACAGTAGTCGCAGATAAATCGAAAGGCACAGGATGCTCTATGCCGGACCCGGAATGAACCCCGAGCGCGAACTTCCACCGGGCTCCTGGACCGCCTCTTACGCGTATGTGTCTCCTGCAAGTTCCTTTTTGTTTTACGTGTCTGCTGTACAGGCTGGGGCACGCAATGAGATCCATTCTTTTCTGGAAGAGCAATGCTAACGCCGAGTGTCGAGCCAGTGCGGACCCGTCTTTCAACATGCCTCCACAAAGATCCTCCAGTTCGGGAAGTGGAGAGATCGAGTCCTGAGACTCGTCAACGACGCCCCTAGCGTAGTGAAGGCACTAAGTTGCGGCACCCGGCGTGGAAACGGGTATTTGGTGTAGTTGTCTTAGTCTAATGGCGAATGCTGGGAGGCCTACGGTCAAATCGGTTTCATCTAGGGATACATAGATATGCGGCCGATGGTGTCGTCTGATCATTATCTATAGTTACTCTAATAATTCTACTCTCCTTGCACTCCATGCTTTATATCCGCTATTGATATTGGTTCCGGCGCTCCGCAGTGTCAGATTTCTTAAAAGTGCTGTCGCATGAGTGCTGAACTCGTGGCAGTGAAATTGCCTCGATCAGCACCGTACCTTTGCGGGTATTGGTTCTCGACCCCTAGTGAACTGTGTGTGAGAGAGAAGGGTAGATATCAGGGATTGTGCGACTACACAGTGAGCATTCGCTCCAGTTATTCAGCCCGGTTTCAATGTATGAAGATCAATAAGCCCATGCCACAGCAAGAGTCTATTTCCGTGCCTCACGGAAACTTGTGCGGGGGCTTCTCTTCACTTGGGGTACTTCTGTTAGGAGAGGTAGCCTTGGCGAGGTTCAGTAGTCTCGGTCATCTACGGCCGCTACCGTCTCAAGGGAGTCGATTCGTGTACAAGTCGACATACCGGCTCTTGGCCAACCGCTGATCCACCAGGCTCAAGAGACCAAGGCGCGGAGTCTTCGAAAACATGTCCGTTGACATGTAATCATAAATGGTGAACACTGATCTCAAGAAGGGCATACCCAGGATGCTGTCGCCGAGCTTAGCGCTTTGCCTACTTCCAATTCCGGCACGGCACCTATTCGAAGTCAATACGGTATTGGGGTCGCTCGACAGACTGGGAAGACTTACATGACTGTTCCATCCTTAGCTGAATGGCTCGAATTGCTCACAAGCATATCCAGGGGGTCGACGAGATACCATGCCCCATTAACCTTCATCTCAAGCGACTGAGGAATGGAGCACTCGAAGTACACTTCTTCGCCGGGGAACCCTTGGTTGCTTTTCCGCCGAACTTCCGTCTTGCCCTCAAAGTTCTTGACAACTGCATGAAGGTCGGCTGTAGGCAGGTAGATATGGGATGCCCCCGAGTCAAGCACGGACACATGCTTCGCATCCGGGCGAAGTTGACCTGGGCTGACCGGCGACTCGACACCATTCATTCGGAGGCCTTGCAGACTGACAGACCATGCCGTAGTAGAAAGGTCATTCGTGTTATCTGGCGATCTTTTGCGATGTGTCAGTATGTGCCAATCGAGAGGAACTGGGATGGTATGATCTTATGGCGAGGGGTACCCACGAAGAGAACTCAACGACATCGCTATATCTGATCGGCTTCACCATAAACTCTTCCTCAATTTCTCCGAGAGAAAGGGCCCCAGCCATTGCGTTTGGATCGCCCAGGCGAGGGAAGCGCAGTGAAAAAAGAGGCTTAGCTAGCTTTCTTTGGATAACCAACGTATCAATGAGCGGCAGCTTCTGGAATTGGAGCCATTGGGAAGATATTGTACGCATCCCTAGCCCTAAGACGCCTGCGAAGGATCCGTGTTGAAATGAATCCGGCATGGCCTCGTCGACCAGCGCTATGACACGGGTGAGCTTGATGTCCAAGAGCTTAATCGAATGCGAAGTAGGGATTTGATCTAGACATACCTGCCGAAACATTGCCGACTTCCAGGCCGGAGATGTTGGCTCTCAGAGTGGCCAGTCGGCCAGTTGAACGACCAACACCGAGTTCTAGCTCCAACTTCTGGCCGTGTATTATGGTGTTTTCCTGAGATGGATACGTTAGCAATAGCACAGGAAGCTTTCATGGGTTCAATTCACCTCGATCTTGAATGCCGCATCCAGCGCGTAGCATCCGCTCTTCGAGTTCGCCGTATCGCATTGGTCAGAAGCGACAAACGTATCGCCCGTCGACGTGTCTATGTTCAGCGGCAACGACTGGCCGTCCAGATCGACAGTCGCCTGCGTTCATTTGGTCAGCACATGGCGCAAAGCTAGGAGGAAGCGATTGGGAATTTACAATGTGGTAAGCATCGTCGGTGCTGTTTGGCGGGATATGCACCGATAAGCTAGTTGCATACACTGCTTCATGGTCCGGGACGAGGTCTTCTACTTGACTGAGGGTGCTGAGAGTCCAGAACAAAGCAAGGACGAAGGAGATATACAGAGTCGCGGTACCGAACCAGTTCCCAGCTTGCTTCATGGTCTCTACGGTCGTCGATGCTGCTGGCAGAACCCAACAACAATTGTCCAAACCTGGAGTGAGAATGCGTACGACGCGACGAGTCAATCGGTTTCAAGATCAAGTGGATCCAGCTGATTGCCCCCTTCTGGGGTATAAGGGGCCCGGCTGTCTAGGCTGGGGGTTTTGGCCAGCCCGGATGTAACCCATCAATATTTCGCCAGATGCATGCGCCCGTAATAGCATCCGATTGTTTGATACCATTGGTAAGACTCTCTCATATGAATGTTCATACGTCTTACAGCATGGGTGTATTGAAAGCTCAGGATCTCACTTTCCATTTCCAACTAATGTCGAACTTGGAAACGCTGTGGTACAACTTTGCATACCTCAGCGTTGCCCCACTAATGCTTCAGCTGAGAAGCTCCAAAACATAGCTGCAAGCAGGCCTGAACAGGGGAATGTAGTGGGCTGAATCAAGCCTCTTGGACCCCGCTAGTGCCTGGAATGCTCTAACCAATCTGGACAAGGTACGACGGGATTGCTGACAGACTCTCCCTCGTGAATCTTTCCAATCCGATGTGCTGTCTCCCAAACCCAGCTTGGCTGCTCAGCCATCCTTCATACCACGCACGTGCCCCATCGCCATCATGGCCAGGCGTGCCAGCACAGCCCGGCCAGCCCGGCTGAATGCGATCCGCAAACAGGAAGATCACCTACTCTTGCCAGCCTCTCCTACTACATGTACATAATATGGTCATGCGGCAGTCCTTCCACCTATCAGAGGTACCTAAGGTCAGCCTGACAAGACAGCCCACCGACTGCCTTGCTGCCGCGTCTCGCGAATACGCATGTGCCGATTCACTTCAACTTACCGATCGGTAGTATCATTCTTGGCCCTTTTGCAGGCTGAACAGACCTTCCCCAGAATCGCGTCTGCCTGCGTTGACACTCCGCTCAGTGCAAGCCACCGCATTCACTAACCGCCATACTACCAATGAGCGTTGTGTCTGTTGTCACAGCCTATCCCTTTGGAGACAAAGAAATATACTGCCACGCTGTTCTCGTGATTCCGACTGGCTTTAGCGTTTCTATTAGCAAAAGTACCAAGACCCCCAACTGGCTCTGGGCGACATGTTGCCCTATCCAAAAGGGTCGGGGCGCCTCGCTTGTGGGCAGCGGTCAAGGGATTCCATCTCCGCCCTCAACGTCCCTCTGGGTAGTCTCCTAGGTGGTTTATCAAGGAGTTCAACGAAACTTTCTTGCTGAGCTTCCTTCTTTCAACAAAGACCCAGCCCATATCAGAACCAAGCATGGCCCTCAGATCCCGAGTGATATTCAGCCATGTCGATGGAGACATTGATCAGGAGGAATGGCCTCGAGTCGAGGAGAAGTTGGCTACTCCCAGCTCAATATCGGCCAGCCTCGGCTCTGGCGTGGTTCCACGAATGCCGCGAGTCGCACGAAAGGTGCCGTCGTGTCACCGAAGCCGTATCTGAACTTTGCTTGATAGACTGTCGCACGCTCAGCATTATTCAACCCGATACGGTTCCCCAATACATCGCACTCAGCTACGTATGGAGTTCTGATTCAAGTAAGCATTTTACATGCATGGTGCACCCTACTCATACTGATCAGATACTGTTCAAGATGTGCCAATCCGTAATGCTTCTACACATCAGAGACGTGCAACGTCCAGCTATCATACTGGGCCCAAGTTCGTGGGTACTTCGCTGCCACAGTCGCTGCCAAAGGTCATAAGCGATGCAATCAGAGTGGTCATCGCTTTGGGCTTCAACTACCTCTGGGTCGACAAGTACTGCATCCAGGGGAACGATAAGCACTTGATCCATCGTCAAATCAATCAGGTGGACAGGGTATACCGTAATGCAGCCCTCACCATCATCGCAGCCGCAGGCAAAGACCAGGACTATGGACTCCCAGGTGTCTCCACCGCTATCCGTCTCAAGCATTGGCGTACTGGCTCGTCGGCTTCTGAGCATTGTCGAATAAATTCAGAACCGTCGCTGCCAACAGACCGCCTCCGTGAGATCAAAGATGGCATGGTGGAGATCTCTTCGACCGTCTCCGACCTGCAGCGGGTAATACTAGATTCTTGGTGGGCTACAAGAGCTTGGACTCTCCAGGAAGCCTTGCTATCTCGTCGAGGTTTGATCTTCACCGACGAGCAGATGTACTTCGAATGCGACAATATGTGCCGATACGAAGCTATTCCAAGCCATGACGCCGAGCTGGCCACAGCTCAGCCAATATACCGGGCACTGGATCTGGACCCACGGGTCACTGTCGACAGAGAATACCTCACTCTTCTTCAGGCAATCGAATCGTACAGCCGACGAAACCTTCGCTTCGATGATGATGCCATCAATGCCTTCGCCGGTATTCTCCGATACTACCATGAAGCCGATAATAGCATCGAGAACATCGTGGGTATTCCGTTCGTCTCACTCGAGGCATCGGAGATCCTGGGATGGAATCCACACTATTGGCCCCGACAAGTTGCCGAACTCCGACGGACCAGCTTTCCGTACGCGCTGGGATGGGCACATGTGCACGATTGCTGGGAGGGAGAAGAGGTACGCCCGCGCCAGCGACCGCTTTTCCCTTCCTGGACTTGGGCGGGATGGGATGGTGCGATCCGGTTCGACTGGCAGTTCATGCGGCTGCAGAACTTCAAGAACCACCTACACGATATCCGGCTAGAAGTGAGCGACGGCGAGAGTGGTGTCGGCGACACGTCAATACAGTACCGAGAGCTCTTCCGTCGTTGCTCCGAGCGCGAGAAAGACGCGCTCCTCCCCAAAGCGCTGATCGGCACCACGCTGGCCATACCGGTCAGCTTCCTGGAACTGAGGAACTTGCGGAAGGGGAGGGAGTGGAGACTATGCGGTCGCGCGGCCTCGCTGTCTCTTAGCGAGGGCGCCGAGGACCCGTGGCCTTTCATGGAACGCTTAAAGGAGCAGACCAAGCGTGAGATGACTGGCGGCGGCAGCGCCTGTTGTCCCCACGACGTTTCCGGTTCCGTCAAGAAGATCGAGATCGTCTTGCTGGGCGGCGATGACTTCCACGCCTGCGGGCTGTCGGAGCGGAGTGTGCTCTGGGTGCTGGAGACGGACGCGGTGGGCAACTCGACGCGGATCGGGCGTATCAGGGTAGAGTGTAGGTTGGACCAGCTTAAGGGCCTCTTTAACTTGGATGGCCCCAAGCCTCTGAAGGAGCGCGAGTTTCGTATCGTGTGAGTCTGTTGATCAGGTGGGTTAGGTAATGTGCTGTTCATTCGTCATCACTTACGTCCGTTCTGGGCATCGCCTACCCAGTCATCATTCAACTACTACACTGTCGAATGGATATGATACCATCCTTCTCTACCGTTACCACGTGAAATGAATGGCGCGCAATGCGTGATTGGGGAGAATCATAACGTCATATTAATGTAGGGTCTGCCTAACGCCAAAGGCTACATGCATATTCTGCTGCTTCGGAATCTTATCGTCGAAGCGTAAGCCGTAACCATAACCGTCCGAGATAGCAAATCAAAGATGTGTGTGTATGTGTGTGTGCATGCCTGTACCCTCTTCACATTTCCTCTTTCCTTGCCCTTTTTTCCGTCTTCAATCATTCCCAGTCCTCTCCAGTCGTCGAACAT
The DNA here is from genome assembly GCA_038363885.1 of Apiospora rasikravindrae. Lineage (NCBI taxonomy): Eukaryota > Fungi > Ascomycota > Sordariomycetes > Amphisphaeriales > Apiosporaceae > Apiospora > Apiospora rasikravindrae. The sequence continues at coordinate 426,584 of JAQQWK010000008.1, forward strand.
GGTTGTGCATGATTGATGCAGAAGTAGGCAGGTATCCGACTACTCAGACCTCGTCAATGGCCATCGGCATCTCGACGCCATGCGCCTCCTCGGCCTTGACCATGGCATCCACGCCGACGATGTCGTCCTCGAGGCTGGTGCCGTGGCCGCCGGCCAGCTCCTCGCCTTCGTCGAAGATGGGCTCCATGATGATCTCCTCGCTCTTGGGGGCCTTCTTCTTGCGGCCGCCGCCGCGAACGGCAGGGCCACTACCACCACCACCACCGGCGGCGGCGGCGCGGGACTTCTTCTTGGGGTGGACGGGCGAGCCATCGCCGGCGCCGTTGGTAGTGTCGTCGCCATCAGCATCGGCGTCGGCCTCGTAGTCGTCGTTGCTGTCAGCAGCGGCGGCGGCGACGGGCGCAGTCTTCTTGGCGGCCCGCTTGCGCTTGGTGGCGGTGGAAGCGGAGCCGGCGGAGGCGGCCTTGGTGGTCTTGCCGGCGGGGGTCTCGGGCACGCTCTTGCCGTCCTTGTCAACGCCGGCGGCGGCCATGAGGCGGATCTTGGTGGTGCGCCAGCACTCGCGGGCGCTGGCGGCGGTCTTGTAGCCGGCGAGTTCGGCTAGCTTGCTGAAGTCGATCTGTGGTTGGGGGGAAAAAGAGGGGATATATGGTCAGTCAACTGTCTTGTGTCTCTTCGCTTTTCTTGTGGAGAAGGGTGGAAGGAAGGGGGGCTGGGGGATGAGGGTGGTGTTGGAGAACGCGGTGAGAAGCATGTAGATAGATATATGGCGACGTCTGATTTGGACGTAGGAATAGACATTTCGTGATGGTTAGTGGTGGTACTCATGTGGAATATTGGGCGTGAATGATGTAGTGAAGAAAAGAAAATCCATTGGAAAGAGGATGACAGAGGCAGTAAGGAGTGGGTGAGTCGTGGGGAGATTGCCACCGCCACCAGAAATACCCATATCTATGTGTGCATAGTCTCGCAAGGTTTAAAGAACTGATTCTACGCATGTGATGACGACGACGCAGCAATCTGATCGGGATGGACAACATGAGAAAGCAGGTAGCGGGACGCATTCAGACCTTACTTACCTTGGCATCGCCTTCGAGGCAGGCCCAAGCCTTGGCGCTGACCTCCATGTCACGCTGGGTGAACTGAGGCTTCTTATTCTCGGCCATCTTTGCGGTGAAGGGGAGGTAGTGATGGGTGAAGGTGTGAGTTGTGGTTTGGTTTGGTTGATCAAAATGGTACAAGAGGTAGCAGTTGAAGAAGGACGAGTAGTCGAAAGCGTGATGAATGGGAAATAATGAACAAGACAATGTGTCCGTGTCTTGTATGGATGTAGAGGGGGGACCTTCACTTGAAGTAAGAGATATGGGTAAGATGGTGGGTGTGAGGTTGGGTTGGGGGACTGTGAGGGGAGGGTTTTGGTCTGGCCAGCGACTGGGAGGGTAACCACAGTTGCAGGGTGGAGGGTGCTATGAATGAAAGTGAAGAAGGAAGAGGGAAAGTGTTTGATCGCGGATAGCCCAATTGTTTACGCGTCTTGGGGGGAGTGAATACAGGTGGTGAGAGATGGGTAGGCGACAAGTTTGGCGGCTTCCGGGATAGGACATGGAAAAGCGTCTGACTTGAATGTGCCTATTCACAGACAAGTCACTGCTTGGCTTCCACTAAGTGAATGTAACAATACAGCACTTTCCCTATGAACTCATTGTTCTAGGCAACCATGGTCTTGCTGGAATTCTTCCATCCCTTATCGTAATCATCACCATATCAATTTATCTATGATGACTGATATGTCCTAGGGTAATGGGGTGTCGCACCTACACCTACTGCAACTTCCACATTTCTACCTACGCAGGTAATTCTCCGCCTGGTCCAGAAGCCACTATGATCCGATCACTATCATGGACGATCTACAAGCCCGCCGTGAAATACGGTTTCTGTTGGGGGCCAATGGGGCATCACCTCTGTCTCTTTTGTCAGGGACTGATACAATCAACCCATATAATTCTTTCATGGAACACCTGCTGCCGAGCCATTCCGTGCCTTGATTTGTTTACTCAAGTAACTGCCTAATTTATGAGTACGGGCATAATACCATCTTTGGCACGACTGGTTTTTCTCTCTTCGTGCCCAGTCTGACCTAGAAAGTATATTATCACAAAGTGGAAGTCACCCCCAAGCCAAGAGCTCATTCTTTCAGGTGTCATGGATAATTTCTTTCTTCTAGAGCCTTCGAGAAAGGACCTACACCAGATGTGCTAAACTTACCTATACCCCTATCTTCCTGATGCAGTCCCATCTTTCAGTTTCCATCCACATACTGTTGACAGGGAGAACATATAATCCCAATTAACCGCAAGGTCTTTGCTCCGTGCCTTCTCAGCCTTGGGAGATGATAACGGCAGCCTGTTCAGCAAGTGCGTATACAGCAGCCTGAATATGGGCACCGATAGCAATTGGGATGGCCGAGGCATCCACGACTCGCAGGTTCTGGACCCCCTTGAATCTCAGGTCGGTGTCCACCACCGACCCCATGGAGCAACTACCAGCACCATGGTATGTAGACCTAGGGACACGAAAAGTTAGTTCACTTCGAGGCTAGAGTCATTGGTATATATATCGCCATTTCACTTACGTGCCCTGCCCTCGGACTCTCTTGTCCAGGTCCTCGTCACTGACGTCGGTGGTCAACGGTTCAAACCCACCGAAAGGCGTCTCTCCTGCAACAACATCCCGGCCCAGGACCGTGGTGTCGCCCGTCATCAACTTAGCGGCCTGGCGGAGAGAATGCCGCCACACGTACTTGTCGACCTCGGTGGCGAGGTAATTTGGATCCAGCAGAGGCGGGTCCGCCGGATCCTTGGACGCAATAGTCACTGTCCCGCGGGACGTAGGCTTCATCGCCATGAGGAAGCTACTAATGTGTAGCCCGTCCGGCGTGAGAGGCGGAACCGCCAAGTACAGGACCATAGTCTCCATCATAGCGAACTCGCGCTTCAGCAACGGGTGTTCCGGATCCGCCTTGCCGCCCTCATCCTTGGCAATGGCTGCCTCGAGACCATCGCGGGGCACGGCGGCCGACGCGACGTAGCTGGCCGGCGCGCCCTTGGCGAACTGCGGTTCCGAGAAGAGCGGATTCGGCTTCTGGAAGTCGATGGCGTAGCCCTGGGCGGGATCCTTCAGCTCCCAATTCATGCGCATCATGACGTGGTCGGTGAAGTTCTGGCCCACCTCGGACGCGTCGAGGACGGTTTCGATCCCTTGCTTCTCCAAGACCTCTTTGGGACCCAAACCCGAGTGCATCAGGATCTGGGGGGCTCGGTAAGCCCCGGCCGAGACGATGACCTGTTTGCCGTGGATCTCGGTTCCGTCCGCCAAGCGGACGCCGGTGGCTTTGGGTTCATCATCAGCGCCCTCTTTGCTCAACAGGATAGACCCAACCATGGTATCCCTCAGGACCGTGACATCCTCCAAGGAATAGACCAACGGCGCGACCTGGCGGGCTCCGTCGCGGCGATTTTCGTTGAGCTGGCCGATGCCAAGGTTGGTGCCAGCATTCATGTCGTTCCCAGGGGAGGGGCTCACTGCCCATCTCACGCCAGGCCTGCTCCGTGATACCTGCCAGGGGGTACAACCGGTTCGTCGAGACGGGCGACTCAATGTCGAACTTCCCGTCATGTCCATGCTGGTCGGCCAGCTCGTCGTTGTACCACTTCTCCGTCTTCTTGAAGTAAGGCAACTGGCCATCATAGCTCCAACGCCGGTCGCCGACCAGGTCGGCCCAGCTGTCGAAATCGGCTCGAGAACCTCGGAGCCAAGCACCTATATATGCATCGTTGCGCCGATCAGCTCTGCATTTGGGCCCCTTCAATCCGGATAGTCGGGTATCTAGACTCACATCCGTTGATGATGGAACCACCGCCAAGAGCACGCCCGGCGGGGATATCCACCTCACGACCATCGCAGTGCTTCTGAGGCAGCGTCTTGTAGGCCCAGTCGAACTGGCCGCCGAGGAATTGGAGAGATTGGAACTGGAGAATCTCTTTATTGTGGCTGACGTCCGGACCGGCCTCAATGACCAAGATGCGGGCGGACGGCTGGTACTCCTTGAGGCGGCTTGCGACTACACAGCCTGCCAAGCCCCCGCCAACCACAATGTGGTCCCAGCCTTCAGAAGAATCCATATTGTTAGATATGTAGTTGAATATAACGGCTAAATTTAAATCTGGTAGCTTCAGGGACAGGAAAAGGATAAAGTTTAGGAAAAGAATAAGAAGCAATCATCAGAGGTTATGAATCGGACTTAAGAAAGACCACTGACGTTGGTTCTAGTCGGGACGCGGCGGAGCCTCAAACAAGGGATGTGACCGGGGGTTTGAATCCCCCGCGGAGGATGTAACGATGTTGGTGGTTTGTTGCTCAATTATGTGGAGTATCTCCTCACCAACATGATCGTAAGACTACTCATTCAACGTGCCCTCTGGGCTTTCTCTTATCCCATATTCGCAATCGATGGTTCACAGGTCAGGTTCGTGCCTAACCTTCCAACTTGTAACAAAAAGACCATGTTAGGTGCTTCGCTGATACAAATGTCGAATTGGGAAAGAATTATGACGATCATTGCAACACTCCACCGGATAAGGGGCAACATTACAAGCCAGATCCTGGTTCTGTAACCAAGTACTGTAATCATATGTTGGTCATTCAGTTCAAACAGCTGCTCTGATCTCTCAGGCTGCTTCAGTCTTACCATTAATTCCTTTTATATGATTCTACTCTACAGTCATAATCCATCCGACCTGCCCGACAGTTTCCCACCCTCAATATCCATGTGCAAGTGAAATGGGCGATAGTAAGATACAAGAAATGGGGGACGAGGTGAAAGTAACGAAAGAAGAAGGGGAAGGAAACCCTTATCGCGTCCGCCGCTGCTGCTGCCCCTGAGACGTTATCTCTACAGCGTGCCTCGTCGGTCCCTGCGGGTCCACTCTGTCTGTATTCATACACATAATATTAGGATCCAACTTCCATGATAGATAGAACAATAGTAGGTATTGTGCAAAGCAAGGAAAGAAAGCAAGACCGACAAGTGTACAGTGACTAGCTCATCATCATCATCATCAACCTCCGAGGAGCCATGCAGTGACTCAAAGCTAGTCAGGCCCACGCAACCGCTCATGCGATCCGTGGCGGTCAGCAACTGGGTACTCACCGAGTTCCTGGAAGCTCCGCGACCCCCGGTTCTTGTGCGAGGACGTCAGGGCGCCGTACAAGCCCAAGGTGAGGATGTTCAGGAAGATCTCCACCGGTGAGGAGGACGTGTCCCTCCCACCATTGGCGCCGTTTGCATAGTATTTGCCAGGGGCGGGGACAGAGGGCGAGGATTCGTACGCCATGGGCGGCTGGCGGGTCGAGTCGTAGCCTCCGTCCGAGGGAACGACAATTTTACCGGACCGCTCCTTGTGCGAGGGCGAGGGGCAACCGTCGTCCTTGCGGTAGAGGACGCACATGGTGAAGAGGTGGATGACCTTCTGCCAGGGCTGTCGGTAGTCGTAGGGCGTCTGGACTTCGACCTGGCTGCCGTCGCGCGTGAGGAAGGTCTGGATGGTGCGGGGAAGGAAGCGGCCCGGGTGGAAGACGTTCCAGAGCGCGGAGTTGATGAGCATGAGCGCGGCCTCGAAGATGTAGAAGTAGTACTCGATCCGCAGGAAGGGGTGTAGCTTCTTCATGGCCTCGACGTTCTTGTAGTCGATGTGGTTGTCGCCGGTGTGCTCGATGAGGCGGTAGAAGCATCGCACGAGGATGACGACCATACTGACGTAGAGCGTCAGCATGATTTTGCGGATGCCGCGGCGGTTGCGCAGATTCAGCATGCCCGTGCTCGTGCCCCGGGTCTCACATCGGTAGTGGAACGTGGTCGCCAGGACCAGGAAGGTCAGGATCACGGCCACCTGTGTCGCGTTGGCGGTAAGCATCAGGCCGGTGCCGATCGAAGTGTTGGTGATTTTGGGGTTTGTGCCCAGCGCCGCGCCGAGGCCGTTGAGGCCCTCCACGAAGAGCATGATGCCACCAAAGATGCCCATGACCCGGCGTCCGGGGAGGATGGCGAGATACGGCACAAAGTAGAAGAGACGGGCGAGGATGTGATAGTTTGCGAGCTCGAGAAGCGGTCTGTTTGTGGATGAAAAGGAGAAATGGAAGTCAGCACTCATCTTGGTGTAGCCGAGACGATCCGCACCATCTACGTTCTTTCCTTGTCTGGAACCTCTCTCGACATGCGAATGAAACTTACGGAGCGCAGTAGATGAAGACTTGGCTAATGATGAATAGACCCAAGTTGGCCGGCCTGGATTCGTCGTAGACGTAGTTCGTGCCTCTGGATGCCCATGCTCGCGCGGCGTATCCGATAACAAACAGGACGCCGCAAAGGGGGTGTAGTCCCAGGACTCTCCATGCCTTGTACCGGCTATTGGATCATGTAGCGTCAGCGTGGGTCGTGCTCATGGACTTGACACGAATGGGACCGCTTGCGAGTTTGGGGGACTTACTGGCATTGCCAAACGTGGAAGAAGGCTGAGATGGCGTAAAGAGCGGCGAAGACGATGGGGAGGACTTCATTAGGTTTGTAAACGTACAAACTGCCCAGAACTGGGCATGCTGAGTCAGTATGCACCGGGCGGATCTGAATTGGGGTCTCCTACCTGGCCCACTGTCAGCCATTTTGAGCTCAGCAACAAATGTGTCGGTTTCGGGTCGCTAGGATGTATGCGAGATGATCTGATGCTGAAGAAACAACGAGAAGAAAAAACAAGAAGGAAACCAGAAAGAAAGCAGCAAGAAAGCAAATAGTGTTGTCTGTAAAGACGGAGTGAAGTGTTTGGTGTTTACCGTGCCTCAAGTTGGTTGTCAGAGGGAAGAGGACCACAGATTCATATATGATTGAAGACTGCTTATCCCCAAGATCTGAGGAGGGCTTCCCTGTCTCACTGACAACATGCAATTCAGTTTTGTCCATTCACAGCGGCTTCCCTGAGCTGTTGCTTTCAGCCCACGCGTCGTGTTGGGCTCGGCCCTGCAGTTCGGCAGAAGCCCACTAGACCGGATTAGGAGTGTAAGTTCGCCAAGCCGCTAGTGAGATCCCAGCCGTTGTTTCCCCATGCCGGCCATGTCTTGGGGCGGTTTTGGCAGCCCAGCCCTCAGATGGGCGCCTCGGTGGGGCCCGCTAAGCCCTGTACGTCGATAAAACCTGCCAAGCTTTCTGTCCCGACGTCACACTGGCCCCAGCCCTCGACTCGGAAAATAGACCAATTAATTGATTGACATCAAATACAATCTGCGCGTAAAATTGGCCCTACCTGCCTACATGCACGTAAGCTCCCTGAGCCTTGCTTGTGTAGGGCTCTTGGGAGCTCCTGTTTCCCTTTGCGGACGTTGTTCGCGCCAAGCCCATTCTGCGCCACACAAGTTTGCCCTGCATATGGCGGCGCTTGGTGAGGATTGCCGATCAACAATGAGCAAGGCACCCCTGCCTTGCCGGCCTGCACCCTACACTTCGGCATCTAGGGATAATCCAAGTTCGACTGATGCTATCATCAAGTGTGTTCCATGTGGTGACCCGACTGCAGACCTAGAATTACACGTGACTCATGCCGATTCCATTCCCAAAATGAAAAGACGTGATTAGTAAGGGGAGATAGCAAGAAAGGGGAGATAGCAAGAAAGGGGAGAAAAGAAACCCAGGAGGCTCAGACTGCACGGATCCATAGAGCCTTACGTACAGACCCAACGATACCAAGTCAGCCTGGTGGAAGCGAGACACCTAGAGAACATACTAAGATATTCTCGAATATTGTCACCTTCTCCATTACTATGCCATAATGATCACACTAGCAGCACCGTGTCATGTAGGGAAGCCTGCAACTATCCATCATATAATTTTAAGTTGGGTCACCTTTCTCCCCTTGGCTCAATACAAGATGCGCCATCTTCTCTAACCAAATCCACCCCTTGTTCTCCCCAAGAAAACAACGTCCAGAAACCACCCCAGATACAGAAGCTCAGCAGATCATCAAGACTTCAAGAACACCAGAAACGCTAACATTAAAATTTCCGCACCGGTTAACCAAGGAAACTGCTTCCCCAAGAAGGAAGGCAGCACTAGTGGTTCTAACAGCAGTAGCACCATTTCAACATCATCCTCATCGACTAGCAGCTCTTCGAACTAGACTGAAGACTAGATATTAGGGTCCAATGGATTGGTCCATGAGAATCGGAGATGCTGTATTTAGGTTTGAAGTTGCAGAGATTTTGAGCTTTTAGTTCAGCGGTCCGTTGAGCGTTGACAGCCACTGCCACCCGAGCTTAAGTACACAGCCCATGTTCCGAGCCATCCCATGAGGATATGTTCCCCTTGCTCCCGTACAAAAAGGAAAATAGCAAGTAGGAGCTATAGAATTATACAGTAGTTTGCATACACGCAGGGAACCCAATACAACTAGGCTTGGCAACAGGAGTGATATAAAAGTATTACTTGAGCAAGTCGAGTATGCAAGACGGGTAGTAAAATTAGCTTTATCCTGTTCGAGTTAAGGTTTACTGACTTCTTGATTCTATATCGTTCGACTCTTATGTAGCATTAGCTCTTAGTAAATGGCTAAGTATATGGATCAACCCGATGTCTGTCAAAACCCGGTTCCTCCCTTTTAAGTTTCCGATTTCCTATAGTCTCACGAACTCAACATGGCCCATCTCCGTTCGGGTCTAATGCAGGAATAGGCAGCCAACCGGAGAAACTTCATTTTTCACGTATATATAAACCAGCTCGGTTCTCCAGCTTCAGTCGAATTCCTATTTTCCTTCGTCCCATTCAAACAATATACCGTCAAACACAACTCTGTCTCTCAGACTCGAGCCTTTTGCAAAAAAACATCTATACCAAGGTATTGGAGAAAAGACTTTAGCTCATCATATCTACCAGTCCAAGTTTCTTCATTTCGACATATTCCTCATCACCATCTTTTCAATTTCGTCTTTTCTACGAGACCTACCAACCCACTTAACTCTCCCCATCAAACAAACCATCACCATCATCATCAACATTCATCATGTGTCCCTGCAGCTTCTTCAGACGCCTCTTCGGCGGCAGCAAGGTCAAGCGCAACGCCAAGGCCCGCGCCAAGTCCCAACAACAGAGGACCCGAGAGCCCTCCCACGTCCGCACCGTGTCGTGGCGGCAGTACCCCGCCCTGACCATGGAGGAGTATCGCCGCCTCCCCCGGCACGACCTGTCCGAGCAGCCCTTCCGCACTACCCGCGAGCGCCGGCCCACCATCAACAGGTACGGCAAGCCACCGCTGCGAGGCGACCACCGCTCCAAGCAGACGGCGAGCAGTGGCCGCGGTGGCAGCCACAATAGCATGGAGGCTAGGCCCTCTACTCCCGTGCATCTCAAACCCGAGTATCCACAGCGGCCCCAAGGACTACGAAAGTCGCAAAAAGGGGAGAGATCTCAAACAGGCGGCCGCTGCAGCTCCAACGAAGCAACGTCAGAACTTATCGCAATTTGGATGATCCTTATGAATATCCGGAGCCGCATAAACTGAAGAGGGGACAGCTCTAATCAAGTAGGCAGAGGAAATGGGGGCTCTCAATCTCTTCAGATTATCTGCCTACGGGGCCTTTGACTACATCATATTGTATGAAGCATCGGTTGGCTACCTGGTATATCGAGTTGGAATTATCGGGGAGCTGATCGGGTATTCATCTGATTATTCTGCGTTGGAGTTATTTGGGAGTCAATGATTATTCAATATTAAGGCACTAAGTGCACCGTCAATGTCTAACACCTAGTTCGAGAGTTCAATGATACTATACGACAATTATACAATGTTTACACCATCTCACTCATTTCTCTATCCCTGAAACGAGAAAACGCTGCTCTGGGGCCTGAATTTGGCAAGCACAGGTTTCCGTCTCTTGATGGCATAACAGCGAGCCCCTAGCGACATATGTCAGACTTACTATATACGTTCTCGCTGCCCGTAGTTTATGTAGTAATAGGGGTAGGTCGTATACACACATCAGGCTCTCAGCTCCTTGCCCGGCCAACCTTATGTCCTAGTCTACCACAGTGAGAGTGGCACCGGCGATGACGATGATGAAAGGGATCCCAATGGCGAAAACGAAAAAGATGCTGAAATCGTTGCACATCCATAATAACCTTGCGGCGTACAGCCCACCCGTGAGATCGTGGTTTCGGATGCATTAGGTTTCGAAGAATATGGATCCGAAAGAAGCAAGGCCGACACGATGCTGTGCCGAAATCAATCAAGTACCCGCCGCCGATGCGCAAAATAACACACGGAGGAGGTGATGGCGAGGCGGGCAATGACCACAGTGAGGATAGCGGGAACGGAATCGCGGAAATGCGAAGCTACGAGGTGATGAACTAGCTGTGTGTTCAGGCCTGCGAAACTATGGCCAACTTTTGCCACGGCAGGGGCCTCCCAAGTGTGATCCTATCTACAGGTCTTGATCGTATTTAGTCTTATTTATAATCAAGGGGTTTGAAAATGAATTACTGTTTTATAAAAACAAACACGAAGTATATTCAATTCTCGGGATATTAAACACAAATGTTGAATAATCATGCTATTAGTGTGTGCAGTGGTATATTTAAAACCGGCGCTTAGGAAAAGCATTGCACAGAACATATTGCTTCTATACAAACATTACTATTTTCATCAACCCTGACAACAAAGCCTCGTCGATAGCATCGTGCACTATAATGTCCTCCCCCTCTCCTCAGTCGTCCGTCTACAACCGCCTAGACGGCAGTGCAGACGTAGTAGCCCAGCCACAGGTTGCTGCAGTTCGCGTCGACCTGCTTGTTGTAGGAGCGGAACTGGGCGAGCGTGATGCCGGCGTCCGTGTAGATGGACCAGCAGCTGTCGCCCGACTTGACCTGGTGGTACGCCTTGCAGTTGTCGACGATGCCGGGCATCTGCGGCGTGGGGCCCGAGGGCGTCTTGGTCGGCTGCGACGGCGCCGCCGCCGTCGTGGCCGCGCCCGGCACGTGGACGCAGACGTAGTAGTCCAGCCAGAGGTTGGAGCATTCTGCCCGCAGGGGCGCGCGCGTCAGCTTTTCAAAAATTCATCCACGGGCAAAAAGTCATGGGTTTGTGGGGGAGGGTTACTACGTACTGTCATCGATCTCGCTGTTCCAGCTCTTGAACTGGGTGGTGCTGATGCCGTTCTTCTTGGCGATGACGTCGCAGCTGTCGCCGGACGAGACCTTGTAGAAGCGGTCGCAGTTCCCGGCCAGACCCGGCATCTTGGGGGAGTTGCTCGGGTCACTGGTGGGGGCCGGGGCCTTGGTAGTGGTCTTGAATGTAGTGGTAGGGGCGGCCGTGGTCGCAGGTGGGGCGTCGGTGACGGTGCCGATGACGCAGTACGACTTGCTCGTGTCGAGGCCGGGGCAGGTGATGCCAGGGTTCAGGTCCTTGAGGTCCTTGACCGACAAGCCCCAGCTGCTGGCGAAACTCGCACACGTGGCACCGCTGTCGGCGCTGGTGGCAAAGTCGCACTCGACAGCGGCCGAGACCAGGCCGGGAACGAGGCCGGCGGCAAGCATGTGCGAGAGCTGCATCTTGTTGAGTTGAGGGGCAGGGTTGGATGGGGAATTAGATTACTATTAGTGTAAGAGGAGGGAGTGGATGTGGGAAGTCTGGTGCACTGGCGACAACAACAGGAAATGTCCATGAGGCCGACGCAAGACGGCGCATTATATACACCTTGTCAACTTGCTTCTATACTTCGCCAGCCCGCCTAATCCCGATGGACTTGGACTTTTCGCCAGGCAGACGAGCCATGTGCCTCTCTACAAGATGCCGAATGCGCGAATAGTCAGAAAATGGACCATATTGCTGACAGCATCACTAGCCTCGAGGCACGGGAGATTATCATGATGAATCTAGACGCCGGCCCGTTAGGGGACGGGGGCATATGGCCGACGCCAGTATCAATTGACCGGGGCCCCGGGCGCTGGTCCTTTTTTGTGTCACGCTACCTAATGGAATGGAATGGGCTGTCAGCGGCCCACTAAGCGCATCGAGGGAGGCCTGACCGGCACAGCGGCACAGAGGCACACAGGCACACAGGCACAGATTGGAAAGTGGAGCCGATGCTAGGCCATTGGCCAGCGCTGAATACCTTGTCTATTGCCCCTGCGAGAAAAGCACGCCCGGACGCCCTTTCGTTCCTTTTCCCACCCTCACTCATCCCACTACAAGAAGCATCCTCGTGTCATACTTTTTCCCTCATCCATCAGCTGTCATTCGCTTACTTCTTCTTCGACGAGCCTGTTTCTTGCACTCCATCCATTTTTTTTCGTTCAGCTCTCACCACCGGGCCGCACCCAGGGCCACTTAGTTCCTCTTACCCCTGACCCGTACTGCTTGGCGTCAGCAAATCAGAATGCACTTCTTTTTGCAGGCAACCGCGCTTCTCACAGCCTATGCGGTTGGCGGCGTCCATGCCGCCAGCCCGACCTCGGGCATCCTGGAGCTGGACCTGGCCTTCCCGCGCAACCAGACCTACGCGCCCACGGCCCGCCTGCCCATCGTCTTCGCCTACCAGAACCCCGAGCTGGCGACGGCGCTCAACGCGCGCGTCTCCTTCAACGTCTGGCACTCGGGCGACGTGGGCAACAATCGCACCGCCGGCGCGAACTTCGACCTGGGCCAGGCCGACCTCTCCAGCCGCGACCCGTTCTTGCGGTATGACTACTTCCCGGGCTTCGAGGCCGAGGGCCACTTCCTCCTCACGTGGACCGTGGGCTGGGACAATTGCACCGAGGAGTCGCTCGACTTGAGCTACACGAGCAATCGCATCACCCACAGGACCAGCACCCAGTCTATCCACTTCACCATCGATAAGTCAGCGCCCGAAATAGATCTGGCGTCGGCCACGGACAACAAGGACTGTCCCCATGAGCTGGGGGTCGCAATTGACGTGACGGATACCCTGGAATTACCTGCCTGGGTGGACAAGTCTGGCGGTGACCACTGCGCAAAAGTGGCCGAGTCGATGCCCACGCCCAGCCCCCTGCCGGGTCCAGATCGACTCAGCGGCCGCATCCAGCATGGCCGCCTCCATGACTGCCAGGGCGTGCGCACACAAGGATGTTGTAGCCCCTCCGAAAGGGGTTGAGTGTCCGCCAGAGGAGGAAAGCTCGGCGCAGCAGCTGGTTGTGACGGGCCTTGGCTGCTTGGCCGCCACCGTGGGAGCAATCGGGTTTGTTTTGATGGGGTGATCGTGGGGTTCGTCTTTTTTGGTATTCTGTAAATAGCTTAGTTTGGATATGAACGAATGTTGTGGAAGCGCGTGATCAATGAGAGGAGGTAATTCGCAGTAGCTAGTAGCTGAAATTGCATGTATCGTTTTGCCGTTATCCGGTCAGCAATGTGATTTGGTTGCCGTTTGGGGTGCCGACACCGCGCTGTCAGCCCGATTAGATCAAGTCCATCAGGCGGCGAACGGGGCGTGGGCGAACGATGGCCAGATTCGATCAGATACCGTCAGGGGTCATGTAGCGTTGGTGATAGCTGGGCTGATGCTGATGGAGAAAGCCCGCCGAAAGAAGAAAAGGTTCCTCGCTGTGGGGTGTTGCTGCCTTGTCAAGCCCACTAGACCATTGACCAGCAGACAGCTTGTGCTCTACGGACCGGTTTGCCGAAGCTTCTACAGTACATGTTTGATATGCTGGTATAGTAAGCAGGCTTTTCAGTCCTAGTGTAAGAACATGGAATTATGATGATATAATATGCATCTGCCGCAACCAGCACTGCGTTGTGTGCAAGGTCCTTGGCCTGTCTCACGGCTTGCGGGTGCATGAACGCATGCGGGTCGTAGCGAAGAGTGGAGGGGCCACCCTAACCCCCCGCGGCTGTGGCGTTCTAGGTCCCGCTAAGCGAGATTAGATCTGACAGGACCCTTGCCTGTCTTCAATGTTCTTAGCCCAAGCCGGCCACCCAACATGAATCAATGCTTGTCCAGGCTAAGCTCCCAAGCCAAGCAGCAAAGGGTGCCTTGGGTAGACCACGGAAAACCCTCGACGACTTCTCAAGTCAACTAACTCACCACTCAGCGCTTTTAGTATCCAGACAAGTCGACGCCTATCCTAACGGCCAGAGCTAGTATTAAGCATAATATATTAGTTTTAAATCAATGGAGGGCGCCATTGGAATGTATCTAAGTCTAATAATCAGCCAGTCACTTTCTGGCACTTCCCACGGCTGGCATTTGGATTCGGACCTGAGCGTGGGCTGCTGTTGCCGTGAGTCCCATCGATTCTATTAATATTCTAGTACGTCAATCGCGCTAGCCCATCTTGATCTTTTCCTTTTCACCTCGTGCTTGAATCTCAAAAGCAAGTTTCCCTTTACCGATCAGGCAATGCTCACCAGCTTACAGCCTGCCGTTCAGCATGGCGATCACGTCTACAACACGGCTACCGGCACGCAGTCACGCAAAGAGTTGGAGCTGGATATAGTCAGCCTCGCACATCGACCCTTTGCGGGGCTGGTGATATCTTGCTAGTGCTTATTTTTAGGCCGGACAAGTCGCGTGTTCGGGAAATTGCTATAGAGGATTTGCTGACCCAGGCTCTTGACGGCTGGTGGCGATTTGGCCGAGGTCGCCATGGGCCATCTGTGCCTCTTGCTGGAAATGGACGATATCCAGCGGCGCAGCCATGAGACCAGTCGAGCCGGAAAGGGAGGGCAAGGGAAAGCAAGCAACCCTCAACTACTATAAAGGCGATATCGCCGTGCCACCAGAACACGGTATCCCCATGAAGCCCACGCCACGCTTCTGCACACACTCATTCATTCATACCTGCGACCATGGTCGCACTTCCCTCGTGGCTTACGGCGACCCTCGCCGTCGGCCTCTCCTTCGCCCCTGACGGCGCTGTGGCGGCCAAGTCGGGCTCGGCCTTTTTCAGAAAGTCTGCCAGCCCAACCTACCGCAGCCCCGGCAACTGTCCCGAGCGATGCAGCGTCGCCGGGCCCAACCCAGGCAACTGGTCCGTCTACCCGGACTTCCAACAGATCAAGAGATGTAAGGAGACCATGTTCTACGACTTCTCTCTTGATGACCGCGTGGACGAGTCGGAAACGACCCACCGCATCCACGCTTGCTCGTCCTTCGGCCCCGACTTTGCCAAGCTCCCCAGCAACGACACCAGCGTCACTGTCGCCGCGTCTGTCCAAGTCAAGTTCCAGATGGGATGGTGGGAGGAGGGCTTTGGCCTTGCCGCCGGTAGCCTCCGTTCCCTGACCAAACAGATCCGCAAGTATGCGGAGCACGGGCATGGCGCGACCGACAGCCCCTTTATCATGTTCGGCCAGTCTGGCCAAGCCGCCATCGGTCTCTACATGGGTCAAGGTCTGCTGAACCAAGGCCTCAGTGAGTCGGCTCTCAAGATTTTCCAGGACAACTTGGCCAATGTCAACGTCTCGACGCCCAGCCTCGCCATGCAGCTTTGCGGCGCAGACTACGACAGCAGCCACACCTTTGGCGTCATGGTGACTAGCAACGGCACCTTTGGCCCCATCCAGGACGCCATCAAGACCTGGGGCAAAGGAAGCTGCTTGGAGTTCGCCGGCTCTACCAACCTGACGGGCCGGGCCTCCTTCACCACACCGCTCAACCCGCCGACGCACGCGAACAGCACCTCCAACGCCACCGCGCTCGACAGTGCCTTGGTCGCGCGCGCCGAATGCAGAACCGTCCAGGTAGAGTCCGGTGACAGCTGCGAGAAGCTGGCCGGCAAGTGCGGCATCCCGCCTGCTGCCTTCACCAAGGTGAACCCGGCATCGGACTTTTGTGCCAACCTGAAGCCCAAGCAGCACGTCTGCTGCTCCATGGGAGACATGCCCGACTTCAGCCCTAAGCCCAACGCCGACGGCTCGTGCAACAGCTACCAGGTCAAGAAGGACGACAACTGCGACAACCTCGCGGCCGAGTACAGCCTCACGAAACAAGATCTCGAGGACTTCAACATGAAGACTTGGGGCTGGAACGGCTGCAAGCTCCTGTTCATCGACACCGTCATGTGCCTGAGCAAGGGCACGGCCCCTTTCCCCGCCCCCATCGCCAACGCCTTGTGCGGGCCCCAGAAGCCCGGCTCCACGCCCCCTACGGATGGTTCCGACATTGCCGACATGAACCCCTGCCCCCTGAACGCGTGCTGCAACATTTGGGGCCAGTGTGGCATCACCAAAGACTTCTGTGTCGACACCAACACGGGCGCTCCGGGCACTGCTAAGCCCGGCACTTACGGCTGTATCTCCAACTGTGGCACCGACGTTGTCAAGGGTGACGGTGCCGGGGCCATCAGCATTGGGTACTTTGAGGGATACGGCATGGGCCGTGACTGTCTCTTCCAAGATGCCTCTCAGATCGACACTTCAAAGCATACGCACATCCACTTCGGCTTCGGCACCCTCACCACCGATTACCAGGTCGAGGTGGGCGACGTCCTGTCGACGTACCAGTTCAGCCAGTTCAAGAGAATCACCGGCTCCAAGAAGGTCCTCTCGTTTGGCGGCTGGGCCTTTTCGACTGAGCCCGCCACGTATTCCATCTTCCGTAACGGTGTGACGCCCGCCAACCGTCTTCAGATGGCCACCAATATCGCCAACTTCATCAAGAAGCATGAACTCGATGGTGTCGATATCGACTGGGAGTATCCCGGAGCCCCTGACATTCCGGGTATCCCGGCGGCCAGCAAGGACGACGGCAAGAACTACCTGGCCTTCCTGGTGATTCTCAAGAACCTGTTGCCGGGCAAGTCCATCTCCATCGCAGCGCCCTCCTCCTACTGGTACCTCAAGCAGTACCCCATCAAGGACATTTCCAAAGTTGTCGACTACATCGTCTACATGACCTACGACCTCCACGGCCAGTGGGACACGGAGAACGCGAACTCGCAGGAAGGCTGCGCCAACGGCAACTGCCTGCGAAGCCAGGTCAACCTCACGGAGACCAAGCAGTCGCTCGCCATGATCACCAAGGCCGGCGTGCCGGGCAAGAAGGTCATCGTGGGCGTAACCAGCTACGGGCGCTCCTACAGCATGGCCGAGGCCGGCTGCTGGGGCCCGGACTGTCTGTACACGGGCACCCGCATGCAATCGGACGCGACCCCGGGCCGGTGCACCGGCACCGCGGGCTATATTGCCGACGCCGAGATCGCCGAGGTCATGTCCGGCCGCGGCCCCAAGCGGGCCGGAAGCCGCGTCACCAAGAGCTTCGTCGACTCGAGCAGCAACAGCGACATTCTCGTCTACGACGACCTGCAGTGGGTCAGCTACATGAGCGCCTCCACCAAGAAGACGCGTACCTCGCTCTACAAAGCCTGGGGCATGGGCGGTACCTCGGACTGGGCCACCGATCTGCAGGAGTACCACGAGGTACCGATACCGTCCAAGGACTGGGCCACGTTCAAGCAGCGCGCCAAGGCGGGAAATGACCCCAAGGTTGACGACTCGCGCAACCACACCTGGACCGACCTGGACTGCCAAGATGAGATGATCGTCCACAAGAATGCGCACTACCCGCAAGACCGCTGGGACGGCCTCCACGCGGATGCGGCTTGGGAAGACTTGGTCCGGATCTGGAAGGACACGGACTCCAAGTATGGTCACACGTTCATGCAGTCGGTGGAGTCCACGCTCAAGATGGGGGCTGACCTCGACTGCGGCCAGCTGGTGTCGTCCAACTGCGGCGAGTCCCGGGAGTGCAGCGCCGGTCTTAACGGCGAGTTGTCGGGGCCGGCGGCTCAGCTCATCTACAACTCCCTCGTGACGATCCACCAGCTGTACGCCGACTACCACACGGCGCTGTTCGACGTGGCCGGCTCGGAGATCAGCAACGCGCTGGACGACCTGGAGAACAAGTTCGCGCCGATCCCCGCCGAGGAGGACAACACGTGGCTCTTGCTGCTCATCGACCTCATCACCGTGGGCACGCTCTCGGCGGCCGGGCCTTTTTTCAACTCGGTCCTGAAGAAGCTGCCCTACTTCATCGCCAAAGAGGCGGCCGGGAGCGGAGCCTTCGACAACATCAAGGACACGACCATGAACATGATCGGCCAGAGTACCACCATCGCCAAGGACCTGCTGAGCACGCCCGGCTCGAACTGGACGGCCGAGAAGCAGGACTCCTTCACCAACTACATGGGCCAGACCATCACGGGCTGGGGCAACGTGACGGCGATCAGCCTCGAGCGGATCTTCAACGGCAAGGACGAGTCGCTCGACATCCTCTGGGACGTCATCTCGGACGGCAAGCTGGTCAGCGGCTGGGACGGCACGGACAACTCCCGGGTCGCGGCGCGCAAGGACGAGAACGCCGCCAACGAGCTGCGCCAGAACATCGCCAAGTCCTTCTTCGGCTACGCCATCCCCGCGCTCTGGCAGGTGTCCAACACGTACGCCTTCGTCATCGACTCGGGCTACGGCTGCGACGACGACAAGCCGCTCGGCGACTACCTCGACGACGACACCATGGACGCCACGGGCGAGTGCGTCGACGGCCGGCGCTACTACCTGGCCTACCCGGACGGCGACGCCAACAAGTGCGAGTGCCACTACTACGACAACGGGCACTGCGAGCGCGTGTGCCGCGACCAGAAGTTCTCGGCGCCGCCCGGGCTCGACTCGCTCGACGGCAGCGTCTTCGGCAGGATCACCCGCAAGGACCTCATCACCGGCTCCGTCCGCACCTGGAAGCAGAACGGCCAGGCCAATGGCGGCGGCTTCGCCGACCCCACCGACGGCGGCACCATCGACAACCTGCTCCAGGTCGACGTCACCACGCCGGGCTTCATGCGCCTGCCCGTCTGCAGCCCCGCGCGCGCCTTCCAGTCCTGGGACACGGCCAAGAAGGGGTCCAGCCCCAACTACCCCTGCGACATCCCGCCCGGCCGCGACACGTGCGGCGACTCCTCGTTCGAGAACCAGTCGAGCGGCGCCTCCCCCAAGGTCGAGGACTGCCTGCAGATCATCCGCAACATCGAGGGCGACGGCAGCACCGACTGGACCACGCAGGTGGTCGGCAAGAACCAGCGCGAGATTGCCAAGTCCGGCTCCTGCCACTTCGGCGTCGAGGCCACCAAGGTCAACGGCAACGTCAACTTCGTCGTCGGCGGGCAGGACGTCATCGACATCATTAACGAGGCCATTAAGCAGTTTGGTGGTGATGGCCGCGTTGGCGCCAAGGGCGACATGGACTGCAACGGCAACGTCAAGCAACAGGCCGTCAAATGGGGCATCTACTAGACAGCCAGCGCCCTCACCTGGGCCATGGCCAGCGTTCCTTCGTTCCTTTTTCCTTCTTTGTATATATTATTAAGAAAATATCAATCAATATTCGTGTTGAAAATTTAAGAAATGAAATCTGTTGCGTTATGATGTTTACAAAACTGAAATTAGTTTTTGAACCCCTTTTTTGATAATTATATTTCTCGGTATAATAAAAATGGTTGATATAATTCTGATATAGCTATCAGGCTTCACTAGTTTCTTCGCGCGACTGCGAGAATGTCTCCTATTCTAACATAAAAAGCCGCACAACGAAAGCCGTTAGCCTGAGAAGTCCGGCATTACCTGCACCAGCTTCACGGATTTCCACGAGACATCATTTTATGGACATCCACGGATATGAGCAGCGTCAGCGCATACGGCCTGTCAAAACATGCATCCCAGGCAGTCTGGCCGGACCTCCAGTACGCCTCAAGTACCCTCTTGGCGGTCAAAGGTACAAAGGTCCCGGACTGCCTACTCAGCATCTCCAGCTGCTCGGTGATGAAAGTGCGCATCTCCGCGCGGTCATCGCAACTGGCCGCCTCGACGCCGAGCACGACCAGCGGCCAGAGCATGCAGTTCTTGAGGCTGGGGGCGTCCGCGGCCTCGACGAGGCATAGGTGCAAGAACTGGACGTGGGTGGCGCGCTGGGCCGGCGTCGCGATCTCGATGGGCGGTTCGGATATGCTCTGCAGCGAAGAGATGCAGTACAAGGCCACCGAAGCGAAGAAGATGTTGCCCACAAGCGTCCACTTTTGCGGCGATTGGGATTTGGATGCCGCCCATTGCTCGGGCACGAAGTCGTATATACGGCTTAGTATCTCGTGTGCGTCTCGCCAAAGTTCCAGGCTGGAAATGGCTTCCGAGGTAGCGGTACTCCAGCGAAGGTGGTTGATTCGGACCACTTCCGAAATTAAGGGAGGCGGGCAAAAGCCAAACGGCGCAACCCAGCCGGAGTATTTTGCCATGACGAAGTCGAGCGTCTCCAGGTGCGTACCGGTACTCTCCATGCTTGTTGCAGGACAAGTCGTATTGCCCATGACCGCGAGGCTGCATCGAGTTAGCATCTGCCGGTATAGGGGCTACGTAGGGCGGTAGCTACGCACTGCCAAAGACAATGGACAAATTGCTCCAGATGCTCTGAGGCGGCCAGTGTCTCGAACCCCCCACGGAGGGCCACTAGCTGATGCATGCCTTCAAGATGCATTCGCCAGTTCTGTGAGACACCATGGTGGATCTTGAAGGTTTGCTTTTAGCCATCGTACTCCCCCGGCAGAGAAGCAGTCACTTACTTCAAGAAGGAGAACGGTCATGACTCCGGCCAGTATGGCATCGCTTCGCTGGTTACTTTCCTCCGAGAGCTGCTCGCTAAGAGAGCGGATAGCTATGCCTCTGTAGTGAAAGAAGCGTTCCTCCAAATCCGGCATTTGGATACCCCCGCGAGACCTGTTTATTCGATGACTCAGGACAGTGCAGAAAAGACCGTAACGAATATGATCTGGTTTTGCTGCCGCCTCCTGCAAGTGCCGCTCCGTAAGCCGGTACAGGTACGGATTTGGACCGAGTTGCTGGATGGGTAGGAGATCCTGTAGTATGCATCCATTGACTTTGCGAACATTCGGTTGGTTTGGTTCATGTATCCCGGATCGGATGATGAGCACTCACAGTATTCAACACATTCCGTCAAGACACGTAAGCTAAAATCCTGCGCGACGCGAGGTGGTTCTGGCGGTAAAGCCAACGACTTGGTAGTGGGCGCGGGCGATGCTGTATTAGTCGACCGTGCATCGCCCTTGACAGCGGCTCCGGCGGCATCGGCAGCATTGGCTTTGTGTCGCCGTGACTTGACCTTACCCGGTGGGAGCCATTGAATCCTCACCGGCTTGACGGTGCCGTAGCCGGGACAATCGACGCCGGAGGAGATGCATCTTTTGCAAGCGGGCTGGGTGAAGTCGCAGACTAGGCAGCGCCTGCGACATTCCCAGCAATGCCGTTTGGGGGAGGAGTCGGATGAGTCTGCCATGGAGGAGGGACTGGGACTGGGACTGAGTCTGGGAATCAATACCGGGGACCTCGACGAAGAGATTCGTCGGAATGGACGCGGGGCATCGTCAGCACGGCTTGGCAGGGAACAGGTTGCAATTAGGTGAGATTTCTAAAAGGAAAGCAATGGACAAGAGCCGGTGGAGGGTGAAAGAAGACGCCTGAGCTGACGGTCGGGTCGAGCCTGCCGCCCATTACTAAGTGGCTTATTTGGCCCGTGCATGCGCTAATGTAGGCTGCCCATACTCCGTAGGGACGTAGGGGGTACACGAATTGCAGGGTTACAATCGACAGACAGACACACGCCTGTGGCTCATCGGGTGTTGGCTAACAAAAGGGGGCGCAGGATCTGACAACATCAAGCAAGGATCTCCATGCAGCGTGACGAACGAAACTAGTGAACCTAAGTAGCTTATTTCAATCTAGTGGCTTGCATTGGTGATTCGTATCGAATCCAAAATAGTCCTACAAAGTACCTAATACGGCGTTAAAAGTGCAATGAACGGGGGCTTATTATTCCCGATACAATGGTTCTCCAGCCACAATTCCCCCTTGGCTTTTAGGATCTTGTCGGCTTATAAACTGTGTGCATCACATCAAGCGCGACCATGGGGAGAGGGCTTGCCTGCCGTTGAGCCAGCTTTTACAGCAAGTGACAGCTAGGGGGCGCACCAATAACGAACTGCCGCGTGACTGTCAACAGGCAATGCAACCTCCAATTCTGCCAGGCAGGATCTCTACTCATATCTGAGTTGAAAAAATTGCAGTCGGACTTCGGTGCCAGCATCTTCGTCACCTCTCGGTTCATCCCTGAGATTGAGACGCGGTTTGAGGACGCAGTGCAAGTTGAGATCAGGGCGAGCGAAAGCGACATAAGTCGATACCCGGACTCCCAGATCCTGTACATCGAAGGCTACGTTTCCCGTAACCAAGAGCGTCATGAAGAGATCAAACAGAAGGCCCTCGACTGTGTGGATGGGATGTGAGCCAGTCACTCTAACCATACCCCGATACTTGTTAGTTGCTGATAATGTTCAGGTTCTTGCTTGCCCAACTGCACCTCGACCCTCTGAGAGGCAAGTCAAGAGTGAAAGATGTTCGTACCGCGTTGGGTAACCTTGCAAAAGGGTCCAATGCTTATGACGAGGCATACAAGAACGCAATGGCGCGCATCAACGGTCAAGTGCAAGACCAGAGAGAGCTGGCAATGCAGACCCTATCATGGATAGTCTGCGCGAAGCGACCGCTGAAACCCGAAGAGCTGCGGCACGCGTTGGGCGTGGAATTCGGCGAGTCAGATATGAATTCGGACGACCTGCCCGATCTACAAAACGTGCTTTCGAGCTGTTGCGGCCTCGTCGCAATCGACGAAGAGAGTGATGCCGTGGGTTTAGTTCATCAAACGACACGACAGTACTTTGAACGTACACAGGAAACCTGGTTTCCCGACGCCCAACGTGAAATAACCAAAGTTTGCCTTACTTACTTAAACTGCAATGCTTTTAATTCCGGTTGGATCTGGAAACCTAGGGATTACGTCAGAAGATTGTTCGGTTACCCTCTTTACATCTATGCACGCAACTATTGGGGGCGCGCCTGCTTCTCGACAACGGCGCCATCAGAGACTCTATAGTATTGGCAAGTCCGGAAAGCTTGGCAGAAGAATTATGCCCTTTTTCCGATAAGGGCAACGAATCCGCTGTAGGCCAAATTTTCGATAAAGTTTCAGTCTTGGAGACCCAAGAATTGATTGCCAAGAGGGCCTACCAGGACGCGGTACAACAGTTTCTTGAGAAAGGCTAAGCCGTCGGATTGGCCGCTGATTCGGATTGGGCGCTGCTGTCAAGGGCCGCTAGGAAGGGAGACGATGCGATACCACAGCTCCTCCTTGGTGAAGATGAGGAACGCGACACGGAGGGTGATGATGGTAGTAAATTTCGCGATTTGAGCGGCATTGAGAAGATGGAAACCTGCATGGCTATGTTCGCCCCTGAGAAGAGCGATGAGCTTCGTGCCGCGCGGACTGGGCTGGCTGCGAAGGCTCGGAAGAGTTGTATCGCTGCTTGAACCTGCTGCTCGAACCCCCAGGCCATTTTAGGCACCTTTTCCGATGCACGACGCTCGACCAGACTAGGTACATAAGCAAACCTTACAGGTTCACACCTTTCCATGCATTGGTGTGACAGGAGATGAGCGTTAACACGAAGTGCCTTTCACTCCTTAGGCTAGGGGTGGATGGGTAGCAACCGGAATCATATAGAATATTGGTAACTTGTGAAGCGGACTTCATAATTTGCCCAAATCCGGGTCTATCTTAATCGAGATCCGAACTGGACAATTTAATAATGGAATCAATGTTTCCTAAATACATGGATCTTCACTTATTTCAGATAGAAAAGGTACTTGGTGAATGTGAATCGCTTCAAGACACGGCGTTATCAAGAGATAAGGCAGTATGGGCGAAGAAAGGCCCCAAACAATCCACAAGCGCCCTAAAGAAAGATCGAGACAAAGAAAACGAGGGGCCAAGCGACAATGAGGTGACCAAGTGTTCAATTGATTCGAAAGTGAACCGCAGCTCTAATCAGACCCTAGCGCGCCCGCCCACCCCCGCCGGGGGCCCGAGGTGCCTCCAATGCCCCGAGCGCCGTGCCCCAGCGCCGCAAGCCGGATGTTAAGAGACCTGGACCACGGCACCTAGTACGGGGCAACCCGCGTCGACGCTAACGAGCGGGAGCGGCCGACGTGGCGGGCTGTGTCTGCGCGGCCGGAAGGCCCCACACAGCTACCCGGCGCCGCCGCAAGTCCGGTTCCGTGACGCTACCGGCAACCCCGAGGAGCACGGCCCCATTTAAAAACTATCATACCAGCGGACGCCGCGAGCTTATTACAACGCCCCGACAGCGGAGGAAAAGGCCGACTCTACTCTGAAGCGAGTTCGGCTCAGAGGGGGAGAGACATCCTACTTTCCGGTGGTGTTTTTACACCACAATGAAGATTTGGCATGTGTCAATCTTGGGCTTTTTGCATGGGCTGTTGTTGCACTTCAGAGGGTAACAAACGGTGTATCAAGGGCGCGGTGAACAGAAGGAAAGAATATCGAGAAGGAAGGTGACATTACAGTGCTACATTTGCACCAAAGAAATTGGTGACTACCTAAAGCAGGCGATTCCTGCGACAGCGGCATAAACAACCGTAAAGCAAACTAACACCATGTCCTGTCTTGATTATTCCATCGTCCAACATGGTTGTTCCATTGTCTGACAAGATTATTCCATCTTCCGACATGGCTATTCAACCGCATGCGTGATTATCCCAACTTAGTGACTGCCAAGAGGTTTCCAAAGTCTCCATCCGTTCGGGTCGCGGGTCCAAGCCTCGCACTGCCACTCCTTGAAGGTGAGCGACTTGGGACCCTCCTGCAGGATCTTGTTGACCAACTCTCCCCATCTCTCCTAGCTGATGGCAGCGTGGCGCAAGTCCTCGAGGGTTCGGTACGGAGCACCATTGGCCGCACCAACAGGGCTGCCGCGCATCTGGTGGAATAGATGTGCCATCCAGAGCATCTCGACGGTGGTGCTAGGATAGTACAGTTTACCGGGCCAAGGCTTCAAGTCGAGGTCGTAGTGGGGCGTGGCGTAGACGACATTGGGGGTAAGGCTGCAGAC
Source organism: Apiospora rasikravindrae (assembly GCA_038363885.1). Classification (NCBI taxonomy): domain Eukaryota; kingdom Fungi; phylum Ascomycota; class Sordariomycetes; order Amphisphaeriales; family Apiosporaceae; genus Apiospora; species Apiospora rasikravindrae. The sequence continues at coordinate 451,659 of JAQQWK010000008.1, forward strand.
CGTGGCCGGGAGCGGGACGCTGACGCAGGGATGCGGCTCCTCGTACGCCTTCAGGACGGACGGGCCCAGTACCTCGGCGATCTTGGCATACGCTACCACCTTGACGCAGGCATCCTCCAGGTTGTCTTGGTGAATGGGTGGCAAGTAGCGCGGTCTATTGTCGACCGTGGCCTTGAACGAGAGCAAGAAGGTATCGTCTTGCGAGTTCAAGTATAGACAGCCCTTGGGAGTGGCGGGCTGAGCGCTGGCCGGCTGCGAGGTCAGGGCCTTGTGGGCGGCGATGTACGTTTCAGTACGCACATGGTGCTCCCAGTCCTCCGGTCTGGTTGCTGCCCATGAATAGGTGTCCTCGATAGCCGGGTCCAAGTTGAGGTGGACGACGTCGAGTCGAACATCGAAGTAGGCGAGGGCCACCTCGCGCAAGTCGTGGTTGACTGCCAGGAGCGGGCTGACCAGGGACTTGGAGGGGACGATGCGTCGACTGTCTCGGTGCACAAGAGCGATGCGATCCTTGGCTTCGTTCTTCAGGGCCTCCTTCCACTACAGGGTCATCAAGGTTAGCCGGTGTACTGCAGATCGTATGTCTTTGAGATGGGAAGGGTATGTGAATGGCCAAGGTTTTTGAGATGATAAGTGTAAGTGAGATGACAAGGGTAATAAGACGGCCAGGTTATGTGAGGTGGCAGGGGTATGATTTGTAAGGGACGATTAATATGACTTGGGATAATAGAAACCACTTACTATCATCTCGCGCAGCTCGGGGACAAACCGACTGAACTGAGGAAACGTCGACATGATGTTCAGCGACCCAAATGTTGTCTTGTTGTTGTGGATGAGGTTGAGATACACCAAACGTGTAGTCTGTGTTCAAGAAATGGCAAAGTACACAGACCTTTCCCAGATCTCTGTGAGGATCTGGGATGCCAAAGATCTGATTATGTGTAGGTGGTGGCCAAAGATGGAGGGAAACACAATTTTTATTGAGAGAACGTGAAGAGGAAGAGGCCGTGCTTATTACAGAAGCAGGTGAATGCAAGCTGCTGCTGTTGTTACAACTACTGAACCACTGGCGCCCTTTTTCACGCTAGCGTAGCACTTTGCTGATACGTTATCGGTAGCACATGGCCGATATGTTACCGGTAGAACCTTGGAGATATGCTGTGAGCAGCACATGGCCGATACGTTATCGTCACCTTTGGCTTCATATTGATCTCGAGAGTCTATGTATTCCACTCTAATGTGTGTCAATCTCATCATAACCTTTGTCGGTGAGGCCGTGAACGGTGTGACTATTTCACCGTCTGCGTCGTCATCCCAATTTAGGCACCTGGGGGTCTCCAGATCCTCCATCCATGTCTCTTGTCGTCTCCTGTCTGCCACTCTTTCAAGTTGAGTGACTTCCCTCCCTCCTGGAGTATGGTCTCGACCAAGGCAGCGCTATCCTCGTCTTCCATAGTCCAATACTTGCCACCTGTCGTAGGGCCGCTCAGTCTGGTGAACCGATTGGCCATCCAGAAGTCCAAAACTGCACTAGCCGGATAGTAAAGCTTGCCAGGCCAGGGCAGGGGATAGCGAAAGTTGGCTGTACGACCAGGCTTGTAAACGACGCTCGTGATCGTATTGCAATCCACCGGCGAAAGCCTGGCAGAGATGTAACGCTGCAGGAATTTGTGGTCGTTCGATGAAGCCTGGCCCATCTGCTGAACCCATCGGGTGCGATGAAACATCGCCGTGACGCAGTCGGACGACACGCCAGACGGAAATGAAGGTAAGAACCTGTCCGTGTCCAAGTTCAAGTAGAGACAACCTTTGGTGGCGACGTGACCGTCGTTCAGATCGTGCAATATTCTACTGACCGAATAACTTGCTGGGTCAGATTCACCCTCCTCCAGTCGGTTCAGGTGAGTGTTGTTAAGGGCCGTCACCGGAGGCTGCATCCCGAGACCAGGGAAAATTTGACGTCCAATTTGAAATTGTAGTACCTGAGGGCTCGCTCGCGCACCTCTCGGTCGACTGCCATGAATGGACTGATCAGAGTCTTGGAGGGGACGACACGCATTGTGTCACGATGGACAAGGGCGACACGGTTATTTGCTTCGTTCTCGAAAACCAAGTCCCACTGAAATGAAAAGATTAGCCGACTGTAACTTCTAAACGCGCCGTCGTTGTCGTCGCAATAGGAGAAGGCCGTCTGGTCACTGCTGCGACCAAAATGGCAATGACAGTTTTTCCAGTGCCAAGGACCTTTCGTTTCGGACGACATGTGTGCTGAACTGCAGAAAATTACTTACGATCATGTCGACCAGCTCGGGAGGTAGGCCAGCCAATCGGAATGGAGTGATTGCAGTCGACGACATGATGCACGTTGGTGATTTTGATCATAGAAATTGAATTATTGGCAGTAGGTGAATGGAAATTGACTGCGATCTGCCAGTCGGCTCGAGGTTTGATTGCGCGACGGGCAATGTGACGATGTTTTGGGAAGAGCGTCAAATGGATTGAGATGTTGGTAGGCAGTGGCCTCCCCGCATTTCCTGTAAGCCTACTAGGAGTTCGATTGTGACATTGGTCTTTTTAAAATTACAGAAGGTAGAAGCCATCGCCGTCCCCTCCATCTGCTGTTGGACCACTAAGACGTCGAGGTGGACGACACTGACCCGCTTCGCCCTTCTTCTCACACGTACTAGACAAGAGAGCCTATTTATTCTACCTTCCCTCTTGCAATCGACAAATTCTTTCCATTCTAAACACACCCGCTTGACCTCTCTCGCCCACATTCATAAACCGACGAGGCCGGGTGCGTTGGATCGCGCGCGGCGAGACGCCCAGGTCCCCCTGCGACGGCGCAGGCCTCCCGGGCCTCGTGGGCGAGTTATCCGGCCGGGTGTCCTGGGCGGGTACAGGGTAACCCCGCCAAAACCGCGAGGGCCGAAAACGACCAAGTACGAAAACAATGTGCAGAACCGAAGTTGGTTTGTATGGGGAACTCACGATTATTTTTTTTCCCCATACTAAATCTTTTCTCGGAAAATACGTTTGGGACCCAGAACCCCCGGAGCCGGGTTTTGGACCCGATTTGGGTCGCAGGGTACATGAGGAAGCACATGGCAAGGCAGTCGTGTCTCTCTCTTACGAACATTCATCGTGCCGTCGACAGTCACACGCGCAAGCGACCGTCATCGAACAACCTACACCCGTTGACACTCCATCAAGAAAAGTTCTTTCACTCCAATCACCTCATCGTCGTTAAAGAACGAGCCGACCTCATCCGTGGCCATTCCGCAATTCACCAACATTTCTGCGCCATCCACGGCAACACGAGCAAGCAACGATCATCGAAAAACCTACATCCCGTTGACACTCTCTCACTACTGCTATTTCACTTCATTCCTCTCATTGTCATCAAACAACGCGCCGACCTCATCCGCGGTCATCCTACAATCCACCACAATTGTTCGACACGCCCACAGCCAGGTTCTGCAATAGACATCATGGCAAAGTTCACTCCATTCCCTCACCTGGCTCCCGAGCTTCAGATCATGATCGTGAGTATCGGCTATGCCGACATGCAATAGACGCCCGCTAATGAATAATCTGCAGTGGGAGATGGTACTCGACGACGAGGCAGACAATCGAGTCGTGTTTGTGCACCGCGACAGCCTCCGCATCATGCCTGTTGCCGGCAAATGCTTGGTCAGCCCGCTTCTTTCTGTCAGCCACAAGGTCCGCCAAGAGGCTCTCCGACGCTACAGCTGCCGACTCGACATGATCAAAGTCCCCACCTCGCCTATGAGAAGTCAAAGCATCAAGGGATGGGCATCCGAGCGCGGCCTTTCGGACACCCTCCCCGAAGAGGAACTCAATGCAATGTATTGGGACTCTCGCGAAGCTGCCAAGACATACAACGACATCGAGAAGATGCTCCAGACTAACCTGGACAGCGTCGGCACTATCAAGGGCTGCGTTTACTTGAATCGGCAAGCCGACAAATTCTTACTTTCCTACGACGGGCCCTACGACGGGCCTCGCGACCTCGATTGCTGCGTGACAGCTTTGGCGTACCACAAGAAGTCCAAGGTTTTGCACCCAGATTACATGGAAGAAGGTCAAATCCCTCAACAGTACATGTCGGCCAAGATGTCGCGTCCGGCCCGCAGACTGATGAAAAACCTCGTTTTCATCTCTGGCTGGTCACGCTCGAACAGGACCACTCGCCGATATCACGTCTCGAGCACTGAAGCTTCGACCAATTGGATGACCGGCAGGCTTGGGCAAGGCAGCAACAACCCCACGGAAACCAAGTTCCTTTCACTCAACAAACACGAGCACCCCGACGGCGTGATGGACGCGATTGTCAAAGAGGGACCGAAGTCACTCACATTCTGCGAGTGGGAGAAGGTGGAGGACGCAAGCGATCTCAATGGCTGGAAACTCTCGGGAAGACCTGCTGATGTCTAAAAAGATGGGAGTCGTGTGTTCTTAGGTACATACATTGATAGGTAGCAAGCACTGGAAGGGACATCAGCTGTTCCCTTCATGCTACAATAAACTTGTACCCCCATTCGATCATAGTCAGCTTGAGTGGGATACCTTCTGTTCTATGGCAACAATATATGAAATACGCATCTCGTAACCAGCTTTGAATCTTGAATTATTTGATTATTTCACAGGTGTATCACACAGGTTTGTCCCAAAGGTTTATCCCGCAGGTCTAAACAAGCTTATCCAAGGTGGCGGTAAACATAAATTTTAGGTAACACTACAATCTGAGTACTTATCTACTCGTAGATTGTAATTCCTGAATGGCCTCAGAGGTTTGTTCCGCATAATCACCTCGTTCATTACTACATGCTTGATCTCTTTGGTTATATGTGTATTCGCTATTAGATGCACCTGCTACTAGACATATCTGCTACTGCCTTACCAGCAAATATCACACTCACTACATAAGCACCAGGGGAGCCCACTGACCTCGACATGTGTAACTGTGTAAGTACTGGACAATGAACAGTTGTATGGGGGCTCAGAAGGATCCAAAGCAAAACACAGTCATACCTACAATAACGTAAGGATCTCAATGTGCACTGAGTCCAGCAAGCCAGACCATGTAGCAACGCTACCAGCAGCCTGCGGCGCAACGTTCTCACAAGGCATGCGCAGCGACGTCCCGACCGACCGACGCATAGGACGCGGCCTCGCACAAGTAGGCCCACGTCGTCAGGACCAAGATGAGCAGCGTCAGGCTGTTGGGGTACGATAGCTGAGCGTGGAAGTCGCGGCGGCACTTGGCGCACGTTCTGGGGGTGGTCCCGGCGCGACCGAGCCTGACCGCTGGCGGGCAGCAACTGGGCCGCGGAAGAGCGGATCGAGGCGGCGTCGAGGGGTAGGCTCATTGGGGGGTTCGGGCCGCAGTTCAGGGTGATTTGGTGTTCGGAGCGGTGCTGCCAGGACAGGCTGTGCTCGTTGTAGGCCAGCCAGTTCTTGTTGATCATGGGCCACAGGTGCCTGCCCGTGCCGCAGGGGCCGTTGTGCTCGATCTCCTGCTCGAACCGCTGGCCCGAGAGGAGGGGCGGGAAGAACGGGGTGGGTCGAGGCCGTTGCGCATGTGCTTGGCAAAGATGTAAAAAGCCTGGGTCAGGCCCTGGCCGCGGAGGGGAAGTGCTGAACCAAGACCAAGGTAGGGGTTTGACACCGTACGTGACCCTGGTTGGGTGATAGGAAGCACTTACTTGGCAAGTGCAAGGTCAGGCAGATGGGGCAGGCGATCAGCTGGGGGTCGTGGACCTTCTCCATGACGCAGAGAAACTGGGTGAAAGAAATCTCTCGTGAGGCCATAGTGGGTGAATCAGTAAATCAATCGGTTGACAGTGAGTAGGGGTTTTTGGTTGTGTGTATACTGAGTATGGCTATGGTGATAATATCAAATTAGGTTAGGCATTGGCAGAATCTGCAGTTTTCTTATTTACAAGAGTCAATATATGCGCATTGAAATTGTGTAGACTTTACACAATTCGTAACCTTGAAGATCTTGCTGTCTACTATTGACAACCTTCGGTTCCTAATGTAGCTCGAGAGAGTCTAAAATGAACGATGAAGTGCGATACTCAGAACGAACAATGCGTTTGATGGCATCCTGCTCTTAATGGATGTTTCTGTTTTTGTTTGTGCTGGGCTTCACTGCTACGAATCGAGCAATGAAGGATTGTAGCCCGTTTCAGGGCTCACCCGCTTATACGTACAATGCCACGGAGACTGACTGGTATCTGCCATTCAAGTACAACCTACGGACTCGCACACCAATGCCTACCCGAAGGACTTCCAAGTCCAGGGCGGCGTTCTATAAGTAAGCAGGAAAAAGTCAATAAGCATCCGACAGCTATCCTTACCTTCCAATAGCCAAGCCCGGTTGTTTTTCAAGGGAGGATCACGCAATATCCTTGTAAAGTATTTAATGCCTAGTATCGCTTATACACGATGCTCGTACGTACTTGACATTCTAGTGAAGAGATAAGGAGATTATCCCGAGCATAATATAACACTAGAGAACAACCCCTTTATTAAACCGTGCCGCCCCGTTGCTGCACAGGCTCGGTAATCGGATCTTAATTCTACTCTTGTGGAGCTCCCTATCCTCCACTTGTAATCCTAAAGACGGAAATAGCAGTGGCAGTCATGCAAAGACCGGCCCATTGTCGAGGCCTAGTACAGTTCTCTGACCGGAACAGGCACCGAATGACGTTAACCCCGGGCTGCAAAACATGGCCTGCCGCCTCACCAAGTATGCAATCTCGCGTGTAAATAATGTACGGAAAGACCCAACCAGCTTCGATACAATACGCACCAGTCCGTAACTGGCAACCCGTGCGTGCACGCCGTGCCATGCCATGCTTCTCCGGCGCCGGCAGCACGAGACTAGGGCAAGACGCATACAGATCCCAGCCCGGCCGTCTGAGAGGCCCATTCCAGAAGCCCTCTGAACATCACATGACCGAAGCTGGAAGATGAGTAATGTGATGCATTGGCCTATCGGAGGAATACGGACAGGGGTGTCTCAGGGCACAGTGACGTCCCGAGGCCTCGCTTGCGCAATGAAAGAGGAGACGCAATTCTTGCCATTTGGGCTGCAACCTGGTTATGTCCATCTTCTTGTTGGCTGTGTGTCTCGGAGATCGATTTGCTTTAAAAGGTCCAGGCACACAACAGGGACAGCAGGGGACCTGTTAGTGGTTGGTGTACTCCACTCATCCCAACCAAGTGGGTGGGCGGCGCTTATCCCCCAACCCTTGGCGCGGCCTATAGGATCGCAGAGTGGCGGGCTTGGCGGCCGTCTAGTGGCGATACGAGCGCTGATTGGCTGAAAACGCTTGGCGGCGCAGCCAATCCGCAGAGGCGAATACCCCTGGAGAGTTTCTGCCCTCTTGCGCTACCTGCGAGTCAATTGAGCAACTTGGCGAGCCAACGGCGATCCTATCCACCCGCATTGGGCGAATCCGGGCTGTGGGTTATGTGTGAGTCTTTTCGTGGCCGGTTGCCTCTGCGGACTGCAATTCGTTCGGTAGCGTTTTCTTGTTGACCCTTCCCTTTTCTTCAGCTCCACGCGTACGGTGGATGTTGGCGGTTATCCATCATGTTATATGACGGTATTGTTCGTTGCATTAGTGAAGAAAAGCAAGGAGAAAAAAAGTCAATACTACCCCAGAGGAGGGGTCATGACCTGTTTTTTCCTTCTTCTCCTGCAGCCAACGATTCCCGACACGGGTCGCATTCGTTCGAGAAAACTCCATCTAGTGCCCTATCTCTCGACCGTATCTCGCCGGGCCTGAGCCAACCTTATATCCATCACGCGATCTAGTCCTTCCTTTCCTTTGCCCACTTTCCCACTCCCGGCCCGTTTATCTAATTCAGGTAACCTGCGGCCATCTATCTTGACCGCCGGGGCCCTTCTGACTGGCTGCGGAGATATTGCGTTCGCTTGTTAGCTCGCGGGACAAGTGGGTGGTGCATGGTTGTACGCTCTTACTTAGTCCATGTGCAACCCTTCGTGCCACGCACCTAGACCTTTCTCTCACTTCCTTTTTTTATGCCGTTCACTCCTTTTGCCGTAAACTCTTTCCTCGGTATTTTCGAAACTCTGTTACCAAGATTTCCAAGATCTCGCCCGTCCGTTCCAAGGTTTTCGTCCCTATGCGAACCGTGAGAACAAGTTTTACACTACCATCTTAGCATCACATCGCGCTCCAAGGCTCACCACCACCCATGCGCTTGCGCATCGTACACGCCGCCTGGGTGGGCTCGTGATACCAAGATGAATCCCGGCCTCGAACTAGTGGTGGCCATGTGGGCGTTGACGGCCTTCTCGCTCACATTGGTCGTCGCTCGCCTGTACACCCGGCGGCACATCGTCAAGTTTATCGGTGTCGAGGACCACATGTACGCATGGACTGGTGTAAGTTGGTTACCTGACTCAAGTCCAATACTACCTTTCCTCCTACGCGTGGGACGGCTAGAAGAGACACTCCTGCTAGACAACATGTTAACGAATCCCCACAGGTGTTCCTCCTCTGCTTCACCGTCTTCATCCAGGTCGCCGTGCACCACGGCCTGGGCAAGAGCTTCTGGGGCCTGAGCATCGCCGAGTCGAGCGACGCCATCTTCTGGACGTACGTGGCCAACAGCTTCGCCATCACGGGCAACGCCATGGCCAAGCTGTCCATGGGCCTGTTCCTGCTGCGCGTCGTCCAGGCCCGCTGGCAGCGCGTCGTCCTCTGGGCCGCCATCGTCGTCACCAGCGGCACCTCCATCGCGTTGGTCGTCATGCTCTGGAACCAGACCACGCCCGTCCGCGCCAGCTGGGACCCGCTGCGCACGCCGGGCAAGTGGAATATCGAAATCCAGCCTATGAGCGTGATGCTTGGTGGTAAGTGCAGTTCGGCATGGAAAAGGGGGAAGGGGGTGGGGAGGGAGAGAGGGGTAGGATGTTTCGCTGACTCGTGGGACAGTCTGGTCCAGTGCCTGCGATTTCTTATTCGCCATATTTCCTTGGCTATTCATCAAGGAGCTGCGCATGCCGCAGCGCGAGAAGGTCATGCTGGCCGGCGGCATGAGTCTGGGAGTCATGTAAGTTGACATCTTGTTCGCCTACCCCTCCTGACGGACATCACGCTAATGAGAACCCCTGAACAGTGCCGGGGCTTGCGGGATCGTTAGAACCGTAGTCCTTTCCAAGCTGGACGTATATAACTACACACGTAAGCATACCTGTTCTCACAGTTCCAGACTCACTTCTGTCGGATCGCTAACCCTCTAGCGTAGTAAACTTCGTCCCCTACTTCGCCTGGGCCGGCGCCGAGATCGCTGTCTCCATGATCTGCATCGGCATCCCGACGCTGCGGCCATTATACCTGAAGACGCAGCGAAATATCGCCAGCGCGTACGCACGATCGAATCGCGGTCGGCAGCATGGCCGCCACCCCTCGCGGCATAGCCAGCAGCTGCCGCCGTTCACCATGGTAGAAGGCCCACTAGCAGAGGGAGGCGATCACAAGTCGGCAGTACTACTAGACGACGACTCCAAATTCGCGTCCTCAGTGCGGGACAGCGGCCAGGGCCTGCTCCAACACGCCGCCGCCGCCGCCTCGGTGCGGCCGGGCTCGAACTCGTCGACGATGCGGACGGACTCGCTGCGGACGACGCGGTCGGTCTCGATCCCGATGCAGATGTCGTCGGCGGGGGCGGTGCCGAGACCGGTCTCGAGGCCGCAGCGGGCCTATATGCGCGACTCGCACGCGACCAACACGACGTTTATCGAGGAGGAGGCGCAGCTGCAGCAGGCGGACGGGCCGGACCTGGAGAAGGGATATAATCACCACCAATACCAGCACAACAGGGCCGGGTCGACGGCGCTCGGGGCGTGGCCGGAGGTGGAGGATGAAGAAAGACGGCAGGGTGTCATTTGGATCCAGAACGACGTGCAGATCCGACGGAGCTATGCGGACAATTGGCCGCTGAAGAGCTGACAATGAACGAAGAAGAAGGAAGGAAAGAAAGAAGAGGCAGTGATATGAAGACGAGAGACGCGAACGGGACGAGGATATGACACGGCCGACAAAACTAACCACCAAGAACTTTTTCTTTTTCTGTTTTTCCCTTTTTCATGACAACTTACTAGACTCTCATTACTAGGGTTTCCGACGCAAGTCGAGGTTTACAAACAGCGCCAATGTCTTTTTTTAGCATTTTCATTAGTTAATTACCATACCCAATATACCATTACCAGACTGCAAGAGAGAGCTCATTTGGGCCAGTGGCGAGACAGAGACTCTAACCCGAAAGTAGAGTTGAGTTCGAAGTGCACATCAAGGAGCGATCAATTGGTTAACAGATCACGGGGGATGATTTCTTGGTACCCCGCGTCTTCTTGCTTCTCCCGGATCTTGAAACCACGACAGCATACCAAAGACACCACAGGTTGGCTTTTCCTCTAATTCACTACCGGGAAAAGAGAACGAATCGCGTCCAGGCCTATTTCTGACCCCAAATTGTCCTGGTAACCAAAGTGATGGGACGATTGGGTGTTGAACCCCTTGAAACCCAATTCAGTGGGGAGGTCAGCTAGAGGAGCCTCACTAACGTTTAGGCCCCGCATTGTCTCAGATGCCCTCCCCAGCCGGGGGGAAATCTGCATTGCGGCTCTGTTGAGGCTTCAGCTCGTTCATGACTTTTCAACTCCCAAGAATGGCTAATCTGAGGAGATCTAGTACGATTGCCAGAGCCAATCATCAAAATGTGTAATCAGATATAGATCAGCTCTACCAAGAGGTTCATTGGGTGAGAGACCGGCCGATCGCGCAGCTTGGAAAAAGCTAGCTTCTGTCCAAGGCCATGTCGCACATCAAACATCTTCAGGAAACATGAGACGGAGACAGCTGGCACCGGGCACCCCCATGCAACCCCAAGCACCAAGCGGCAGCCCATCCCATCGTGAACGGACGGGAAGAGCCTACCTGAATCCTGCTTCTAGACCCGGCCGAAACGGAGAAGAGAGAAACGAGGGAAAAGAAACGAAATAAGATGTCGTCTGGCTCCCGATCCCGTTTCCCTCGTCTGGTCTTTCCTTTCCTCTTCCGCATCACGCACGACAACTTTTATGTTCAGTTCGTGATCTCGCGGCCCCCCGACTCACCCTCTGGTTAGGGTCTATTACTTTCGCTTCGTTTTAATTAATTGTTTCTCCATATAGACTGTGTCTTTTTATACCATCCTTCATTTTTGAAGCTGTATTAGTGTCGCCATTACACGAGTTTGCTCGCCAATCTAGACATCATCTAGCCAGAGGATCCGATTTACACGAGAGAGGCAATACGTCTTTGTATATACATCCCGCACCCCACCGAGACGATGCGCACCACCGCCCTCCTCAGCACCGCCCTCCTGGCCGCCACCCTCTCCCTGTCCGCGCCCACGCCGGCCCCGGCCCCCGTGGCAAAGGTCCCCTTCGTGACCGGCAAGCCCGTCATCGAGCTCTCCGACGAGCCCGTGCCCATAACGCACCCCGGCTCCAAGACGAAAACCGTCATCGGCAGCGACCCCGTCCGCGCCCGCCAACAAAAGGCCTGCTTCCTCGTCGGCACCGAGACCCTCCCCAAAGAAGTCTCCGACGTCGCCGCGACCCTGGCCGGCAGCATAACCTGCAACCCCAAGCTGAAAACCCTCTCCGGCGTCCCCGACGTCAGCACCGCCTCCGGCGTAACCTTCTCCTCCGTGGACTTCTCGCAGTCGAAATCGCAGACCCCCCCTCGCCTTCGCCCTCGACAAGTTCGCCACGGACCCGCAGTCCCTGGCCAAGACCGACCTCAAAAAGTTCCAGGACATGCTGGACGTCTACACGGCGACCGAGGCCGGGATCCGGAGCGTGGGCGGCAACGTGGCGCCCCTGAAGATTCCCAAGTTCTTCCTCGCCATGCAGGTCAGCCGCGTCCAGACGGCGCAGGGGAACCCGCCCAAGGGCGCGGGGCAGCAGGTCGATCACCTGCGCGACAAGGTCACCAAGAACGCGCCCAAGGAGGACAAGGCGCTCATCGACCAGGTCGTCAAGCTGGCTACGCAGACTAAATAGGACCCTCAACCAAAAGAACGGACGGGGGGATGGCCCAATGGGTAGGGCGGCACAGCATTCCATCGGCTGTGGTGGACGAATGTTGTCGAACGTCATCCCTTGTGCAATTCTGTTGCGCTAGGCTGGTGGTCAAAGATCAGTGCCGGCTCTCGCTCAATGTATTGCCAAAAACAATAATGATGTGTGTTTTGCAGCGAGCATAGCGGACATTTGAAGTAGAAGTAATAGGAGCAATAATACTTTCAAAAGTTATTAGGATTTGGTTCATGAGCTGCGTGACTCTGTTTTCCCGTCCCAAGTCTAAAATATCGTTTATATGCCTTACACCAACACCCAGCCGGCCACCCCGAGTTGAAACGCCCAGAGTATGGCTGCCAAAAAGACGACCTGAGTATATTAAATGTTTGGCGACAACAGGTCATACTTGACACATTTCTCAACCTAAAAAGAAGTGTATTAGTAAAAGGCATCATCGCCAGGCTGCCGAAAGGGGATAATGGGAGGAAGAGGCTTACATCTTCAATGCTGGCCTGCATGAAGCGACGCGCCTCAAGACCAGCCCAAACCATCAACATTGAAAAGTCACCACCCTTCATCATATCCGCGCCGCCGCGGGCGCCGAGCTGGCGCAAGATGGGTAGACTGCTGCTGAGGATGTCGGTATCGGGGTCCAGATTGCGGCCGATGCCTTCGAGCAGCAGGATACTGATGACGACATTGACAAAGTCACCCTCGAGCCGGACGTGGTGCCCGCGCACCATACCCAAGACCTCTTGGAGGATATCGCCAATCTTGACATTGCCCAGCGCCAACGTATTGCTCTTGACGTTCAGAACCAGGTGCTGCATCTTGAGCGCGAAGATCTCCTTGTCGATGACGGCGTCGGGCTGGCGACAGCGCTCGCACATGAGGTGACCTGCCTTGTAGCCGTCGAACTCGGCCACGGCCTTGAAGAGGTCCAAGAAGTTGCGGCGGTTCGTCGCGTTCAGCTCCGTGACCAGGCCCGTGTCGATGAAGATGAGCTGGGGCCTGAAGCCCTCGGCGTCGATCTTCTTCAACTCCGTGTTCCATGCAGTCGTGTCCTTGCGCTTACGGTAGGGGCGTAGACGGGCCAGGACCTCTTCGGTGACGTCGTGCTGATCCTTCGAGTGGCCCTCGTCCTGTCTCTGTAACTTAGGAAGGTCTGGCTGCTGCGCCTTGTAGAAGCGGACCATGATGTTGCCCGGGTGCAAATCGGCGTGGACGAAGTTGTCGAGAAGCAGCATGCGCAGGAAGGCATCTAGACCTTCTTGGGCGATGTCCTTCTGGAAAGTGCCGCCACCGTTCTCCAGGAAATCCGCCAGGGGTATACCTTGGGCGAACTCCTCAATCAGCACATTACGGGTCGTAAAGTCGAGATAGGGGTAGGGGAACCACGCCGTGCTCCGATCCTTGAAGTTCCTGCGGAATTTGGCCAGGTTGGCGGCCTCGATGCGCAGATCCAACTGCAGCTTCATCATCTCGCCGAACTGCACGACCTCGTCGGGAAGCGACAGCCACTCAATAGTCGGAATCATATTGAGGGCGCTGGCAAAGAACCCCATGATCCGCAGATCGCGCCGTACCGTCCTTTCCACCCGGGGATGCAAAACCTTGATGGCAACGTAGGTGGAGGGCACGCGCCGAGGCGTGCTCTTCAAAACCGTGTCCACGTTCTTGCGAACCTTCTGGCGTATTTTGGCCTCTTTTTCCACGACATCGGTGTCGGCCGGCGCAGCCAGATTGGCCTTCAGCTTCGCCTTGTATACCTGCGCAATGGCACCCACACCCAGCGGCTTTTCGTCGAATTCCTCGAATATCTCCTCGAATGGTCTTCCGTCAAAGGCATCTTCGATAATCCGTCTCGTGTTGTGCATGTGGTGGGCGGGTGCGTTGGAGTGCAGCTTGGACATGATGGTGCACATCTCGTCGGGGAAGATATCGGTTCGTGATGCCGCCCATTGGCCGAGCTATAGTGCCACATGTAAGTCATACGCCGTAAATCTCGACAGTGTTCGGTGTCATACCTTGATGAATGCTGGGCCTGACCATTCCATGGCCTGGACCAAGAATTCGTACCACCAGAGTGTCCCGCTGCGCTCATTGTCGCGGTCTGGCTGGCGCGACCCTACCCATATCGCAGGTACCGCTATTATTACAGGAACGAAGATGGCAACTAGTTGCAAGAACCGAACGCCAGTACAGAGGGGTTCCCAGAGGTATACGTCTACATAATATACAAGGTTATGCCGGAGCTTGGTAAAGCCGTGGTTGGTGTCATCTTTCTTCTTCTCGATCTCGTTTCTCGAGACCTCGAGCATGCGCCCCTCGGAGGTTTGGTCTTCGTCGCCGGGCTCATTGTCCTTCTCCGAAAGCTTGACGAAGGCGGCCGTACCGAGGAGCGTGCCCTGTGCCGCGGCTAGGAGAACTGTGGAATGCGACGATCGGGCTCGGGATCTGGAAGACGAGGAGAATTGCTTAAAAGCAGACAATGTTGACTGCTGAGATCGAGGAGGAAAACACCTCGGCAGTTTAGGGGCTATCTGCGCTGTGGTTCGGCGTACGCACAAGCGGCCGAGGAGGTAAACGGTCCTCATTCTCGTCAAGTCGCTGGGGGTTGTTGCCGATCTGTAGTCGTGGGCATTATGGCAACGAAGGGTCTGAGCTTGATCATTCGGCGTCGCCCATGTGTTGTCGAGGTTAGGATCAGGAAGATCAGCTTTCTCCCCTGAAGAAATGGGCACAAAGGTGCTCCGTAAAATCGGTAGATGATGGCGCCAGATCGTAGGACTGGACGCGCAGGTACCTCGATGGCCACATTCCGTAATGGACCTTGACGGTGACGTACATCACCCGCGTCTTGGCCTTTGGCGCATGTGCTTTTCGCTTTTCCCGCCGCCTGCAAGTGGAGCGCAACAGCGACTTTTTTCTACTCCCGTCTTTCGCCGCGACCCGCTAAAACTTTTAGCTGCAACTGCCAAAAGCTGCTCGCTTCTGATGACCTGCATTCTTATCACAATCTTGGACTATCATTACCCTTATTGAACCATTGATTCAGCTACTCGCCATCGACGACCTTTTTCGCTTCCTGTACCAACGACACCCTTCTTGAACCCTTTAACATTTCAAGTCCCGATTCGCAATCATGGGTTGGTTCTGGGCAGACGGTCCGCAGACCACACTGGCTGCCGCTCCTAGCAAGCCTACGCCACCTCACAAATTCCCTACTGATGGCAGATCACCACCGGTAAGCCGACAAAGCCGCTGCGCATCCCGCCGAACTCCCGGGATACTAACACTCCATAGCCGGAATGCCCTATGCACAAACACCAAAAGGCCGCAGATGCCATGACGCCTCCAGCCGCCTGCCCCGTAAAGCACGATGCGGCCGCTGCCGCAATGACGCCACCCTCGTCCTGTCCCGTCCCCCATGGCGAAAGGACATCGGCACCCGAACCAAAGTCGACCTTCTCGAAGCTCAACCCATTGAACTACATGTTCCCCGACCTGTCCCAGGACAAGGCGCCATCCCAGACCCAGGCCCTGCCCACCGAGCGCGAACCCTCGACGATACCCCGCGGCGACGGCACCGGCAACTGGGAGTACCCCTCGCCGCAGCAAATGTACAACGCGCTGCTGCGCAAGGGCTACTCGGATACCGACGTCACCGCCGTGGAGAGCATGGTGAGCGTGCACAACTTCCTCAACGAAGGTGCGTGGGCCGAGATTATGGAGTGGGAGAAGCGCTTCGCCGGCGGCCTCTACAAGGGTATGCAGATGTGCAGCCAGGGTGAGCAGAACTTTGAGCGCATGGCCAAGAAGTACGGCTACGACAAGGAGGTGGAAGAGCTCTCGCCTAGTCTGGTGAGGTTCCAGGGGCGACCTAAGGATATGACGCCCAAGGCGGCCATGTTCCAGGTCATGGGATGGCTATACCCCGCCATGTTCCAGTAAGTTTCTGACTTGTCACGATCTCCCCAAATGTTACTCTGGGAGGCAATTTATGCTAACAAGAAACCACAGGACCGAACCACCATTCGACCGCCACGATTGGTATGTCTCGCGCGAGACCAATGGCAAAAAGAAAGAAGTCCGCTACGTCATCGACTACTATTCCGGCGGAGAGGAAGAGAGCGGCGAACCTATCTTCTACCTCGACGTTCGACCCGCCGTCACGCCCACATCCACAATCGAGCGAGCAGTCCGTTGGGGAGGCGATGTGTGGTGGAAGGCGTCCGGAGGCGATACACGAGAGCAGGAGAGGCTCGAAAATTTACGGAAGTCTCGATAAAATTCTGACCCATCCAATTGAGAGGGGTTAGGGGTCCGGACGAACGACAACAACAAACATCACCACTTTTCTGCTCCACGGAGTTCGGGTCCTTTTTGACAAAGAAGCTGATTTATTGACTGCCTCCCGGCGTGTACATAAAAGGGAGGGGGACAAGAGCTGCTGGGGCAACTGGGCGTTTTCTAATGTATCAACGACTCTCTTCAAACCCGCAACGGCACTTGCGCAATGTTACTTATAGACAACTTACATAAACATCTGTATACTATATCCATAATGACCAACTCAAAACCAATCAAGTGTATACTTACACGTAGGTAGACCCCTCGCGGTGGGATGCTTGCGCACGATGGTCGACCCATTTCCAGAGAATGGCGATACAAGGTCTCCTCATAATTGACGAACGCTCTTGAAGCCCAACACATCCACCGCGGGAGACGGTTACTAGTTAGTACGTACTCACTGAACCATCCCTGGGAGATTGCTGACAGCGTTTCATGCGGGGAGACAGGTCCCTGCAGCGATCCCTCTGCCCGGGTCAATTGCTAAAGAGCTCTGTCAAACAGCAAGCAAACGCCAGGGAGACGGATAGAACTTGATCAAGTCAATGACAACTCGGACTCTTATATTCTAATCTGGCTATTAACGGTTACTGTCTTTTCCTTGCTGAATTCCACATGGCCCTGTCTGGTGACCAATCTCCACCAAACAAACTGCCATCAAGCCCGGCCACCCTGGCGACTGTGCGCCTGGTCCATCCTCCTCCGAATCCTACCTATTCCCCAGACTCAGCCGCTGCATGGGGGGGACGAATACCACACACACACACACACACACAACAACCACCACAATCTACAATACTACGCCCGAAGCCGAGAATAGAAAAAGCCAATCGATCCTACATACAGCCTGCACCTTTTCCTTCTGCCGCAGGACAACCTGTCTCCTTTCTTTCAACACACGATCCTTTATTCATCCTTCCTGCCATTGATCACTTGACCCCTCGTTCGGCATTTTAGGGTGCTATTGAAAGCATAGTCGCATTTCGCCATCCGTTACACTATTTGCGCTTTCTCCATGCTCTAGAGGGCTCCGTCCGTTTTAGATTGAAGACCTAAAATCAAGCGGACCATCACGCGGAAGGGCGGAAGCCAGCCAGTTCGTCGGACGCTTTAAGCATTAACGAGGACAATCAAAGCAAGCCCCTCGGGAAGCAAAGCAAATCCGTATTAAAATTGTACGAAAACCTTGGTAATATTACTAGCAAGGCGATAAGGAAGAGGGAGCAGGAAGAGAAAGCGAAAATGATGCAGGTATTAGAAGCCTACCTCCCTCATTACGAGCTTTCCCTGCTGGATCGCATGCTCCTCATCTGGCTTTTCATCGGCTCCGCCTTCGTCGTCGTCTTCCAGGTTTCGCAGTCGTGGATGGAGCCCCGGCCGCGATGGACTGTCCTCGACGCGCGATCTAAGTGAGTCTCGTTCGTTCTATCTTTCGTTCACTAACCTTTTTCTCCCTCTCTTTATACGTACATTAAATACCTTGCGTCCTTATTCACCTTTTCCTTCAATCCTACAGCGGCTATTTTAAAGTCCTGTCAAGCCGGGTGACTTTATTGTCTCTTACCCACCCCCACCATCCGTCCATCATCTGCCCTTTGTGTGTGTGAAAACCCGGGTGCATACGAAGCATACCAATTGTTGAGGGGCGCTGTCGCTTGCTTGCCTCCCTCCTGTCCTTCAATCTTTATCAATCAGTGTGCCCCCCTCATTCTCTTGGTGAACGATCGTCTCTTTCCGCTCTAGCTTTTTCGCCCGTTGCCCATGTTCGCATGTTTGTAAGCCCACCGGAACCCAGAAATATTATGGTTATCGCTCCAAGATCCGCTCTCCTCCACTCCTAGGGCAGCAATACATGAGCTACGCTACTACAAGTAATTGGTGGTTGGTTTACCTACTCCCCCGTCCCGTTCATTCGACCCCCTTCACCGCAACAACGATAGACAACATAGCCTATCCATCATACCAGCGGTAACGCGAACCGACCCTTGCCCTGCAGGTTTTTTTTCTTCTCTTTTCTTTCCTTGGGGTAATAGCGGTAACGCAACCGAGGGAGAGGGGAAACGATCGAGCACCAGCAACAGAATTTCTTTATTTTTTTTTATTTTTTTCATTGTCCCATTCAATATAAAGACCATGATCCATCCCGCCTCACTCCGTGAAAGAAAAAAGACCTACCTAATAGTCTTAGTTCATATCGACTAACCATACTTACACCGCTCGTGGTGCGAGGGGTAACACTTTCACAGACCCTACTGGTACACCTACTACGTCTACCTAGCCTTCCTGCTGGTCCAGATCTCCTACCGCCCGCTCCTCTACCAAATCCAGAAACTCCAGACCATGGACTCCTCCTCCATGCAGCCGCTGCTGAGCATCGGCGGCTTCGAGGTCGCCGCCGCCGCCCTCGACGGCGCCTGGATCGGCCTCCTCAGCCTCGAGGCCCTCATGATCGTCTTCGTCCTGGCCCTGCAGGTCACGCAGCTATTCGGAAAGGCCGGCTCGCCAGCCTATAAGCTCAAAGAGCTTTGAAAACAACAACAACAACAACAACAACAGCGAATTGAAAAACACAGAAAGAGAAAGAGGGATTGCTTCATGTTTATGATGGGTTTTACGGTCAACGATACGATTGAATGAGATGTCCTTGGATAGGACGGGAAACACGACTACATCGCAGGAAGATGGTGGGAAAGCGGGCAATTTGGAATTTGGGCAAAAATTGTGGGAATTTGGCGGGCGTTTGGGTATTGGGAAGCCGGCATTCATTTGGAGCCTTTGAGAGGCTTGAGAAGGAAAGAAATCGCATCTTCTCTCTTTTGTTGAGACAGCATTCATTGCATTTGAGCGAGGCGTGTTTTTAGCATTTTTTGTACGCATCGCATCCGATTACGACCTGGTCCGCGCAACCTCCACTGGCGGAGGACCGCACCATCCTGGCGACAGTGTGAGTAGCCAGCTTCACTCAAATACAGCCATTGTTTTGGTTTTCTGATTCAAGATGCATTCACTGCTTGCTATTATGGGATTTGAATGAGCCGCGAGTATTCAACTCACCGACTTGACGGGTAAAGTCTTGGCTGGATAGAGCAAAGTGTAAGGCATACTATTGGTACACAGGACATATATAAGTTGTAAATGGCGTAAAATAACCATCTATGGTGTGGTGGTTTTGGGTGTAACATTGTTTTTGAGCATGCGGATGTAGTAGACTGCGAGAGCTTCATCCAACCTGTCCATAATCACCTGCGCTACGTCTTTCGCCAATTGGTGTAGTTCCTGGCCTTCCAGCCTTTCTTCTTCCTTGGCGTACTCAAAAAGCGTTCGCCCCCAAGCACAGACTCGTATCCCCGCTCCAGAGTAGGCGTGGTCGTGGTAGGAGTCTCCAAAGCAGGGGGCAATTGATGGCCATGCGCTGGCCTCCGTTCTGGCCGTCCCCTCCGGTTCGTCATAACTTACCTGGGATGTGTACCGAAAACAAGACCGATTACACGATCCACAGTAGGCGTGCTCGGGAGAGTAGTAGTCGCTGCAGGAGCACCTGTCCTGACTCTGTGCTGTCTTCCGTCGTTGACTCTTCTTCCGGCTCGTCATCCGGCTCTGGTGAGCCAGGTTGAGAATGGGAATCGTCGTCCACCGTAAGCTCAGGGGACTGGGAGCGTAGCTTCAAAATCAGCTTCCTGGTAAATCAAACGCCAACAACTTGCATGCATACCTCAATTCTGGTCATCGCAGATCCGTGTCTGTTCAATCGCTTCAGTTCAGACATTCCACTCTCCAGCACTCGCAACCGTTCTTGTGTATGGTCTCTTTCAAGTGCGTCCTGGCTGCTTTCACCGGCGAGGCGTTGGACCGCCTCATCCTTAAGATCACAGACAATCTCCGGGGAGAGAAGATCGGGAAGTTTCTGAATGAGGCATTGCTCGATGGCGAGGACACTGACATCATCAACCACCTTCTTTAGAGCGACCTGGGGTATTTTAGCTGATTGACTTCCAGAACGAACGAGAGTATAAGGCCGCTTAACATACCTTGTAGTACGCTTCCATCATATCCGTCGCCATAGAACAAGAGACATTGTCCATGTCAGGCTCCGAGCTAGATACAAGGGTGCCTAAAAGAGATCTCAGATTCACCTTAAGGGCGGCTTTGAAGTTGGCCAGCTCGTCTACATCGAAAAATGACTTCAGCTGATCTTCAAGCTCGCGACGTTTTCGTGATGCCTGTGCCTTTTGCACGTTCTCGGTCAGGTAGTGGTTGTACGTAATCGGGTGTCCCGATACATGGGGTTCCAGAATCTCTTCAACCTTGGTGCTCAGGCTCTCTCGTAGCTTCTCCAATGAGGGCCCGACAACTTCTTGGAGGAGCGACTTGGCCGTCTTCTCATCGCTGACGTATTGAAGAACCGCACTAACAGTGGCCAGACTGGAAGCCACTATGCGATCGGAGAGGACTACTACCAGTCCCTTCCAAGGCTTGCACTGCTTACTGAATAGCTCGGCCACGATGAGAGGTTGGTAGGTCCCTGGCAGTTCCCGTCCACGGCTTTCCTTCATGAGGACTTTAACCTCGTCGATATAGTCAGATCGCAAAATGGAGCGGTAGTCATCGTCGATTTCGCCATCTTGAATCTCGAGGGCATGGCCTTCGGTGCGCATTTCTTGGGCAAAGTCGTAGAGGGTGTTTTGGACGACGGCCCTGAGGCGCGTTGAGTGTGCTGGGGACCCGGCACTGCGGGCAAAGAAGGCATGTGTGTAGACACCTTCAGTCGCAGCCCTCATTAAGGTCAAGAACTCCGTACTCGCTCTAAGCAGGTATCGACGTTGCTCAGGTATGGTGGACCTCGCTGCGCCCAGCTTGGAGAGCTTCTCGGCGCAGTGCTGAATTCCCGCACTGATATCACTCAGAACGTTGGGAAGCTGTTGAACGATTTGATCCCGTAGGAGGTGGCTGAGTCGTATTCTCAGCGCAGCAATGCCAACTTGCGATGCATCAAGTACAGTCCAGGCGCCTGTAGAGAAGAGTTCTGCCTCTTTCTCATCTCGTTTGGCTGTCGAGAAGTCGCGCTCCGAGAACTTTCTGTTGCGAAGCACATGCCAGCCCAACTTGAATTGGACATCCTTGTTCTGGGCAAGCTCTATATAAAAGCGCTCGCTGTCGGATCCTTCTTCCAGTGTGTCAGGCTTCGTTATGAGACCCAATATGCGAACACCTTGTGGGTCGAGCCGACGAGCATAGCGAGTAACCTGTTGGAGGTTGAAGTCGCTCTTTGCCGAGACCACCGCCAATATGATGCTGCGTGGTTTTTTCATGTAAGAAAGAACGAGGTTCTTGACAACCTTGGCATCTGCTTCAGACTGATCCTTATTCCCAGCCAGGAAGAGGCCGGGCAGATCGACGATGGTGAGATGCGGCTGTGTTGGCCCAGAGACTTCAACACGAAGGACGTCGGCACTGAAGACAGCGTCACCCCCATCTAGACCCATCGCCTCTTTGGCTTGTTCGATGGCCTCGCCGATGTCGAGGTCATCATGAGTGTACATGAACGCCTCAAGGTTCTGCTTCTCCTTGGGAGATCGGTCAGGACCAGGATGAATGCTGACATGAATGCCGACAGAAGGGTTCCGTCTTAATATGAGTTCTGTGGCAAATCGGGTACAGAGTGTATCCTGCAATGAACAAATAGAGTGATTAGTGAGACAGTCACAAGTGCAAACAGCGCTGGTGGTCCTTGTTGACTAACCTTGGTAGGGAACGACATGCCAGAGATGGCCTCCAGAACAGAGCTCTTTCCTGAGAGCTGGTCGCCACAGACGATGATCTGCGGTAGGTCCACAAAGCGGCTGAGGCCCTGGGATCGTAGCGTGTCGATGACATCTAGCAAGTCCCGATGGTCCTGGGATTGCAGCAAAGCGCCAGTAACTGCCGGTGTAGAGTCCATCGTGAGTTTACGTTGTGCCGTTATGGTAGGTAGTTGTTTTGAAAGAAGGGGTCAAGATGAGAAAACTGAATGATGATGGACTTTTACTTTGTCAATGAGGCAGGAAGCGGACTCCCTTTTCTAGATGGCGGCGCTCTGTCGACTCGACAACTGCTGTTGGCCGTTCGACTACAAACGGAGCAGGACCTCGGGGCACCTCGACACGTAATATATCCAAGACAGACAAACTGCGAGCACATGCTGGAAGGGGGTAGCAGACGGAAGTCAGAACCGAGCGCGGAGAGTACCCAACCAGGATCCATTCGTTGTGAGATTGCGCGCATGGAAGTGACAATCCGGCATCCTGGCTGATCTGGAAATACACGTAGCCATGCGCCGAGCGAAACGGGTATTATCATCAATAGTCCATTGTCTGAGCAATCCAGGCTGATAAGGCAACCTCATGGTCGAGAGAGAGTGTGTGTGAGAAAGGGCACTTGCTCCAAATAGAAGGCGGTTTCCGCGGTTTGCTAGCTGTAGTCCATGGAAACGTGCTGGACAGCTAAGATCAACGTCAACGTAGATAACAAACACTGCCACTGTTGGCGCTCAAACGGACGTCGGCTAGATCCATATGACATCCCGTCGAAGCATGGGACATGGCCCAAAGAGTCGAGCAGCAGTCACCGTGCTCGCCATCGTGCTCGTAGCAACTAACAATGAAGTCTGCCGACATTTCCCTCGGCGAATTCGATGATGCAAGGCAACATCTTCAGGTGTTTCTTCTAAGCTCGCGCGCATAAAGTCGCATGTCCAGTGAAAGCGCAGACGATACTGTCCTCACAGCATGTCGCAATGGACAAAAGGGTCTTGCTTGCGGATAGATCCCAATTGGTGTTTGCGATGAGGACGTGTTGAGAAGACCACCAGATCAACAAGCAGGTTCCCGCATCAAACGGAAGCGGATTACCAGTTGGGTCGAAACTCCAGGAGTGTGACTCAACCTAGCTCGAGGCCTGACTGGTTGGTGTGACCTTGATGGACAAATTTGACAGCCTCGAGCCGAAGCCTCGAGAATTCGAGAGATCTCGATAAAACCACGCCAACGGATCAGAAGCGAATCACCTTCCGGATCTCCCAGACCCCACCTTGCCGTTCAATGTAGCTTCCTGGTATAATCTTGTGCATTTGATGGAATCGGAAACAAGCATGTCTGACTGTCTCATTTCTGGAGCAGCTAATGTGAGTAGATACTTAGTGGTAGCCTCCTGCAGAGTGAAAACAGGAAGCGGCGCTCGATGTGTCGTTGAAGCACTTGGTGCGGGCGGGGCTCCTTCCATGTGAGCAATCAATCGCCCGAACGCACCCGAGCCGCATCCAAATCTTTGCAGCTCAAGACCCGCATTGAACCTTCGGACCATAGTAGTATCAGTACTTCTGGCATAGAAGTACATACAAAAATCTATCTGCTCGATAGACTCAAGAAACTGTATATTGATCAAGCTGAATAAAAGGCAAAAAGCGTGGAGACACCGGGAATTGAACCCGGGACCCCTTCCAAGCAGTTGTTGTCCGATAGGACGATGCGAAGGAAGTATCATACCCCTAGACCATATCCCCGTTTGTTGTAAAATGGCCACCAAATGATAGACTTATAGAAAGAAGAAGAGAAAAACATTGCAAAATTAAATAGAGTGACAACTTGATTGAGCTGGAGGAAAGACAAAAAGTGTGGAGACACCGGGAATTGAACCCGGGACCCCTTCCAAGCATTTACTGTTCGATTGAACGATGCGAAGGAAGTATCATACCCCTAGACCATATCCCCATCTGTTGTGATATAACGGCTCCATAATACATTACTAGTAGCCCACGCCGAGCTCGAGTACGTAACCCAGCCCCTCCCAGATTCGGCGCAGCGACAAGCAGATCTTGATTGGTTATCCGCTGTGTGATTCGACTCAGTCTTGTCCAAATCGGCAGATGTATGTTAAGTTGCGCCAGGAAGTAATTGTGCCGTAGAGGACACGAATTGATGTGAACACATCAATGGGCATATCGAGATGGTTCATAGTTTGCGGCAGGCCATTGGGTTGGCGAATATTGCAAGTGCGTGGATGTATGTATGCATGCTACAATGTGCTCGCTTGAGGACTTGCTGGATGCTTGTTTGCTTGGTGTGGGGTGCAGGTGGCTTCTGTGAATCGCCAGTCACGCTTGCGCAAAGAGCATTAACCTGTAAGTCGCTTTGAGTGATGGCATGACGGCATAGGTGTCGTTTGTATTGTAATAAAGTGCAGACAATTTGTAGCTGGACAACTGTTAGGTAGCCAGGAAGAAGTCCATGTTGTAACGATTAGGTGAGCTTCCTCTGTCTCTCGACATCCCGCAGTCTTGTCGCCAACTCATTCATACGAAAAGAGTACCTGGTAACAAGGTCCCCTAGCCATTCCCCAAACCACAGCCCAGCTCTCACCAAGAATGTATTGCCCCCATACCAGAACCAATCCGGGCGGCCCCAGCCCAGCAGCCCGCGCAACACGACATTATACTCCGGCTTCAGCGTATCGCCCACAAGCCGCCTAGCAAACGCCCTCGCATCCATGGCCCTGCTCCCCTGGCTATACCCCAACCGCCACTGGAACAAATCGCTCGCCTGGCCCAAGTAAATGCTCCCCGAGGGCAGCGTCCGCGACCGCCGCCCGTCGTCAATCGTGGTGCGCACCGTCCCCGCCATGATGACGGTGACGCGCACCCCGAACGGCGCGAGCTCCTGGCGCAGCGTGCGCGAGTAGGCCACGACGGCGCCCTTGGACGCGCTGAAAGCCGCGCCGAAGACGTAGGGCACCACGGCCGCGAGCGAGGCGAAGTTGACGACGAGCCCCCGCGCGGCGACCAGCTGGCTTGCGAAGGCCTGCACCGTGGCCATGACGCCCAGGACGTTGGTCTCGAACAGGCGGCGCACGTCGGGCAGGGCGATGTCGGTCGCGGGCATGATTTGCGCGAGGCCGCTGCAGACCAGAGCCCAAGGTTGGTGTTAGCCGGTTGCATTTAGTCTTACTTATTGCGCCCTGCCACATGATGAATGTGATTCTTCGTTCTGGTTCACCCTGCTTCTAAGAGATCCATTGGGAAAACACGGGAAGACTTGCGCGTTATTGACCAAGATATCCAGCTTGCCGCCGGTAATGGCGGCGACTTGCTCCTCGCATGCTTTGATGCTGTCTTGGTCGGTCACATCGAGCTGCAGTGCACTCATGCCCATCTCCGCCAGGCCATCGAGGACTTCGGGCCTGCGCGCAGTCGCAATAACGTAGAGGCCTGCATGGTTGAATCGCTTAGTCTTTTGAAAATCACCAATTCAGGCAACTCGTTGGTTTTCTTCTGCTTTGAATCCAACGCTTCTCATCATTTCTTCCGTACCTTTGTGGTGGTATTCCAGACATAGTGCATGTCCAATGCCGCCTGGGGTGCAGCTAAAAGGTGGGAGGGAATTGCTGTTAGTTGGTTGATAGGCCCTGGAACATGCTGCACTGAGTGCATTGACCCGAATGCATGGAATGCGACTCACCCTGTAATTAGCACCGTTTTCTGTCCTGTCTTTGGTCCTGTCATCCTGGAGAGTTAGAAGCAATTTGTGTAACTGAACACTGAGCACTACAGTTTCTCAATCCGTGAAACCGGCGATAAGCTTGTGCTTCGGGAATGGATTCTTATTTTGGCCAAGGTCGTGGCACCTAAAGACAACCTGTATTGGAACCGCTCCTTGCGGCGCCCCCGGGTCCCGGAGCCTCGGCAATTCCCTAGTAGCCACGGCGAGATGGATCCTTTCTTGGTACTAGGTAACAGGGCATACGGTCTGGAGTGCTCGCTCTAACATCCGCAATCGACGAACATCAGCCATTGCCATCAAGTGTGCTTTACATTGAAGGTTGATATTTATATCTGATATTTCCCAGTTTGTTTAGAAATACATACATAGTAATCGCTTTTTTCTATCCTAGACTCACCACCAATCGCCCTCTGCTTCGCTATCGCTCTCGTCACCCCATTGATGCTGTTCACCAAACCGAGCTACATCACCATTCCCTTCCGGCCTGTGTCCGAACTCCTCCTCGCTGTCATCATCGTCACTTTCGCTCATCCTGTCCCAGCCTGGGTCTATGCGGTCCAGCAGCGCCCGTCGTCGGTCCGACTTCCGCATCTCCTCTTCCATCAAGGCCGCATCCTCCTCCTCCGTCTTCATCCCCTCTTCGCGCACGTGGCTTTCGAAGTACTTGCCCACAATCTCCGGGGTCAGAGGAAGCTCGTCGGGATACAGTTCACCGCCTCGGGTGCAGTATAAATTGATGGAGCTTCTCATATCATTTGGCCCAACGCCGGGGAAGCCCAATTCGTACTCCTCTAGCGCGCCGGACGATTCATCCGCCTTCTCCGCGAAGCCCCGGATCGAGCCACATATACAAGGGTATTCGATCAAAAGCGATTTCCGTATATCAGGTAACAAAACTTTCCATGACCCTTTCGTAAGAAGTATGTCCTTCAAACAGAGACTTTTCAACGAGTCCTTGTGCAGGAGCAAGAAGTTCCAGAGCTCATGTCGCTCACAGTCCACGTTGTCGAGATCCAGGGTAGTCAGGTTAGGCCAGTGATAACCTGGGGCGATGACATGGCCCAAGCTTACCGCGCGCTTGGAGGGGTTGATGGTGAAGATGGAGAACGAGAGATCCGTAAGCCTAGGCATTGACTGCAGAATATCAGCAACACTCCCTGACTGAAGGCACGCCCGACACTTCTCCATATCCCCAGTGATGTCTTCGAAATTGTCATTCGAGTCAATGGATAGAGACAGGTCGATGTAAGTGGCATCTTTGAATGGATTGAAAAGACGCGACAACTCCCCCGGGTCTTTCTCAAAGAATCGCCAGTCGAACATTCCTGCACGTAGCTCCAGTAGGGACATTTCATGGTTCGCCACTGCGTTGAGCAACACATCTAATGTAGCAACCCCTTCGGGATCCCCTTCGAAGTGTGGCTTTCGAATGCAGCCATCATCGTATGCAGGGTTCTTTTTGAAAATCCTTGGTAGTACTGGTTCCCAGCCGACATGGTAATCTGCCGGAGGTTGGTCAGGCTCGGGAGGATCAACTGAAGACAGAAAGCGTCCGCCTTGCTCTCGTTCAGTACGGCTTGCGCCGCGACCGTCTGCTTGTACAGCTCATAGTGCGCTGGGAAATCCTCCGACGTGATGATGGGCGGCAGATGTGCGAACATGTCAGGATCCAGCTTTTTGACCATGTGGTTCGACTTGATATCGTGGACAAACTCTGCGTAGGATATGGGGGTACTCTCGTAGGTCTCTGCAATGTAGCCAAGGCTTTTCACGTTGGGCGCAAGGACAGGATGCGCCGCAATCAATCGCAGGCGCGCCAGGTCCTTTTCGTGAAAGCGGAAGGTGACCTCGGGAAGGATGTGGGCTCCCGCCACCACGGACCAGGCCTTGTTAACGAGCCGCAGGTTGCATGCATCGTCGATGCTAAGCAAAGAAGCTATAAGGTGTAGTAACTCAGGTGGTAAGTAATCCATCGTCAAGAAGGCCGCATTTCTTTCACGAGCTGGAAAACCCACACAATGGCAGGTTCCATCACGCCACAGTCGAGGCATGGAGATCACGTACCTGCAGCGCCTGCCCCTTTAGCCATGGTTGACTGGCAACCTGATGCAGCAAGGTTGAACCTAATAATAATCGAGCTCATGCATGTGAACTTTCAGATTCAAGATAAAGCACGTTGCCATCTATGATATCGTTGTATTTTTATACTAATACTAAATTATTATGTACCTTATTCTAGTGATCACTGCTCCGCAAAGTGTCCGATCACGCGACTACGTAGAAACACTTACCCGGCCACCAAGCAGATGATACCTTTCCTGTCCACGACCCAAAAAAGAGGGAGAATGAAGAATAATTCCTAAAATGTCCGCTAATACTCCAAACTCCTTTCGCCTGTCAGTTTGTCAATTGCATCAGTGACGTTACATCTGACTACTCCCTGGCTGCATAAGTACTTACCCAAGACCCGAGCCCACTGTACACCAGACAATCAGTGCACTGCGCCGTATGAGCCGCATTGGCCGGATTGAGGAGAGATTGGTGAAGTTGGCAACATGAACGAAGATGAGATCGTGTTCAGCCTGTTTAGGCTCTAGTCGATGCCCTTATCCAGGCTTCCAAGCAGCATCTTGGTAACATCGCCCGCTGCAGGCTCAGTGTCAACCAGATCGCTGGCCACCATGAGGAATTGAGCTGCTGATGTGCGTGGGCGTTCAATCATCGCGAGCACGGCCAGACTCAAAAAGGGTCACTGTCCTCGTCTTCAGCACGTCATTGACATTGCTGCTGACAACGTTTGCGAACTGGACAGAGCGGAAAAGGATTCCCAGCTCTTGACTCGTGAACCAGCTGGCGCGGTCCATGTTGCCAGATCCCAGTACGGTGTACTCTTCATCAACGATGGTCAACTTCAGATGGGATTGCACAGGCTCTTCGGAAACCCCTTTCGCTTGGTCATCAACGTCAGGTCGAAAGTATGCAATTCGAAGCTGGCCAAGTCTAGGCCTGCCAGCTTCCAAGTCAATGTTGGGACTTGTTGCCGGCGTATCATCACCTCGAGGTTGCACAAGAGACGAATGAGAAGCTTTGAGGTTGTGGTAGCGACGAATGAGAGACTTGAGACAGCGACTTGTGGTGGTGCCGGCAGTGACGATTTGCTCCAGCAACATCATGTTCTTGCCAGTGACAATGGTAACGTGAACGCCCCTGCCCAATGCCTGCAGGATGCCGTCAATCACTGAAGCCGAAGTCAAATTAGGCGTCTGGAGATATATCGCATGCTGGGCCATTTCGAGCAAACAGCTGATTGCGGCATTCAGTGGCGTTAATGGCGGTTTTGGGTCGTTCATCCAAGGAAACGGCCGGAAACATGGGTTCTGGTGATGAGACGAGGGCAGCAAGACGGTTGAGACGGATTCCATGGACAGAGGTGCGAAGCGACTGGCAGGGCTTTGGATCGCAGTTAGCCAGGATGGGCCAAGTTCAGGCAACATTGGGCTGGTGGTGCCATCGGCCGGTAAGCTGGGCAGATCGCGTTCCCAGACGCTCTGGTAGAATCGCATCAAACTCGAGACGGCGCCCCCGGAAATATCGACGCAGCCTTCGAGCCATGGTTCCCAGCTCACATTACAACTGGGGAGCCAAGCGCGCTGGCGGTCGATGATGATAAACTTGGGGTGCATGACGCTGAACGGGAGGAAGAACAGCGTCTTCACCTGGAGGTCGATGGCCCCTGCTCTGAGCGCCTCAGAAGCGGGCAAACCCAATTGAGAGGACCAGGTGTGCGGCGGGTAGATGAACCCATCTTTGGAGTTCGGGTGGAACAGCTTTTGGAACAAGGACCGCGAAGAGAAACAAATGCGAATTCGGAGTGGCTCAATGGCGACATCCGGCTGACTGCTGATGAGGCGTTCCCTCTCCTGGGCGAGCTGTGCAATGGTGTTGCTCAGCACCGTCAGCGTGTCGGAGTGTGCCCAGAAGCAGGTCACCAGAATGATCTCTCGGCGGGCCTGAAGAATCGCGGGCAAGATGGACTGCGTGTAGATGGACGCGCCAGTACCGAGCTGGAAAGAATGTATTTGGGAAGTGGTGACCAATGTGTCAGCATCTGCGCCTTGGTCCGCTGGGCTTCGTTGATGGTAGTAGTCGGGGAATTGTGTTTTCCTGGTGTCCCGAAATTTGGAGTCGCCGTTATGGTCGAGGTGGTATCTCCAGGGCCCAACAAAGGCATCCAACGCTGTGGTCATTTGGTGGCAGGTGCAGGCAGTAGTGTAAGGAACGTAATAAATGCAGTAGCTCCGTAAAGGAAGTTATGTGCCGGGTTGAATAGCCAGCAGAAGTATTAGCGAGCGGTTTTATGTTTGCTGATAGGAAGACAACTGAGTGACTGGATGTTGGTTGTGATGTTGCAATATGAAGACGCGTGTTCCTTTGCTGGCATTGCCCGGTGGTTGAATTGGCAAAGGCGCTATTTTGGCGGTGGTCCTCTGTGCCAGGGCACCAAAACAAAACGGTTAGCGCCAACTGGGGCAGACGCGGGCGGGCCGTGCTGGCATGGCGCCCAGCTTGTCGGGACCTCACGTACAGACACCAACCCGTCATCTCCAAGAACATTTCAATGCTGTACCGTGCTACTCAATCCCACCAATATACTTGATGTAGTGAATCAACTGACAATCCCAATGTGATATCATGTTGAGTTGAACTCCTCATCCTTTAGCAGACTTGTATGAAGCAAAATGCCAAGGTTCTGACCCCAGTGTTCCGTAGCAGGGACAACCCAGAAACGAACTGAAATCAGGGCTTTGACCTGTGATTCAACTACAAATGGCTTGGAATAGGACCTGTTGCAAACAATTGAGTTGGCATCTCGGTCCACCACCGTGTCTTCGTGTCTCTGCTGAACTGGCTTGGGTCTGCATGCCAACCCTGTTCAATATCGAAGGATATCCCCTTTCTGGGATCGCAGCTCAATTCTTCACTGTCAGTATTGACCTTGACTTAGATACTCATGTCATGTTTCCAGTTACGACAAGTTCATGTCATCCACATAAGTCGCCGCTGTCGAGGCGTATTACTGCCATAACCTCGTTACTTTCTCAAGCGCCGAACAGAGCAGGCAGGACTCTACGCTATCAAACCGAACTGTTCGGTACGGATTTAGACTTACCATATCTCTACATCTCAAATCGAGTAACTCTGCCCACTTTCATATAAACTAGATGTCAATGTCTACCTGATCTATAGTGATGCCTCCAATACTTGCCTTACTCAGGTAGTCTTAGTCTCTTTGAATTACGGAATTGGTCACCGTGAGCTGATGAATTATTTATAGCAGTACTGGAGTTCAGTCTGTTCTAGTCTGCCTTCCTCCCAAAGCATGAGTTCTTGAGTGGCATACTTCACTGTTAGTCACGGGTCTGGCATGGCCAGGGGTGACTGAAAGTTTAATATGCTGAGGCTCAATTAAGCCAACATACCTGACTGGAGCAACACTTTCCTAACCAGCATGCTAAAGTCAGTAATGAATATACGTAAATAACCCGTCTTTCATTCAAGAAAGCCGAATAAAGGGCATGTGGTGTAGTGGTAGCACACAAAGTGCGTGAATGGTGCCTCTACTGCCGGCAGCGCGCTAGAGACGAAGGTTCGAATCCTTTCATGTCCATATATTTTTATTCCCCATTCTCCTTAATCGTATGTGTTTTTCTTTTTTCTTATCACCTTTCTCTTTCTTATCCCCCTCTCCAAATCCCCGTCACCTAATAGTAAACATAGAAATCATCTACCTAAATAATCCATTCTCTACCAAAAGTCCGAGATCTGGGTAGCGAGTGGGAGGGGAGGTATCAAAGAGTAGCTATCTTTTGCTCAGCTCGCCTATCTTATCCAACGAGCCACGATAAAATGATTCATTTTTTGTTTTCTGTCTCTCCATAGCTACTTAGTTCTATGGGTGTGCTCGGAAAACGTTCGAAGCAATTATCTCTCCGGCTATGGTCTTACGTGATCGTGGGTGAGTTGTATTTTACGACTTGGACCTACGGAACAGGTCCAGAGCGGCATGCCACCATTACGTTGTATTGATTCCTGTTCAAGGTACGATCACGTCGCCGGGCCAGTTAGGAATGAGACGAAGAAGTTCAACGGTTTAGTGATCCCAAACTACAAATCTCGGGGAGCCCATGTGGCTTCTTTCCCGGTATCATGAAACGGAAGAAACCTTTGGAAGGAGATCCTTCCTCCGAGCCCTTCTTAGTGATAGGCGGCATCACAACGGGGGATACACCACATTACACTGACATGTTATCGTGATGTGTCCTTATTCGAAAGACTCAGCTAGAGCAGAGGAGCGATTCGGTAGTTGAAAAATAGTTCCCCTCATGGCCGCTGCCTAGTCAATAGGGTGGAAAGGATCTTCGGGGTCCAAGGCTCCCGAAAGCCTTCTTATTACTTCTTACTCTCTCTCCGCTCTATTATCCAAACTTAAAGAACTATCCGCTCATACTGAGTTGTTCAGGACCAAACCATGCTTTGCCGCTTTGCGGTCAGGTATACATTGTAACTTTGGACTCAACTATCCAACCCACCAATGGTCAAAATCCTAGCAACTCTTCCATCGTCAATTGGTACTTCACCACGAGCACCATTAGGTATTCCGTTGCCGGGGAGTATTTGTATACGTTTTGACATTTACCTATTACGGATACGTGAAAGCCAGCTCCGACGCATGTTTCATGATGCCTTCGTCACTGGCAATATCTCTAATACTTGCATTTATCGGCCTCGTGTCTTCGTATTC
This sequence comes from Apiospora rasikravindrae, assembly GCA_038363885.1. Classification (NCBI taxonomy): domain Eukaryota; kingdom Fungi; phylum Ascomycota; class Sordariomycetes; order Amphisphaeriales; family Apiosporaceae; genus Apiospora; species Apiospora rasikravindrae. The sequence goes on from JAQQWK010000008.1 coordinate 484,477, forward strand.
TTCTGTACATCTTGATTTTAATGTTTCTAATCTGCCCTTAACTTTGGGACAGCTTCAGTTCAATACTTGAGGCCTACATGGCGCAGCTCCTGCTTCTGACTCTTCGAGGCCGACGTACAATGCACTAAACAAGAGAGAAAACCTCGTTTCAACGCCTAAGGAGAATTTAGCCCAATCCACGCCCTACAATTGGATCCCCCCTTCCGGATGGTCGTGAACTCCAACTACACCTTATACCTGGACATCCCCTGAAGGTTGGTCATGGACTACGGGGGCTACTACGTTGTCCCATGCACCAGCGCGGTGGTCACAGTCTACGCGGGCGGCACTTTCTCCTCCAGTGTCCATACATCAAGCAGCATATCTTTCAAGGCGCCAGCAGTTGTATGCCTGCCCATGGTATGAGTACCCTGTTGTTCACTACGACCCTTGGGTGCGGCAAACCTTATCAAGCGGAGATGCCACAACTGTGGCATTGGAACCACCTCTCAAAATTTCAGTGGTGACCAGATACATAAGCTCAAACAAAGCTTTGTTTCTACATCAAATACAAGGACATGTGGTGTAGTGGTTGCACACCAGCTGATGAATGCCAATACTACTGGCGGCAGCGTGCTGGAGGCGGAGGTTCGATTCCTTCCGTGACCAAATCATTTTTATTACCTCCTTTCCTTTTTTTACCTTTCCAATTCCATGCCACTCAGTAGTAGACAACCATCCTGGCAGGAAATCATGTACCTAAATAATCCATTCTTTACTCATTGAGCAAACCCCAGGGGCACGTCGTGTAGTGGTTACACAACCAGTCTTGTGAATGGTGCCTCTATTGCCGGCAGCAACCTGGTAGGCACTGGTTCGAGTCCTTTCGTGTCCAACGTTGTTATTTTTATCCCTTTGCCCTCCCCCTTTTCTTTTGCTAACCGCAAACCGTGGCATAACATACATCCCCGTAAGGGATAAAATGTCCAAGTAACCTGCCCATCTTCTGTCATACTACGAGAGCATGTGTTGTAGCGGTAGCACACCTAGCGGGGTGAGAGATAATACCGCTGCCAGCGGCGCAGCTGGGAAGCATCTCGAATCTTTTCGTGTCCAATAGTTTTTCATTTGTTTTTGATGTTTTCCACGACCACTGTTTCGACCTACCTAAGTCAATAGTGAAGTGATGAAATGCGATGAGCATGAGGCCATCTAGCGAGATACAGTTTAAAGAAACGCTGGTACGAACCAGCCATGTCATGTCCTCCTTTCTTTTCCTTGCAGCCTATTCCGTTTTAACTTTTGGCTGTTACACACACTCCTGCAAATAAATTAGCCCTTTTCACTCACCCCCTCATTCCTAAACACTAATACGCCATGTGGTGTAGTGCTTGCACACTCGGCTGCGCGCAATTTTGAGTAGATCAAGAGCGACACAGCCGAGAGGGGTCATTTCGTTCCCGACCATGGTTAATTCTTTTTACTTACTTCTTTTTACAATTCCCCGTTGATTCCCCTTCTATGGACCATGTACTCAATCCAAGTCATATAACTCAAAAGCCACTCTTGCTTCCGTTCGAATTCGCCTGTGACGATTCTTCGTTTCCAATCCTGCTATGATTTCACCCTCCCCTTAGGCCCCCCTATATGCTTTGGAAGTAGCGGCACACCACCAGCTTCCTGGCCAGCCTCTATATTACATTGGCATATTGTTCGTCCCCGTTACTCTCGAGTACCGCAAACCTTTGTCCACCAACATCTTTGTACACTATCATATCATCAAAAGCAACATCCCTAGTCTGAAGCCATCACCCTTTAGCCCTGGCCCCAACTTCGTCCCAAGTGACTGTGATAGGTTCATGGTCGCTCGAGAACTTGGTGCCACCGAACCAAAGCTCGAATCGCAAATCGGCGGGGGCGACAATGGCACGAATATCAAACTCGCAAATGTAGAACTTGTAGCCGGCCCTGAAGCAGGTACCGCGCTTGTGCTTCATGGCCAGCTGGTGCTGCTCAACACCCGTTAGGTTGCTCTTGACTTCGCACAATCGAATGGCACCGGCTGTAATAAGAACGCATAATTAGTATACGATCTCGGACAGGCTAGGGACAAATGTTCAAATGTCTTACCATGCTTCAAACTGGCTGGTAGAAAAGTTGGTTCATTATGCGAGACGACAAATTGAGTATCCCAGGCCCGGGTCGTATCATCGGCAGCCAGTCTAATATGAAGAGTCTTGATGAGAGGTTCACCCGGCGTCACAGTATCGCCCTTTCTGATGAGCCATTGGATCTGGTTGAGAGCAAACTTGGTGTTCTTATCGAACTGGTCTTCCTCGACGTCGGCGTCGAAGTGGTGCACAGGAGAGTAAACTTGCTTGACCACCACGCCGTAGCTCACCCTGGCGATCCGGGATGCCAGCACAGAGATAGACCCGGTCTCAATCCTCTGCTTCCGATCCTCGAGCAGGCCTCGGACTACAACGAGCTGTGGTTCCTGAGCGCATAGGATCGCGACGCGGCCGGCGTTTGGATGCTCACAGCTTTCGAAGTGCCGTTGCAGCTTGTTCTGGACGTACTTGTTGCTTCCAAGGCCACCGGAGAGCACGAAGTATTTCTGGTTGTTTCAGTCAGTACTGGCGTTTCGGAACGATTTCAATCAGGAGGGGTAGGATACCACTTGTTCTGCTCGCCCTCGCCTATGAAGCCAGTTAAGCTGCTCCGTCACACGGCTCACTATGCCTTGAACAGCTGGGTCAAAGAGCGACTCAAACTCTCCACTGTTAGGGCACCGGTCAGTATTTTGAAACATTTCGTCGGTTTGGCAAACACCTGGAGGTCATACATAGTAAATATCATCCGACCTTGATCGATGCCAGCCTCCACGTGGCTGAAGTCGCAAGAAACACCTTCCATCTGGACATAGTGACGCGGCAGGTCCATAAACGCCCGCTGACCGAACGTATACTTCATCATCTTGAAGTAAGGGCTGCGAGCCATACGCGCGGCGAGGTTTTGTGGCAGTTGGGCCTGCACCGCGGGAAAGGCCGAGAGCCGCTGGGAAACGAGCCGGGCGAACAGGCGGTCGACCTGGGACGCGCCAACGCCGGTGCCCTGGACCTCGGCGATCTGCTTCATCTGCGGGAAATTGGCGTCGACGCTGGTGACCTGCATCAGCGCGAGATCGGTCGTGCCGCCGCCCGCGTCAATGCACATGAAGACGTCTCCGGGAACAAAGTCGGCGGGCGAATACTTGAGCGTAGCGACCGCCGCGGCCTCGGCTTCGGTCAGGTCCACCGCTGCGCTGTGCCGTGGTCCCTCGGTACCGTACCCGGCGTCGCGGATCGCCTGCTTGAAGTCGTTGATGATGCCCTGATTTGTCCACGTCGTCGGGACGCTGAAGAGGAACTCGACCGCGAGGTCCCGCCAGCCGCCTCGGTGGAGCCGCGCCATCTCCCTCTCGATCGTCTCCTTTGTGTGCGCATAGATGTAGCGAAGAAAGTCCGTGACGATTCTTCTCGCTTCCACGGTCGTTTCGAGAACGGCGGTGAACCCCTGATGCTTGGTTGACTCGAGGGTCTCATGGTCCAGGAAGATCTTGAAGAACTCGCGCCGCGTCAAGTCGCTGCTTTCGTTATACAAGCAGCTGTGACCCCATGACGAGGGCGTGGTCTGGCCGTTGGGATAAAGTAGAATGGTCGGGACCTTCTTTTCACTCCCATCACCCGTACCCGGCCAGTTGTGAATAACATCAATGGGTCTTCGCGGGGTTGTCCATGCGACGCCTACAACATATGTAAGTGGCTGGTCCGTCGCTGAGACTGAACTTTAGTATACAGAAAGATTGGAAGCAGCACTCACCAGTGTATGTTGTGCCCAAGTCAATGGACACTATAATATCTGGACTGTTCATCTTGCTCCCGCTGGTGACTTGATCTTTTCAGCGGGCGTACCCGTAGTATGGGACTTTCTACTGAGAAGCACTTGTTAGAATGACTTTTGGTTCCAGTAGGCCTCCGAACCTGCAATGTTTGTTTTAGCATTGCTGGGGGTTCATGACTTACCCAGGTCTCGGGTTAGACTTGTATCCACAACTCTCGTTCGGAAGCTTGTTCGTTTCTTTTCTTTTCCACATGCAGACCGGAGGGTTGTACAGAAAAGCCCATGAGGAGCTGAATAAGGGGGCTTGCATTCAAATAAAAAATGGCGGTTCGAGCTGCAAGCCTCGCAGGCGCGCAGGGGGCGGGGATGGGGACAGGTTCAGCAGACAGTCGAGCCTGGACAGGACACCCGAAATAATATTTTTAGAGAAAATGCAGGATTTGTCTACTAGGCGCTGACAGATCAATATTTGCAGTGGGCTGAATGATCATACGCGCCACCTGTGGGTAGACCTTGGCAACACTTCAGCTGGGCGTCTTTCCTGCACACCGGAGCCTTGACTACCATTTTATCCCAGGCAAGGATAATCAAGAATTGCTTTATAATGAATCAGGTTCCTATACGTAGCCAGAGTGACCAATATTGGATCAAACGGCTCTCCGACTAATATTTCACGAAAACTCCAGCGAAATGAGTGACAATCCTGGTAATGCAGCACAAAACAATGAGGGTGCAGCATCTCCCTCCCTTCCTATAGCCACGCCAAACACCGCTGCTGGGACTTCGCCCTCAATGGTAGTGCCTCCTGCGCTTACAAACCCGCCGCCAACTGGTCCAATCACTGTACCCTCAGCGGTTTCTTCTGCCTCTGCAAACGTGCAACAAGGAGCACCAAGTTCGCAGGCCGGTGTCAACGGAGAAACAACCCCATTAGTCAGCATTCCAAGTTCTGTAACTCCAGGCCCAACTGGTCTAAACGAACTTCCACCGTCCATCCCTACTGGCACCGTCACCTCTGGTACAGCCGCGGGCGCTGCAGTCGGATCTTTCATAGGCGGATTACTCATTGGCCTTGCTGTACTACTTCTGATGTTCAGGAGACGACGAGAGGTGCTTAAGCCCGGAAGATCCACCAGGCATGAGAAAAGAACGCCCAAGGGGGTGTCGATCCCGAACACCGCGGCCCTGTCGATACAGCTTTCCAGATTGACCCGTTCTTACTCGACGCGGCCTCGGACAAGCAGCTGGCGAAGGACTACCAGAACATATACAAACTTCTCCAGCAGCACGTGGTCAACTTCTATCACCACCAGCCCGTCGTGGCGGATGTTGAAGCTCTCAAACAGGCTATGCAAAGGCTCGAGCTTGCGCACAACGACGCCTTTCAGCTCGACGGCCTCCTGTCGTTGGCATTGGAACAGCGCACTCGCGCAGCAGCCCTTCAGCACATCATCTCCCATGTACTAGTGAACAGCATTGATTTCACTTCGCCTAGCAACTTGTCCATACTCCCTCCTCATGTGATTGGGTTTGTGAGATCTGTCCCGGCTGCGGAGCGTGGAGGAGGCAATTCCACAGGTAAGAAGATATATCCCTGTACTCCTGTGATCTACATACAAGTGCTAACTATTTGCTCCACCAATAGCGATGAGGAAAGCTTTGGATCGGTGGCGGATCCTCACGGCATACCTTATGCAACCGCACCGAAGCCATCGCCTACCACTTGTGCCCTCGGAGGAGGTTGCAGAACCCCAGACTGAGTTGTTGACATCGGCGCTGATAGAATTTCTTGGCCCCTTCATCTGCGCCGATGAAATGTCACAAACGAAGCAGAAAAGCCACCTGCAGGCTATTGCTTATGAGTGTGCCAAGTTGGGCTATGTCCTGCTTTCGCAGCCTTGCGAGTGGCAATTTGTTTATTCGTTCTCTGGCCAGGGCAAGGGCACGCATTCGTTGGTGTTGCATCCAGGACTACAGAAAATGGGCGGCCGAGCTGGCGAGAAGTATGGCGTTCAGAAGCTTGTCGAGGCTCCAGTCGTCGCGAAGATCTGAAAGGGCGTCTGTGCTAGCGTGCTGGGTTTTAGAATACTCCATTGGTCTGATGTTATATCGCAATGTATCACTTGTTTCACCAGATAGCCGCCTGACTAGAGGTGGTGTGATTGACCCCAGTGGGATTCAGGGATGTGCCATGAGTGAGAATGCATCGTTTGCGAGGCTGCTCTGCGCCTTGGATGTGACTTGCCTGGGCAAGGTTATTATTAGTGCTAGAACATTTCATCTATTGCACGCTCGTGGCGCTTGTGTGCGTTCTGCAGATTACTTAGTTTAGGCAAGAGTCGAATCATAATGATTCAGCCATCGACCGGGATGTGCCCAAGTAGTCCACTCTAATGGTGTTCTTTTTGAATGGACACCTTCAGCTTCTGAGGCGTCCGGCGTCTATTCAGCTCCTTTCCAGATTGATCCGCTTTGCATGGTACGACACGCCACGTTCTATTTACACTTCGCTTCTCTTTACGAAGGGCTAACTTCAATGGTGATTCAGATGCTAAGAAATGCCACCAAGAAAGATATTCGGCCTGGTGCTACGATACATGGTCAGGACGACTCCCCACCATCTGTGAAATAGAAGCCTGAAAACGCAGTTCCCTACCCACCCCTTAATCTCACCCCTAACCAAAAGGACTGGATATTACCATGGAGCCCACAAGTGTCAGCGCTGCTTTTATGGCAACCGCTCGATTGATTTCTATAGTTATTGAGTTCGATCATGTCCCCGATGACATCAAGTCCTATCTTGATCTCGTCAGGCAATGCCACAACGACGTGCAGCAGTTGATAGAATCGCGCAACGAGCACATCGACCTCCTCAATCAACGGCCGAACGATCTCACACGAGTCAACAGCATCATAGAGTCGGCGGTTCGAAGCCTTCAGAATGTGGCAGCCATCATCGAGAAGAGCAGGCCCGAGGCGTGCAGTGGTAAGACCAGTTTCGTCAAGAGATTCATGTGGACGTACTTCGATAAAGGAAGCTTCCACAGGAACTTGCCGCTGGTTACCCATAACCACAATGCCGTCCTCTCGGAACTAGGGTACGTGCGGCAACTGGGCACCATGAACCCCGCGGGCAACACACACGGCCGCCAGACTAGGTTCGGATACGTTGAAGATGCGCAAGAATCTCAGGATATGGGGCTCTTGATCGAGCTTCTAGGCGGGCTCTCGGCGCCGCCAAATGGTATGAGGAGTCCAGTGGAAGTAGCCGAGCGCTCTACAACGCTAATCCGTCCCAGATTCACATGTTGACCGTAACGTGACTCGTGGTACTCCAAGTACGAGTATCCACACCACATCCATAACGAGAACATCATCGCATTACATATCGAGAACTACTCGGCCCCCTCCACCATCCTACGAGCAGTCGACAAGTGGCCTAGGTGCTCCCACTGGCATCGTGACCCCTTTGTCATCTCTACCATCGACGGAACGATTCCAAAGCCAGCTTCCCTTGCCGACGAATCATGCTGGGGACAACAGTAGCTCATTTGGAATGGAAAGGTCCCGAAACTCGTCAGTCGATGAAGCCGGGCTAGCAATGCTGCTGTCGGACTACGCCCCCAGGGCGGAGAACAACACGTCAGTAACCATCAAAAAACCGTGTTCAACGCGCCTGTAAACGTCATCGTCAACGTAAGCACGACATCCAGTGAAGATGGAACGGCACGTCTCGTCGAAGAAACACAAGCCGCCGTCCAGGCCAGTCTGATGAACGTGATGGCCGGCAATGAACTAGCTACCGGACCTCTTCCTGCTCCAGGGCCAGCGACTAAGGCATCTTACCCTGGCAAAGGGCATCAAAACGGGGAGCTTGGTGTCACTGCCTCTCCATTAGCGCCGCCTTTGCCGCCTAAGACACCCTTGTTTTCTCAAACTGCGCTGCCGTTCTTTGCAGAGCTGGATAGCTGCGATACAATCAGTGCATCGCATTGGAGTTTGTCTGAGTTCCCAGAAGAGCCACGGTAGATCGGGTTGGATGGTATAGTGATAAGATCACAGCATGGCTATGGTTTGTTTAATCCATATGTATCGTCTAAGATGTACAGAATTTAACATGGATATACCGTGGTGATCCCGTAGATTCAACATTTAGCCGTTTGTAGTACTTTAGTTGGCGATAATGGCTTGTTATCTCCTGCCCAAGTCTCGATTCAAATGCTTATCCAGTTGGGATCCCATGTATGGCTAAAGCCGCTTCATTAATTGTTGGCGAGTCTCAGGAAGGCTTAAAGTAGCACGGATTATCCGCGTACCAGCTGAAAGCAACACAATCCTAATATCCAGCATATGGGCGAAACCAAGCCTCGACTGTCATCCCACACCCCGAGTCGATAGGATGAACAGTAAAGTATATCTGATATATGATGAGATACTTGGCTAATGTGGTGTCGACATATATCGAGCTGTTGTGAACAGAATATACGGCATTCATGAGAGGCGATCAAGAAGATGGATCAATAGGATGGGACACGTTAGACTCTGGAACGGCCCTGGAGGTCGACTGATTCTTGCCGCACATGCCGATGTTGTATTGTTGCTATCAAGTTGCGTAGACTACGTCCATCTCTCACATCTGGAGAAGCTATGGCCGAAATCTCGTCATTTATCAAGAAGCATGGAAATAACAGCGTATAGGTATCGCCGTTGATCCTTACCGCGGCAACCATCAAGACTCGGGGTGCTATCAATGCGCCATCCGAGGAGCGGCTATTGGCAGCGATCAAAGCACTGGTTTTGCTGGACGTGGCTTATTTTGGTATCACAGCTAGATGGGCGTGTGTAATCTATGCAAGCCCTGCATACAGTGGCATATTGGATTGGGAAACTCGCCGATTGGTGTTACACCGTTCATGCACCATCTCACAGCCTTATTGAATACGAGACCAGCCAGTCTGGGGCCAACTCCAGATCTGGTTAGATCGCTGATGCGCAGTTTGGCACCCTGCCGCGGGGCGGCTGCATACCTATCGTGCGCCACCAATTCCAATAGAAGATTCTGCTGGCCCGGTGGCGAGCCGAGCTGAAAATCGATGTCCATTCTTGATTCTTGCGGTGGGCAGTGTAAGGCTCCGAGCTTTACTTCGTGCGTGTGGGATGGATCTAGGCCCCGACCAAGCATCAGTTGCCCCCCGCCCCCCCCGGGAGAAATATTGTAGAATCTGAGTGGTCGACTGTGGTGGGATACTGATCCAGTCATAAATAATGTACTGTATGTTAGGCTGATGGTGGCTGTCATGGGAAACTGTGTAGCCCTACTCCTTGGGAGTACTTCGACCCTGTTGACCCGGATTGGCTGGAAGTAAACGGGAGGAATAAAGAGCACATATACATGACGTATTCCACCGTTCCTTGTATCTATGCTCATGAGTACCTAAACACACGCAGAGGCGAAAAGTATTAAACTTGCAAAGGGAGCGTGCATGCTCTCATCCGTCTTGCAACAATGTCATCTGGTCAACTTATCCAGCCAGATGCGGCTCAACTTGGCCTCGAACCCTCAGTCCATCCTGAATCAACGTGGGACGCCACAGACCACGCTGTACGCTTGTTTGACCTAGCCAAGTTATTTTTATTGGCACGTTGGTGTTATCATCGACTGCAGCCGGTTTATGGACGCCTATCCCCGTCTATGAAGTGTAGTTACCCTCCAACCAACCACCGTCCATGTAGTACGTCGCCTTGGTGATGAACCTGGAGTCGTCGCCTAGCAAGAACGCAATGAAAGCCGCAACCTCTTCGGGTTCGGCCAGACGTTGCATCAAGGCCGGTACTTTATCCGGAGTCAGATAGAAGTCACCCTGTGCCGTCTCGAAGGACTGGGTCATCATGGTGGTGTTGACAGTGCCGCTGTGGGAAACGATTAGCGGTTTTCCTCCCATTGTTCTCGATCGAAATGGGGTACAGGATGGCGGAACTTACGGGCACATGGCATTGACCCGAATGCCCCTGGGAGCACCCTCAAAGGCGGCAGTCTTGGTCAAGCCCAACACGGCATGCTTGGCGGTAATGTAGGCCGCGGTGCCGGCGCTGGCGTAGTTGCTGGCTACGCTGCCCAAGTTGACGATGCTGCCCCCGTCCTTGATTGCCTTCATCTCCTCCTTGAGGCAGTGGAACAGACCACAGACGTTGACGTTGATTATATCATGGAAGTAATCCGCGTCCAGCTCCGTCACGGGATAAATCTTGCGCTGCTCCTTGGCTATAGGTAGTTACCCGCTTGAATCAGCTCGTCGTCAAGTTGCAAACTGGGGCAAATCTTCACTCACCGGCATTGTTGCAGCACCCATCCAGCGGTCCAAATTTGGCCACCGTCTGCTCGATCCACGATTTGACGGTTTCCAGCTTGCTGATATCCACGACGCAAGTCATGACTCGGTCTTTGGCGTCCGGGAACTCCCGGTGTATCTCTTCGAGGGCCTTGGCCAGGTTCTCACTCGACGTGGCACACATGGAAACTGCGGCCCCTCTGGCAAGAAGGTATTTTGCCACGGCCAGCCCGATCCCGCGGCTGGCGCCGGTGATGGCAATGACCTTGTTCTGAAAGGTGGCTGGGAGCGACATACTTGGGAACTGAGATATGAACTACAGTGAAGAGATAGAGATGTTTCTTGCGAGATACATATGCTACGGGTTGTCCGATTGTTGCTCGCAGATGCATGCGGCCTTTATTGTGAGCGCTCCGGAATGGCACCCCTCTCTCGGACCCGCTACTATTTGCGGAATGCTACGTTCGCTACCTGCCGCTGCAGATGCGGAGTGCCCAGCATCCGAGGTGTAACCTTGCCACTCCATTTGCCACACATAACAGATATTGTGACATGCCATGCGCAGTTGTCGTCCCACTATATGCCGGTTAGCTCACGGCACAGCAGCGGTCTCTCCACCGGAAGTCTTTGACAACTTAACCGGCATGGAAAGCAAATGGGTGAATAAGCCACGTCACGTGAACAGCACTTTGTTTCAAATACCGGCAGGGGTTAATTATCTCATCTGTCCCTGCAGCCCCCGGTTTGCAATTTGTGGTCCGATACTGGACTGTTCTGGACCTGTAGCTGCCGGATGTATCACGACTCTCTGACCTCTGATTATGAAGAACGCCGTAATTTCGTATGTTTGATTCTATTTTGACAGGGATAGTGATGTGGGTTGAACGATACCGGGAAAGCGAAAGACAAGCGCCGTGGACGTTTCGGGGTACATCCTGCCGTTTTATTCCGGTCTGTGACTATGGCAATGCATTGATGGGGCAGTTTATATGCGATCCAATCCAATGCGCGATGGAGACAGAGAAAGAGAGTCGCGGGCGGCTGCCGTCATTATGAGTGCTGATGCGACGTCCCAGCTCCAGGGGGCCATGACTGTAGGCATCTTGGAGGATGAACATCGAAGATGATGCTAGCGACACCAAGGAGCAGACAATAGTTGATATACCCGGATTCCTTCGTCCATGGCCATTACAATTCTTTTGATCACAGAAGGATGTTGGTAAAATCGCGGTGTATGAGCAGGTTCGTGGGGAGAAATAGAGAGAACAGAATCTGTTCGGTGCGACATCAACGTGGACAAGGTAAATTGTCCCAGCCGAGGCATGAATGCGCCTTCCATCGGATTGTGTGGCGCTCTTGCAGCTTCTTGTCCTCGATGTTTAGTTTAAAACGTTTGACGTGAGGACTAGGCTTGGGATCCCAACGTCGCTTCCTGTTTATGTTTACCCCTGGAACAATAGCTCCGGAATATTGTCGAAAAGATACGAGTTTACAAACTGGGGCTGTTCGAGGCTGCGATCCAGATCAATGTATCCTAATCCGAGACCGAACATATTCGGAGACTTTATACCATGAACTGCAGCCCTCGTGCCTCGAGAATACGCTGGATCCGCGCCTTGGCCTCGTCCGTCAATGTCAGCGACCCGAAGTTCAGTAAAAGCCGTGCGACGGCCTCGTTTCCTCTTTCCAAGGCCTCTTCCAAGCAAACATCTATGTTTTGCTCCTCCCACATTGAGGTCTCGCCAATGTGTTCGAGAAGCGCCTCTACCGTGCCCGGGTTCCCATACCGAACAGCGGCGTCGAGTGAACGTCCTATCGGGAACCCTTTTTGCAGCAGCCACACCACGGCTTCCGTCTGCCCCTTACTGGCTGCGGCCCCCACGGTGATTTCGTTCAGCGTGTTCCCATCGACGGAGCTACCTGCCGTTGCTCCGATTCCCATCAGGTGGTCCATAAGTGGCACGGCGCCTCTTTCTGCTGCGCAGTACATGAGGTGCGGGAGACTGGTGTTAACCCAAAAGCCGGGTGAGTGTCCCCTTGGTAGGTTCTCTGTATGCAGGAATGTTCTCCCGGCCTCATATAGCCGCTTGAAGGTTTCCACGTCGGTAACTTCGAATAGAGCGTCATACAAAACAGTATTCCACTCCGTTGGGTCGTGCTTCTGTGGCTTGCTTTGGAGGACTAGTTCCACGGTCGATAGATGGTTGCCACGGCAAGCAGCTGGTAAAGCTATACGCCGCGCGACGGCAACGGCGGAATGAGCCGAGGTCAACTGCTTGAAGTCAAGGAAAAGTCGCACTATCTCGTCGTCGCCCGCCAAAGCAGCTGAGCTGAGGGGATCTTCAAAGAGCGGCCTGGGTCCAATGAACTGTTAAGAAACGGCGCCCCGGTATATGATACGGTCATGGTTGCAAATGGGATCTCTTACTGGGTTCTACTGTCTTCCCCATCCGGGGCCACCAAGTACGGGCGATGGCGTATCTCGCTGAGCAGTTTGCGGACAAGCGGAATGTCATTGGTGGAGGCCGCCACTGCTAAGAGCGTCTGGACGAGTTGCTCGTCGTCGTCGGAGATCGGCTTATTGCGGTGGCGTTTTATATGGTCTCTGTTGAAAACCTTCGAGGGCTTCATAGTAGCACATATGTCAAAAATGCAGTTCCGGACCGCGTCGTGTTCTTCCTGCTGTTCGGTTCCGCTACGATGGGCAACCAGACGTTCGGCGACGCGCCTTAGCACCAGTACTGGCCGTGGCAGGCCGTCTTGAGGCCCGCCCCAGGCTGCTCGGTAGGCCAAGAACGCCGGCCACGCCTGGTAGATGTCGACCACGCTGTCAAGCTGGTCGGCGCCGGCGAACAGAGCTCCGACTACTGTCCTGTCCCATAGTCGACTTACGTAGTGCAAACGTAGCGCCTTTCTGATGTCACTTGCACGGAAATCGTTGGCAATGTGGAGAAGAATCTCGTGGGTGATTTCCGGAGGCAGTGATGAGGACGACATGACTGATGTGGCATTGATTCGCAAACGGTAGACTTCAATTTTGGATGTGCATGACGACGTAGGGGGTTTTTCAGAAAAGACTTTGGCGTTGTTGTAAGAGGGGGGCACTTGTCGTCCACTGCTTACTTACGTAAGGTACGTGCCTAAACACTTGGCCTCTGCTGAACGCCACTGAAACTGATAGGCGTCGACATGAGTCATGTTACAGGAGTGGTCTTGGCGCATGGATTTAACAACTGACCCAAGGCTCTATCGCCGGGCATGTAACACAGAAGCACAGGAATAAGAACGCCAAGATAGAAAGAAAAAAGAAAACCACGGAACTGAAATAATTGCTATATCTTAAGAACTGACCATTATAGCAACAGACTTAGTAGTTTCTAATGTTTATAGTACGAACGCTATTTACAGTGTGTAATAACTTAGTGGGAACAACGCTTTCCCCTTTCAAGTACCACGACATCCTCCTTGTTACCTCGCCTTAAAAGCGCAAGGTGACATCGGATATCATTTCTTCGCGTTGGTTGAACACCTCCGAACCACGAGAGACACTTTACCATAGCTCTGGCCTTTCAGTATGGCCGGGCGAGTAAGCGTCACTTTGGCAGAGGTAAGGGATCCCCCTACTGCTCCGGGATCAGATAACATCGAAGGTGTTCTGCCATGGAATCAAGCCCCATGCGTTCAGCATCGCGCCGTTGCTGGTCTATGACCTCATTGGATAGTATAGTAGATCCGAAACCCTCCAGCAACATCCGCAAAAAAGGCTCGTTCTCGCGTCTAACGGCCAATTTCAGGCCCTCTTCCAAGATCCCTCCCAGGAGCGGGGACTCCTTGCCGACATAAGAGAGAAGGACTTCTACCGTGTGTTGATTTCCGTACGTCACGGCCTTGGGGAGGTGGTCGCGTGGAGGAAACCCCCTTCTCCAAAAGGTAAACCACCGCCTCTCCATGTCCCCTCGCGGCTTCCACAGGGAGTCGTTCCGAGGGCACTTTGGACCACGTATGCTCGGTTTCTGGGGTCGCGCCAAGCTCGATCAAGAATTCCATCAGCGGTATGGCACCCCGCAAGGCCGCGAGCCACAAGAAATTGGGTAGAACACTCGTAGGCCAATATCGACGTTGGTGGGGCTCGTGCCTCAGCTCCTCCGCATGGAGGAACCCTTTAGCCGAGGAGTACAGTCGCTTGAAGACTTCCACATCCGTGACTCGCTTCATGCCGTAGTAGAGGTTCTGGTCCCATTTCGTGTCGCCTTCTTCCCTAGGCTCCAGCACCATCTCTAGGGTCGAGATCTGGCCACCGCGGCAAGCGCTAAGAAAAACCGAATGTCTTGCACGGTCGATGGCGGAAGCATCCGATGAGTCCGAGCGAAGAACATCGAGAAGGAGACGTACTATCTCGATGTAGCCCTTGGAGGCAGCTATGTCAAGAGGATTCTGAAATAGTTGGCTAAAACACATGTTAGCGACAAGTCATGATGCGGGATACCATTGGAGGCATGAGAGGCAGTAGCGCTCACCGTGGTCTATCGATATAACTGTGATTGCTAACCAACCATGGGCGGTCGTTCACATCTTTGAGCAGGTGCTTGATGAGCGGGACGTCGTTTCTAGCCGCTGCAATCGCCATAAGAGCATGCAGCAGCAGCGTCTCATCGTCCCCCTCAGTGGGGTAGCCAGGGCCCTCTTTGGCTATTTCCGACAGCCCACAGTCAAACTGCGGCATCATTAACGCGCAAAAATCGCCGATGCAGTCCACCAGGGCGTTCTCGCTAAGACCGTCGTCGCCGCGCCAGGTGAGGAGGCGCTCCGCGACCCGTCGGAGTACGAGCAGAGGCCGAGGCCATCCATTGCGTCGTCCAGCCCGTGATGTGCGATAAGCGAGATAACGCGGCCAGTATTTATAGGCTTCTTTGTTACCGTCGAGGACTCCGGATTCAAAGATGGCTCTCACCACCGCCACGTCCCACGACCGGCTCACGTGGCGCAGACGCACGGCCCGTTCGAGGGTGCGTACTTGGACGGCCGCGCTGAGGATCTCGTCGACAACTTCTGGTGGTAAGTCTAAGAATGGCATTATTGGGGGGTGGCAGGTGTGATATGGCAGGTGTCGGTGCCTTTTAGAGGCTGGTTTTTAGATAAGAAATCCGAGAACGGACGAAGAAACTAAAACGGTGGAGAAAGGGGCTTGGGTTAATCAGGATATCATGTAAGCTTGCGAGCATGATATTCTGATTGAGGGGAAGCAAGGTACGTACTGGGTCGGTCAGCGACCGTTGGCGCGGGTTTGGGCGGGCTGTCTAAGGGGCTACCGTAGGGGGTTGGTTGGTTTACATAAGCAGAGGTGGGCAGTGTTACCCCTGTCATGAGGCCTCGATGGTTTCTACAATTTCGGAGGGCACAGTCAATCCGCCATGAAGTAATATTCAACCATCACCAAGTTGCAATTTCCATTACATACAATTTTATTATGGTCGTGTACCACACCTTGTCTATGCATGCTTATTAAGACAAATGCTCAACTAGCTAGGTGTTTGTACGGGATGATGTTTTCAAACATTACGGTACGTGTGTCCCATCCATCGCGTATCCGATCTCCTCGAAACGCTATGTTTCAGACGTAATCAGCTCGAAATGGACCAGTTGACAATGGTTTCCCCATTGGGATCGCTACAGGTCAGTTGTCCTATGGCAGCGACTTGGCCAGCGTGAGCAAGGCCAGCGACCGCCTGGCCAACAACCTGGCGCACGTCTCCGTTACCGATCCTGTGTTGCAACAAGGTGACCTCCAGTTAGTCGAACATCCCTTCGTTCTTCCCAGAGAAACTCAGTCAAGATTAGGGCTGGTTGGTTGGTCGCTCACCAGATGTGTCCATCGCCACCAGGCAGTGAAGGAACCGAGATTCGCATCTTGCAGGTTTCCCAGTCGGTGATGGTTTTTGCGACGCTGACCTCGCTCCAGTTGAAGGTGTCCCAGTATCCGTGGATGTTCTGGGCATTCGAGGCCAGCACCTTACAGTCAGCCTCGCGTGCAAAGTTGTCCGTCATGGACGTCACTATGGATGGGTTTCTGGGTCAGCATAGAACCCAGTCAGAAAGCAGAGGCTAATTGGTAAAAGGCCTTTTCTTTTTAGTGTTTTCATAGCTAGCGTTGAGGAAGGCTCTAGGTGGCGCCATAAAGTTCACCTTCGAGATGGGCTGGGGGAAGATGGGGTTCAACTTACTTCCGCTATCTGCACAGAGGAGCTTGCTATCGGCTGTCTGGACCCAGATACTCTCGAAGCGCTGCACGCCAACCGTGGCGGTCTCGTTGTCAGCGGTGATGCTGGTGGGCGAGGGGATAGCATAGCCATGGGCCTGGAAGGCGGAAAGCAGAAGAGTTGCCAGGACGACGAGGAACTGCATCTTGGCGATGGGTGGACGATTATGTGTGGGTTGGGTCTTGGTTCTTGCTGAGTCGCAGGTCCGGGGAGAGGGGGAGCGTTGGAGGAGACCTTTGAGGGCTAGGAATGATGGGAAGATGCGGTTGCTCGTGGGCGACCTGGGGTTGCAATTTTATACCACCGAATTGCCATTGAATGGTTGTTGTCTGCATTCCTCCATTTTGGTGAAGGCGTCATCGCAAGTCATCGCCATGGTACTTTATGGTCCTCTCCTGCATTCGAGATGCTCGGGTTGAGTGTCCCTGAGCCATCACACTATTCGCTTGTGGTCATACCTATCAGATGCTACTTGCTGGCATGTCCATTCAATGAAATAAGACATTGCTCTCTGCTTCAGGGCCTAAGCAAGAATTGCGGCACCTAGCATCACCAATATGGGATCACGGGACAGTAGTGCACTCTTGAGACTATAGTCAATCATTGCAGCTCTGGGAAGTTACCAAGGGTTCCAACACTATCACCTTTTCCATCTCAATCAACACATCCAGGTAAACCAAAGCAGGCGACCAATAGACCTACTTGGTGTAGTAGATACATAAGGGTTATCTCTACACTTTTTTGCGACGTTGCCCAACTCGAGGGTGTGCCGCGGTTTGCGGCTTGTGGCTGACATCCCCCTTTCACATTCAAAATGTCAAGAGTTAGGGAGCACCAAGCTCTTCTGGCACCTTGGTCAAGAGTGCTGTTTTTGCATGGCCATACAAGAAAAGGTTCGAGCATCTGGTGGGTAGAGAAGCATGGAGCGCAAAGAGAGCGTTAGACAGGCGGGCTTTGGCATCCCAGCAGGCCAAACTGCCAACCCTGGAGCAATCCTCCCGAGCAATGGCGTCAAGTAGGCCCAACCGATTCCACATGCTTACCACGTGATGCATTAATTGGTACCTGGCAGAAGCGCAAGTGAATCAACCGACTAACCCACTGCCGGTGCGATCCTGGGGAAAGGGGGGAAAGCTGGTACTCTTTCGGGTGCGCCACAGTTGAAGTCAATGCCTGTTAACTCCGCACCCGTTGAGGTAATATCTGGAGGTAGATAGTAAATATGTCGGATTCTTTTGGATCTCGATCATAAATGCCATCCGGGTTGCCACAATGATGAAGCTTGGGGAAACTTGCTCATATGGCTGTTGGCGTCTTGTCAATTACGGAGACTCTAGTTACTCTCCCTGTCCCGATAAACCCGCGCGCGGACGTTAGTCCGTTGGGAACGACTGCGCGAGACCACTCGCGCGCATATCGCAGAGATTTTACGAGAGATGGTTCGAACAATGCGAGCGAACCTGCTAAAGTTTGAGTTAGGTCTTGGTCCTGCGACTGTGTTGTTCTATTCTTTGAGGGAGTACGTTTCGAGTCTTGAATCTCTACTTGGTCGATGGCACGTGGTCTGCAGCAAATTCCATGGTATAAAGTGCTGGCTCTCTCTCAGCATCCTCGGGGCTAGCTTTCGATTGCTTGAGCATCGACAACTCCTTTGGTGACTTGATCCGCTGCTCCCCTATAATCGCAAAAGCTGAGCTCATAGGCTCGTCGTCAAGATGGACAGCCACACGTCTTTTGACATGCCTGCGTCTGGCGTCGGGTCTACACCCGAGCATGCCTCGGCGGATCCCGTCCAGAGTGCGTTGGGCGCGGTCTACTTGTCCAAGATCGAACGCATGCCGCGTGAGGCCGTGGCGCAGGCCGTGCTTCCGTTCGCGCCCCTGCTGCTCGCCTTCTTCTCCATCGGCTACGTGTACATGAACAAGCTCCTGCACAGCGCCATCCTGCCTCGCATCTACGGCCGGCTGTTTACCGACCAGGACGACGGCCATCGATTCGGCTTTGCCATGCACCACAACATGCTCGTCACCCACGGTCTGCTGATCTTGCTAAGCATCGTGCCCACCATGCGCATCCTGGTCGGCGACGCCTTCTACAGCGATCCCCTAGTTTCCGGCAGCACCGTCACCATCGGCGACTATCTCGTCTTCATTGCCCTGGCCTACTGTGGCGGCTACCTCGGTGATCTCTTCCTCTATCGTGAATATCCTAGCCTCCTCGCCAAGCTTCATCACGTGGCGGTCCTGTTGGTTGCCCTTACTACCCTTGGGATTCTTGGCGATGTCGAGAAGAATCGTAGTGCCATTGTATCCAGCTACATGATTCTCGTTTGGTGTAAGTGTCCCTCCCCCTTTCGACTGCCTCCCCACCCCTCGGAGCCCTCCATGAAGAGTAGTGGTAGTAGTAATACTGACGCTTGTCTGTCATCTGTCCCCCACACCTGCAGATACTTGGGATATGGTTTCTGAACTTCCCCTCCACGCCGGTCTCATCATCTGGCGCTGCGTCCGCAACTACGCCAGCGCCCCCGCCCTGTCCAAGATGATGCGCTACCTGGCCCTCTGGCGCCTGGCCGCGGTCCTGGCCGAGCTCGGCGTGACCGTCTACCTGATGTACAGCGCCTGGCGCAAGTTCAGCACCGTCTGGACCGTCCTGGCGCCCATGGCCTGCTGGCTGTGGTTCTACCTCCAGCTGCAGAGCGCCCACACTCTGTACGGCATCTCGAGCCGCATCCGCCGCGAGCACGCGGTCGGCGCCCGCAGCGACAAGGAAAACGACAACGCCATGTCCCTCGAGGAGGAGGGCGGCCCGCCCCGCAGCGGCATGCTCTTCACCGACCCGGCCTACGTGGGGCTGACCCTCGGCACCACCCTCTTGTCCTACACGCACGCGTCGGGCACCCGGTCGCACCTGCATCTTCTGGTGGCCGGCGGCCTCGCCACCGGCGCCGCGATGCTCCTGGTTCGCTACTTTACGCAGGATTCCACCGGGATGGCCGGCCTCGCGGCCCGCGCCAGCCCAGATGGGAAGGTTATGTTCAAGCCCCTCGATCGCCGCGGCCTCGCCCCAGGCATGAAGAGGTGGGATCCCCTCCCTCGCCGCGCCCAGCGTTCCGTGGCCAACTCCGCAGGCTTCACGACCGCCGTCGCCGAATCCGTCCACCTCGCGCACGATGTAGCTCCGGCCCCTTCCGAGCAAAGTTCTTTCTCTAGGCTCTTTCCCAGGTACAAGTTTGGGCCTGTGACGGCCAAAGACTTCTTCGGGCCACTTACACCAGGCCCTATTTTTACGGAAGATCGTCGTCGTGACCAAATAAGTTCAAGGTCGGAAGGAGGAGAAGGCGGCATCGGTGACGTCACAGCCCCTTCCGCCGAAGATTCTTCTTCTGGCCTCCTGTCCCGGCGACACCAGTATTGCAAACTCAATAGCAATGGTTGCCTAAAGCTAACCTTCCGTGATGTCGAGACGATTCCAAGCCCGGAAGAGCAAGCAGGCAACAATGGCGCCTTGGACATGGACACGGACACGGACCCGATGATGAACAATCACAGAGGCATCTTTACCGCCGTCTCCGAGGCCCTCCGCCACGTTCGCGGTGGCACGCCCGCGGTGGATGCCACCGCCGAGGAGGAGACGGAGATGGAAAAGCAGGAAGACGGGACGGGCGAGAACGGGTCTGGCTTGCGGCAACGCCGCCGCCGCCGCCGCGACGAGGAGCCCAACACGTGCATCCAGGACGTCGCCAGGGCCTCGGGGCACAGCTACGACGACATGATCCTGGCCGTGCAGGCCGGGATCGACTCCAACGTCATGTCTGTCGCCGACCTCAACCGCATGGCCGAAGAACTCGACTGTCACGTTGTCAACGGCGAGATTCAGGGGAACGGCGGCCTCCGCTACAAGGTCGGCCCGACTAGATTCAGGCGCGCAGAGGCAAAGACAAGGACAAGCACAAGTATGAATACCCCACAATGGTTTGCTAAGATGGTTGATTAGAATACTGCTTCACGGTTCCGTACACTTGTACGAGCAAGAAGAGATAATCGAGCTTGGGCGTCGAGATCTACTGGGAGTTGAGGGGTTGGATGGCGTCGTGGAGGTGTTATGGACAGCAATCCAGGATGTTTTTAATATTGCCCAGATTGCAATGCCATGAATATCAAGCCAAGTCTTCATGTTTCCTTTGTCATTATATCAACTAGTTAATATAGTTGATGGAGAAACTAACCACACACTCCTGGGGCACAAAACCCAACTGTGACACGTAAGTGTTTCTACGTACTGCTGCATCGGGATCGTTCTCCGACTTTGCCTGTCACTCGCATCCAGTGTGCTCATATCAACTATGAGGTTGTACTATCGCAACGAGAAAGGAAAAGATAGAAACCCATGGAAGTAAAGCTATGCAGAAACAGAGGGCAGGTTCTGCAGGAGTACATTCCTTGGGTCAAGAAGACCCGTGGTGGAGCGGCCTTATGTCAAAACGAAAGCAAGTTTCGTCTATATTGCGAAGGGAAAGCTCATGAAGCACCATCATTTTCTCAATCTCGCATACTCTCACTCAATCAAGGTATCGCAGACGTCAGGTAGGACTCGTAGTTTAATATTTATTCGGGTGGCTATCAGGCTGCTTACAACTACTCTGGTGAGTGGGCTACCCGGTACTGCTTATCCTGAGCCACGACGGAAAAATCTTAAGTGCTATAAGTTAGGTTGGGCACAGGCCGTAGCTTAGAATCTGATAACTTGCAAGTGAAAGGGAAATGTGGGATCAGGGCGTGACCCACCGCCATGCTGTCGATACCTATATCATCGGGCTGAATCTGCCTTCTATTCTTATTCAAATAAACAATTCAACGAAAGGTAAACTGGCAGTGCCTGTTATGTGAAGGTACAGAGGGGACTTGATTTGTTTTCAATGGGATTATTTGAATTAAAAGCAGGTGATTGTTCCACAGTTCAAACCTGTAATATTTTCCCCATCACCAACCCTTCTCCCAAAGCAAGGCATCTTTCTGTAACCAACATTTCAGAAACAGCCCCAACGGAAACTAGAAAGCGTTTCTCAGTTCCCATTACCAGTCTTCCCCTTGAGCCAACACAACGTTTTCCCCCCGCCAACCTCGCTTTGGAACCGAAACAGCATCCAGGATCCGTTCCACGAGGAAAATTGGTTTCCAAAGCTGGCAACAATCACACTATCCAAGTCTTTGAGGAATTTCTCATCATCGCCTTACTTCCAGCCCAAGTGTCTGGCCCAGAAGTGTAACAATCGTCTTTCATCATCGCATTTCGGTTGTCACTTATTCGACGTCTGTTCAGTCTCGGGGCGATCAGTCCACCATTACAGGCCATCAACAGTAAGTTCGTCTTATGAATATGTCCCCTCTGGCTTCTTCCCAGCTTGCAGTACTAACTGACGTCTCTTTGCGATTAATCAAGACTCTTTCGTCAATTCACTGATCCAACATGTCGCTTGTTCCCGCATCCGAGACAGCCGCACAGAAGGCGCTCCGAATCCCCGAGATCGTGGCTATGATCGCGGAGGAACTGCATGATGGCGCATTGCCTCGCCATCGCGAACCCCGTCTCGAAAATTTCATCCACGTCAACCGTCTCTGGTTCAACTCGGGCGTCCACCTCCTCTGGCGCAGACAGCTCTACTGGGATTGGCTCAACCTCGTCGACATCTTCCTCAAGATCCACCCGTCCCGTCGCCCTTTCTACGCGGCCTTCATCGAGTACGCCTCCATCAACATCGAGCAGACCGCCGACGCGGTCCCCATGCAGCTTTTCCACCATATCGACTTCCCGATGCTCAAAGAGCTGCACATCAACATAATGAATCCCCACTGCACGCAGCTCCCGCTCCTCGGCAAACACAATATCAGGACCGTGCGCATACTAAGCGGCGCCGTTTTTAATTGCAAGGCTCGCATGATCCGTGAAGTGATCGAGCAATGTCTCGTGAGTACTTATCCTTCTTTCGTTGCTGCCGGCGCCCCCTTAACAGCCTCCACTTTTGTATACGAACTCCGATAAGAACAATGATGGAAGTCTCAACTGACTCATCTTGGCGCCAATTAACACAGGAATCGTTTCCGGGTCTGCAAGAATTGTATTTTCGGTACCCTCCCCCGGAACACAGCAATGGCCGCATCGTGGAGTCTTGCAAGAAGGTCGTGGAGATGTTGGAAAATGCCGGCTTCAAGAAAGTTCTTGGTGGAAGTGGAAAGCAGTATCCCGGGTTGTTCTTCTTTCGTCGCATCACTTCTTAAGACGCTGGCCCAATTTGCTTGGATCAAAGCAGAGTCAGTATGGTGAGGACACGAAAGTAAGGGAAAACCAATGCTATGGCAACGCAACTCGCATTCTGATGCGTAGATTAGTTCAGTCTGGGTCTGCGGAAGCTAGATCGAGCACCTTAATAACGAGCCAGACTAGAAACACCTCTGTCCATATACGAAACGTGACGAAAAGTTGCATCATGTAACTAAGCAGGCTAAAGCTCAATTTTCTCAGAGTCATCTTCCTCTTCCTCTTCCTCTTCCACCTTCGCATCTCCCGTCGCCGTCGCCGTAGCACTTATCTCTGTCGCCGTCGCAGCGCCCATGATCGCTACGACCTGGGCGCACGACCGGTACGCCTCGGCGGTCTGGGTCAGCGCGCCGACCTTGGGGCACTTCTCGACGAGGCGGCGGATCTCGCGGTTGGCGTGCTCGTCGTACCAGCCGTACCACGTGGGCAGGAAGGACGAAAACGCGGCGCCCGCGGTGCCCGTGACTTGGTACTCGCACACTTGGTCGAGTCCCAAGGTCGTCTGCGCCAGCGCCTGCTTGATCATGTCCGCGCCGAGCAGCTCCGACGGGATGTGCGGGAGCGAGGTCACGAGGGGCAGGACTTGGGGCACGCAGCCTAGGACGCCGAATTCGCGGGAGACGCGGAAGAGAGAGCTGATGATGTTGGGTTTGTTGGGTTTGGCGGTAGTGCTGGTTTTTGTGGAAGTCTTGGTCGGTGATGATGAGGCCGGAGTGCCAGGTTTGGGGGTGGATCGGCTGCCACGTCCTTGGCGGCGGAGGCGAGTGGACTCCCCGCGGCCACGAATAGGGCAGCGAAGATGATTCGTCGGAGGTGCATTCTTGGTTCTTGTGTTGGGCCGGCCTTGATGGGATGAAATATTGAGCAACTTATGGGAAAAGTTGTGATAGCTACGAAGTGACAGTGCAGCAGCAATGCATGCCACGCAAAAGGCAAGATACGGGGGAGTGCAGTGACCGACGTAGCAGTTTCCTAATCTGGACGCAGAATGGGGGGGCCGAGGTCGGGCTGTTGCAGGGGTACCCCAGCTTTGGGTGCTGTAAGAGACATGATGCCGTATTGAGCCTGCACGCAACAGCCAACAATATTCCATTGGAAACATCGGGTGACTGGCTGATTGTAGGTGAACATCAAGCACTGTTTCTGCGTGGTACAAGCCCGCCTTCGCTGCCCCTATTTCAGCCCCTCGTCCATGACAGACTCAAAACAACATCCCTCCTTTCCACTACAAAACCATAAGACAATCTAAACAAGGCAGCATATCACTTTATACTATTGAACCGGATAGAAGATATTTGATACATCCTTATTTCGAAGCAGGGGCATGACTAAACCCTGATGTAAAAGAATGTATAGGTTCCGAGAGCATACTAAACCTCCATTTGAAAAGCTCCAACGATAGTACCCTAGCCCAGCCCCAGCTCCCCTGAATCACCTGAATCGCTGTCTACAATACCTCTCGTAGCAAGGTTTCACTCCTTGGATCACACTAGGCATTACGTGGTGCAAAGTGCATTTCTTTAAATCTGCCCCTCACCTTCTTAGTAGCTTTGCCCCCAACACTTCCCACTTCATCACTGCTCGCCGGTTGATCTATAACCACCAAGAGCCTTTGGGGGAACACGGCGTCAGGGTCATCATCATACTCCTTTTCCAATTTCTCGTTAAAAAGTCTCATAAAGTCGTCAAGAACGCCCGCATTCTGCAACTCTCCGAGACGAAACATGATTGCTGGAAGGTGTCCCGGAGCGAACTGCCCATTCACGTCGGACTGCAGCTGGAAGAACCCAAGAGCCAAACAGTGATCGGCTGCATATGTTCTAGGGACGCCATAAAACCAGGCATCGTGGAAGGCGCCCCTGAATTCATCGGTCACTCCTCTATCCCGGAAGGCGATAGGTACTGTGTCCGAGCGGTCCACCGCCAGTTGTTCGCTGTACTCATTGCCGTTACGCGTTGTCCCTTTCTCTTGGTGTGTTATGACAAAGCAAAGTTCGGAAAATGTTGTTCTTGAAAGTTCCATGCGAATAGCATAATAATAATGGGGGTCCCAATGCTGTTCAGGCATTTTCGCTTTTGGACGTAAGACAGTCTGGTAGTTGTGTTCCTTTGGGTGTGAGTGATTCGAATGACTGGACTCGTTAAATTATGGCTGGTTGATTGACGGCTTTATAGACAATATGAAATGATAAGGGCGTGTTGGAAGCAATCCTAGTATATACTGGATCTTTCTTACAACTATCCAAGTTACATATTTCCATAGCAAATAAGTATTCCGAATCTCTGATTCTGTTTTGGATCGATGAATTCTGTATGAGTTTGATTGCCTCAAACGTGTTGTACAATGCCCATACTCTCTTCTCTATATTGGTATTAGTTTGCTCGGTGATTAGGCGACGCCTTTGTGATGATGCAGTTTAGAGATTGAGTAGGGAAAATGAGCTATCATAAACCACATTCCAAAATGAAGTCATCGAGCCGAGGAATGGGCAACGACATAACACCCAACATAGGCCCAGATCAAATTTGGGAGAGGTTAGTAAGCGCGAGAAGTCGGGCCACCAAGTGTTCTAGCCCTCGTAGCAAGTCTATATACATCTTAGTAAAGTTGACCTTTGAATACGTGATACACAGTCACCGTTGACTCCTTTCTGTTGGCCAACCCGGACGATCTGAAAAAAAAAAAAAACAGCCGTTGATATGGAACTCAACTATGCCATAGACCAGGTGAAGCTTAATGAAGTGGACTGCTAGCTCATGGTAGTTTGGGTCAATATTTTGATGGTATATTAGTATAAATGGAGTATTTAATACGTATCGGTCTGAAGAAACTCAACATCTCAAGAGAACGGCTTACTTGTAGCTCCGTAAAGGGGATGGAAATAATTGACGTCCTCCGAGAACGAGACCTCGCTATAGATTCACAGGTATTTTGGAATGACCGACAGGCTTTGAGAGCCTACCTCTGTCTAGCAGGTGCACATCCTATGACAGTGGCAGCCATTACAGACACATGAAGCAATGTCACATCACGAACGCACACCACAGTGGCAAATTCAATATGTCCAAATGCATGGTACGGCTTCATTCAGTGGCACCAACCCGGCTACTGACCACATGGATACAGTAGAGCTTGCATCAGAACATCGAAAAGGCCCTTCGTCAACTATCTTACAGGGATTATCAAGTTTTCATTCTATGACCTACCGCGAGATCCAGCGGTCAAGTAGTGCTGTATACATCAATAGAGAATGGAGACGCGGGTGATCTATTTATATCAAGAGAGGATGATGGTGTCAGACGCTTAAAGTGTTCATGGTCCAGTCATTTGGAAGATCACATTAGCTGGGACTAGACCCCTGCAAGCCTACGAGTGATAGGAATGGGTCTGGGCGTTGCTTCAAGTATGTGATCACCACTGCATGTACATCAACTTCCCGTGCTGCCTCAATGAAATGTGCATAGCAAGTCCATTGTCTCGGGCCGGTTCAGGAGTTTGGTCGGTTTGGTGCAGCTAGGTATTCCGCGACATTTGATTTGATGGTGGGGGATCGACAAGATCTCAGCCTAGAGAGATCGCGGCAACAGGAACTTTGTTTGGCCGTGGATGACGATGTTGCAGCTTACTTTGCAGCCTAGGCATAAGAAAACGCCCAAGCTCCAGGCCGGGTAATCCACTGAGGAAGCTGTCTGTCGTACGATTTAGCAGCTCTTAACGCATTTCATTCTCTCCGATTGCCATCCTGCACTGAACTGAAGGCTCAATTGACGAGAGACGCAATCCTTTCAATTGCTCCTGCTCTAGCGACTTTCAAGCTGCAGTACCTCTAGCAGAAGCAAACCGCCAACATGAAGCCTTCACGGCCCCTCGTCCGCCAGGACCAGCTCCTGCGCGCCCTCCAGTCCCCCACCTCCAGATCTCTGCGACCCTCCATATCACCGCAATGCCCCCGATTGCAGCAGCAAGCCCGCACTTTCCTGCGCCGCTCTCCGACCTCGCACCGCGCCGTCGAGAACCTGAACCTCGACCGCATGCGCACCAACTCCTACGACTACCATGTCCGCCGGCGCAACTTCCTGATGGCCGGCGCCGTCTCTGGTGTTGTCGCCTTCATCTACACGGCCTACCTACTCCAGAAGGAGATCAGCAAGCCCAAGCAGTTCGACTCGGGCCTGCCCGCGGGCAGTGCCGACCCTTTCAACACCGAAGCCGGCTCTAAGCGCAAGACCGTCGTTCACGACACCGACGGCCGCGAAATCGTGCCCACGGGCCACTCGAGCATCACCTCGTTCCCCCGCACCCTCGAGCTCGACACCACCACGGCCGAAGACCACCAGCACCCGACCAAGATCAACACGGGCGGCGTCGAGTACACCCTCGTGGGACTGGGCATGCGCACCGTCAGCTTCCTCGGCATCCAGGTCTACCTGGTGGGCTACTATGTTGCCACGTCGGACGTGGCGGCGCTGCAGAAGCGGCTGACGCGAGAGATCCACCCCACGGCCACGACGCTGGTCCCCAGCGAGAAGGACGAGCTGCGCCGCCGCCTGCTGGACCCCGTCGAAGGCGACAAGATCTGGCAGGACCTGCTGCGCGAGGTGAAGCCCCGCAGCCTGTTCCGCATCGTGCCCGTGCGCGATACCGACTTCCACCACCTGCGCGACGGCTTCGTGCGTGCCATTACGGCGCGCTCCAACATCGGCGGCGACGAGTACAAGGAGGACTCCTTCGGCGAGGCCATGCGCGACTTCCGCAACATTTTCAACCGTGGCAAGGTCCCCAAGGCCGGCGAGCTGATCATGGCCCGCGACGAGCGGGGACGGCTTACGGTGGTGTTCGACGACAGCAAGAAGGGCAACACCAAGGAGGCCGTGCAGCAGCAGCAAAAGCGCACCACCATCGGCCGCGTGGATGATGAGCGGGTCAGCCGCGCGCTCTGGATGAACTACCTCGCAGGTAAGGCGGTGGCCAGCGAGCCCGCCCGTACCAACATCGTCCATGGCATCTTGGAGTTTGTCGAGAGGCCTGTGGGCACCGTCGCTACGCAGGTCGTCTAGAGAGTAGACTGGTGAGAAGATACGATCACGAGCATGTGTTACGAATAGTTTCTACTATTGCATGTTTACTATCTTTGTTAAAGACCGCTTCGAGTCTCGTTCCTGTATCATATACATACAGGCTGTACTAGTATGTAGTTTAGCTTCGCTCTTAGAATGCGACTTGGCCCTCTTCTCGAAAACGTGGCATGGGCATTTGATTGACGACGGCCATACGTGCATGTTGGCCCCCCCACGTCTGAAACCCCACAGTGATCGCCATTCTTTGAATTCACCCATGTGATAGTGGTAACGTTCAGGGGGAGGAAGATTTCTGGCAATGGCGCTGTCCTTACAACGTTGCCCAACATAGTTGACGCCGTACCTCGTATCGTCCATGCGATGTAGAGCCGTTGCGGCTGCTTGATGACCTCAGGTACGTCGGGTCATGCGGGCAAGGTAATGAATGCAAATCTTAAGAAAACGCAAGAGTATGGGACGAATATCCATCTGCCATCCGGATATTGTCACATTCCCTCCTGGCGGCCTGCCGGGCCACACTGACCTGGTTGCATCCTTCTGCTTGATACGTGGCTTCACGGCAGTTCCATTTATGAGGAAACCCGTCGTCCATGTTCTATGGATGATGCTGTCAGCCAACTTTGCTGGTCTGTAAATCCCGCAGAGAGAAAATGCGACGACATAGACTTCCAACAAGTCACGAAACCGAAGTGGCCATGCACACGCGCACGGCATTGACTTGGATGAGTCTAGTAGTCACGGCCCCATCGCCGTTTCAAGATCCGGACCTCGGTCCATGCGTGCAAGCAAGGAGAAAAGAAAATAGAAACAGAACCTAAAAACAAAAACGGGGGCATAAATCTCCTAAACCGGGAGCATCGCCGCGAATCTATTCGACAAGAGAGGCCCCTGTCCCTACTTGACTGACCATCCAAGGGGAAGCGGTCAGTTTTTAGTTTTTGGCCACGAGTACGACTACCGAACAAGACTTTGTGTAGAGCTGCATACTACTACGGTAGATCGTGAGCGGCTGGTATGCAAGGGGTGGTCCCATAGAAAAAAAACATTCAATTGTTCTGCCTCTTTGACTGCTAGGGCCGAGGTGCGGGTCTTGGCCCTCGCTCTACCGGCGGTAGTCTTGTTAGCGGCCGACGGCGCTTTCTCCAACTAGGCAACTCTCCCGCCGGTTTGGTGGATATGACGACGACGACGCTTGCTTTTTGGGTCCCCTTGGAGACCCTTTGGAGAATGCGTTGTTCTGTACGTAGATGGCACGACAGCCTTTGACAAGCCCGTAGTTCAACGGTAGTTTGAGAACAAGTGGAAAACTCCGTAGTATCCGTCGGCACGTCGTACGTGGCGGGCGGGCTCAGGGTTGCGGCGAGGATGTTTGTGTGTTTGATCGACTTTGTATATAGGGGACCTCGGATCCCCCCTCCCTAACTCTTCACACTCTGATTCGGTCCTGCATCAATTTTGCTTTTTTTTTCTTCTTCATCTCTACTCACGTGGGCAACTGAGACAACGGCACTTCACCTCATCTGATCACCCGACGTCAAGGAGAACGCGGGAAAATATAAGATAACATCTTCCTATAACACAGACGGTATAGACGGATACTGTCCGATACCATCATTCATCATGGGTGTCGACCATCTTGTGCCCAACGACCCTCGAGTCGAGCATAAGTTTGAGAAGATCAACGATGAGATCACGTACCACTACATGCTGGTGAAGCCGGAGGGAACACCCAAGGCAACAGTGGTGCTCATTCACGGCTGGTGAGTTTCCCTACTGCGGCCCCCCAGACGGAGACGATACTAACCATCAATCGAATAGGCCGGATCTGGGTATGGGGTGGCGCTACCAGGTCCCTCTGCTCGTGTCTATGGGTCTGCAAGTGGTTGTCCCGGATATGCTGGGCTACGGCCAGACGTCGGCGCCCTACTCGCACGAGGAGTACACAATGAAGAAGATGACGGGCCATATCGCGCAAGTTATCAAGGCCGTGACGGATCAGCCCATCATCCTCGGTGGACACGACTGGGGCGGTTTCTTCATCTGTAAGTTGATGGTCGTACCTATTTCCAGCTTCTCTGGGGCGTGCCACGTGTGCTAACGACAGAAAAATGAAGGGCGCATGACCATGTACTACCCGGAGATGATCCGCGCCGTCTTCAGCTTGTGCGTCCCCTACATCCCGCCCATGCCGGCGGTGGAGACGCTGGACGAGTTCGCCGCCCGCCAGACCAACTTTGGCTACCAGAAGCAGCTCGCGAGCGGCGAGGCCGAGAAGATCATCGAGGGGACGCCCGACGGCATCAGCCGCTTCCTGAACGGTATGTACGGCGGCCGGACGCCCGCGAACGGGGTCGTCTTCACCCCCGAGCAGGGTGTGCTCAAGGACAACCTGCCCGAGATCGGCCAGTCGCCCCTGGTGCCCCAGGAGATGGTCGACTTCTACGCCCAGGAGTACTCCCGCCACGGCTTCCACGGGCCCTGCAACTGGTACCGCGTGCGGGAGCTCAACATGACGGACGAGCTGCCGCTCGCCGAGGGCGCCAAGACGTTTCAGTTCAAGCAGCCGGCCATGATCGTCATGTCGGGCAAGGACACGGTGCTCCTCCCGATCTACGCCAAGGGACAGGAGCGCTTCTTCGAGAAGCCGCTCAAGAGCGAGATCGTGGAGGAGGCCGGTCATTGGGTCGCGTTCCAGTGCCCCGAGGCCGCGAACAAGCACATTGGCGACTTCGTCCAGAGCGTGCTGGCCGAAACGAAATTATAAAATGCTAAACGCCCCCTAAAAAACCACAAGCCACACGGAGGAAGCCGTGCCGGCGTTCCCGTGATAATAATATAAATATCCAATTGACGCAAAGCTTAAAATTGTGGATTTCCTAGTTCCTAGGAAACGAAACCGGTCATTTTGAACAACTCAGCTCTTCCGTGATTCCGTGATGCCGCGAATTCGTTCATATAATGGGCAACCAAACGAAATAGTGAGGCATGATTTCGAGTCGTGATGGGTTAGACGGCAAGAACGGCAAGAACGGCGAGTCAAAGCCCGGAGTCGCGTGGTGACGAGACGAACTGCAGCGGCGGGCTCTAAATGGCATCATCCGCACCGGAAAGTCTAACTACGAGTTCATTAATAGCAACAGGACCCTGAAATGACGGGATTTCATGCACGAGGATACAAATGTAGGGGGTTCGCATTTGCGCTGTACACTCTGACAGGCAAGTGACGAAGGGGCGGGTTAGGGGAGAAGTAGGTATTGTAAGTTGGCCGTCGATGGAAAACATGGCGGGGTTTTCCCCTTTTCCCTCCACGCTTCACCGAATATGCGTTTGATATCTGCACCGATCGTCGTCATCGTGGTCAGGGTAGGGCTGGTTGACGCTCAAGGGCCGAGGCAGAATACGACGAACCGAACGCGACAAGCAAGTTGATGGTTCTTTCTGCATAGTTTAGAAAAGTCTTATTGCTTCTAGAATCTTGGCGGTATTGACAAAGATGGCCTGGCCTGGAAGTCAACATTTTGGATCTTTGAATATTTCCTCGTCAATCTGATCTATTTTCGAAAAGCTGCGGTTTACTGACGCATGCTTTCCTCGGGATGGCCCTGCCCGTGTTCACATGCAAGCAATCGCAATCGTATTCCACTGCCGCCCACTCGCTGCCTTTCTTTTATCCACTCTTTCGCGGGGGTGAGCGCAAATAAGCAAACACAGATCGCGACTGGGGAACAACAGATTCGACAAGAGGATTGAATGACGGGACGCAACCCTACATCGTACGAATTCCAGACGAGATGCGCTGGGGTGTCAACAATGATAAGTCGATGTATGCAGAATCAATAATGCACATGCAGCCATTGTTATGGTCGTGTTTAATTGGGGGAATACGGATTGCGGCTAGGTACATGAGCGGCTGGAGGGTGGTGGAAAGAGGCGCTGGATGATCAATCAAAATCAATTGCCCAGGCTCTGGGTTGGAAGTTGGACGCTGGGCGGATAGGATAGGACAGGACAGGACAGGACAGGACAGGACAGGACAGGCCAGCCCGCACTAGAGCGAGGCTGACACTAACCTTAACCGTGGACCCTGGTTATGATGATGTAGTGATTTCCTGGTTTGCTACACTCCCAACTGGCTGGTGTTTCCGACTTTTCGTGACGCGCTACTTGAACGTAACCTGGTGTTGATCTGCCACTGCTACATAACCTTTGGGTACCTACTGCTTGCCCGCGCCCGCATTAAAGTACAGTGGACAGGCTGCATTGATCTAGTGTGACCTGCATTTTTCGCATTGGAGCAATTGTCGTCAGATTGATGCCAGATGCCTCAGGTGTGTCCTGATTGAAACCAACCCAGGAGGCAGTCGCAATTTCCAAATCGGTTAGCCATCGACGTGTTGCTTGATTTGGCATCAGTCAACAGAAACGAGCGGCCTTGTCCACCATTGCAACTGCAATTACCTCCTCTCGATTGTTTCGACTTGCCCAAGGCTTTTTCTAGACCCCAAACCAGCGTCGTGTGTCCAAAGCCCAAGCCATCAAGCCAAGGTGGTTGTCCCGCAACCACACACCCAACTGCACCCACACCCATCCACTGGCTGGACGCGCCCACCCTCCACCATCGCCGACTGGGCACCACCACCAACCACCTAAAAGTACATGTAGAATTTAATCAGCAACGCCTGTACTGGAACGCTGCAAGACAAGAAGAGTCCGCCGACCCGACACACACCAACACCCAGCACACCACAACATCCGCGCTCGGAGCAATACAGAACCAAACAGAAGGAGACGGTGGAAAGAAGGGGAACCAAAGAACTGCCAAAGTAAGCCACCCATCAATCAGTCAGTCGTCGAGTAAGATTGGGGCCCAGGGATTGAGTTCAGCACCTGATTTACTGGCTCCTGTCACTTTCTTTTGGCCGCTGTCGATTCGATTCCTTCCCACTGCCTGCCCGACTGCCCTGAATTCATCTGAAATCAGATGGAGCAATTTGACGGGTGCGACACGCTTGCGAAGGAACCCAGCAGCAGTAACCCCGATCCAGGCCGCCGCCAGCTTGAGACTTTCTTTGTTCAATGCTGACCAGGAAAAATAGCCGACCAGCCGTTCCTACCAGGTACTCTCTCACTCGCTGTTACTGCACCCGAGGTATGTACATAATGTACTGCATGTAAATTCCCACGTAGGTTACCTGGAACCTGCGCCTTTTCCATCTGCACTTGCACCTAACCTGGAAGGCTGGCTCTCTCAGCTCTCAGGGCTCTCCCTCTCTCATGGCCTGACGCCCTAACAAAAACACACACCCCTACACCCTAGACACCCAGACCAGACGCCCCCTCCTGCTGCCCGTCCGTCCCTGACTTGGACTCCCCTTTCATCATCCAGCCCAGCCCAGCCCAGACTCGCATCTACTGAACTACTGGTCACATCACATCCTTACCAGGCCATCCCCCATCCCCACTCTTCCAGACAAACGAAGAGTCCGACCATTTTAAGTTGGACATCGGGCACCACTTCTTCCTTCATTCCCTGAAATCCATCCCTGGTCGCTGACAGGGCACACACACGGAATAGCATCATTCACGTCACGCTTTAATCATCAACTTAAGTATCGACTCGTCGGCGACGTGCCAGTCCGCCCATCGACTCGACAACAACCTCAAAAGGACTAATCACGGCACCTGCTACTATCAACACCCTCAAACCACCTCACTCCGCCTGTCCCCGGTCTTTTTGGTAACTCCGAGGATGCGCGCCTCGAAGGCACCCTCGCTCGATGTCATCGCTGGCCAGAATGCCGCTGCCGCTGCCGCTGCCGCCGCCGCCGCCGCCCAGGCTGTTGGCGGAATAGAACCAACTGTCACGGCCACAACAACAACAAATGGAGAGCCCGCCGAATCAACCTCTCGAGACTCGCGCTCCTCCTCTTCGACAAACTCCCCCGCTCCGGCCGATAACGAGGAATCCGACTTCTACATGGCCAACAACGATTCCGAGTCATCGCTGGGCGTCGTCCCCCACATCCAGGACATGCAGGTTAATGACCTTGATTGCCTTTCCATCGCCGCCAGCCTTCCGAGCGAGATCCTCATCAGCATCTTTGCTCGCCTGAGCACCCCGGCCGAACTATTCAAGTGCATGCTGGTGTCGCGGCGATGGGCTAGGAACGTAGTCGAGATGCTCTGGCACCGACCGAGCTGCAACAGTTGGGAGCGGCACATGCTGATCTGTCAGACTCTGGCTCTGGACCAGCCTACCTTTGCCTACCCCGAGTTCATCAAGCGGCTCAACCTGGCTGCTCTCGCACCCAATGTCAGCGACGGGAGCGTCCTGCCGCTTGCCGTTTGTTCCCGCGTCGAGCGACTCACCCTGACAAACTGCAAGGACCTCAGCGATGATGGCTTGATTGCATTGGTGAAGAACAACCCCAACCTGCTGGCCCTTGACATTTCCCAAGATTCCAAGGTCAACGACGAGATTTCCAAGATTACCGAGGCCTCCATCTTTGCCATCGCAGAGAACTGCCGCAAGCTGCAGGGCCTCAACGTGTCAGGCTGCAAGAACATTTCCAATGAGAGCATGATAGCCCTCGCTGAGAGCTGCAAGTACATCAAACGGGTACGTATTCCACGCCTGTATTGGTAGGCACATCGGAAACTGACTTGATATTTCTACCGTAGCTCAAACTCAACGACTGCGATCAACTAAACGACAGTGCCATCCTGGCCTTTGCCAACAACTGCCCCAACATCCTCGAGATCGACCTTCACGCCTGCAGCAACATCGGCAACGAACCTGTCACCGCTCTCTTGGCCAAGGGCCAATCCCTGCGTGAACTCCGCCTCGCCAGCTGCGACCAGATTGACGATGGGGCCTTCCTCAACTTGCCTCCCGGCAGGACCTACGAACATCTTCGAATTCTGGACCTGACCTGTTGCGTCAAGCTGACGGACCGCGCTGTTGAGAAGATAGTTGATGTGGCCCCCCGTCTGCGAAACCTCGTGTTGGCCAAGTGCGGCAACATGACCGATTCCGCCGTCTACGCCATCTCCAAGCTGGGAAGAAACCTGCACTACGTGCATTTGGGACACTGCCGCCACATCACCGATGAAGGCGTCAAGCGCCTGGTCAGCTCCTGCAATCGTATCCGATACATCGATCTTGGCTGTTGTTCCCTCCTGACCGACGAGTCTGTCGTGAAGCTTGCAACCCTGCCCAAGCTCAAGCGCATTGGGCTGGTCAAGTGCTCCAACATTACTGACGCAAGCATGTACGCGCTTGCCAAGGCCAACCTTCGAAGCCGGCCCCGCCGGGATGCAAACGGGAATGTCGTACCCGATTACCATCACAGTAGTCTGGAACGCGTGCACCTCAGTTATTGTGTGAATCTGACCATACCCGTGAGTACAACTCTGTCCCCATCATGCCCATGGGCTATTAGCTAACCTAGTTTTCAGTGCATCATGCGGCTACTCAACAGCTGCCAAAAGCTCACCCATCTCAGTTTGACAGGTGTTCATGCCTTTATGCGTGATGACTTGGCGGTGTTCTGCCGTGCTGCCCCGCAAGAGTTTACCGAACATCAGAGGCAAGTATTCTGTGTTTACTCTGGCACTGGCGTTAGCGGTCTCCGTCGTTTCCTGAACACGGAAGCAGAGTTTGCCGACTATCACGAAATGGGCGCCCAGACGCGCAGGAGAGCAGCGACGGCCAGCGAGGCCATGCCGATCCCCGATGTTGATGGATTTGACGAGGCGGACGGAGTCGAAGACGATGATATGGGTGATGGTAGCGAGATCGCCGGTATCGACGAACCTCAGTTCAACACAGCAATACCTCCACCACCCCCGCCGCCGGCGCCGCCGGCAATGTTCCTTCATGCACCATTGAGCAACAATCCCGGCGTCACGAATGCTTCTCAAGCCTGGCCAGTCCCCACGCCCACGCAGTCAAGTTTGGAGCAAAGCATAGCTGTACACAATCCCCCGCCGCATCACCAGGGCCCCAGCACAGCCACTCTGGGTCCTCAAGGGGTTGGCCCGACTTCATCGCAGCCCGGTCCCAGTACCGCCTCCCAACAAGCAGAGGATGACGACGACGAGCAGGCTGGCTAGTACTCGAGCAGGCATCTGAATCACTCAAGCTCTTACCACAACACCAATCCAGTAGGGTCTAGGGCCTTCCCCTGGTCTATCCCCCCTTGTGCAGGACCATGAAATCTACCCAGAGTTTGCCTTTACGACGGACTTTACTACAAACTCACCTGCAGGGTCACAGCCATCTCGTCTTCCTTCCCGTGGTGGGGCTATTCAGTATCATTACCCAGCCTGGGGTGTCTTCCATGGTGGCACAACGAGACGCCCAAGACGTACAAGGGGTCCCGGGAGCCTGAATAGTAACTCCAGTGTCAGAACGAACCTATCAAGGTACCTCGATGGGAGAGATGGCCTGGGATCCTGATACTTTCGCCTTGCACTGGGCAGGACAAGAAGAGTTGCGGCCTCCCGGAAGGCACCATCGGCCCATATCTGGAGGAGTTGCAGAGGCATCGGAGGCAGAGTTTGCATCGGTTAGCAGCACGGTGGCACACATGGAGTATCAACTCGTCAAGGACATTTAGCGTCTTTGGGTTCTATTTGCCACGGTACCAATTCGCAACTGTATGGCTTATGCTCTACCAGCCGACTACAACTCAGAGGGATGCATACTTCAACGCGTGTCGACATATTTTTGGAACTCATTCCAGCGAATCAAGCGCAGTACCCACACGAATTGAGGCATACCTGTGGGAAAAGGGAAGAGGCGTCGGGAGTCAACGGAAGATGCTGTACTTGCGAGGCATATTTGCATTTTTGGAACGATGGCTTGCCTCAAGCCGTCTTGTTGAGATACCACATGGACTTGAGTTCTTCCTTCTTCGTATTTTTCTTCTTTCTAATTACTCTGGCGGGTTGCGTTCTTGATTTTCGTACTCATCGATGACTTGGTCGGTCTGCAGAGCGTGGGCCCCTCTCTGCATGGAATACAGACTATAGAC
This sequence comes from Apiospora rasikravindrae, assembly GCA_038363885.1. Lineage (NCBI taxonomy): Eukaryota > Fungi > Ascomycota > Sordariomycetes > Amphisphaeriales > Apiosporaceae > Apiospora > Apiospora rasikravindrae. The sequence goes on from JAQQWK010000008.1 coordinate 521,359, forward strand.
GGAGAACGAGCATACTGCATTTGCATTGTAGGAGTAGCGGTCCCGGAAATGAAGACTGCATTTTTCTCATGGCTCATGTGACGATTCTTTTTTGCGATGTCTTGCGTCACTTGTGAAATGTGCATACCTCTTCGGTAGCAGAATGTCAAGCCCAACGCTGGCTTGTCATCCATCCATGTGCTTACGATGAATCTGACGACTGCAAGTTTGCACTGCTTGACCCATCTTTTTACGGTTCTCTTCCCTTGCTACTTACACAGCTACCTACGTACAATAACAGACCAACCTACCACCCGCGATTTCTTTTGGCTACCATCGAGAAACATGCAGTCAACAAGACCGCCAATCACCGCCTCGACGGCTCGCGATCATCCTTTGACGCACAAGAGTTCGTAGCCGGCATCCGAAATCAGGCGGCCGTGACATTCTGGGCCTTCCAGACGTGGTTCTTGTCGCCGTTGATGCACTGCCAGAGGACGATGCGGGTGTTGTCTCGGACGGCGCCGGTGTAGAGATCTGCGCAGAGCTCTATTCAAAGCGATTAGAGTCAGCATTTGTTTCCCTGCAATTTCTCTTTCCCTCTCCCTCTTTTATACATGACCCCATGCTCTCTCTTGAACAGGAAGAAATCTTTGAGTAAGGGACAAACAAGCAAGGAAGCAAGCGAGCGAACTCAAAACTCACTGGTTCCCGAGGCGGTGTCGAGCACGATCTGGCTGTCGGTGTTGTACACCCACTTCTGCGCGGCGCGGTCGTCGGCGCACGTGGCGACGGTCAGGGGGCTGCCGTTGCTCCGTCCCGTGCCGGCGTCGAGGCAGAGGGTCGTGTTGGCGACCTGGATTTTGGTGGCGCCGTCTTGGAGGTACCACTGCTGCTCGGGGGCGTTGGTGCTGGTTTTTCTGGTTTGTGCATTTCTCAGGTCAGAGTCGACCGGATAGCATGCTTGGGCAAAAGGTAAGAAAGAGTAACAAGGCTCACAGAATGATATTACTGCCGCTCTTGACGGGGGCCACAGGTTGGACCACGAATTTCGCGTTCCAAGCCGAGGTGATGAGGACCTGGCGGTAACCTTCGGGAAGGGCCTGGGCCATGGCCCCGGCGCCTAGGGTGAGAGCTACGATGATCTGGGACAGCATTCTGGACAAGAGAAAGTAAAGTAAGTGTACTACAAGTCTGCCAGGGCGTTGCGGAATGCTGATTCATGCCAAGCAATCAGAGAGAAGTGACCTCTATAAGTAAATATGTTACGCAGGATGGTCTGATTTCGGATTCGAGGCAATGGTGTTTGAGGCCATTTTCGGTAGACACTCACTGCCGGCATCCCTCGTGCGATCTGATATTGGGCCATGTTGCAGCTCAATAGGCTGGAGCGGGTGAAGTACATATTGCTGCCACCTACTTGACTGGCACAGGGGGCCGGCGATATTGCTGCGGGTAAATGAAGTATGCTCCGCAGTTGGGAAGCCGGCACTTGCCAAGGAGCCATCAGCAACTGAAGAGCCAATAGAACTGCACAGTTTCTCCTCATCGTAATAGTATGGAATCTTTCGGTGCCCGGAGACACGTGGAATGGGATTTGAGTGAGAATAAATCTACCTACGTGCATGGCAGAGCCCAGAATCGTAGTAGAGCTACGACCGTCTAGTTCAGTGCCGTCTTGGGCACACGTTTGGAATTATCAGCCTATACGATTTTGACCACAGTAGTAATGTCTCATAATTTCCCATCTCTGCTTTGTTGGCTCTTGTTCGCCCCTTCCTGTAAGCCGTGTTTGGTTCGATGCCAAGGCATCATCGGTAGGAAAAGACTCGTATCAAACATGCCGCCCTCGTCTAGATAAACCCACCGTAGGAAGACTTATTTTCAAAATGCCTCGAAGCTCTCAACGTGACACGACAGTCCACCATATTTGAAGACTGGGGATCGGAGTAAGCCTGAAAATGATCAACACCCTAAACAACGCAAACACGAAGTCTTTCATCCCCTCTCCGCTGCATGGCTTAGGAGACTCCATCGCTCTGGGGCATATCAGCCACCACCCGCCGCCCCTTTTCCAACTCGCGAGAGGGAACGTATGTAGTCGTTCTCTCTCCAACCCCCTCCTCCTCTCCCTCCGCCAAAGTCCCGCCCGGCCCCTTGAACCACTTGCGCGCATCCAGGAAGTAGTACAGCGACGCGCCGCCCCAAACCGCCGCGTTGATCACGACACAGTAGTTCATGTCCTCGAGGGCGGGGGCGGGCCCGCCGAGCGGGAACATGACCAGGACGATGCCGAACAGCAGAAAGGCCGCGGCCGCCCAGGCGATGGGGACCGAGAACCGCTTGCCCGTGTAAAAGGGGCCCGGCGTGAACTTGGCGCGGCCCCAGACCGCGCGCGCGAGGATGGGGATGCACCAGGCCAGGTTGTCGCCCGCGATGCACAGGGAGAAGAGGGCGCTGGCGGCTGCTGGGGCGATGAGGGACAGGAGCCCGAATACGGACGCCACCAGCACACAGGCCCAGACGGCGCGGACGGGGATGTGTCCGAATCGCCTCGACTAAGTTGCGTATGAGTCAAAAAGCTGCGCATCATCCGAGACAACAGCACTTACTACAGGGCGAATGAATCTGGAAAGGGGCAGGGCGCCGTCCCGGGAGAAAGCCCACACCTGCCGAGAGGCGGACACGCACATGGACAAGCCCATGAAGTACTGCACGACGAAGAGGAACGCGACGAAACCGAGCGCGCCCTGCTTCCCGAGGGCGTCGTAGTAGATCTGGGCCATCTTCATGCCACGCCGTCAGCGAAACGTCACGATTGGCAAAGGATGGATCAGAGGAATGGTGGTACTGACCGGCTGCCCAAATCTGGTATTCAGGATGCCCTCAATATCGGGCGACATGCAATGCGCGAGCACAATGACAATGACTAAGCCGAGACCCCCTGATTCCGTGTAAGCTTCATTGTCGGTCAACCAAAACCAGGGAACAGGTGAGTGGTTCATCACATACAGCACATTCCTACGGAGCCCAAAATGCCCACAGGAACAACTTTAGCGGCATTGGAAGCTTCCTCTGACATATACACCTAGCGTTCAAACCCAGTCATCAACATTTCTTGCCAGCCCGATGGTAAAGTTCTGCGTGCGAGGGGGGAAGAGAAGGAACACCTACACACGCGTCGAAGCTCCCGATGGTCCAGATGGGCGAGAGCCACGCCAGCATGAAGGCCCAGCCCGTGGGCCAGGCGGTGAGGTTTTCGACGTTGGCGAAGACGAAGAGGGCGTCGTTGCCCTGTCCCGTCCGGCCCACGGCGAGCGCGGCAATGGTGGCGAGGATGAGGGCGATGTTGAGGAAGATGGAGAGGTACATAAGCCGGCCAAGGAACTTGGAGGAGGTTGAGGCCAGGATGCCGTGGCTGAGGACGGAGGCCAGAAAGATCACGTAGACGATGCGGTTGGTGGGTTGCCAGGTGCCGTTGCTGGCCATGACAAGCCTGATGGAGTGTGTGCATATGCCCTTTGGTCAGGAAATATTTGCGTGGCAGATATGGGGATGGGGAGCCAAGTAACTCACTCGGAGCAAAACATGGTGGCAAAGCCGTAATCGATGCTGCAAAGCCCTCCTATCAGACCCAGGCTGTTACTGTACCCCACAAGGAAGCACAAGTAGTTCCTCGTCTTGGCCGAGCTGAAGTAGTGCGTCCACCAATACCTACAACGAAGGAGAACGTTTTAGGCTTTCGAGTTCCTGTCGTAGCCGGGGTGTAAGAGGAAACGGGAGAAAGACGACTCACAGCGCGCCCGAGGTCGGGTAGGCACTCCCCAAGTCGGCCATGGCGAGCCCGACGACGAAGATGCAACCCGAGGCGACGAACCAGGACCAGACCATGCCCGCGGGCCCGGCCAGCAGCGAGAAGCTGAGGGTGCTGGCGATGGAGGGCATGAGGCCCATGATGGAGAAGGCGATGCCGAAGATCTCGACGGCGCGGAAGTTGCGCTTGAGCTCCTGCTGGTAGCCCATGGTGGCTGTTCGCGTTGGAATGGGGCATGGCCCGTATCAGCAGACGTTCTGGTTGCGGAAACACAGGTGGTACAGATATGGAAGAGAGAAAAAGGGGTGGAACTCGCCGAGGACTTCAGCATCCGTATCGCTGGACTGCACGGCTCCTTCGTCCGTCATCATAAGTCCCAGAGGGACCTCCCTCCCGTCACGTAGGGTGTAGGCAATGACCATCTTTCTGCGATAAGGCTTGAAAGTAGGAAATCTGAGTGGGACGTCTTCCTTTGGATCCATGCTTACGGACAAGTAGACTTGACAGAAAGGGAGACTCGGCGCTGGCATCGTATTATATGGAGCGAGTGGCCGACCGTCGCTGGTTCTCTCTCTGGCTTTAGATATAGGGACAGAAATATAAAAAGAGCCAGAAACCGTACAGGTGTATTGCGTAAAGTCCAAGGCATTACTCGCCCGCCGGTCCGTTCCACGATGCTTCAAGTCGGAGTCATATGTAAAAATAAAATAAACCAGCGCGAGTATGCCATTGGCCACGGTCGCCACTCCGGCGTACGGTGACCCTTCTGGTAAGTGCTGCCCTGATGGCGCGGAACGATCCGCGAAGATCGAGTGCTTGGACCAGCATCTAAACAGAGTCAAAAAACCCAAAAGGCCCTGCGTGTCGTCTGAGGGCACACCTGCTGAACCTGTACCAGGCAAAGCTTCAGGATCCAGCAATGGCCAATACCGAAACCCGACAATCTGGGCCGCCCACCACCATCTCAACCCGTCTCTTCGGCCGCTGTCACGATCAGAAGAGCACATGCAAAGCAAACCAAAGCAAAGCCGGCGAGTGCCGACCGTGGTTAGTGTGGGCACGTCCGAAGCCCTTGCAGGCCGTGCGAGCGCTGTCAAAACCCCAGCCGCAGTGGCATATGATGGTGCCAAGTCTGCCACATGAATGCGCTGGTAAGACTGCGCGTCAGGGCTCGACAGTAGCCTGCAGCTCGCCCCAGCGTGCGCCATGCCGATGTCAATGTCAGCGCTGTCAGGCGGCACTAGGCTTACCCATGCATGCTAAGGAACTTGGGGACGGGAACCCTCCCGCTGTCAGCTTGAAGCAGGATAAGATTTACATGACAGCACCGAGGACATCTAGACCGTCAGTAAGAGAATCGCCCTTTTCCACCCGATCTCGCAACTGACAACGCGACCACGTGGCCATCAAATTCTTCGGGCTTGGGGCATCTTGGCTTGCAGATCCGAGGGGAGCTCCAAGCGCATTTCTGTTACTACGAAGCACATCACCTCGTAGTTTTCTACATCATAAAAGCTTACATGCCTAGGCACAGCCACCGAGTCCTACGGGTATGTTCAAAATCTAAATAAAGCAAAGACGTCAGTTCTTGCACGGACAAATCAGTCTACACGACCAGTACCCCCGCTGTATGAAGGTATCGCGCTACGCATCCGATCTTTTGGAACAGCGCAGCGACAAGTACTTCTGTCTCTCACGTGGTATAAGCTTGCAAGGCCCAAGAAGACCTACGAGAACAGAAAAAAAGGAGGCGAGATATATTCAGCGAAAAGCATTTACTCTAACATCCAAACCCATGGTCCATGCCAAACGCCCCCTGTCAAGCCCCAAGACCGGATGACCAACTCCTGTGCCAAACGCCTCCTTAACACCATCCCCATCCGTACGCCCTTGGTGAAATATACCGACGCCATAAAGTATCGATAACAGAGCAAGTGGGTAACAATGAGCCGCCCGTAAATCACAAGACATCCCAATGTATCAGCTCCTGGCAGCAAGGGGCTAATTTGCCCAAAACGAGACCATCAATCTCGCCACATCCCGAAAGGCGCATTCCCAGTAGGCAATCTGCCTAAAGCTCATCCGCGGTCATAGACAACCATCGATTCTTCCCAGTCCGTTGCGGCTCGGTGATGGAGTGCGCTTTTTCGTTCTCCAAACCCTTCGCGAGCTGATCTCTGTGCTCGTCGAACCGGGACCGAGCCCGGGACCGGCGCCGGTTGGCAAAGTCCAGCGCACGCTCCTTCATGAACCGCATGGCCAGAAGCTGGTCGTACTCCCGATTCTCACTGGGTCCGTTGAAGAGGCCGCGGTAGCGAATGAGCTCGAGCTGCCGCGGCGTCCACTGCTGGACTCGGTACGTCTTGTACGCGTCCATCTTCGCTTTGCGATCCCCTCGGGACTCCCAGCCCCACTCCGAGCCGTCACGATCGGCAGCGGCGGAGTTTGCCGGCGACATGAAGGTTCCGCTGTCCGCCGTGCCGGGCCCAAACCACAGATCCGCAACTGATTCCTGCGAGGTGGTTTTGGTGGAGGGGTCCTCCCAAGATGCCCACACGGAGGCTGCGTCGCTCGTAGTTCCGTTCGGACTCGTCGAGGTTCCATCCGCACTCGTCGAGGCTCCGTCCGGACTCCATAGGTCTTCTGCAGTTGATATTCCCGCCGTGAACCCCGTGCTGTTTGAAACGTCATCACTGCCGCCGCCGCCCCAGCTGCCGTCGCTCGCGCTAAAGTCGGCGTACGTGAAAGTGAGTTCATCGACCTCGTCTTCCGTCTGTTTCGGCAGAGGGACAAAAGCCGGGTTGACCTCAGGGGCTTTCTTCGCGAGGGCGTCGGCATGGTTGGCGAGGATGTTATGCAGCGTTTTGGCTGCTAGGGGCGAGATCTTGGCCATTGTGTTGGTGGTGATGTCACAATGGCAGAAAGAGTTGCTGGTTGAGAGTGGTAGTTGCCGTTTCCATTGAGGTTGGTTGGTGGGACGGTCGGTAGGAGACCGGGAGTGAGAAGAGAACACGACAGGGTTTTATGGTTTGGAGAGATGTTTGCGCTGCGTTCAATAGATCGGACGGTGGTGCGTTCAATACGACGCAAGGTGAAGCGTTCACTTTGACGCAAGGTGATTCCCTCGATGGGATGGAATACCAGGGGCTGGAGTTCGACGAGTAGATACCAAGGCGTTTTCCCGAGGAGGCGCTGGTGTTGCGTTGAATGAGACGCAAGGACGAGGGCGGCGATGGGACGGAAGGCTGTGGAGTTGCGTGCGTTGACAGATATTGGTGCTGCGGTATGTCCAAGCGGCTGAAGACAAGTACCAGAAGAACAAGGCGTGCGCTGAGTTCCGACGGCGAATACAGACGGTGACGAGATCAGACGGTGGACACAGAAGTATCCAAGGCGGTTGTAGATGTTGAGACGAAAGGCACGTGGCGCCGTTGTCGTGAAGGTAACAAGGTTTCGTCCGTAGAGATGTGGTGGTGTTGCGGCGTGTCCAAGCAACCGAGGAGAAAGGGCAAAGAAGACACAACTGTATCGTGAATTCAGACGGTGAATACGGGTGAACGGCAATGAGATCGAATGCAGTGGGGCGGAAGGCTGGAGGCGGTAGTGCCGTGAAGACAGCGAGCTTGTGCAGGCGTGTTTTGCAAGATGCTGGCGATGCGTTTGATGTGTCCAAGCGGCAAGAGACAGACAAGAAGAAGATGAGGAGTGTGCGGTGAGTCCAGACGGAACCTAGAGGCTGCAAAGCGAGTCAATGCAAGAAGGCACCAAAAAAAGAAGTAGAGGATAGATAGGATGACTGCTGGGAGACGGGACGACAGCAGCAGAGGGGAGAGTTGAATGACTTGGGCGGGTGGCCCAAGGTGTGTCAAAGGGTATGCACGAGGAGCTGCCATCGTTGGGGCCGAGTCAAACGGAGGCCCGGCAGGGGACGAATTGAGTCACCCGTCCGAGGGGCAATTGCATGTGGCCCAAGCAGAAGCTAGGATCGTGATAATGATGGAAAATGAGGCAGGAACAGCTGCTGTTGACAAAGTACCGGGAAGGCGCTACTACCCTGGTGTTTCTCGGGGCAACAATGACACCGCCGTCTGCTGCAAAGCACACCAACTCCGATCATGCAGATAGAGGCTATAGGCAGGGAAGCCTAGATCTAAAGAACCGGGTTATCAATAATGAATCCGATTGAATGCTACCGTGATTGTCATCGTGTTGCTTGTCCTGAAAGTGATTGTTATCACACCATACATCGCGAGTTTGATAAAGCGTGGCTTGATTGTGCCTCCACCACAATCAACAAGGAAGCTTGCTTTCGCCCGGCCCCAATCAGGCCGATGCAAGCTCCACGCGCAGACCCCTCGCATTCACACTGCCGTAGTTGGAGTCCAACTCGATACCATTGTTTTCCTGCAGCGCCTCTCGGTTCGCAAAGCCAACCCTGCGGCGTAGCGTCTGCATGACCGATGAAGAAGAACCGGCGGTGTGGTGGCTGAAGGCTTCTTGGATGCTCTCCAGCGACCGGCCGCGGGTCTCGGGCATGTATGCCGCAAGCACGAGGACGGTCCCCAGAGCCAAGCCGCCAAAGAGGAAGTAGGCTCCGTACGCGGACTTGTCCAGCAGGATGGGCGTGATCATGGCGACAAGCCAGTTGGTGAACTGGAATCCGATTGAATTAGAGATGATCCATCAGGCAAACACTTGTCATTAAAAACTCACGAATCCCAGTCCCTGCGCCACGCAGTTGGCAGCAGCCCGAGTATGTGTCGGCTGGATCTCGCTGGCGTAGATCTTCCCCACGATCGCCCAGGTGGAGCAGTACGTCAAACCAAAGATGTAGACCGACACAATGACGACCCACCGCGCCGCACCGTAAGGATGCACAGCGCCCGCCGCGTACAGCGACCCGTTCAGCAGCATCACCCCGGAGAGCCCCACGCCGCCAGTGATGGCCGAGGTGCGCCGACCCCATTTGTCGGCCAGCAAGAACGCGGGGACGGAGATGGCCAACATCAAAACAGCAGAGAGACCCGAGGCGAGGAACGAGGCCGTCTGTGACTCGAGGCCGGCTTGTGCGAAGAGGGTGGGGGCGTACTGTCCGTTGACACATGTAATCAGCAAGTAAGTACCTGAAAAACCATGTCGCGGCGGACTTTTGAGTAGCATGGGTGAATGGAACATAGGAAACCAAACTTACATAAAGCACCCCATCGATTCCGGACAGCTGAACCATGCCCAGGATGAACAGCGCCAGCATCGTCCTGGTACGGTAACCCCTGCGAAACAGCAGCGCGAGGCCCTGCCACAGGCTCAGACTGACTTGCTGCCCCGTCGACGTCAAAAAGTCCCGATCCTCGCCCACGAGCGAGACGTCCAGCTTCTCCAGCGCAGCGGCGGCCTCCTCGCGACGCCCATGCAGCAGATACCAGCGGGGCGAGTCCGGTAGAACCAAGCAACACGCAACCAGAGCCAGGGCCAGGGCGACTTGAACGATGTAAGGCGCTCGCCACGACATGCTGTTGGCCGCGCCCAGGTCGACCGTGCCGTAGCAGAGGAAGTAGCCTAGACAGATGCCCGCCGTGTTAAAGAACTGCGGCAGGCCTGCCAGGATGCCGCGGTGTCGCGCGGGTGCTACCTCGCAAATGTAGACGCTGATGTTGCTGAGGAACGCGCCCGCACCCAACCCCGCCAGCGCGCGCCCGGCCAGGAACTGCGGCAGCGCATACGACGTGCCTTGAATGACTGCGCCTGTGCCGAAGAGCACGGCGCCCAGCATCACGACCTTGAGGCGCCCGTACTTGTCGGCCAGGTAGCCCGCGAAAACCGAGGGGACGGCGCCCGTCAGCATGATCATGGAGACGGTGAACCCGACCAGCGTCGCCGACAGGTGGCCCATCGACATGGCAAAGGCCGGCATCGCCATGATGGCCCCGATGGCGCCCGTGTCGCAGCCCATGGCCAGGCCGCCCAGCGAGACGGCCACCGAGGCCAGCATGTAGTTTGGAACCCGTTTCCTAGATGAAGTCATTCTCTTTAGCGAAACGTGAGGGATGGTAGTAGTTCAATGTTGATCGAACTTAAATTCTCTGTTTCAGAGCGATTGCTGAATCAACATATGGATTGAACTCTTTCCGAATTTTGGAGCAGAAGCATGGTAGCACAGCTCTATATCAATGAACCTGGAGGAAACTGCAAGCATGCGCCTATGATCGGCATGGGTGGTGGTGTGTAGAGGGAAGTGCGCGGTGTAGGGCTGCTGACAACAGCCGAATGACGTCCTGACATTGTCAATCCAACCTGGGTGTCGGATCCCCCGGGTCGGTTACCAGCAAAAGGGGCTCTGGTGGTGCATTCATGTATTCCAACAGCATTACCCCGCTATCAATGCATGCAACCACCACGGTTCCTTCAGCTCTGGGAAGCAAGATCTACAGTAGCCCCAGGTGCCAGGTACATCTTACTGATCAAGCAATCACGTCGAAAAACCAGATACCCAATTATGGTCTTTCTGATCGAGATCATTCTTGACTCCGTCTCGATGTTGAGATAGAACCTTTAGTAAGTTTGTCAGCAAAACTGCGGGGAACCTCTACTCTGGCCACCATGATGGATTCCTCCCGAAGTATGGCCAAGCCAGGACGCCGTTTACCGTTCGATTTACTGTTACATCGACATTTTCCCAATTCAAAAACGTCAGGAATCGATGCGGACATCTTGTCTGACATACATGAATATGCGAGTCGAGTTTTGAAACAAACCTCCAATGTGCTCCTTGGCGACTCTCAAGTGGAAGGCCACTTTTGTGACTACCTCGCCGCCCATCGACGGCTCGACTGATACAAGACCATCAGGCAGCATCAGCTGCACGATGCGTCCAAACCGTGTAGAGTATGTCGTGTACTGGTCGAGGCCATCGGTCAGCAAGATATCAACCCAGACTGGGCCCATAACACACTCAACATCGTATCAATTTGATATTGTGATACCTTCTTTGTTACGGGCTTCCACGGGCACGGGAGCTGTTGGCCATAGCTCCTTTTTCCCCTTTTCACCCCTTCCGGCATGTAGTAACTACCTAGTATAAATGTGTTGTACACGCATCTGTACTTATCAGGAGGGACGTCAGGTTTCTCAGCCACTACAGTGTTCCCTTTCATGGACAGCAGCGGCGTGAAAGTACTACCTGGCGCCACCTCTTCCGATATCAACGTTGGCCTGGGCAAAAGCGCAGATCGAAACATGTATATCAAAGCACGACTACTCGCATGGCGCTTGAGCTTCTTCGCTTCCGACATGAATACTAGACGTATCGTCTCAATCTGGGCAGGATATGGTAAAGTTGCTAGTCACCGACTGACAAGATGAAACTTACGTGTGCCTTGCCCATTCCGCACTAGAACCGGATCTTGATGGAAATTAACCACGCACAATGCACCACGGACACCGGCGACGGGTACGGGCAGATTCCCGGAGGCTCTCTGGAGTTAACGGGATCCATCTTGTCCTCGGAGCTCGCCTGGCAGCCATTCATCTCGCGGCGGTCTGAAGGCCGCAAACCGCAGCCAAACACGTTCGCATGGCATCTGCCAGCGCTGTCCGAGCTAACTACCAAGCCCGTGAATACCCAGTGCAGCTTCCACCCTGACTATGCCTTCTTTACCGACCAAGCTAGTCCCGTCTCCGTGCTCTGGCTCTGGTTCACGCCAGACATGGTGCTTGTGCTGACGCCGACCGACGAGGGGAAGATTGAGTGTGTCGGACTGTTATACGATTTCATGGGTGAACTTTTGTCTTTGCAACAACTGAGGCAACTGCTGGGGACTATCGAGATTATCTGATTCGACACCCTCCACTGATGTTCTTCAAATTAACAATAGACTCATTGTATACTACTTATACAGACACGTATAATAATAATCCTTCCCTTTATAGTAAAAAACAGACTTGTATGCTTAATATATGCTTTATAATTAAATAATAAGGTTAAAATGAAAACGCTAGTGAAAAGGATAAACATATACAAATTTACTACACGCCTTGATAAACGCATATAGCTTTCGTATCCCGTATAAAAGCACGACCAATTCCAAAAAAAGTGATATAGGGAAAGTCCAGCAAAAGGTTGAACAAAGTACGAACACCATGTGACAGAGCGCCGATCGACATGCGGATGACTTTGCCGGATATGCCGCTTATACCAACATGAGGCAACGGCAAAGCCCTTTTCCACAGGCTTGGTGGTGGATCAAGGTGGCTGTCCCTCAGCTTAGAACATTCGGGTGTTGGCCAGTCATGCTAACATGAGACTTGTCAGAACTTATGATTTCTACCCATGTTGGTGAGCCGGTGGGTGCAACTGCCCACTTACCGATTCGCAGTCCTGACGATAGTCCTTTGTTGCAGACCACGCAGAAAATTGCAACGCCCTGATCGCAGGCCATACCGCTACCCCGGCAATGACCAAGCCAAGGATGCCAGCGATAACCTTCCCACATGTACCTAATCTCCTTTCCCCCTTTTGGCCAGGATTCCCCCAGAGCCGGATTGCGGCGCCGAATGAATACCAACTTCGTCCAGGAGCAGTAGAAAGTGTGCCAGCACTGGTGGGTGGAGGGGGAGGCGGCGAAGGCGGTGGTGAGAAGCTCAAGGAGGATGCGGGGGAATTAGATCTATCAGAGGCTGTTACCTGAGGCAAAGTCTCAAGGCTGGATCCCTCAGATTCGACAGGGTGCGAAATGCAGGCGCGCGGCGGTGTTGTTGTAGCAGCCATTGCTTTTCAAGAGCATATCTTGAACCGGACTTGCGGAGGAAGAACTGAAGTAAGGATGGGCCAAGAACTTTATTTGGGGAGGGGGCCGTAAACATCTAGGACTTCTTCGATGCAACCTTTGCGTCTGCATAGCCTCCTCGGGAGGCCCGATAGAGGCAGTGCCCCGCATATGCACTCTGTATGATGTGCCAATCGTTACCGGTACAGCCATTAACAGCAGGTACATTAGCGATGGGGAGGTCGATCAGGCCGTGATGAGTCTAGTGCGAGCACCGAATTGCTCGTCGAGCCCTTTCGTCGCCATTGGTGTTATCAAAGCCCACACATGAGTCAGAAATATCACAATCGAAACAGATGAATAATTATCCACTCGTGAGCACTCAACTAAGTTGCCATTCTGCAAGACTTGGAACATCTTCTCTGAGCCATGTCCGAAACATCTCTCATCTGACTTGTTTTGCCTGTGCCGTAGCTGTCCAACATGGTCTGCATATAGCTGGCGCCATTCATGAAGACGAAGCCGAGATGATCGCCGCTGATTTGTAGATTTTCGACGGCCCGTAAGACTTGCTCGTCCAGGCTCGGATCTCGCCACGAGCCGGCAGCAACCCATCCTGTATTATCGCACGAGCCTAAGTTAGTTATAAACGAGAGATGACTGTGATGGATGTGGGATGCGAGAGCCCAGCAAGAAGGGCGATAGAGAGTGAAATATGATGGGAGCATAGCGTACAGGTTTATGCGACCTTTGTTCCCATGATGATGCCTCCTTTTTCTTCACCCCTACGCACCGCGCTGGTGGCGACAGGCTGGATCGTGCAGAGTAAACATGCAGCCGAAGTCTTCATGGTCTCGAGATAGAGCTTGTGGGACATGGCGTCGAGATCTAACGAGACCTTTATTGCCGTCACTTACTACGTACGTCTTTCCCCGTTATATATTAGATTAGTTTAAGAACACAAAAGGGAGTATTTAAATTGCCTAGTATACTTACCTTGCACTATGTGCATTATACTAGATACTTCTAACGAGCGACTTGATCTTCTAGTCCATCTAACGGGACCGACACGTTCATAAGGCTCTGGAGATCGAGAAACGGCTTGGAAGCTGCCGGGGCCTCGACAGGCGCATCGGCATACAAGAGCCCCACCGCGATGAAAGTAGGATTGAAGCTGACGGACAGACCGATATTGGGGTCGGATTCCATGGACCCCGAGACCTGGATGGCGGCCTTCAGGATATTAACGTCGTCGGCAGGGCTGTAGAGGTGAACTGTATATTTCGTCTTGATCTAGGGGTACGATTAGTTGGGTGTCTTGACAATTGCTCAACTGTACTGTATGGACGTCCACTCCAGTGCCAGCTATTGCAATAAGGAAGATGAACGGGATGAACGGGACGAGCCAGTAATTTGTACATTTCATCCATAGATGATGAAAACATTGCTAGCACCAATCAATTATAGACCATCCCTGAACCAGGAAGCAGCAGCAGCATAATAACCAGCAACAATTAGGTTTCTTGTATAGCACTTATGAGTTTCCTTTTTAATTCCTCTCGGTACATGACCACCATATCCCCTATGGACTCTTGCACTTTGTCATTAATGTCGTCAATTAATGCGTCTCTTGACATATCTCGTATCTCAGCCAGCTCTAACCCAATCCTGCTACAGTCCGCCTCCAGTTCACTTTGATGAACGTCGACGTTAGCAACAGTCTCTTCCAGTACTTCATGCTGTTCTCCCAGTTGGTCGACGCGACTCTCCAAGCCTTGCAGGTCCCGTACGCAGCCCTCCAGCTCCGCAACACGGCGCTCGAGGTCTGCGTTTCGGGTCTTAAACTGCCTGTTCTCCGCCTCCAGCTTTTCGATTCGCTCGTCCTGCTGTCTCATTCTAGCCTCGATAGCGTCAAGTCGGCTGTCTGAGTGGTGAACTGACGGGGATGGGGACTCGGTCTCAACGAAAGCTTCCGCATCAGGTGACCATAACCGACGCTTTGATGTCGCTCGATTGCTGGAGCCTCCACTGCTTCGGCGGAAATAGCGTTTACGATTGTTGCCTGGTAGCTTGCGGTCTGAAGTGAAATGGTCACTCTCGCTGTCTGGATACCCTGGGAGCTCTTCATCATCCGGTGGACCGTAGCCTGATGGCGTGGTGACAGCGACCGTATCATTGTCCGACTCGTGCGAAGGCGTGCGTCCCTCAGTTTCATTAACGTATTTCGGTGGAGAGCTGGGGTGAAACGGCTCGGGCTGATGCGGTGCGGCTGCGGAGTCGAGAAATTCGGTGGGATTGAGAAATGGCCGAACGGCCCTGTAGAAAACATTGTATGTTGCTTTCGGCAAGGCGTCGTGGGCCATATAGACCGAGAAAATTGATGTTCCGGCGAGCGATATGAGAGCATCGGCGGCCTCTGAGTTTTGAAGCTCAGGTGCGACCTCTCCAACATGACTGGTGAGGCACCCAAGTGCTCGTAATCGGAAATGGAGGCGAGTGAGATTTCGCGTGGTGCCGAGCTGCTGGCGCACGAGGTCTATGCATGGTGGAGAGTCGACCAGTCGGGTTGTATGGTCATGTACCGTTCGGGCCAAGGAAGATATTCGGTCGGCGGTGATCTGGAGGGAAGGCGCACGCGCTCGGTCGGCAGTGTCTGCACTGAAAGTAAAGAGAACCGATGTCGACGGACTGCATGTTGTCTCTACATGAAGCGTGGTGTCTTTCGCAACCCGATTGCTCGGCTGCTCGCAAACAACGACGACGGGATGGGTGAAACGCGTCTCGTCTGGCATATCATCGATGGAGGTGGTTACTCCAGTGGCGTGCGTTGGTAGTACCAGTAAGGACACTGGTATCAACGGAATAAATGGAATAGTCGAGTAGCTCCAATGTCCTCTCTCAGTGGAACAGCGTTGATTCCAGTGAAAGCAGCCAACAGTTGTCAGGGGAAGAGGGAGGGGGCCTACGAATACTGACCTAGAACACCTGCGAATGATCAGCGTGGTCCAAAACCTACTCTCGACAACATCACAGATACCCTTAGACGAACCGTAGCTTGACCAGATGGCGTCGAACCTGGCCTGCGACGTGCAATACAGACAACAGGTCCTGACGTGATTCCACCGATCCGACTCAATCAAGGAATACTATGAGCTGCCAAGAAGCAGAGAAATGGAAACACGCGTACCTTTCAAGATTATACCCTTCTGCGCTCGCACTATTGCGACCGCGTGTCAACGTGGTCCAAATCCTACCCTCGGAAACATCAGAGATACCCTTAGATGAATCGTAGCGTGACCAGAGGGCGTCGAACCTGGTCTGCGACGTGCAATACAGACAACAGGCTCTGACGTGATTCCCACTGATCCGAGTCAATCAAGGAGTACTAAGAGCTCGCAAGGAGTAGAGAAATGGAAACACTGCTGAATCCGCGAGTCTGCGAAGGTGTTTGTGCGACGTTGCTTTCGGATCGCGACGTTAATGTTGATGTGGAAAGAAAGTGGTGTGGATTTTATATGATGGAGAGAGATGGGAGGCTGGAGATGAAAGAAGGATGGGTTGGCTGGATTGATGGGTCCACCATGCATCGGAAAATTGTCGGGCGACTGAGGTGGGACTGATTACCTAAGTCCATTCCTATCCAGATAAAAACGTTAGCCCCACTTTCAATTGTTCTCAACTTCTCCGTCGATTGTCTGGGGTAAAAGTGGGGGGTAATGGGCCGACCTGTTAAAAATAACAAGCTGCATTAGTCGAGGTGCTCTGAGGGAGGCTCTCGGATGAAATAGTTCGAGTAAACCCAAAACCGACCGTTTGCGGGAGTCGAGTCACTACTGGGGTAGAGATGGAATGATCAGAGCGAGAGAACTGACATTGGGATAGCTGACATTGGAATAGGTGGCGCTGGAATAACTGACTGCAATGAGGTTAATGGAATTGTGGCATAACTCAAACGTCGTACTGCTTGTAGGTAGTAGTTGAGTTTTCTCAATTGGAAATTTAGCTTGGTGAAGGTAAGATTAAGTATCAAGTTCAGTTGACGAAGTCTTTCACCGTTGCTTCGTACCAGTCAAAGTACTCGCTGGCTCGCCCAGATCCACCTTCATCCACTCCTTTCAGAGCTAGCAACAGATCTGTTCTCTGCCCTGGGTGCCATCTGCCGTCACAGATCGCGTATCCTCCCGCCAAGACACGTTCAAAGGTGACCGAATCAGAGAACGCCATCCACAGATACGTCTCCACGCCATGGATCGGGTCCCGGAGGATAGGGCGTGTGAGATAGTAGGTCCAGGCTGGAACGGAGCGCCATATGTTCGTGACATAGTTGCCCGGGTTTCCTGCAATATGCACGACGCGTGGTGAATGAGTAGTGGCGGTTACTCCGGCGGCTTGTTCGGCAGCCAACTGGCGACGCGTGAACTCGGACGCCAAGAACCAGTTCGCCGTCTTGGATGAGGAATAGAGTTCGTTTTGGTTCGTCACGCTGTCGGGATTCTCTAGGAATGTCTTCCGGATCCCATCCTTGGGGCTCATCATCTCGACGAGCATGGAGGCGGGCCACACCACGCGCACAGTATCTTTCGGGTTCTGCGCCGCAGTCTTTGACAACATGGGCATGAGCAGTCGCGTCAGCAAGTGGGCGCCAATTGAATTGACGCAGAAGTGGTATTCGCACCCCTGCTTGGACTTCGGCGCATTGCTCACGGCACCAGTGCCTGCGTTGTTGAAGAGAACGTCGAGCCGCCCGTTCGGACCCTCGCACTGGAGAAACTGCTGAGCGGCGGCCTGAACGGTCGCGAAATCCAGCAAATCCACATGGATGAACTCTAGGACTCCTCTCTGGGTCTCCGGCATGCCGTCATTACTATCTTGGTAGTGGGCTTTGATGCGGGCAATGGCGTCCTCGGCATGCTGGCGAGTCCGCGTCAATATGTAGACCTTGCCACCGGCACCGTACAGCACGCGGGCTAGGTCATATCCCAGTCCTGACGACCCGCCAGTCACAATAAACACCTTTCCGACCTGGCTAGTAAGATTGTCTTCTCTGAGCGGCGCTCCATTGCGAGGTGGGAAAATTTGAGTCCATCCAGTAGCCAACGACATGATGAAGACGACATGGGTTTGACAGAGGCTTAGGGGAGTTATGGGAACAGTTTCTCGGCGCGCGACGGATGTGAGATTGGAGGACTTGATATGGGAATGAAATCGTACAGCACGAACACTGGATGATTCATGGGATATATCTCATAGGAAGGTATTGAGGTAGCCCCATCGGGGTTTTGCGACAACCTTCCAGTCAATGCACTGCAAGCAGCGTTGGGTGTGCACCGGATCCTAGCATAATCCTACGTAGTTGGCTCTAAATTTCGTGTTGGTGCAGGTCTTAACTCTTTGGGACCTTGAGTTGCCAGAGTTGCCAGAGTTGCCAAATGACTGGGGCGATCCCGCCTAAGTTGAAATCCATACATGCGCCCGGCAATCTGGGAACACGCCATACTTGCATACCTTGGGCTGGTAGAAAAACAGTGTCACGCTCTCGAAATTGCACCAACGAGCAATGTTACATTTGCACTAAGTACTCCCTCAAGGCTCTATCGGACCCCGTGCGAGGTGATATGACAGCTTGGAAGCGGCAGCACAACACCCTTGCACTAGTATCTAAGATATGCTAGAACTTTCGTCGATCGATTCTGAATTCTGGGGATTACCAAAATCTGCCAAATTCATATTTCGAAACAGAATGGGGTATGCCAACCTTAACAACCTGTTGGATCCATCACCCGTCCCTCGGTGCTGCGCTGCTCGAGTGGAATGGTGTACTGAATCCCATCCATCTCATCATCACTCAGCCTATTCCAAGGCATTGCATGACATTCACCGAGAGGTCCACGGCGCAGTCCTAGAAAGCTAGCGCGGCCAGAGTCCACGTTACGATCGGGGTGCTCGCGACCTTTGAACTGACCGATGAACGACCTTATCCAAGCTACTGACCGAGACGAGGCTAGCGTCTCGTACACGGGACGAAGCAGCGGCATGCAAGCCGAGATGCAAGCAAGATGCGGTTCTATGCCTGTGAACAGGTAAAGCGGTGAGCCTGCCAATGTGAGGTCTTCCTCCCCAATACCAAGAGCAAACTGGTATACCACACGGACTGTCGAGATAACACATATTCTGATGACCATATATACATGAGTAGAGGTAGATGGGTGGGTCAAGGTACCACGTACAATGCTCCGAGTGTAAACATTGTCGCAATCCCGACCTTCTTCCTTGCTGGCATCAATAAGCCCCAAAGTACAGTACTTGGGATCAGGGCAACGCTGCAGTCGAGGACGAGGTTGATCGAACGTACTGCTGGGTATGCGGCGTCGATATTACCGCAAGTTCCACCAGGTATCAGTTTGTCCCAATAATACGAAAGGGGTCTGCATAATAGGAACAAATTAAGAGTCTCTCCGACTGCCCATGAAGTATTCAAGCTGAGTAATATATATAGCATCCAAGTAGAAATCGATGGTGGGCAGAGAACAGATGGATATACAAGTAGAGTATAGAGAACCGAATGCTCGTCATGGCGTAACACCAGAGGAGACGTATGGCTATAAAGAGCTGTATTGAGGTCAACCTGGATTCCAGAAATGGGCTGGGCTTAAATGAAATACCTTTCCGTATTCCACAAGCATCCAAGGTTTGTTAGCGAGATCGGCTTCTGGTTGACCAAGACCGCCGTACATAACACTGCAGACCAAACAAATTTCAAGTGAAGTCGCGAGTATCTAGTGGAGTTAACGAAATGCAACATATCTCACAGGTACTGGGCACTCACGAAACCGATAAGAACAAAAACGTCATGAGCCACGAACTTTCGCCTATTGATTTGTAGAGACCACAGACGGAGGCCAACGGCGACAGCTGCCAGGACTTGGGTTACCATCGTCACACCGATGATTACTGGTCCTGTAGTGCCTCGAGACATGGTGGATATCTTGGAACTTCTGCAAGCATTGATGTATGTAAGATGCGAAGGATTTGATATCGATATTGGATGGCGAGAACAAGGGATTCGACTAGAATCAGATAAACTTCGAAGGTTGCCTAGACACCGAGTGTAGAGTGCTGATAAAATCATTCAAAATGAGACGGATTCGGCGAGGATGAGGCTATTGCCTTGCGGCAAGCCGTCCAAGGTAGACGAGAAGGCTGTGGGTGCAAAGTAGACAGGTTGGGGGTCTCGCTTAGTACACCGGCGACTAGATATGCAAAGGGCAGGTGAAAAATGGGCTATTAAACTTGCAGACCATACCAGGATAGATTGGCATGAAAATATCGGAGCTTAGATGCATGCAAATACATCAATGAGTTCATCCAGTCCGAGAAATCCGACCAGGTTTTGGCCCCCAATTTGCTGACGTGAGGTTATTATAATAAGGCCGACGACAACCATCTACACCCAGACATTCTAAACCACGAGAGTTTTACCTATTTGAACTTTGCTGCTGGATAAACTGAGATTTGGTTTCAAAAGAGCTTCATATTGGTATTACAGATGCTCATGGCTACGAGAAGGCAGTAAGTGGCGTATGTCACCAACCATCAAATTCACGGGTCGTATTAGGATAGTTACCAGGCTTGAAACTTGTGCTAAGCCTGTGCAAGTTTTCTCTTGTTAGTGGTTGTTCGGAATCAGTAAGTCCGACATAGAACATCAGGGTCTGGATAAAAAAGGGGTTTGAACTTGGCCTCGAGGTGGCAGCGCTAGAATCAGGATTCCAATGTCGTTTAAGGCTAGTGCACCGTCAAACTCGGACTATTATGTCTTCGTGATCATTTTCCCGTGAATAGCCTCAAGTCTATTTTTGTCTCTGATACCATGTTTGAGGGCTGGATGGATTGCTGTATTCCAAGACGTTATAGCAGCAGTTCAGGAAGTTAGGTATAAATCCGTTTACTACCTAAGTACATACTAATTCTTCTGGTGGATCATGCCGAACAACTCGCTCTGGAACTTAGCATGCAGGGCCATCACGGGTGGATGCATGGGCGGGATGATCTGGCAGACCATCGTACCGCACATGCCGCTTTCGTGGTCGATGAACCACTCCGTACTTGGTACACCACCCCAGATCGTCATGCCCGGTGCGAACCGCCCAGGCAAGCCGTCTTTTGCCACCATACCTGCGAAGCTCCAAGTCCGCCGGACTGACAAAGGGATCGACATGCCTAGGAAAGCCGTATGAACAGGGGACTTGGCGATGTACTTATTGAACTCGTCTTCCTGGTGCTCATCGAGCTGCGGGCGAAACAGCTCCTCGTACGACTCGGGCTTGAGGAGCCGCGCATCGCGCCGTAGCAAGGCTGAGACGAACGTGTGGTATGCCTCGGTGGAGCCGAAGAGCCCCCCGCCACCGAGACAGTCGGTCCCGCCAAAGAGGATGTCGAAAGTGGCCGCGTCGACCGCCGGCGGCTCGCCCTTTTCGTTGAGCGTGCTGATGTCGGCGATCCGATCCTTCATGTGCTCCCGCGACTTCGGGTAGAAGCTCAGGTCCTCCTCGATCCCCAGCGGCTTCCAGATGCGCGCCCGCGCAAAGGCGTCCAGGGTCTCGCCCGTCGCTAGCTCCACCAGTTTGCCGGCCCAGTCGTGGCCCGCGCCGTACGCGAAGCTGGTGCCCGGCTCAAAGACTAGGGGGAGCACGGATTTGTCTTCGACGGTGGGGCCGCTCCAGAGTCCCTCGCCGCGCGAGGCACGCCACTTGGCGAGGAGATCGCCGAACCAATCGTACTCATGGCCGGAGGTGTGGGACATCAGCATACGCAGGGTGATGGCCGTGGCGTTATCCTTTATAACGGCCGCGTTCTTCTCGTCGTCGAAGCCGGTGATGATGTCGTATTTTCCTATGTCGGGAAGCTGCGGCTTGACGTCGCTGTCGAGGTCTAGCTTTCCGTCTTCCACGCATTGCAAGACAGCGACGGAGGTCATGAGCTTGCTCATAGAAGCCAGCGCGCACACAGTGGACGGGGTGAATGGAAGATCCCGGCCAGCCTTCTGGCTTGCTACACCAAAGGACTTGGAGTAGATGGTGTCGCCTACACACTTGTTAGCAACGAGTCATATTTATAGGGGATTTGGTGGGCCCATTTGATCACTGGGGAGTGGCTAAAGGCGCAATCAGCATCAGAGAGGACATACCGTTCTTGTCTTCTGCCATCAGGGATATACCAGGAAGTAGACCCGACTCAACGGCTTCCTCGTACATCTTATCGATATTATGTGCCATCGTTGCCGACGATTTAGTGATAAATCTAATGGTGTGTTATCTGGGAAGTGTTGTCGAGATCGAAGTCCAAGAAAAAAAGCCAGCATCACCTCCCTTTCTATGGGAATAAAAAAAAACAATCAGGCACTTGCGGGGTAGGGACAGACGTCCGAGAAATCGTGCTTACTATTGAGGAGCTGACGCAAGGAGGCGTGCATACGGGGCGTACATACGAACCAACACCACGGAACAGATGGTGACTGGACACGGGGTCCACATCAACGCCAACACAAAACTGGAGACTGTCAGCATGGATACATGTAGGCGACCTACACGTGCACGCCTGGAAGTCTTTTGGTTGATGGACACCGTTCTGGACTTTGGGCGAAGTATCGATGGGCTATGTTTACATAAAAAATACATCGCCGTCCTTTTTGAATCACAAAAACGTCGAGAGAATACCACTATAAAGCATATATTAATGAGGTAACTGATATAAGTTTCAATACAATAAAGTTCAACGCATGAAATGCCAGTACCAGTCCTGTTACACAAGGTTCAGAAATAAACGCATTTTCAGGGGTAAAGTGTGAGAAATCTGATAGATGGGATAACCTGGCCCGAGAGACAGCATATGATTTTATTCAAGATAGATATTGGAGTCCCCGGCCCACTAATAATGAAGGACATAGCCAGAGATCGTTTAGAAAGCACTAAGTAAATACCAGTTCTGATCCGTCACTGTGAGCGCTTATCCGGCTTCCAAGATCAAACTCCGTTAGGCCACTTGGGTACCGCCGGGGAGTTCGGTGAGCCCTAATAGCAGTGTCAGTTGGTTCAGTGTTCACGGAATGCAGCCTCGACTTACAACCACCAGAACCAACGTCCTCCTTAGCCTGCTGCGCCTTCGTGCATCCAATGGCATCCTTGCCATCTTGGATCTTCAGGACTTTGTCGCAATACTCGCTACCGCAGGTCTTCCCCAGACCGTCCATGGCGCGCTGAAGAGCGTCGTCCTTCCAGCCGAAAAGGTAGTCGCCATGGGCACCATAGCCCGTGCTGTCAGTTTAAAAGACATCAGATAAGTTCTTGAAGAAGGATATTTGACGAGGAGGGTAAGCTTACGGGTCACCAAAGCTGTACACGAGCGGCTGCTTCCCGCCCTGCCAGTACTTGGCGTCGTTGAACTGCGTCGTGTCGAACATGATCTCGTACATGACCTGTGGGATGCGCACGGGGTGCGTGCTGGGGCACCGGTCGCCCGCGAGGGCCATGCCCGACGGCGCGTACGCCACGTGGCTCTGGTGGTCCGGACTGTCGACGTTCTTGCCGTCCCAGCAGGACGGGAAGATGATAGTGGCCCGGATGCCGCCCGGGCACGGCGTCTTGGGAAACGTGGCCGTGTCGCTGCGGTCGCAGGGCGCGCCTGCGCCGCCCGAGGTCCGGTCCGATGCGGCTAGGCAGCGGTGGCAGATGCCGGGTGCCATGCCCGTCTTGGAGCGGAGCATGGGGTTTCCTGCGAGCATGCGGAAACCCTGCGATGTTATAAAGGTGGTGAGTGCAGTGCAGGCATGAGTAGGGATGAAGGTCGACTTACCACTGGGAACGCGGTTACTTTCATGTTGCGCCCGGAGAATGGCAGCATATAGTAGACCGTGAGACCACCATCTTGAGGCAGGAGGGTCCCGTTCAGGCGGCCGTTCGCCATTTGGGGGACACGCTTGAAAGTCCCGTTCTCCGGGGACTGGAAGTACATCGAGGCGGTCCAGTAGTTACTCGTATCTTCAGTGTATATGCAAGATGTGCAAGTAGACTGTACGGGAGGGTCGATCGTGTTCGGGTCCATCTACACATATAAAAGTCAGTCGGTTAACTTATTACATCCATCATCTCTGTTATATATGATATATTCGGTCGCGGAAATCATACTGTGACGTTGAAGGAATTGCCTCCGACGACCTGGTGCACGTGAGGCGATGGGTTGAGCCCCGGCGCCACCAGGGGATCAACACGCTCAACAACAAGCTGGGAACAGCCAAAACGAAGGAAGGAAGCGGAACCCAGGCTTTGGCTAAGGGCACCATCCGCGAGAAGCGCGGTGGTTGCGAGGTATTGCCACAGCATTGTCAAAGTGCTGCAGTATGTACAGGCTCAAGGTTGAACTGACACTGATTGCTGCAATTTGAAAATCACTTAGGCGATCTGCAAACTGTCGTGTATGATCTTGAAGATGTCTCGAGGTCGACCACTTGTGATATAGCAGAAGAGGTGCTTACATCCTGCCCAATGATGCGTGACAGGTGACATGGCTGACCATTATCAGTTCAGAACTCCCGATATCCGCAGCATCTTGGCAGCTTGGTACCCCAAACAGCAGGGTCCGTCGCCCTATATTGCAATCTCGATGTCGACTTGCTATTGGCTCAATTTCCTGGTGAGGAGACAGCTCAAGTCTGGTCCAACCAATGAATCAACCTTGAAGCGCATTTAGCCAGTCAAGACGAGCAGACCAGGTATCTGCACCTATTTAACAATTCAAGAAGACAGAATTGTCGGCAGTTCAAGTTGTGTTCCAATTGCGCTAGGAGTGTCCATGGCCGCTGCAGCAGGGCATCGACTTGCCCTTAGAGGCACTGCAGTGTTCGGCACCAAGCACATCCTAGGCCAAAAAGCTGTACTGGGGGAAAAGCGTGTGGTTTATCAACCCAGCGAGGCTCAGGTCGCTTGAGTGTGGCTCACTTATCCTTCCAAGACATACACATTAGAACTGTAAAAAATTGATCCATGTCGCACTCGGCCTATGGCTCCCACTGATTGAAACTAACGAAAGAATTCAAT
Source organism: Apiospora rasikravindrae (assembly GCA_038363885.1). Lineage (NCBI taxonomy): Eukaryota > Fungi > Ascomycota > Sordariomycetes > Amphisphaeriales > Apiosporaceae > Apiospora > Apiospora rasikravindrae. Next base: position 546,006 of record JAQQWK010000008.1, read on the forward strand.
GTTTCCATGGGATATACACGTGTTCATGAAAAAGGCAAGTTGTTTCTCCTGTTCATATCGATGAAGTATAAATACACAACCGCTTGTGCTTTGCTACATAAGTAATTATCATTGGGCCCAAGTCCACATACGCTAGAAAAGGGGCTGAGGAGCGGTCATAAAAAAGTAAATATTCTCTGGGTCACCGGATACCGAGATGAATGTCCATATTCACTCTTATATCTGATTCCATTTGTTTGCTGGTTGTCGGTCCTGAGGCTACTGGTTTGTAAAAGTCTGGACCCTGAATCTCATTCGTGGGGCTTCGGAAGAGCTGATCCTAGATCCAGGACTAGGCGCTGTGGCGGTGCTGTGGAAAGTTTCCTGCAGCCTCTGTAACTGGAAGCTATTCTCGCCCAACTCTGTAATCACATCAGAGGAGCATTAATATGCACCGGCATATCTCTCAGACCACAGAATATGTAGTCAGTGGATTCTTTGAGCGCCGAGAACAGCTATAATGAGCTACCGAAAATTAGTGAACATATTTCTAGCCTCACAGACAAACGCCAGGGAGCCGCTAGTACGCATCGCCGGCCACGTAACTAATATCCCTGATAGGGTCTGGTCCCAGATTACACGAGAACGTTAAACCTAGTACAGCCCTGTGCCACCCTACGGGCGTTCTATGCGTTCGATGGAATGCGATGAGGCCTCTCTGGCAACTTGGCGCACACTGAATAATATATAGGATATTTACTTCCTGATCTCGGTGATTTCCATGTACTTCAGCGAGACCTTCCTTCTCCTGAGTATTCATGCTTGAGCAGCTGCCTGCGCATCGTCCCAAGGCACTCGTTCAGCTTTTCTCTCCTCACTCACTACTCTTGTCTTTAGAACAGTCACTGCCCAGGTTCTTGCGTCGCCCTACCAAGCCACCAGCTTTGGCCGCTTCATTGTGTCGCGAGGCTTATTTTATCACATCAATCACTTCGAAGCACGTCGAGTGCTGGGGGCCACGATACACGCATACTCAAGATGACGACAAGCATGGCTGCATCCGATCTTTCGCGGCTCGCCGCATCCCCAAACTTCGAGGGGTTCTATATAGCAGGTTTCAGTATGTCTACTTTTTACCTTTTTCTTGCCTTTCCAAAAACCCTTCCGTGTTTATCTGATCCCCTTATTGTATTTTTGATTCGGGTTCGAGATGGCTCACATGTCGGTGACGAAAAGCCCAAGCAATGATGCTGGGCACCGACCAGACTTATACAACCAGTGATAAATGGGCTGGTCACTATTCCAACGGTGGTTTCGCCACGTTTTATACCCATCGATACGGAACGGTTTTAATACAGATCGGGACCACAGAGTATTGGTAAGTGTGTTCGTCCGCTGACAACCCCTTCGGCATGATGAGAATTATGGGCGTGATACTCACTCCTTCCATCGGACAGTCCATCATCATATAGTGTCGCGACCATGTCCATTTTCCAAACGCCACCTAATGGATCGCCGATCAACATACTTTACTTCTGTGCTCAGAACTGGGCCGCCAGCACCGTATTTAGACAGTTGCAGGTAGCGACCTCAACTACGTGTAAGACGGCCCTTTGTTCTCACCTACCCCTCTCCCCCCACACACACATCAATAGGGAGATGAATCGCCCAGGCTAAGTGAGACTGTGATTTAGCGACGAGTTTATCATCTTCCACGAGTACGACACTTGTCACGACCACAACGCCAGCGGCTGCCCAAGGCGGTACTACGGCCGCGGCTCCGGCGGGCCAGAACACAAACACCGGAGCTGCCACTTCTTCCTCTGGTTCTTCCATGGCATGGATCGCCGGCACGGCGGTGGGGGCGGTCATCGGATTCGCCTTGATCGGGTCCCTGGTCTGGTGGATCATTCGACACCGTGCCAAGAAGCCTTCAGCGGCAGCGGCGGCGACTAGTGCGGGAATGGCCGGCGCCGGCGGCCACAAAGGACCCTACAATGACAGTGCCTACCATGACAATCCGCAGATGCTGCATTCCAGGCCGGTGTCATCGGTGCCGCCCTACCAGCACGAGAGCCAGAACAAGGCGGCCCTTCGCCCCGTTTCAACTGCCACGTATGCCAGCGGGCCGGTACCGCACGAGTTAGCTAAACATGCCGGGAACCAACAACTGGTAGGTCTAGGGTCCACCGAGCCCTCTTCCGCCCTCGGTGGCGGGTAGCGGCGGCTATGGTGGTGCTCCACCTCAGCAGCCACCACCGCAAGAACTTTCGAATATCCCGGGGACGACTGACCATCAGGGAGTAGTGTACGAAATGCATGAGAACAGCAAGTGATGACCTTTCGGGAGTATGTGTGGAATTGGTACCCAATGGTTTTGCTATTCTCTTAAGCTACAGCGTACTTCATTAACCCATTCTTGTCTGAATAGTTGATAATGACCAGCTTCTTTCGCGGTTGCTCAAGCGACTCAAGCTGGGCTCGTAGAATAAAGTCTTTACCACGATGGTCCGCAAGCGGTGGTGATCAAATACCCAGAATCAAGAAAAACCTATAACTTCCATCTTGCCACCTGATAATAGTAATGGGCAATTGTGAGAATCGTGCAACCATAGTTTATGGCGGCTGTAATGCTCATGAAGAATCGGGATGAGTTTAGCTTGTCCATTTGGGCTTCATATTGCGGCTGGCTGCATTCTACAAGGTAAACTGGACCGCAGCCAATTGCAACCATGAGGTATGTAGCAGCTTGGCATATTCATAGATCGAATAAAGTCAGTATATACCACGTGCGCCAACTCGAATTTAGTTGGTGGTCGTTCAATAAGCGAACAGCATGGTCGGGTCTGAGGCAACCTCGCGTTGATGGCTGCTTGGTAGGATTCCAGGAGCCAACTCAAATTCTACCACGTGTATCGCATTTCAACAACCGCGTTACGAAAGCTACTTCACAAACAGCAATGGTGCGACTGCTTATGAGACGACAATTGGCATTTCAGGGCGAGAAAGGCAGCCCGAGTAAAGTTTAGAGGCAGTGGTGAGGCTAGGGCTAGGTTGGCTGTGCGGTTGGATTGGCAGGCGCTGTCCGTGTGCGTGAGGGGCACGACTTTAGAAGGAAGCCGCCTAGAGCCAGAACCCTTCAACCCTTGAACCCCCGTCCGCGTTTTGCTCTTCCCCCAAAACGAGACTTCGCGACCATTTCCACCATTTCCATCATCTGTGCGAGAAACAACATCTTACCATTAAAGCATTGTCAAAAACAGCAGCAAATTCATCTACTACTCGTTCAAATTGCATATGAGATATATTGCTCGTGTTCTAAGGTATCATACCGCGATATACCGAGATCTAGCTAAAATGAAACCCCCAAAATGAACAACGCGCCAAGGGTTGCCATGCGCCACCCAAAATGAACTCGGAAACACAACAAAGGGAAGATGCCTGGCATCATCCATCTAGGAAGCAGCACTAGCAAGTCCGACCAGCTTGCTCTTGACACACACTGCCTTGGCCAATGTCTGGATTGACCCGCTCGACAGCAGCTCCAGCACTTGCAGCGTCGCCTCAAACTCGCGCGTGATGAAGTTGCGGATCTCAATGGCCACCAGCGAGTCCAGTGGGTAGTACGACAGCGACCGGGTCACGTCCAGATCCTCCTCCTCCATCATCATGACCGCCGCCAGCTTGTACACCAGCCCGTCACACACCACCTGCTCCGCCTCGGCCGCGCTTTGGGCCGACTTTACAGCGGCATTGTAAGAAACGACCTTAGAGGACGCGCCCAGCGATGCGTCGGCGGCCGCTGCTGCCTCGGCTGCCTCACGGAGATGTTTGAACTTGGCGTCGGTCGTCCAGAATGGATGCGCACTCGGGGTGATGCGCATGCCTGTGATGGTGTGGTTGTTGCATGACACGGCCATGCGCCCATCGATGGCGGCGCCGAGTAGTGCAAGTACTTCGGCCTCGCAGATGGTGTCACCTCCGAGATTCTTGGCAACTTCTGCCGCTTTCTCGGCGTCTTCTGCGAGGTAACCAGTGTCTGAAACCGCAGTCAGATCCATGGACGATGCCGGCAATCCCTGCGACAGTCGATACTGGACGAAGGCGTTCAGGAAGCAGTTGGCGGCTGCGTAGGCCGCTTGGCCTCGATTGCCCACTGCGCCGGCAGCCGAGGAGATTGCGACAAAAAGTCCAGTGGGGCGTTGCATAGAGCACGGTGGAAGTTCCATGCCCCCCTGCACCTTGGACTCGATGACCGTGGTGTACTGGTCGTATGTCATCTTCTCGAAGAGAACATCCTATTAGGATTTTAAATCAGCACCTCATCCAAGAATACCAACAAGCCCTGCAATCGATGGAGGACTTACACGCAGAACCATGGCGCCATGGATCACTCCCCGCACCGGAGGCATGCCCTCCAACTCAAAGGTCACCAGGTTTTCCACATCAGCGGGATTTGCGACGTCGCATTTTTGCACCACAATTTCGGCTCCAAAACGGGCGACCTCGTCAATCAGCTCCTTGGCTTTACCGGTGGCTGAACCGGTCCTCGATAGCAACACGAGGTGCCTCGCACCACGGCTGACCATCCATCGGCTCATACTACGGCCCAAGCCACCAGTGCCTCCAATGAGGATGTATGTCGCGTCAGAGCGGAGGATCTGTCGCGGTGTCTTGGGTGGCGTTGCCTGCTGCGCATTAGTCCAACATCCGATTCAAAAAAACTTTAGGTCTTACTCACTTTGACGTTGTCGCTTGATCCAGGAACTACAACAAGTTTTCCATGCGACTTGGCGCCCTGGAGTGTCTTCAGCGCCCCCTCAATATCCGAGATTGGATAGGTGGTAATAGGGGATACGGGCCGGACTTTGTTGTACTTGACGAGCTTCGATACGTCAGTAAGCAGTCGCTGCATGATCTTCGGCCTCTCGGCGGCCAAGGACATCATATCCACCGATGTAAAGCTCGCGTTATGCTCAAATTGGACCATCTCTAGACGGGTGCTCGCGTCCGTGTCCCGCGTGCCAATGTCGATAAGCCGGCCAAACTTATTGAGACACTGCCAACTCTCCTTGAGGGCATCACCGCCGACGCAGTTCAGGACGACATCAACACCCTGTCCGGCCGTCACAGTCCTCAGCGAGTTGCCAAATGCTAGATTTCGACTGTAGAAGATATGGTCTTCGGGGATACCGTACTCGGAAACCAACAACTGCTTCTTCTCATGACTGCCCACCGTGGCGTAGACGTCGGCACCGACCATCTGCGCCAGTGAGACGGCAGCCTGTCCTACTGCACCCGCTGCTGCATGGATGAGCACCCTCTCGTCCTCATGCAGCCGACCCAGCTCAATTAACGAGTAGTAAGCTGTGCTGTACGCCAGTGGTAGGCTTGCACCGGCCTCGAACGTGACATCCGCGGGCAGCTTGAATGCGAAGCCGCCTTTGGTCCGCAACTTGGTCGCAAAGGCACCTCCATCGATGGCGAGAGCGGCTACGCGGTCACCTATTTGAAGGCCTCTCACATCGTTGCCGACGGCTGTGACGACCCCACTTGCTTCGAACCCGAATCCGGTATCAGTGAGCTTGCCATGAGCCGCGGCAAGGTCTCGGTGATTGACACCCACTGCTCTAACCTGAACCTCGATCTCATCTGATCCCACAGATGTGGCCAATGTTTCATCATCGGTAAAATGTAAAGTCTCGAGTATTCCAGGGTCACCAATGGTCAGCTTCAGGGACCGCTCTGTTTGATTGAAAGGGATTGTTCGCAGCGCTGATACATTGATCTCATTGTGCACAATTTCGTTCATATCGGAGTCATTGATAATACGCGGAGTCAAGAGTTGGCCATTTCGCTCCATGAACTCCAGCTCGCCTGTGGACCCCTTGCTGGTCGCGAAAGCAGTCGAAAACGTTTTGACTATGGTTCTCCGCATTTGGTCCACTGACAACGTGGCCTGGCCGTCGAGATCCAGAGTCGCAAAGGGCAAGAGAGTCTCCGACCGAATGGTGCGGCTGAGTCCTGTGATCATGTTCAGATCCGGCGAGGTCGCGTGGTCGTATGCACCGCGTACCACCCACAATACACCCTGTACTGTCGTCAAGATCTTCTGGAGCGCCGCAAACTCGTTTCCGTGAAGAGTGGAGAGCAACGGTCTCTCGAGTTCAGCCAGGAAGATGCAGAGCTTGTTTTCGACGCTGACACTGAACATACTACCGGTTTCTGGGCGTCTGCCGGTCGCACGCCGCAGAACATAGGCCAGACCTGTGGCGAGTTCGCGTTGGAGCGGCGTGTCGGTGTGGATGATAACTACCTCGGCTTCTGGTACCTTGGACTCGCTATCTGCGCCATCATCTGTCTCCGTAGTCATTGGTTCCCAGTCGAGCTTATAGCACAGTTCTCGGTGAGGTTCTAGTGCTTCTGCCTCACGATCCAGGATGGGTGTCACTGTCAACCCGTCCAAGGTGATTAGCGACTCGAGCGGATTCGCAGGGGAGGCAGCAAACATGGTCAATGCCATAGGCTGTGTGCCATGAGTCAACTTGTTGACCTGACAGAATGCCTGGAGTCTATTCCCTATGACACTCGTGGCTTCTGTAACATCCTTTGAGATGGAAATCCGGTCGATAGAGGAAGGCAGATAGATCGTATTGAGACTCGATCGTGTCTGGCCGACGACAAGCCAATAAATGGATATCAGTGACTCAAGGAATGCGGGTTGGAACACAGCGCTGCTTATGTGGTGGTTCGGCATCTCCTTAGCCACATCCGGCACGATGAGGTCGCTCTTACTGCATGTATTAGATGCCGACCCGTTAGCAATACCCTGGAAGGATGTGCCATACGTAACACCCAACTCGGCCAGTTGCTCATACATGCGTTCTGCATCGACCGATGTTGAGACGCCTTGATTGACGGCTCTGATCGAAGACTCCCGCAGTGCGCTGGTGTCTTTGGCTCGTTTGTCACCATCGACATCATTCGTGTCTTGATCAACAACTGCCACAAAGCCCTTGCAGTGTTCCTTCCATCCTTGAGTACGTGTCCAGGAATTGATGTGGAATTCTCTCCACGTCTCAGAAGCCACGATTGAGGTGCGTTCTTGATGCGGTCGCAGTGTCGTTGTTAGCTCGACATCCTCGTCTGGGATAACCAACGGTGCCGTCACAACCACGTTCTCGAGCTGATAGTGGTCGAAATGCTCCCCGGCCTCCAGTGCTAGTTGCTTCACGGCCTCGACTGCCATCGCGATGTAGCCCGACATGGGAAATATAGTGAGCGATTGTATCTTATGATGCCCTAACCATGGTAGATCATCAAGTCGTACGATGTTGCGCCAGGTTGGCTCAAGGTCGCTGGAGAAGTTGGCCTCTGTACCCAAGATATCATTTCGAGGTGCACTCCGATTCCTGTGCTTCAGCGTCAAGCGCGACTCGTGCCAGTATTTGGACGCTTTATTCCATGGGTACCGCGGCAGATCCGTCAACAGCACGGGCGCCTTGGTGGGCTTGGGGTAGTTGATCGCCTCGAAGTCCAGTACGGCGCCTTTAGTGAAGAGAGTGGCCGCTACTTCCAGTGCTGTCTCGACCGCGTCCTTCTTCCGCGCCAACATGGAGGCGTACGGGATTTTGGCAGCGGGCCCTCCTGTGGCTTTCAGGATCTGCTTCAGGGGTCCCTGCAGAGCGGAGTGCGGACCAAGTTCCACTAGCATGTTGACGCCGGTTCGATGCTCGCCCATGGGCTCAACCATGCTCTGCACCGCCTCGCTGAACTTGACCGGACACGTCAGATTCTGCACCCAGTAGGAAGGCTCCAACTCCGAACCGTCAATCTGTCGACCGACCAGTGATGAGTGGAAGCGCGTCTCAGTGGATACAGGTGCATCGACCATGCGGATCGACTGATTGTAGTCTTTTCCGATGAGGCCCATGTGATGTGAATGATATGCCGTGTCGACGAAGAGCTTCCGATTGAACAGTTGCTTCTGCTCGACAATCGCCTTGAGCTCGTCGATACCAGCCTCATCCCCCGAGATGGTAAGGCTGCTCGGGCTGTTGTAGCACGCGATCCTGACATTTCCGTCCTTGATATCCGAAAGGAACGGCTCGAATTCTTCCTTCGTTCCGCCTACAGCCATCATAGCACCGCGCAGCTCGGGATGTCGTTCTTTGAGTACAGGTATCAAGCGACCCCTGTGGTAGGCTATCGCGACACATGCCTCAAAGGTCAGGATACCAGCCGCATATGCCGCACCGATTTCCCCACTGGAATGTCCGGCCACGGCTGTGGGCCGAACACCCCAAGAGAAGAGCAGGTCGGTTAATGCCAGCTGGATTGCAGTGCATGATGGCTGGCTGATGTGTGCCGCGCCCACCGCAGTGGTCTTCTCGTCCTTATGCAGTTCCTCGACCAGCGACCATGTGGCACCCAGTGATGCTAAGCACTGGTCCGCGTAGTCTATCGCTTTTGTAAAGATTGGGTAGTGCTCATAAAGCTCGCGCCCCATCCCGTACCACTGTGCTCCCTGCCCTGTGAAGATGAAGCCAATCCGGAGCGGATCGCTTTCTTTGCCGGGCACGAACTTCTGGCTATTTATGGCATCGATCAAGTCGAAAGAACGCTTCGCCGGGATGGCAACGCGCCATTGTAGGAGAGACCGCCGCTGGCATAGGGTGTAGGCCACGTTGCTCATCAGGTCCTTCTGGAACATTTCCGGGCGCTGCTCCAGGTAGATGACCAGCTGCTTCATGACCGACTCGAGCGACGTCTTGTCGTTGGCCGACAGCGCGAACAGCATCCGCCCGGGGTCCTCGTCCTTCAAGTCGGCGTCGTTCCTGGGCCCGGCCCGCTGCGTGAAGGGGGAGGCGTTCGAGGACCACGTGCGCGTTGGTGCCGCCGAAGCCGAAGTTGTTGACGCTCACGTACTTCTTGTTGCGGGGCCAGGGCCGCTGGCTGACGGGGACCTTCATGTGCCATTCCTGGAAGGGGATCTTCTCGTTCGGCTGCGCGAAGTCGTGGTTGGGCAGGACGAAGCCGCGCTCGAGCATCATGGCCGCTTTGATGACGGCGACGATGCCCGAGGCGCCTTCTAGGTGGCCGATGTTGGATTTGACGGAGCCCAGGAGGAGGGGGTCTCTCGCGGAACGGTTCGCGCCGAAGACGTTGTGGATTGCTGTCGACGATCGGGTTAGCTTGGTCTAGCTGCGGGATGTGGTACTGGGAGCTTTACCTGTTGCTTCTATTGGGTCACCGACTCTTGTCCCGGTTCCATGTGCCTCGATGAACCCCGTGTCCGAAGGGTTGATGCCCGCATTCGTATATACCTGTCTCATCAGGGTTTCTGTCGCGTTTGGTTAGTGTGCCATTCACATTCACATCGACGTCAGGGAATACACACCTTGTGCTGTCCCGCATGGCATGGTAATGCCCGGTGTCTTCCCATCTTGGTTGATACCACTGCCCACAATGATGGCGCGGATCGAGTCGTTATCCCTCCGCGCCTGTTCGAGTGGCTTCAAGATGATCATTCCGCAGCCCTCGCCCCGTCCAAAGCCGGTGCCCCGGTTATCAAAGGAGTACGACCTGCCAGAATCCGAAAACAACCGGGACTTGGCAAACGAGATCCAGAACTCGGGGAGCATGTTCAAGTGGCAACCGCCGACAATCGCCATGCTCGATTCGCCCGCTCGCAAACTCTGGCAGGCAAGATGCAGTGCTACCAGACTGGAGGAGCATGCCGTATCTGTCGTGAAGCTGGGGCCTTTCAAGTCGAAGAAATGGGATAGCCTATTGGACTGCATTGCGTATGCGCAACCTGCATATGGCGTTCAGCCGTTAGTCGTCATTCCATGTACGCTAGTTCCATACTTGTCCTTCCCGTACTGACCTGTAGCTTGATGCATCGGGATCCGGTCCGTATCCCTGAAACAGTGCGACTCGTACTCAGGAAACGAGCCGCCCACAAACACACCGACATCCTTGCCGACAATCGTATGCCTGGGCACGCCCGCGTTCTCGAGCGCCTCGAACGTGCACTCGAGCAGCAGCCGCTGCTGCGGGTCCATGGAGATGGCCTCCTTCTCCGTGAGGCTGAAAAAGGGCGCGTCGAAGGCCGCGAGGTCGACCGACTCGTCGCTCAGGAAGTGGCCCCCCACGGGGTTGTGGCAGCCCGCCTTGCCCGGGTTCGGGTGCTGGAAGCTCGCGGCGTCGAACCGCGACTTGGGGATCGCCGAGTAGCCCGACCGGGCCCGGGCGCAGAGCTCCCAGAACTCGGCGGCGCTGGAGACGTTGCCGGGGAGCCGGCAGGACATGCCGACGATGGCGAGGGGCATTGGTTTTGGCTTGGGCTGGGGAGCGTCTGGCGTCGTTGGCGTGCCGTTGGTCGGGGGTAAGGGGGTTTCTCCTGGAAACGCTTCGCCGACGCGGCGGTGGGAATTGAGTGCCCCGTTGACGCCGTTTGTGCGGACACCATTATCCAAGCCGTTAGTACGTCCATTGGCATGTTCAAAGGTGCCATGACCGTTGACGGCTGAAGGCGCCATCGTGCATGTCCTCTGTTACTTGGCGACTTCAAGAAATGTAAGATATACAGAGTGACTACTGTGTTAAGGGTAGGTATAGGTGGCGACAAGAACAGAAGCCACCAACTAACTTATATCATTGCACATGTGGGAGTGACTTCAGAACTTGATAATGTCTGCTAAACCCCCTTTCTCGTCAGGGGCTGAACGGATTGTCATTATCATGTGATACGGCAACGAATGATGTAGCGATTGCAGACTAATTAAAATTTCCAGAATCTGGGTTGGATCTTCCGCCAAGCGGATAATCCTTCCGGCCCTAGAACGGAGTATCTCTGTCGCAGCCCTTTAGGCGATACTGAGAAATTATTTCCCATCTGATCTATCCGAAACTATCTGGCCACGGATAGAAGGAGAAATAATGGCAGAACTGGCCTGTTCATGGTACTCTTGCACATGAGAGGTATTCCCTGAATCCAGGACCACCGCGGATATCGATAACACGGGCAGTTGATTTCGGCAACCCGGAGGCTGATCTACCTGGTTTCATTGGCCAGGGCCACTTTCCTCGCACCTGGCAAGGTGGCATAATCCCAGACCATTTCATATAAGCCATCATGTCTGGGGCGATGGCCGTCGATCCTATGGCCCGTAATATACCACTTGGTAAATTCCAAGGGGCCTCATACATCTTCCTCGTTGAAACGGGACCGTGGTAAGCCTGAACCGGATAAGAGCCAGAAAAGAGCTAGCCAACCAATCCAGGGCTTTCCCGTAGCCAGGCTATGGTACTGTAAAGCGCCATGCGAGCCTGACTTTGAGTTGCATCCATATAGAATCAGGGAACGATGGGAGATGGCAATCTCGGGGGCGGTTCCAGGAAGACCGAAGTCCCGCAATCGAGTTTGATTTATGGCTGTTAGGTGACACGGTTGCCTGTCGCAACTGGGGTATAGTGAATTGCCTAAGACTTTTGGGATATCAGTCCGGATACGCGAACCACAGCAAGTCACCTCAGAGCAATTAGATGGGTCGGCCGCATAATCAGACTTGCTGGTTACGCAAATCAGGATCCACGGTGTGTTTCTCGGTGATGCTACGTTACCAGCCTCTATGAGATACGGACATTTCCGTTATTCTCATATCGCAACATGGTAATTGAGCCTAACATGCCAATATCGACAGCCGCGAAGCTGGTGACTGACAGCGATAGAAACTTGTCGATAGATTGCGACGCTGCACATGCCGGCCTTGGCACGCGGCACTTGAATGGCAAGGATGCAAACTTGTGGGGGAATGAAACGAGAAGGCTTGGGCTATCAACCTACTCCCAACACCAACCACATCCAATCTAGTGCATATGTGGCATTTCTTGCGGCTTCGGATGGTACAGCCGGCTGCCTGTCATGTACTGAAACCGTCACCCTGCAGCGGCGCCCCACCCCCATTCTTCACTTTTATCCGGGACTGGGGCCGGGACCAGGGGGGGGCAGAGGATGGCCGCCCCTTGGCGTACGATTAAACGGTAGGCCCCTGGGATCTACCACTAGCTTGTCGTCCCAGATGTTCCCTGGGGGCTCGAATTAGGCTCGGCGTCAAGCTCCCAATTCCCTTATTTGGATGATTGACATGTCACTTACAGAAATCAGGAACCTACCCGTACTAGACGCCATGTCCGGTGTCGATTACATTGACGTTTCATGCGAACGACGCTACTTACTACCTTACCCATCAGATCACGGAAGACCCCAAGTACTGAAGCGGCTCGACTTGAAGTATCCTACGAACTTCGGAGCCGCCCCCCTGTCTTCTCTCTATGTCAAGGAGTGATCCTTATCATGCGACTTCAAATGTCTTCACCCTTCGAAAGCTGCACATGTGGCAACAAGCTCAAATAAATTGACTCTTGCCAAGTCAAACGCCATAACGCAAGACAGACGAATGAAACTACATTGCAAAGCTTGGCTCGATCGTGGTGGGAGCACAGCCGCAGACATACCTTCCCAGTAGTTTGGGTTTCCCAGATTCCCTTGTCATCAACCACATAGTGTCACGTCCTTGAACTACATAGACCACCATCATCTGAGAGTATCAGGATGAAGTTTCTTTGCTTACCAGGCGCTTATGGAAGCGCAGATGTAAGTTATGCTGATGTTTGCTTCGACGCTTTGAGCTGTCTCGACTAATGATATCCCGTCTAGAAATTTCAAATCCAACTTGGTGAGATTGCACCTCAATCCATCTAGACTCGCAACATGGCATCACTAACTGGCCCTTTCCGCACGCGCAGCTCCTCTGGTCAAGGAGCTAATGTCCGACGACACGGCCTCCTTCCGCTTCATCGACGCGCCATGTGAAGCCGTCCCGCCCAAGGGCTTCGCCGACTTCTTCGGCAACCCGCCGTACTACCGTTTCATCGAGCCCGACGACAAGGACACCGAGGAGACGGACGTGCTGTCCCGCATCCGCGATTTCCCCGAGTGCGACACGGCCGAGGACACGATGCGGGAGCTGATGAAGGAGGGGATCGCGAGCAGCGTTAAGAGCACCGATCGCGCCATCCAGTTCTTGTTTGAGATCATGGAGCGCGAGGGCCCCTTCGAGGGCATCATTGGCTACTCGGAGGGCGCTACGGTGGCCGGCACCTTGCTGCTGCACGAGCAGCGCCGGCGTGAGAAGGCGGGCAGGAAGCCGCAGATCAAGTGCGCCATCTTCTTTGCCGGGTGGCCGCCGTTGGATCCCGTCATGTACAAAATGGTGCTCTCGGACGAGTCGGATCTCATGATTGATATTCACACTTGCCATATCAGTGAGTAGCATTCATCTTTGAGGGCATTTCCCCTTTCCACTTTCTATTGGCTAATCCGTTGTTATCCAGTCGGCTCTTTGGATCCTTACGTTTCGGGTTCGATGGCACTGTACAACACCTGTGATCCCGATATGGCCTACATATTTGATCATGGCAAGGGGCACACATTGCCTCGGGAGAAGGGGGTGGTCAAGGAGTTGGGCGATGTCATTCGAAACATGATCTCCGAGGTGTCCTCCTGAGTTATTGTTCAGGTTTGTAACTCTAGAGTTGTTCATTATGCACTACATAGAGGAATTGGTTATGGCCACTCTGTTTACCTCGGACCAATAACTTGTTCTTGATGTGGCAAATCAATATACTGCCAATTATGTAGCTGCACGGTTGATGGTTGATGAAGAAAGCCAGATCTGACGTCGTCAAAACTTGCACGATTATAGTGCCACCATTGACAAGATGTGATGCAATGTTCAATGTTCTGTGGCGGTCTAGCTCTCAGTACCCTCCTAGTCTGTCAAAAGGTTGTGTTACACGATCGTGATACCTCCCTGTTTCCAGTGCAATTGGACAGGGTTCGTACGCGCCGCAGGTACCCTGTAGGCAACCCTTTCCCTGGGAGATCAGCCGGACCCTACCTCCATCAGGATTATATGGCGTATTGTTGCCCTTTCGTTATACCGTTCAGGGTTCATCCCATTTACTCAAGGTCCCATATTCATGCACCGGTTCACCATGCGCCGCTCTCTTAAGAGTCGATAATTGTTCCATGCTCGGTTTATCCGGAGTTGGGCTCCGAGAGAGATCCTTATCCCATTTCCCAGCCCATTTAGCCTGCGCCGCTCGTAAGGGATTTATGGTTGCAGTGCATGCATGCAAGTCGAACGTCACAGGTTACGGCTTCTTCCGTTGGGCATTTCGGTCTCGGGCGATCAACACCTGACGTATCATTCCACGCATTGCTTTTTCACACTTTGCTTATGACGGAAGAATTATTGATGTAACGGCGGTGCACCTCGGAAATTGCATTATCAGGACTTGCGTCTAGCCATAGCCCGATTCGAGGGGTCTTTGGATATCCAGCAGTGCTGAGGTATGCCACATGTATCATACAGGCCGCAAGAGATGGTAGCTGTATTTCTGATTTGCTAGACAGGTAGATATGTCGAAGCCAAAGGAGAATAATCGGCTCTATACGCCAAGACCTGCTCGTGTCGGTGGCCGTGTCCAAGACAACGGAGCCGGCAGCAATGAGGTGGTGACGGTGCCGTCCGTGGTCATTCTGTCCGGCGGCAATGGCTCCTCGACGGACCTGCTGCACTCTGCCCTGCCGCCTGGACGTTCGGAGTCGGTAGCATCTAAGGTATCCTCAACGTCGCTGGCGGACTCGGCCGGCGGCCCATCAGCAAGTCCGCCCTCGCACCACCGCAACCTATCACTGAAAGCATCGCTGAGTTCGATCTCGCCAGCAGATAGGAAAGATACTGGCGTTTCGTCTTCCAATGTACGACCTCCGTTGGCCACCATCCAGTCTGCGTCAAGTCGACCCCCACCGGTTGAGAATGGCCATCAACCACATGCCCCTAATGCAGCTATCGCCACTACCGGTGCCGGTGCTGTACCGGCAAAGAACCCTCGCCGGAAGAAGACACTGCTGAGCTTTTTGGTAAGTCAGGATAGCCGTCCTGAGAAGGCGTATGCTTTAATATTGTACTGACATCCTACGTCAAGCGCATCTTTTCATACACCACCACGGCCGGCCGGTTCGTCCTGGCCTCCTCCGTGGCTGCATCGACATGTGCCGGTGTCGCCTTCCCAGCAATGACCATAATCTTCGGTAAGCCTTCATTTCTTTCTTTGCCCTGTAATCCCAATTCTCTCGACTTTTTCTTTGGCACTCTCATCTTCTTAACCTGACATATGGTACAGGTCGACTGGTCGGCAACTTCGCATCTGCTAGGGCAACATGGGAAGGCGAAACTGCCCAGCAGATCATGAAGCATACTATTGATCAAAACGTGTAAGGCTATCCCGCTATGCTTCTCAGCATGCTCCAAAGGGGGAAAGGGTAAAGGCTGAATCACCGCACAGACTTTACATCGTCTACCTCTTCGCAGGACGATTTGTATTGGGGTATATTGCCACAGTATGTTCCGACATCTTCCCCGAGCCTACAGAGCCTCATCCCAAGTCCCTTTTTCACAAGTTCCTTTTACTCAAAGACGGCATCTGAACCATATCTAGCTTGGCTTCCAAACAATGAGCCTCCGCATATCCTCAGCGATGCGCCTGGCCTACCTCAAAGCCCTGCTGGGCCAGCGGGTCTCGCTTCTGGACACGCAGCCTCCTGGACAGATAGCCGCCATCATCACGACGACGGCCAACACGCTGCAGAGCGGCATCTCGGACAAGCTCGCGGTAATACTGCAAAGCCTGTCGCTCATCGTGTCCGCCGCCGTGATCGCGTTCTTGCACAGCTGGAAGCTCACTTTGGTGACAGGAAGTGGGCTCCTGCTCATTACGGCGTGCTATTGTATCACTATTCCATTTATCACGCGCAATATGAAGGTGGTCGAGGACGCCAACATCAAGGCATCGGCCACGGCGAATGAGGCCCTGAGCTCGATCCGGATGATCGCCGCGTGTGGCGCCGAGTCTAAGATGGTGGCTAGGTATGCGAGCTGGGTGGCTGAGTCGCAGCGTAGGGGTATGAGTCTTTCGAAAGTCATCGCCATCCAACAAGCCACAAGTAAGTCGACGCAAATGAGTTTTTGCGTTTCCGCGTTAACAACATATCACAGTTTACTTCAGTGTATTTGCGTAAGTTTTGCTTTTCTCTGTCGCTTGGGCCAGTAGACGGGATGGTGCTAACACAAAGAAAGAACATTTGCACTGGCCTTCTGGTTTGCGGTGAGGATGCTTCTTGGCCTTGAGATACCAAATGTTGGGACACTCATCATGTAAGCTTTGATGTAGAAGAACTCACCCAGCTCAGAGGACCCTCTCTCACTGACATTTCCCACCAGCGTTTTGATGTGTGTGATGATGACCGTCATGACCGTAGGCCACATCGCAGCGCCCCTGTCGGCCGCGGCACGGTCTGCGGGGGCTGCAAGCATCCTGTTCAACGGCATCGACGCGCCCTTGCCAAAGACGACAGGTCTCAAGGGCCCCGAGGTGTCGGCATCCCAGAACATCGTACTGTGGAACGTAAACTTCACGTATCCGACGCGGCCCAAGACCAAGGTCCTGGACGAGCTCAAGCTCATCTTGCCCGCGGGCAAGGTGACGGCCATTGTTGGGCCTTCTGGGTCGGGCAAAAGCACCATTGTCGGGCTGATTGAGCGTTGGTATGAAATGGATGGGGATCCGGACAAGAATAAACTGGTAAGTTGGTTAACCCCTGACCTTGTTTGGACCCCACAGCTTCATACTTATGTCACGACCTACCAGGTTGCCTTCTTCCGCAACGGCAGCATCACCGTCGGCAGCCACCGACTTCATGACATCGACTTGAAGTGGTGGCGGTCGCAGATAGGTCTCGTGCAGCAGGAGCCTTTTCTGTTCAACGACACCATCTTTAACAATGTGGCCCACGGCCTCGTCGGCACGGCATGGGAGGATGCGACGGAGGCCAAGAGGAGGCAGCTCGTCGAGGCCGCGTGTCGCGAAGCATATGCAGATGAGTTCATCTCGCGTTTGCCTGAAGTAAGAACGCCGCATTTATTACCATCGTCATCCACCTTTCGTCTTTATACCTTGTACCCTTGAAGACACCTACCATACCCTGTGCCTCTTTTTATTGATCTATAACTTGGCACCTGTAGCCCGTGTATCTGATCCCCGGAACCCTAAACTTGTACCATGCACCCCGAACTCCGAGCCCCTGACCCCCTTTTCAACCCCACTCAGTCATTACTTTTGATCAACACTAGCTAATCTCGTCTTTCCACGGCAACAGGGTTTTGACACCTCAGTCGGGGATGCGGGTATCAAGCTGAGCGGCGGCCAGCGGCAGCGAATCGCCATTGCGCGCAGCATCGTGAAGCAGCCGGCGATTCTGATCTTAGACGAGGCAACAAGCTCCATTGATGTGCGAGGCGAAAAGGTAGTGCAAGCTGCCCTAGACAGAGTGTCGCGCAACCGGACCACAATCATGATCGCGCACCGCCTGTCCACCGTCAAGAAGGCCGACCACATCGTCGTCCTCAACAAGGGGAAGGTGGTGCAGTGGGGCAACCACGAATCCCCTCATGGCCCAGCACGGTGGACCGTATTGGTTGTTGACCAACGCTCAGCAGTTGGGCATGGGCCATCGCGGGGCTGGTAATGGTGGCGAGGAAGTGGAGGAGGGTGCGAGTGCCAGCGGTATGGCGGATGAGATGTCTGACACGGCCTTTACGGAGGCGGACAAGCGCACTATGGATTTGATGACACTGGATCCCGAGACAGCGCCGGCTTCTTCGGCGGGGGCTACCAGCTCGAAGATTCACAAATCCCAGGGTGCTCTGCGGAGTCTCGGTGGCATGCTGCTGGAGCAGAAAGCACTTTGGCCTTGGTATTCAATATTGCTGGTCGGAGCTCTGATTGCTGGTGGTGAGTTCTGCCCAAACGCTGTTGATCTTCCACTGTACTGATAGTGATGTGTTGGTCGCAGCTAGCACGCCTGTACAGGCGTACCTATTCGCGACACTCATCTCATCCTTCGCCTTCTGGGGCGAGACCTTGGTGCAGATCACCAACTTCTGGTGTCTCATGTTTGTCATAGTTGCCGCTGCAGTGGGCGTGGGCTACTTCGCGTTAGGCTTTGCCTCCACTCGCATTGCATTCGTAAGTGACTATTCGTTCGCCCGTATCTAGCATCGGGGTCTCTCCATCTCTACTTACCAGATGCCTGTTCTGTTGACATCTTTAACAGCTGATAACCTCCGCTTACCGCCGCGAGTACTTCGCCAACATTATCAGCAAGCCCGTCTCCTTCTTCGACGGCGAGGGCCACTCCGCCGGCGCCCTGACGGCTCTCCTGGCGACGGACCCGGCCCAGCTCCAGCAGCTCCTGGGAACCAACATGGCCTTCGTCACCATCTCCCTGCTGAGCGTGACGGGCTGCCTGGCCATCGCCTTCTACTTCGGCTGGAAGCTGACGGCCGTCGCGCTCTCGTGCGCCATGCCGCTCGCCCTCGCCGCGGGATTCTTCCGGATTCGCTGCGAAAAGGCGCTCGAGCGCGACAACCTGCAGGTCTTCGCCGAGAGCGCCAAGTTTGCCACGGAATCCGTCGGGGCTATTCGGACGGTGACGGCGCTCACGCTGGAGGACCGCATTGCGCGCAAGTATGAGACTTTGCTTCAGGACCATGTGGGGAGGGCGTTCCGGAAGTTGCGGTGGGCTACTATTGTGTTTGCGGCGAGTGATGCGTTGCCGCTGCTGTGCATGGCGTTTGTGCTTTGGTAAGTATTCATCCAGATCCTCAAGTGGCTTACATATGTGGTCTGGCTGTATACTGATGTTTTGCTAGGTATGGAGGTCACCTTGTGGTTGACGGAGAGTATTGGACTTTCAATTACTGTAAGCTGGACCCATAAGGTCTCATCGCGCATCCTGTTTCCCCATGCTGACTCAAAGTTTGATCCAGTGGTCGTTTACATCGCTGTGGTACAAGTAAGTGGCACTTCGTTCCTATCCTCGGTACTCTTTGGACTGACTTCAACTCGTTAGGGGGCAATTGGCGCCGGGCAGTGGCTTAGCTTTGGTCCAAGTGCATTCTATCCGACCTTGCCCAATGTTATCGGGGCTTTTTGCTGACGTACCCTAGATATCGCGCAAGCAAATGTGGCAGCAAATCGGATCCAAGCAATGAGGGTGAAGGAAAATGACGAAGACGGTGGCGTTGCACTTCACCAAGAAGATTTCGGGGACAAGGCAGAAGGAGTCCGTCTCGAGTTGCACAACGTCTGGTTCAGATATCCAACTCGAGATGTACCGGTTCTCTGTGGATTGGACATGACGGTCAGTAAGTCTGATCTCGAAGCCTGGCATGGTACTAACTTTGTGTAGATAGAAAAGGGGCAGTTCGCTGCGATCGTGGGTCCTTCAGGTGAGCTCTCTCCCTGCCATACTGTGTCGAATTGAAGAAGACATGGCTAATGCCAGCGTACAGGTTGTGGCAAGACTAGTGTCATATCACTTCTCGAGAGGTACAGTATTATTGTTCATCTAGCTATGTATAAACAACCCTGGTACCTAACACGTCTTTACGCATCCTAGGTTCTATGATGTCAAATCCGGCTGTATCCAGATGAACGGCATCGATATCCAAAACATTCGATTGCGCGACTACCGCAACTCCATCTCCCTCGTGGCGCAAGAGCCCTCGCTCTTCGAAGGCAGCATCCGCGAGAATATCCTGCTAGGTGTGGTCGACGAGGCCTCTGTCAGCGACGAGGAACTGCAGCGCGTCTGCCGCGAGGCCGAGATGCATGAGTTCATCGTGTCCCTGCCTGAAGGGTACAACACCAAAGTGGGCATCAAGGGAGTGCTGCTGTCGGGCGGGCAGAAGCAGCGGCTCTCGATTGCGCGTGCTCTGATCCGCCGACCCAAGCTGTTGCTGCTGGATGAGGCCACGTCGAACCTCGACTCGGAGACGGAGAAGCTCATTCAGGGGGTCTTTGAGCGCACTCGACAAGCCCGCACCATGGTCGTCGTCGCCCACCGGTTGGCCACGATCCAGAATGCCGACGTCATCTTCGTCTTGGGTGATGGGGCCGTGCTGGAAAAGGGAACACATAACTCGTTGCTTCAGAGAAGGGGAGTATACTACAGCATGGTAAGTGTAACTTGGTTTGTGGTAGTCGTCGTGGATGTTGGACTAACACAAATGACAGTGCCAAGCGCAAGCATTGGACCGATGATCTGGGGCAATTTGGTGCCGTGTCTGGTACGAGGTAGCTTGGGGCTGAAGCCGCTGCAGGATGAGAAGGATATGATAGGAAGGCTACCAAATTGTCAGACGGATGTTGCCTATTCACCTCATGCCAAAACGAAACTATATAATATATCAAATCAAGTCTTTCTGTCACATACGACCATATCCTGCTGAATACTAGGGATCCCGTCCGCTCTCCCATATATAAGCAGCAGAGAGCCGAATTAGTACTAGGGTCGGTGACGACCTGGGAATCCTCGGTGTTGTATGTTTTGTTTTTGCTTATTTTTGCATCGTGACGTTGGGGATGTGTGGTCCCGCAGGGGTAGCGGTCAAAGGCACGGAATAGGCACGGAATCTCGTTGCACAAGCGCACATACTCCTTACAGTAGCATATTACGGTGGGAGTATCAACCTATACCTGTATTGTTTTAGTCATCAGTGATCGCCTGTCATCTCATGTGACAGGTGTCTAGTATTACGTCTGTGCTGCTTTTGGATGTTCAATGGAATAAGGCTGAACTGGAATGAGCGAGATGAATCTGCTAAGGTCGTATCGAAAAGTTCGAAACAGGGCAAGCCTACAGGTAAGCGTTCGGGTGGTCTCTACTTCGCACCATGCGATAGACGTACTGTAAGTGGTAACATGACACATGACTTGCCAAGCCAAGAGGTTCTGAGTCAGACAGTACATGAAGCCCGAAAATACAGCCCGTCTTGGAAGCAAACTCCAACGCGTCATCGCAGCCGGCCTGGCAAGCGACGCGACGAACCCCACGACCGTCAAAGCGTGGTAGTACTCGCCCATCCCGACGACGGCGCCCAGCGCCACCAGCAGCGCGACATTAAACACGGCCAAGGCAACAACGAGTCCCGGGATATTATAATGATGCCGCACCGTCATGCCCTCGACTCCGGACTTGAGGTCGTCGGCCGTATCGGCGCGCGTAGAGGGTGTCGTAAAACACGACGAACAATACGATGGTCGCCAACAGGCACATCATCGGGCCCAGGAGCAGCGGCGACAGCGCCGGGAGCCCGATTGAGTACGCGGATAGAGTTATAATAAAAACCAGCACCGAGTCCAGGATGCCCTGCGATAGCAACGGCAGCAAATGTACCTAGCAAATGAGATTATGTAAAGCGAATATATGCCAGCCAAGATAGCAATTCGCCATCAGAAACGTTTGTATTCAAGTGTCCTAACTTCGCCAGTTGTTGTGTAAGACCCAGTGGGCCCAAGACATCTCTGATATAGCAGTTGAAACTGATCTCCCCATGATGAGTCGTTTTGAAAAGCACACTGCATGGCCATAAACCAGTACCTGACAGCGACAGTCCACTGAGCTTTGAAGATAAGACGCGATGCAGAATGCTTGTGGCAGCGGCAACGTGTGATTCGCGAGTTGCCACCCCTGTTCGCATCCTCCAACTCGTTCAAAACGAACCCATAGGTAGGTTCTATGTAAAGCATCCAATCCTCGCAGCCCGGAGCCAAATCGAGGTCGAATATATGTTTCGCGCCCTCCACGGATATTAGGCCCCCCATACACCCTTATTCCACATCCCCTGCGCGAAATCGAGTCATCGAAGGGCTGGCACCGCCTTGTCGGACTTAGAAATCTAGCTTTGGCGATGTCGAAGGAGTCGTTCACGCCGATGATAACATTGACGCCGCGAGCCAGTGCCATGGAGCACTCGCCGGCCTGGATAGCCCTGTAAACTCGGTGGGCTGCCACCTGGGACGCGGAGTACGCCGTGTGAATCACCTCGGGGGCCCGGTCCAGCCGAACTGGTGGCTGAGCTTACCTGAGAGAAAGTCCCGGATGGTATTGGTGGTAGTGAAGGCCGAGGGCCTATACTCGCTTGCGTTCTCCTGGTACTTCATGTAGCTCGCGCCGATAAAACAGCCTACGAGTTCCCCGCACTGACCATGGTGGTCTTTAAGATTGCCGCTTGAATCCCTAGAATTCGACGAAAAAGTACTTTTCGGGGTCGGGGAATTATTCGAGACCCTGGACAATTGTTGTTTTCTCCGTCTCAGGGGTTACTCATTCCATATATGTCGACCAATGCTAAACCCGACCCATTACAGAAGATCAAAGAGTTTGCAAATACTGAAATTCATATGTTGCTATGCAAGAGAGTTGTGACTTCTCAGGGCTGCTCTCATATTCTATCGTACACTCGCCAATTCAAGTCCTCATATACTTCAGTCGATGACGGCTTTCTCTTCCGGAAGTTGTTTCTCGTAGAGGACTTTATTTTCTGCTTAGCTCTCTCGACGCCAGCATTTGTGAAGTCTGTCAGTCCGTGTTCCCTGTGTGGCGGGTTCCGTACCAAGCGGATATCTGACGAGGTGTCACCGTCGCCCCTCGCTGAGTGCAAACTGGCCTGCTGAGGGTAACCGAGCAATAAGCCCTTGAGCCGGGTGGCCAATTGGGCCTCGCTTAGTTGATCCAACCCCTCGCCCTTGCCGTCAGACACGGCTCTGGAGAATGTCAGGGCCGCTCGTCGGGTAGAGGTCGTCCAGATAAGTCGTTTTCTGAGAATTCCGCTGGACGCGAGCATTGCGCCGTAGCATGCCGCACAGCACGCCATCCAAGCACCTTCAAGACCAAAGCCTAGGCGAGTCAAGAAGCTCGAGAAACCCCATGCAGAACTGGGTCCAGTCCTGCACACGGCCCGTTCGTTTGTTATAAGATTCGCCGGAATGGGCTCTCCCTTGTAACACACGCAGTTGCCCAAGCCCGTAAAGAGAGAGGGACTGAAGCAGCCGTGGCCGACGTCAAGGAAAGGCGCAGCCAGCTGGATGGAGGTGCCGTTAAGCCATATGGTGGAGTTGTACGGCAGGGCGCTCGAGGTATTCTGGCCGATCGGGAATGAGGTGTCGCGAATGAAACGTTTCCAGAAAGATCTGTCGATGCCGTTTTCTTTGCCTGTTTGATTGCGTGGTGGAAATATCACTTCGATTCCCGCAGCGGTGCTTTCAATCGAAGAATACTGAGGCGATTCGATCGAAGGGGCGAACCCGAGGCCTGTAAAAGGCGTCGAGGTATAGCTACAAGCAAACAAATGTCTCCACCAAGACTCTCGTGTAGAGTTCAAGGACTGGGTCTCAGTGAAGTTTGCATTTTTGGCCTCAGGTCCTTGCTCTCAATACTTTTTACCGACAGCCATCCGCAGTGTCTGGGCGGTGAGAGCATCTGGCCATAATTAGTATTTTCGTCGTGGGTTATCTAGATTAAAATGATTCACTTACAATCACGTATGCTTTTGAAGTTAAATGAACTGTTCCGTATACTGGTCGCATCGCCTCGGAGGACGAAGTAGTCCCAGACGGTTTCCGTAGTCCTGGCTTGCCGCCAACCACTCGCTGTGTAATACAACGTTTGGTACACATCCTGCGTCTCTTTGACGCACAGTTCCGTCCTGGGGCCTGTGGTGTTATCGAGCAGGAGAGCTTTCGTGAGGCCACCAACATCTTCAAAGCTGGGTCCTAGCTCGATGACGCGGCCGCTCAATCCAATCCGGGTACCATCCAGTGCCCAGCACAGCGATAGGTCTCGGGAGTTCAAGCCAATGACGTCACCGTTGGGCATCGGGTAAAAGTTCTGCGACAGACCAACGTACCCAGTGGCTGCACCCCAAATAACCGAGAAGAAGAGGGTGTATCCGAGTGCGTATATGACCATCAACGTGCACAGCAGTACCGTAATGCTCCCACGCCGGAATATGAACGCAAGCAAAGTCCAGAGAGTCTCGAACGAGGATCTCGAGAAGGACACGGCCATGTAGAAGTCTGCGGTAACCGTAAAACGTTCTATCAAGACCACCAGCAGTGAATGCAGGACATAGCGGTAAAGAACCCAACCGTGCAAAAGTCGACCACCCTGGCCAACAACAGTATCCCAGACTATGTCGATAGTTTTGGCCTTGGCGAACGTCAAGCCCCCGGCGGTCAAGCTCCCGAAGGTCATATCGAGGGCAAACCTTTGCTCGATGGGATCCACCGGATCATCGTTGCAACGAAGATCAAATACATTAGCGGCACCCGGAGACGCAGGTTGTGGAGGGGCAAGGAGCGCGGCGCACACGGCAAAAGGAACGATTCCAAGCAAAAGTGCCAATCCTGGGATGGTAAGTCGCCAGCTTGAAACGTTCTCTGCTGACGTGTTGGTTGAACCACTTTCGTCGTCTCTGGTAGCCGAGTCTGTCAATTCTGATTCTCGGTCTGCAGCGAGACCAGCGTTGCTTCGTAACGATTCCGTTGAGGGATTTCGCGGAGATTCCTCTGTTTCGACCGTCATGGCGTGAAACGCCTTTTGGCAGAACTCATCGAAAGAGAAACGAAATCAAGGAGAGGAATTGCAAATGCATATGTTCTGTTGCGATGCATTCATAGTAAGGCCCCCCGTAAGCGAGGCAAAATTGTGCCTCTTGGCAATCATCGACGGCTAATCGGATCTATACATGATTGCCAATCACTTCTATGGTGGCTACTCACATGCATATGCAGGTCAGCCGCCGAGGCGTAGCAGCCAGGGACCTTACCACACCTGGAGGCAGGCTGACCTCAGATGACGCGCGGGCCTTTCCTCTTCAGCGGCCGGGGCAAGCTGCTCGCTATGTAGCTTTTAGAAGATTTGCGTTTTCTTTGAAGCTTGTAACATAGACCTTAGAATGGCCTCCTCTGTTGTTAGTTTGGGTGGTTTTTTATAGAGCACAGGAGACTCGGTGACTGATGGAGGGGCGAGTACGAGCACGCCCATGCCGCAGTCAATTTGCTTTTTTCAGAGTATTTCTCACCTGCAGCTAGTAGCAACCGCTTTGTAAATGATTCTCGGAATACGAGGTTGCTATTGGACACCTTGTTAATGCACGAGGGCTAGGCTCGGCCACTGTTTGGGATCAATTATCATCTCTACATTTCACGGAGCCAAGGAGCCTCAAGCCCCCTGACAAGCGCTCCACCGAAGCTTGCCCGAGGGGCGGGGCCCTACATGTCGTGGCCCCCGCCGTAACACACCGTCCCTATATCAGGGCCGTGGTGGTGGTGTATGACCTTTACACGTTGTTGAGAGCCATAGCCTCTTGCGCCAAGTTGTGGGGATCCGAAGTCCATTGAGGCGGAGTGATACTGATGGATCAGTGTAATCTGATGGGCTGGGTAGAGTGAGATGACAAACCCCCTAGTCTGCATCTCTGGTAAGGCTTCAAATCAACGTATCTAGAACAGATGACTGCTGCTAATCCAGAAGTCTAAAGGATGATTAGTACGATACTAAATCCGTCGACAAGGGGCGGGATCATAGTTCGGTTGCATATCCGTTGTTACATCTTTCAAGTACGCATATACGTCGTCACCCCGCTCCCAAAGTAATGTCTCGAAATCCTCCATCTCCCGTATATCGTCTTCGGTCACGTCATGCGGACTCCAGTTGTCCGGGTCATCCCAGAATTTGGCAAGATAGACTGTTATCCTCGTGATAGGGAAGTCGTCTTCATATTTCACTCGTAGAATGCCGTCGGCCCCTTCTTCACCATGAGCGCTTTGACGAAAGCGCCGCTCAATGGAAAATGGTGGCGGTGGGCTCCCGGGCACATAATGGGTTTCCGGTCTCGCCAGGGCTGGATGCAGCTTGGGAAGGTTGAAGAGAACCTCCACCGTCGGGAGCGGGTTCTCAGCCCGGGATCGACCTTGTAAACGCGCCCGCAGGACAGTCATGAGACCTGTACCCACGGCCTGGCGTTCCCGGACGTGGGACCACGAGGAACTGCCGTCGTGGTCTAGCCATACGTGGAGGTGGTGGAGCTGAGGCAGCTGACCTACAGCTGGCCATGCCCGGGCCCATGTGGCGCATGCGACTGCCGTTGCGTCCTCGCCCACTTCCTGAGCTGCACGACCAGGCTGATCGTCTTGGGCGCTTGCCAGTGCTTCGTAGACGGCAAGCGGAAGCCGCAGTGTTACATTTAATCTCTGAATAAGAGGGTACGCGTAGGTGGCCAGATTCCAGAGATGGTTTGGGCCGGAAGCCTCCTCGGCAGGCTTCCGGCTTAAGAGCTCGAGGGTGGCCAGGTCCGTAACGTTGATAGTTGCTCCTTCGAGCACCATGGTACCGACATCGAGAAACCTGAAATGGGAAAGGGACGGTTAGCCGAGGGTTGACTGGGGGGATTCTCCTGATACTCACATTTTCTTGCAAACGGAAAGAAGGTTACTGATGTGGTCAAGGTCACGGGCGTAAGAGGCCTCTTCACATTTCCAATGTGGCCCCCACAGGGATCGCAGGCGACGAGCCCACGTGGGGTCATTCTCGCCCGCATCTTTAGGACGATGGCCTTCGTCAGGATCGAAAAAGCCTCCCAGGGGAGGGCTGGTAGAAGGCTCAAGACAGGTTGTGACTTGGAGACGGCCCTGCGGTGACAAGAATAGGTGGATGGAGGAGGAGGTTACGAGATGCTCGTAGATGGCGCGACGAATCTCGGCAGGCGCCGACATGAATTGGCTGTCGAGCTGCGCGTGCACGCGTGAGTCCAACATGGTGCTTGTGTCCAGATGAAACGAGACTTTGGTGGTGCAAAGGTAAGAAATACTCACGAGAGGGGTAAAGGAGAGAGGCACAGTTCAGTACTAAAGTCGGGTGTTGGTTGACGCTTGCGGCGTAGTGCAAACCGATCCACTTTCGGAGATGCAGTTGGTTGGTTGCGATGCGATGTTGTGGTTTCTGACGTGGGAAGTGATTGATGATAAAGTCGGGCTAGACCACCAAGGTGGTGCAGAGAGGTTTTAGAGGTTTTCTCTTTGATAGCTTCTATTTGGCATATCTTCTTCTAAATTCTATGCATCCTCTCAATGAATTCCGAAGCACCCAAGTCCAGACTCGTGTGGGTGTCACCGGACGTCGCGGTGCTAGTATCGGCGGATGCTGTCGGAGCACTTGGCCGGATGTCCACCACGGGAGATTGTGGATGATTGGCTGTTGCCGCAGCAGGCAAGTGGTCCAATGCTCTTGGGGCACGTCTGTGACGTCGACTTCGCATCGAAGGACTTGTGGTATAAGCCGCATTAGTTCCGAGACATCTCATGCATTGCCTATTGGCAGCGGTCGCACGCACAGCGCAATACTGGATCGGTATGCCAGAAGCAGGCGTTCAATCAAAGGGTTTAAGGCTGAATTGAGAGTCCAAACATCTCGTTTCAGACATTTTCACGATTACCTCCCAAATTGAATGCCAGTACACTTACTTATGCAAAGATCAGGCACGGCGCATCCTTTTGCTCGGCTTCAGCGGTGTTGTTTGCGTTGTTGTTGTCGCCGCTGCTGCGACTGACAGCCTCGTCTTGGCCAAGATGCGCCTGTAGGTGTGTCATCAGACACAGGCCCCAGCCCCGATTCAACCAGAGTAGCAGTTTCTCGCTGTGGTCAGTTGTCTGGATACCCAGATTATTGGCTAGTCTCTCGTCCAATGGATTTTTCAAACTCGGCATCGATTCTGATGCGCCTGACTCAGCAACCAAATGCAACAATCTTGGCATCAACATGCGATTTGACATGTAAAAAGAAAGTACCTGGCTGTTGCCGACACGAGATTTCAATAGCTACTGCGACGCAAAGTAGCGGCCTGAACCCTTGCACATCCGCGAGCTGAGCTCCTGCAGGGCGAAATGATAGTTCATTCCTGTCAGCAGGCCTAATGCACCTCGTGCCCTTACTAAGTATATTGGTAAGCCTGTCCCCATATCAAGCTCGGTATTGCACCAAAAGAGTTATAGTCTTACATTGAGCCGACTGACTCGTTGTCGTCGCAACCATCATCGCGGGCCGTACGCTCCTTTTACATTGCCCCACCGTCTCAATCACTTTGCAGTAGTGTGGTTTGGTCACGATGGGTTGGTTTTGCAGTCACAAGACGGCTGAAACGCTTGCTGAGCTGGACTGTGTGCAGTACAACTCTATGCCAGTTCCCTTAAATAAGGTCATCAATGATGAATCTCGCGGATCAGGCTGAGGTCCATCTCGTTTCCCCCGAAATACTCCGGCGTCTTCTAGATTTATACGGTAAGACTCCATCTGTATGGTTTGTCGGTGTTGGCTAACTCAAGGTCAGGATTTGCGATACCCGGAAATGCGATGCTTGAGTAAGACCAAGATTGAACAACGCGTGGGTGAAAGGTGTCAGTCAGCACCTTGCATCCGGGGGACTGGATCAGCATCCAACAAGCTACTTACGGGACGCCATTACTTGAGCTGAGCGATGCTGACGGCAGGGGCGCCTAAAGCAAATTGCAACACGGGAATATGTGCACTTTCTATGGCTATTAATAGTCTTTTGTGGTTCCTTTTGGCTTTCTCCATACCAGGTAAGCCAGCTGTAGGAAGCAGCTTACGCAACAAGGAAGTGTCACGGCGTACATATAAATGTCGGGGTTTCTAAGACAATGGCAAAGTACACATGAACAGTGACATTTCAATCTCATCATCTCCTTTACTTTCGCCGTATTTGGAGACATTGTGTCTCCCAGAAACCGCCATGCTCCGCGTTACTCTTGCATCTATACTTTTGGCATGCGCCGTCGACGCATGGCTTCCCCAGGACCGTAGTGACCTCGCGGCCTTCAATCAAAGCCGGCATGCGGGAGACCTAGAGACGCGGTTCAAGCCTCACCTCCCAAACGGCGTCACCAAAATCCGAGGCGTCAACTTTGGCGGTACGTGTCAAAGCCATCTCCTTCTCCTGCTCTCAAAATCAAATCTTGATCTACATAGACATCGACTAACTGCGATCATCTGTACGGGATATAGGCTGGCTGGTGTCCGAGCCATGGATGATGCGAGATGAATGGAGATCGATGGGTTGTACACTGGATAGTGATGTCTCCGAGTTCGATTGCATGCGGAACCACTACACGGGCAACAATCGCGCGGCGGGTAACCAAGCCTTCCAAAAGCACTGGAGGGAATGGATCAATGCCGCCACGGTTCAGTCTGTCCACGACGTAGGCCTGAACACCATCCGGATCCCCATCGGCTACTGGTCCTACAACGACATCGTCGACAAGGCCAGCGAGCCCTTTGCCGACGGAAACGCCATGCTTCCATATCTCGATGCTGTGGTACAGAAGGCCACCGACCTCGGAATGTACGTCATTATCGACCTCCACGGCGCCCCCGGAGGCCAGCAGCAGGACGTCTTCACCGGCCAGAACCCCAACCCGGCCGGGTTCTTCAACGACTACAACTTTGACCGCGCCTGCAAGTGGCTTTCGTGGATGACGAAGCGGATCCACAGCAACCCGGCCTACGCCTCCGTGGGGATGATCGAGGTCCTCAACGAGCCCGTCTCCAAGCACGATGCGGGAGGACGGTATCCTGCTCCCGGTGAGGTCCCGGGCCTGGTGGAGAAGTACTACCCGCGCGCCCTGAAGGCCGTACGCGATGCCGAGAGCAACGTCCCGGACGACAGGAAACTCCACGTGCAGTTCATGTCCGCGAAGTGGGACGCGGGCAACCCCCGCACCGGCTCGAGTGTCGCCAACGGCTTCGCGACGGCCTTTGACGACCACAACTACATCGGCTTCGCCCTGCAGAACACGGGCGATCAGTACAAGCTCATGCACCTGGCCTGCACCGACTCCCGCCTCGTCGACGGGGAAGACTTCCGGATCACGGGGGAATGGAGCATGACCTCGGGTGCCGATTGGCACGATGCTGCCTTCTTCAAGAAGTTCTTCACGGCGCAGCAGCAGCTCTACGAGAAACCGGGGATGAACGGGTGGATCTTTTGGACGTG
Source organism: Apiospora rasikravindrae (assembly GCA_038363885.1). Lineage (NCBI taxonomy): Eukaryota > Fungi > Ascomycota > Sordariomycetes > Amphisphaeriales > Apiosporaceae > Apiospora > Apiospora rasikravindrae. The sequence goes on from JAQQWK010000008.1 coordinate 576,032, forward strand.
GAAGACGGAGCTGAATGATCCCCGGTGGACGTACTCGTACGCTACGTACCTGAACTATATCCCGACGACAGCGGCTGGGTTGGAGAACAACGTGTACCAAGACGTTTGTGCCGGCTACAGATGAAGTATAGTCGAGGCATCACATACACGGGTAGGCGAAGGTGATGATGGACGGCCATGAGTGGCTGCACATATTTCGATTTACCCTATTTAACAGAAACCAAGACGGGCTCCAAAACGGGCTTCAACCTGAATCAAGGATACATGACAATTGAATAGATTTATCTCATTAATAAGTTCGATACCTGTTGATGCCTATATCTATATCTTCAATCCTTCAACATATATTTACGCCTTTTGATCAGTACTTACCAGCCCTACACTTTTGGTTCGTCTATCCCTGGGAATTCCACCCCGAATGCCAAAATGAATACCACTGGGAACCATGTGAAGAACGCCAATATTTGACCAAAGCCAATCTCCGTCTCGGAGGTGTGGCCCTGTCCGTCCTCGATGGCCTTCGTTCTGATGAACATCAACATGATCCACTCCAACAAAGCCAAGAGAATGCAGCCTAGACGGAAACCAAGGCCGGCATGCCGCAGACGTGCGCAAGAGTGTGTAACGCACATAGCGATCATCCCCAAGAACGGCATGACCGTGGTCAGGCACGCTATTGCCAACGTGTACTGGCCTGCCTGTACGTACAAGAAGCCACTCACCCGCATGTTGAACCGGCCCCCGAACACGATCCGGACGGGCGACTTGCGGCCCTGCTCGCCGACGACCCAGATGCACCAGGCCACCACCGCGCAGAGGAGACACACCAGCGCCGTCAGCCCTCTATGCAACGCCAGGACCCGCTGGGGGCGGCGGCGGCGGCGGCGACCTGAGGCTGGGAGTCTCTTCCCTCTCTGTTGCCGTTCGTAGTGGAGGCTGTGGGCTACCAAGACCGGCAGGACGGCGAAGGCGGGAGCCAGAGCCAGCAAACGATATTCGTAAATGTTGGGCAGGCGGAGGTCGCTGCGCAAGTCGCTGGGCGCGGCCCGCTTCCCGGCGAAGGTGACGGCCGAGGCGACGGCGATGGAGAGAGCCATGATCATGGTGGTGGTGTAGAAGGCCGAGAAGGCCGTTTCGGCGCGCCGGAGACCGCGGTCGCGGTAAAGCGCACAAAAAGAACGTGCACAGGAGAAGTTGGATCAAGTATGAAGCCATCACCTGCGAAGCGGGTCAGCCAGGGGCGAGAACAGTTTGGGGCGACGACATTCTTCCGACTTACACCTGGTCCTGCAACGTCCGGGTTCCCAATCGACGTCAGGTCTCCTTGGAGCAAATCGTGGCATTGTGACCGAGGGCTGTGGACGAGGTTGAAATAGGGCTGGGCGCGCGTAACCCCCGTCCTGTTTCCTCGGTCCCTCGCGACGGCGATGGCCGTGGCGTTCTTGCAGAAGGCGACCCGACTCTTGGGGAACTGGCCCCTGAACCACCACTGCTCGATCTCGCAATCCGCCGGCATTCTCTTGCCCTTCGCTACGGCGGGGCCGTAGCCCTCGCGAATGTACCCGACGACATGCCGGCGGTCGGCCCGGCAAAAGTCGAGCTTCTTGTCCTGGTTGACGGCCTGAAGGATAAACTCAAGGTCGCCGCAGTTCTTCGTGGCGTCGAAGGAGCCCTTGATAAGCTGGTTCACCCAGTCGCTCTTTGTGTGGCAGGGAGGACTGTTACTTTGAGGTTCTTGGCTGGAAGAGATAGGGGAAAGGAGTAGGATTATGTAAAATATGAGATAACGTTTGAGGGTGGCAACCCCCATGATATTGTTTTCGGCTTGAACCAACTAAACGAGAAGTCATTGATGGAGGTAGTATGTGCAGGACATCAACAATTGAGGGGAAAGATTCCAGTGGACTCTTGGAACTTTTGAATGCGTGTCTACCATATGAGCCACGGGCTCTGCCACCCGAACGTTGCTTTTGCCCCTAAACTATTCCTAGGGAAGGGGGGGGCGATGAATGCTGACAGCCCAGTCAGCCTTCCACAAGCATATGCAAAGCTTCGTGTTGTAAATACAGCGCCAGGGTCTGTTTCAGGTTAAGAAATCATGCAGCCTTACGCTAAGTAATAAAAGCTCGATGGGTTAACGGATCCGACCGGCCTAGCCGCATGTACGAGGTTACATCGGCAAGACGCATCTTACGGATTCACATGATTGTATAAGGCTGTGCGGGAGTTTGCAAGAGCAGGGGCTCAACCATCCGTTTCTGCTGCCTGCTCTCAGAGCACTCCACACCGGTGTCTGTATCCGCAAAAGCGGGTGACAGGGACCTACATCTTCAAGGCTGGCTTGCGAGTTGGTTCAGCCACCTCTCCATATCAGCCATGATCCGCTCCCCCAGCGTCACATCGACGGCGCAGTCCGGCCAGTTCGCACCGACACACATCCCGCGGCCGGCGACGCTGACGGGGAGAACTCGATGGCGGCAGCGGGGATCTCGGCACTGAGGCCAAACTGCGCCCGGCTGATCGACCACCTCTGCACAGCGTCGAGGTCGGACCCGATGTCGCCGCCACCGTTCATCACGCCGATGTTGGTCACCAGCCACGAGAACTGTCGCTTCCGTTTCGCCATGTCCCCCATCGTCTTCTGCCAATCCGTCACGAACTTGAAGATTCCGACCAAGTCGTTTCGCAGGCCGGACTCCAGCCTGGACGAAATCTCCGAACGGGTTTGTGCCGATGCGTCCCAAAGCTCGCTTATGAGGTCGGCGGACAACAATTTCCCCTCGCCGGTCACACCACCCGGCATCTTGGAACGGATCCGTGCCACTAGGCCGGTGTCGTACTTGTGGACCGCCTGCGTCACGTAGTTGCTCACTGCTCTGTCCGAACTACCCCACGGGGCGTCGGGCTGGGCCGGAGGCAGGTTCCGGCGATGGTCCATGACGGTAGAGCTCTGAAAGGCCGGGGCGGCCTTGCTGTGGAGATGTAGCGAGAAGGCAAGCAGCGCCAAACCGTGTATCAGGCCGGTGATGGTGGTCCCGTTCTGTCGGCAGAGGGTAAGGACCGCATGGAGAGATTCGTGATTTATGGAAAAGGATCGGAACTGGGTTTTGTACGGAGAGGTACGAATGGGGCACCAAGTGGCTAGGGATTTGTCCCTATTGAGAACGGAGGGCCGGATTTCTTCCCAAAAGACCTTGCTGAGGTACCTCAGATCTACTGGCATCTTCTTCAAGCCCTCGATGGGGATTGGAAGCATGGGAGGCGCCTGGGGTAGTCGGAGGATATTACCGTCGAGGCCAGTCCGCGCGCAGGCACCGTTGTCGGCGTTAAGCAGCTCGAGAAAGTCTTCGTGGAACACCTTGGCCCCTGCCCCGTCAAATTGGGGATGGTTCCATGTCAATACAACTTCCATAAAAGGAGCATTCCCCTGCCGGAATACGGTGACCCTCCAATTCGGCAGCTGAACAGAAAAGTCTGGGAAACGGTCGTCGAGCTGAGTGCGAAAGGCTTCCTGTACCGTTTCCTCAAAGTCGCCATCGACTTGAACCCATTTTATATGTTGCGTTAGGTCAAGACTCGGCAGCTGGATCCATGAAGGACTTTTGGAAGTGGCATCAGTCATGCCAACTTGCAGCATCGGATGCCTCATGATGGTGCCCACGACCGCGAACTTGACTGCCTCTTCCAGCCGGGCTTGCGACTCTGCCGGTGCAAGCCGTGGCGGGATCTCGTAGCGACAAGAGAGGATAGTGCCCCGATACTGGTCCAGTATATACATGGCCAGCTGGTACGCCTCACTAGACACATGGTTCCTGGTTAGATGCCCCGGGCAGCCATACCGCCATGTGGGAGTGGATGCTTACTTGATTCCGAACTTGCGTAGCACCGTTGTGTCGGCGCCATGCTTGGAATTTGGTGCCATGGCTCATTACTGAGGCGGCGGAAACAATGAACATATAGTTAGAGCAAGCGTGCAAGAGCTATTAGATGTGGTTATGATAAAGGTATGATGAGAGAGATTGATAGGAGGTGGCTGGGTCAACTAAAAAGACCGGATGGCCGGCGTTAAGCCCGGACGGACTATGGCCGCTGTGCCTCCAGCCAATGAGCTGCTAGCACCGCCCCGTAGCCCCTTGTGGCTGTTCCACTTAGCTGGATCTAGACTACAAATGGCTTTCCTCAACGGTCACTCGCTTTGCAACTATCTGCTTAGCGGACATCCATCATTGAGTCAGTCAGCATGGGAAAGTAGCTTATGTCAATTCTGCTAGAAACTTGAGACCAACAGAATTATACAGTGTTTCCTTCTCCCTCTTTCGAGATATGTCAAGTTGCCCTCAAGTACGAGACATTGCTTTACTCCCATTATCTCAATCTTCGGAGCCCGACGATTGCGATGCCTGTTCTATGATAACTTGAAACATCTGTTGTACTAACTCAATGTGGTCCGCGAGCCGACTCTTTAAGTGATTGATGCTCCGTTCAACCACTTTCACTTCGGATTTCATTTGTGCCTGGCGAGCTGACCCGGCACCTGCTCGCGTTCTCCCTGGCCGTACTCGTTTCCTCGCGAGCCCATACTGCAGGAGTAGTTGTGACGGTATTGCCTGCAACGCGAACGCAGATTCAAGCACTCGCAGCGCGGCAGGTTCGATCGCCTTCACAACAGCACAGGCCTGGCATTCGTACCCAGAGCCCGCAGTTTCATCTTCATCTTCTTCTCCTGTACAATTTGATGGACTGGCCGACGTTTGAAGGCCGCGGTCTTTCAGAGAACATTTACTAGACCGGCCGTTGTAGAAGCAGTTGGCACAGGCGCCGGCGATGGGATCGCATCGCACGGCCGAGCTCGCGGTGACACACTGCCGCCACAGCCCGTTGCCGTTGCGGCACCGCGTACACGCGTCCGACGTGTCGCGCACATCGCCCGTGACCTGCGTCATGACGGCTCGTAGGTTCTGCGCACCGTTGCGGGACGCCTGGAAGATTTGCAGCATCTTCTTGCCTCGGGTGTTGGGATCCAGACTGTTCTTGGGGGCCAGCGCGAGCGTCTCGGCAAAATGTTTGTTCGTTGCGCTCGCGTCGACCGGGACTTCGGGGATATCTGGGTAGGTAGCGAGAACATATCGTCAGGCGTCCGAAGCCTGCCACGCCCTCTCGGTCGCTTGGCTGGCCTTGGTTCGTGGCGCGGACAGGTCAGTAGGCAATGGGGTCCGTGTGGTAATCGCAGCCGGAGCAGGGAGTAAGCTGGCGGACACGTCGGAAAGTGAGCTTGGTGATGCTGGGGATGCCATCGTAGGGGTTAAGCGAGCTGTATGTACGCCACGAAGACCTTAGACGGAGGTAAGCAAGGAAGGAAAAAGAAAGGTGTATTCACAGTCGCCTGGGAAAACATAGCAAACAAAAGAGCGCGGAGTAGGCTGCCGTTGCGGTTGGACGCAGCTCACGTGACAGAATTCGAATGGCATTCTGGTCGCCTAGGCCCGCTACGCACCCGGCGAGCTCTTACAACGATGCGAGCACGCTGCTATGCTGACGATAAACTCCCATCAGGGAGGTTTCGGGACGCCAGATATCGCACTTCGTGCAGTTCTCCGCCGTATTTTCCACTTCACTCTATACACAGCTTCGGCTTGCACGCAAGATGCAAACATATCTGCTAGCTCATTAACGTTTTTTTTTTTTTTTTTTTTGTTCTTTTGCTTTTCGACACATACCAGCGCAGGCCAGCAGAAGTAAGGGACTCAAAACCAAGCAAACTCAATACACTTATCGACTCAAAAAGAAGGTATTATATCCGCTAGCTCATGGCTACCCCTACGGCCAATCACCACCAATGTAGTCGCCAGCAGTCTACGTGGCCAGCTGAGTCTTCGTGTTCGTATTGCTGTTTGTTTGAAACTGGGCCCACGACGTGTATGAGTAATGTGTCATGTATGTTCTCCTCCCGTCCTTTTTCAACCGCCTCCCCGGCGTTGCATCTAGTGGTGCTTTTAGTAAGGGAAGTGGAAAGGCATGAACGTTCAATTCGAAGTCATGCGGCCTAAAGGCTCGAAGAGCGCTTGGGACGTAGGAAGGTAATTGGTTCTATCAGACTGTTCATTGGTTTCGCGGGTTTGTATAGCCATATCTATTGTGTTTAAACAAAACAATTATATTAGCGCTCTCATAAAGCCGGGGACGGCCGGGGCTACCCAACTTACTGGGACAACAGCAGGCACAGTTTGCTGACTTATTGAAAACCGTAAACACTTCATTACCTGAGAAGAGAAATGATTTATCACTCTTCCCAGTTCATCACTACATGCAATCACCCGCCTGGCAAAAACGAGAGACGCAGACTTAGCACTTCACTCAGAATGAGAATGCACACAGTTGGAGATGAGTAAGATCACCCCCTCTATATTATGCAGATATCGATTCGAATAGATCTAGCCTTGGGTTCATACGGGGCTATGACTGTAAACCGTTGATATCGAGCTTGTCACACCTCTGCAATTTCCCGGTGTGGCTTCCATACATCCGACACCGGGCCATGAGCAACAAGGTCTGCAAACATGTTGCGAGGGTGCCTAATATCTGTGACATGACGGATATATTGAAGTGAAATGAAACATCTCGGGCGTCCTCAGGCCCGTCACCGGTCCTACTTCTACCGGCAAAACGCACGCAACCGTCGCGGGCCTCTTCCTTCCGCCCTAATCAATCCGTCCAAAGCACCATCGCGGCAGTTGATATGTCACATGACTAGCGGTAGTTGGTCATGATAGCAGCAGTTTCCGGTTAGAGCAAGACGAAATGTCAATCTGGCACGTTGCATTGCCTTTGTCGCAGATCATTGCCAATGTCGTCATGCCGCATCCCCCATTAGGAGACGCCAGGAAGTTCGGATGCTGGAAAACGGGCTTCGATATCGCAATAGAGCAATGGAATGCCGTGCCAATAGTACGAACGCTGGACTTATTACTATAACTCCGCAATGATGCCTCCTTGTCGCGATCCAATGCGCTGCCAAGAATCGATCGACTGCGTTTTGGATAAAGAACGAGGGGAACTCCGTGTTTGACGAGACTCCGGAATACACGAAACGGCTGACACGATCGCGATCGGCTACGGTTCTAGTATACCCGCAAATCAATCGGACGTCATTCGGAACTCTGCTCGCGGTTCTAGAATACCTCGCTCGTCCTTGCCTCCGGCCCTCCATGCGGACGCTACTGCCCGTCCTGGCGGTGATCTCCGCCGCCTGGGCCCAAACCTGGACGACGGGATGGGACTCGAAGGAGTTCCTGCAGTACGGATGCAGGCCCATCATGCTCTTCTTCGCAAAGGCCACCTTTGAACCGGGTAATATGGTAAGCAGTCGCATCATCATGGCCGAACCCCACCCTTTCCATTCCAGGAAAACCGAAATATCCCTAACATCGGCACGAACGCGGACCTAGGGCAACACCGTCGGCCCCCAGCTCTCCAACAGCCTCAAGGCCGCCTTCGGCGTCACCAACCTCGCGACCGAGGGCATCGACTACTGGGGCCTGCCCATCGGCAACTTCAACCCGGGCGGCGCGCCGCCGTGGGCCGTTACCGAGATGGCCCGGCTCCTCGCGGCGGCCGCGGCCTGCCCCAAGTCGCGCATCATCATCTCCGGCTACAGCCAGGGCGCCGCTATCACCCACCGCGCCGTCCAGTCCGTCCCCGACGCCGTCAAGTCCAAAATCGCCGGCGTCGTCACCTTCGGCGACACCCAGACCCTGCAGGACGGCGGCCGCATCCCTCGGCTTCCCCACCAACAAGACCCTCATCATCTGCAACCTCGGCGACGTCATCTGCACCGGCACCCTGCTCGTCTACCCGGTCCACCTCGACTACATCAAGTGGGTCCCGACCGCCGTCGCCTACCTCATCGAGAAGCTGCTCGAGGCCGACGCCCGCGACCCCTTCATGGGCCTCATGGGCGGAGACCTCGCCACGCCGCCCGCCCTTCCGGAGCCGTCGGCTTGGCCTTCGGCGTGGACGTCTTTGGTGGCGCCGATGCCGACGCCGTCCAATGGGTGAAAGAACTTGAGGCGATTGATCACGACTGCAGGGGTTTCAAGCAATGAAGAGATTTGAAGATAACGAAATGTAGATCACTTCTCTAGTTATTGATGCGTACTTGTATACAGCCCCCAACAACCCTACTTCTACAGTGTCGCCTACCTCTCTCTCCCCTTTCCACCTTTTCAATATGTACTGCCTCCTCTCACCTCATGTGCAAAAACGGGCCATCAGGTCATGATAGCTGGGAATATTGAGCAAAAATAACCAGGCCAGGGGGTGGGCAACGGAAAAAACCATGACTCTTTCCACAGCCCGTGGGCAAAACATCACCAAAAGAAAAACAACCCTCCCCCTTCTTGACGCCAAGCCCATAACCCCCCCTTCCATAAACCCCTAAGATGATTGGCCAACTATCCTCATGCAACTCCAACAAGAAATAGTCACTGTCCATAGAATAAGTAATTCATTTTTTGCTCGCTTGCTCAAACACAATGCCGCCGACAAGATTATTCCCTCAAGGCGATGATATCCTGTCCGGTTGGTAAGTTATCGAACAGTCTTCTTCACAGTCCCTGATCGGCCGGTCTTGATAGCCTTGAGCGTCCCCTGCTGACCAGGCTTGGCTTTGGATACCTAAAGATCACCGCAATTAGTATCAAACAAACGAATCATCAAAGCGAGGCCAGGAAAAACATACCGTGGTGGCAAAGTCCAGACTGCTGACAGTCTCCTTGATGTCGTCCCGGAGCGGGCTGATCATGACGAACATGAGCGTCTTGCAGCTGCCGCCGAGGCAACTCTCCAACATGCGCGTCAGGGTCGAGTTGCGGTAGGGGATATGCGAGGCATTGTCCGCCAGGGCCGTCATGACTTGGCTGAGCGTCGACAAGCTCTTGTTGATGCTCGTGGCCTCCTTGAAGTTGTCGCCCTCAACCTGAGACTCCTTCACCCGCTCGGATCCGGCCAAGTCGATGAGGTTCAGCACGCCTTCGCTTACCGTGCCGTCGGCGTTGGTGCCGGTGAGCTTCAGAGTAAACACCGAATGAGACCGAGACGACTCGCGGTTCATCTTGGTCGCTGCCGCAGTGCGGTTCTTCATGGCCGTCTCGAGCATAGTCTGGACGGCATCGGGGGAGTCAAGATCCGTTTCCTGGGATGTGACGTAGAACTTCTTGGAAGCGGGATCTTGTCGGAGTTCAACTTGGTTCCTGGTGCCGTCAGAACCGAGCAGATCAAATAGCTTCTCATTGTAGACCTCGGTGAAGGAGCCCGTCATCTTGTATTGCCATCCCGCATCCTTGAGCTCTTCGGTTGCCTGGTAAATCATACTCGTGGCGCTGGGGATGATGGAATCCTGGCCGCTGCTCATGGTGTATGTCTTGCCAGACCCCGTCTGGCCGTAACAGAAGATGCAGACCTTCTGGCCGTCCAAGGCGCTTTGAACAAGCTGACTAATCTCGTCAAAGACCTTCTTATTGCCTTCGTCCGGAATGAACACGCGCTCAAAGTCATAGGGTTTGGGTTCCAGCACCTCTTGCTGGAGGTAGTTCCGGGTCGGAACCATGAGAGTCATCTTGCCGATGTGGTCGTCGTAGTCGCCGACCTCGGTGGCTATCTGAGCACACTCCGTCTCGTTTCTGCCTGGGCGGATACGACACATGACACGAATGTTGCCCTTCATAGTCTGCAACTGCTCAAACAGCTTTCGACGTCTCGTCTCCTCAACCCGAAGCTTGGCCTTGGTTTCTTGTGCCTCACGCTTGGCGGCAAGTGCTTCGTCCTGGGCAGCCTTCTTCTCGGCGGCCATGAGACGGAAGTTCTCCAGCTGCTTCTGCTCATCTCCCTTTAGGTGGATAAGAGCGGTCTGACCGGCGGAAACCTGGTTCTCCAGTTCGGTGATGCGAGCTTCTTTCCGGCACAGCTGAGCATTCATGTCGTCTTGGATAACCTTGGCCCGTTCCAACTCCTTCTTAGTGACTTCGAATTGGATCAGTTGTGCCTCCAAGTCTTTTCCGCTCTCCTCAACACGCAGACGAGCACTCTGCTTCTCTTCGTCCAGGAGCTTCTCAAGATCCTCGGACACTTTGTGCGCTTCACTCAGTTGACGTGCGAAGTCCGCGGCCAGCTCTTCCCTCAAGGCTTGCAGGCGCTTTCGTGATTCTCGTTCCAAGTCATCCTTCTCTCGGTTGAAGTCGCGTATCCTGTTGTCAATGTCATTCCTGTGTTCGCGCAGCAGATCCTCGGCGTCGTTACGCCGCGCTCGTTTCTCGTCCTCCAGATCACGCTCGAGCGTGAAGATCCGCCGTTCAGCTTTGTCGAGTTCTGATTGCATCTCGGTCTTCTTTGACTCAAGGTCTGTCTTCAATGATTCCAGTTCCGTTGCTATACACCGAGTCAGCATCGTGCGACTAAGTCACCCTTCTTACCACCCACTTACCCTTGAGGCGGAAAGTAGCAACATCCTCTTCCAAAGTCTTCTGGCCAATGATGGAATGGTTGATGATGTCCTTCATGGCTTTAAACTCGGATTCGAAGGTCCCTAATCTCTCGTCCACATCCCAGGCTACAAAGTTTGTCACGTTAGAAAATCTATTCAAGAAAGAGGGAGACTTCATAGGAGATTGTGACGCCGCCATCCTTGCAGTCCGAAGAGAAGTGTAAGCAGACTCGAATGATCGAGTCTGCTGTTCAAACTGCTCAATGGTTGGTGTCTTGGGGACCACTGGGCCTTCCTTTACACCGAGACGAGATGACGGTGACTCCTCTGGATCACTGACGACACGTTGGGGCGTTGTGAATCTCGGAGGCGGCATCATCAAGTTGCTTGGTGGCGGTGTCTTCGGAGCCGGATTCACTTGATCCGTGTCGTTCTGAGCTGAGGCATCTGACCTCCTGCCCGCGATTGATAAAGACGCCATTTGGTGACAGATGGAGGCTTCTCTATCTGCTGGTATGGGTGTCGCATATGCGGCGGGCACGCCCTTTGCAGGGACGCCCTTCCGCCTTTTGCTGATTGGCAAGTTGCTGCAGCTTTTGGCCTTAGCAAGCCGTCGCGGGATCTTCGTACCATTGTTCTTGTTGTTAGGGTTCTGCTGTTCCTCCTCTCGAACGCCCATTGATGTCACAGGACGGGCATTTCTGGAAGTTGTTGATCGAACACTCCCGGTTCGGCCGTGGGAGTAAGATGTGTGTGATGAACGTGATGGTGGTCGACTTCCTGGACCGATACTGCTGGCGTAGCTGCTATTCGAGGTATGTCGTGAAGTGTTTGAATTGTAAGATATCGGGCGTGTCGAGGTGTTTGGTTTAGCCTGGCCATAATCACAATCGTCAGCATATTCGGAAATCCCAATCCACATCAACAACAAATCATAGAGGCAATGCATGGTGAGAGGCGTTGGCAGACATTGAGGCAATCCAACCAGTCAACATCATGGCGGTGCTCCTGAAATAGCCTAGGATGAAGGTCCGAGTAGTTGGCGTTGAGTTGAAGAGAGACACCACTTCCACCAAGGTCCTCTTTGTTCAACCATGAGACGAAAAGGTTCAAGCTTCTGATACGGCTCGGAATCCAGAAGAAGGTGCGTCGGGAACCAGAATGGTTCTGAGGTCTTGTGATAGTCCGGTCTGAAAGCTCCAATGAAGTCGATGGTGGGCCAAAGCTGGTCGTGGGCGGGGATGGCGTGAACAAGGTCGACAAGACATCTCCAGGATTGAGGAGGCGTATTAAGATAAAGCCCAGAATCACCCGCGATTCTTTGGTGATCGACCGCCAGATCCGGAAGACGAATCGGCGGACCCGTAGGCAGCAGATAGCGCAGGTGAGGCAAAGCAATTCCAACAATAACCTGAAAAGGATGATATGGATGGAAGAATTTGGCCGCGGCATAGTGCAAGAAAGAAGCTAGGATCGAGCCAAAGACATAATGGTTGCTGATAACGCCTGGGAGGTTGTTTCGGAAGTCCGGGGAACCTCGTGTATGCCGTTGGTTGGATTGCCATGCCGTCGGGCGCCTCTCGCGGTTTGGGTTTGGGGAGAGGGGGTTTATGATCAATGGAAAGTGCAAACTTACAATGTCCTTGAGCGCACTTCCCTTGACGAAGCTTCTAGCAGGGGTGGGAGCCGCTATCTGCGACCTTGCGCCGCCAGGGAATTCAGATGCCTTCTCGACTAACGTCTTGCGCTTTGGTTCGGGTTGCATAACTGCAAAGGCAATACTTGTCAGCAGTCGCGACCGGTAAGCCGACAAACGTCCCGGAGAAAATCCATCGCCGGAGGCGGAGGGAGCCGGATCCGTACCTGGTGGCGGTAACCCTCGTTTGACGCCGCTGGTCGCATTCGCCGACGGCCCCATGCGGGTGTTGGATTGCGACTCGCTGATCTCGTGCAGGCCGGTGGTTGTTGAGGACGATAGTTGCGGCAGTCTCGTCTGCGGTGGTCGTAGGCCCGAAGGCTTGCTGCTGTTGAACTGCATCACTCGACGTTAGCCTCCTGGTACGTACTGCGCGGTTCGAGTCCCCAGATGGAACAACAAAGTCGTCGACGACGATAGCCGCCATCCAGGACAGACAGGCAGACGTACCCCGTTTTCCATGTCGACGTTTGCCATGATTCTCCGGTTGATGGCGATCTGAAAGGCCAGAATAGAAAGGAGGAGCCAAGCTCCAGATGGAGAAGCACCAGCAGCTGTTGACGGCCTTGACGGAGGCGTCTTGTTGTGTGGTTATATAAAGAGGCTGATCGACTGCAAGAAGCAGCGGGTGGTGGTTGTAGCGACGCGGAGGAATTAGGTGCGGGATTGCTGACCGCCAGTGTCGTCGTGGGTTGTAAAGCGCGAGAATGGAGGGGATGAAGTCGGGATTGAAGAGGTCCCAGAGTTCTGGAGAGCTCAATGCGCCGGGGAACGTTTTTGTGCAAAGCGCCAGCTCGTCGTCATTTGGGGGGGATGATAGACAAATGCGCCTGGATGTGGATGACTGCCACCTCAAGGGAGCGGGACTTTAGATTAAAACACGGCCAAAGTGCCCTTTGCCGCTTGCCTTGCTCAAGTGGATTGTTTATCCTGCATCCCGATTGGGATAGGTGTTGCCATGTCAATAAAACGGGTCGAAAAATAGATGGCACGAGCCACGGCACTAGCCACGTCTCTTATCTCTTATCGAGAGAGGTACGTACAGTGAGTGGCTGCGACCCATGAGCTCATGGATGCAACATGGCAACTTTTTATTTCCAGGCCTGTCTCACACGACATTTCCCAAAGCGATATTCACATGTCACCCCGTTGCTGCTACGTGGGCTAGGTTCGACAGCTGCTGCTTCGCAAGTAAGCAACCATCCACCAAGACGGATGCGAATGCGATCCTGCCAAATAAAAGGCCCAACCGACCAATCTATCACGCTATTACGGAGCTATTTCGATGCCTTGACGTGCATTTGATTAATAATTTCTTGTTCCTACATTTCACTTTCCACGAGCTCGTGGTTGTTCCTGCACTTGTTCGCTTGTCTGTTTGCCGCAGTCTTTGAATTGTGTTGTACATCCTCCACAAGCCTCTCTACACCTACCAATATCCCTTTCCATGGTGATGTCTCGATAACCCGTACCTCGACTTCGAAGCCTGCACATACAACAACATAACTGCTACATACCTCGAGGGTGCCCCGAATAGCATTTACGTACGACACACCATTTCGAAAGATCCCTGTCCGATCCGAGCTTCTGCGCCCTTCGCGCCGTCACCATATCTGCGAAGCGACATACGACACCCACCAACAAACCCTCACTACATCGACACACGTCCAACCCGCCAAGATGGAAAAGTACACGCAATTCCGCGACCGGAGCACGGGCATCTCCCCCTTCATACCGCACAAGACCCCGACCTCGACGACTTCGCAGATCCTCCACGCCTTCATCTTCGCCTTCCGGCTGCCCCTCTTCCTCTTCTACAGCGCCGTCTACTTCCTCCTGCTCACGCACCTCCCCCTGCCCGTCTTCGCCCGCAAACTGTTGCTCTGGGGCCTCCTCGGCATCCCGGGGATTTGGTGGGTAGACCTGCAACTCGACGGCGTGAAACGGGGCTCCCTCTCCCAACAGCCCCCGTCCCGCGTCCCGCACCCGGGCTCCGTCATCGCGGCGCAGTTCACCAGCCCCGTCGACGCCGTCTATCTCGCCGCCATCTTCGACCCCGTCTTCACCGTCAGCTACCCCGGCACCACCAAAGTGCGCCAAGTCTCCCTGCTCAGCGCGATCCTCCTCGCCCTCGGCCCGGTGCTCCTGCACGCCCCCCACACCTCGGCCGGCCACAACCCCCACAAGCTCGTCAGCCTCCGCCGCGTCGTGGAACAAAACCGTCACCGCGCCGTCGTCGTCTTCCCCGAGTGCAGCACCACCAACGGCAAGGGCATCCTGCCCTTCAGCCCGAGCCTGCTGTCCGCGCCCCTCGACGCCCCCATCTTCCCCGTCAGCATGCGCTACACCCCGCAGGACATCACGACGCCCGTCCCCGGCGCCTACTTCTCCTTCCTCTGGAACCTGCTCTCGCGGCCCACCCACCTCATCCGCGTCCGCATCGCCGAGGCCGTCACCAACCGCGACATCGCCGGCAGCAGCACGGACTCCTCCATGGCCCCGTCCCCCGGCGAAAACAACAGCGACGACGACGACGACTACTTTGGCGCCGGCGAGGAGAAGCCCACGCCCGATCAGTATAGGGTGCTGGACCGCGTGGGCGAGGCGCTCGCGCGGCTGGGCCGGAATAAGCGGGTCGGTCTGACCTTGAAGGATAAGGCGGCCTTTATCGAGGCTTGGTCCAAGAGCGGGAAACGGTAGACGATGGAACGACCGATATTGAAAACGAGAGAAACGCATGGAATTCGAAAAAGAAATGAAACTAAACTTGAGCCTTACGGCCGAGGTTGAAGCTGAATGGATATTATTATATGTATGACTTGTGTGTATGTGTACGTGGGGTGCGTTGCATTGGGGCAGCAGGCATAGCTGGGTTTCTCTCTTTTTTATTTTCTTGCAAGCGAGAGAGTTATTGGGTTTCCTTTGCAGGCAATTGGTGTAACGTGCCACGACTCCCGGTTACATACTTACCGGGTCCCGCTGGTGTTGCAGTATGAGAAAGGTTTATTATTATGTACAGGTATTCATACGGGGGACGGTTGGCTGTTATTGTTTCGTCTTGGTCCGTTGATGATTCCCCAAGCAAAGCTATCGTTTTTTCGTACGTACTTCGGTTGGAAGAGAAAAACGAAACCATCAAACATGGATCACTCCATGCGAGTTACAACGCCATAACTATAAGTCGTCCGTGTCTCCGTTACCCATCGCTTCATGTCACATGTGAGAATGACTGCTCGAGGTTGATAGACGATACCCCTGAAAAGAGTCCGCATAGAAAATCGATGGGGACACATTTCAGCAGGTATATGCGGGTACAATAACTATCTTCCTTTTTTTCCCGGTAAATAACGAATAAATAAACATCATGCGCCTTTTTTTGTACGGTCCAAGCCAGCCAAAAACCAGGGGAATTAGTATGTACATGCCTGTCATATCGTAACTAGCCATTGATGGCCCATTCACGTACGCCTCCTTTTCAGTTCTAGTAATAGTAGAAGTAGAAAACGCCTACCCCTCAACGATAGCTTAGTCGGTAATGCATCCCAAGCTAGCGTTCTTGACAACCCGCGCATACTTGCTCAGGGTGCCCTTCTTGTACCTGGGCTCGGGGGCCTTCCACAGCTTCTTGCGCTCCGCCTTCTCGGCCTCACTGACCTCCCAATCAATGACGCGCTTCTCGGCGTCGATGGTGATGACATCGCCGTCCTCGACGAGACCAATGGGTCCGCCCTCCATGGCTTCGGGCACGATGTGGCCGATGATGAAACCGTGGCTGCCACCGGAGAAACGACCATCAGTCAAAAGCGCGACGTCCTGTCCAAGTCCAGCCCCCATGATGGCGGAACTGGGCTTCAGCATCTCGGGCATACCGGGACCACCGACGGGGCCATCGTAACGGATAATGACGACAGTCTTCTCTCCCTTCTTGATCTCACCCTTCTCGAGCGCAGTGATGAAGTCCTCCTCCTTGTTGAAGCAGCGGGCCTTACCGGTGAACTGAAGACCCTCCTTGCCCGTTATCTTGCCCACGGCACCACCGGGCGCCAGAGATCCACGGAGGATGGTGATGTGACCGGTAGGCTTGATGGGGTTGGAGAAGGGGCGGATGACCTTCTGGTCCTCGGGGAAGTCCTTCCAGGACTCAACGTTCTCCTTCATCGTCTTACCCGTCACGGTGACGCCGGAACCGTCGATGACGCCCTCCTTCAACAGGAACTTGAGCAGGGCCGGGGTGCCACCGATCTTGTGCACGTCCTCCATGACGTACTTGCCGCTAGGCTTCAGGTCGGCCAAGAAAGGAGTGCGGTCGCTGACAGCCTGGAAGTCGTCGATGGTCAGCTTGATGCCAACGCTGTCGGCAATGGCGATCAAGTGCATGACGGCGTTGGTGCTGCCACCCAGGATGTTGACAACAATCATGGCGTTCTCGAAGGCCTGTCGGGTCATGACGTCGCGGGGGCGAATATCCTCCTTGAGAATGTGCTTGATGGCCTCGCCAACATTCTCGCACTCGTTGCGCTTGGCGGGGTCCTCGGCCGGGAAACTACTGCTGCCGGGCAGAGTCATACCGAGGGTCTCGATGGCGGAGGCCATGGTGTTGGCAGTGTACATGCCACCGCAAGCACCGCTTCCGGGGCAGGCGTGGCGGATGATGTCGAAGCGCTGCTCCTCGGTGATCTCGCCGGTGATGTACTGACCGTAGGCTTGGAAGGCGCTGACCAAATCGAGAGTAGCACCAGACTTGCTGCAACCAGGCTTGATGGTTCCACCGTAGATCATGATACTGGGGCGGTTGAAGCGGCCCATGGCCATCAGGACACCAGGCATGTTCTTGTCGCAACCGGGCAGGGAGATGTTGGCGTCGTACCATTGGCCGCCCATGACGGTCTCGATACTGTCGGCGATGATCTCACGACTTTGGAGAGAGTAGCGCATGCCGGTGGTACCCATGGAGATACCGTCCGAGACACCAATGGTGTTGAATCGGTAGGGGACGAGGCCGGCCTTGGCGACGGATTCCTTGACGATGGCGGACAGGTCCATGAGATGCATGTTGCAAGGGTTTCCCTCATACCACACCGACGAGATACCGACTTGGCCCTTGTTCATATCGTTCTCCGACATACCGGTGGCATACAGCATGGCTTGCGAAGCACCCTGGGACTTGGGCTGGGTGATGGCACGCGAGACCTTGTTGAGGTCCTTCTCATATTGGAATGATCGGCTCGTGCTCAGGAAGCGACTGCATGTATGCATGCCATGGTCAGCACATATTCAGAACCGGGGAGGGTATTGCGAGTCAATGGGTGGGTATAGAGGAGGGAATATCAAACGTACGCATTTTGTGTGGCAGACACCCGGGAGCTGCGAGCGAGAGCTCCCGCCGCTCTGGCCCTGAGGAGGTTCTGCACAGCCATGGTGGATAGACTCAATTGAAGGTTGGCGAGGGAGAAACAACTTCAATTGACTTTGGCCCGGAAAGTCGACCGTACTTGAGTCGGAGGGTAGCCTGGTAGCGGTAGGTGAGTCGTCGAGGGCGGATGGAGAAGCGACTAGGAGAATGGGCGACATCGGCAATAAATTTCTGGACCAATAGCTTCAAAATCGATGAGCTCTGGGATGGCATGCACCCTCAGTGGGCCCTCAGTGGACTGTTAGCGGGCCCAAAGCACTGAAGTCCCCGCAGGAGCTTGGGCCTTCTGACCTTCAGCGTTGCTGTCATTGGCTTGCGATGTCGGTGGGGTCCGACGCTTCGAACTTGCACACAATTGATAGGTCTTGGCTTCCACGCATCGTCAAGTTGACGGTAGTCCACGGTCTATTCTTGAACTCTGGGTCGGTTCAAATACTCGGCCGTATTCAAGTACACTCTCACGTCTTGGACTGTTCAAAAGTAGAAAGAAAAAGAAAAAGAGAAAGTTGCGAGTTGTAACCTACGCGTATGATATCTTGACCGCAGATCTTCCACGTTTTTCACCCAGTTGGCTTGTCGACCATTAACAGGAATTGTTATGCGCAAAGCAGTGCTTTTGCCATCAAAGGGATATTCAGTGCATGTACACCTTTGATGAGATTCATATAATCATCAGTCACATTACATAGTCATATCAACCTACATACCTAAGACATTTTATTTTTGTCTAGTCCTCATTCGTTCTCTTATCAAGGGTCGTCGTCCACCGCGCGGAATGCAAAATACGCACGATACTCATACTAATACCACAAAAGGGTGAGAAGTTGAGAAGTCTGGTAACATGACCTACTCATCCGCAAACACCACCGGGACCTCCAGCGCCTCGCCCAGCACCTTATCAACCAAAAACCTCCCAGTCCCCTGCTCCAACATGCCATTCAGCGCCTCCGCCGCCTTTTGCAGCGGCCGCCGATCCGAGACGCCCCCTCCAGCCCACTAGCGGCCATGAAGATCCACCCCACCACCCACGGCAGCTGGTTCCGCGTTCGAGGTAGGCGGGCGTGTAGAGCTGCCGGAGTAGCCCGTCCGCCGACTCCTTGACCGCCCGGAGCACCCGCCAGCACCAGCGGTGGAAGTGGAGGTAAGGGAACGCGAACTCGAGCGTCTCGGCGTGCAGCGACATGATGAGCGGCTTGATGAGCTGCTCAGGCGTCATCATGCCGCCTTCGACGGCTTTCTTGCGACAAGGGCTTTGTCGCTGCTTCTTCTTCTCCTGGCCCTTGGCGGGATCCTCAATTTGGGCAAGAAGACCTTCTTGTCCCGGCTCTTCCTCGAAGAGACTCATGTCGATGATTTGGTCGACATGCTCCGGAGTGAGGTCGACCTGCCCGGTGTTTTCGACATAGCGATCCTTGAACATGGACAGGACTGGACCAACGGACTTGAGACCGCGCGGGCCTGCATTGGAGGCCAGGGGCGTGTTCTTTCGGCGCTTGCCCGTCATGGCTGCGGCCGATGTGCCCATCTGGAGACAAAACTTCTTGAAGTAATCGGCAAAAGTGGCGGGTGCCTCGCCGCCAATGAAGAAGCTTTCCTCGCCCAATATGGCGTACAACACGTCCATATCAACCCAATCACTGTTAACCAATTTCTCCTTTCGGAGCGCATTGTACAGGTGTTGGCAATACTGAATGGAGCCCCAGGCATCGGCCACAGTGAGTCCGACCTCGTGGTAGCGCTGGCGGAAGTTGTAGAGCACAAGGCCGCTCATGACTGGCGACATGCGAAACACACGGTGGCTCTCGGTATCAGGGGGCGACATGCCGAACTTCTTATACATGCGCGCCTGAACCTGGCGTGGGGGGTCTTTGCCGATCCAGTCCACCTGATTTTGCAGCTGTTTCAGCCACTGGTCGTTTTGAGCAGGCCAGTTGGAAATCTTCAACGAGGCGTGGAATTCAAAATGAGCCTTGATGTCGTTGCTGATGACCGTGGTCTGCTTCACGAGGGTGTGGAACGGTTGATCAATACCCTCGCCCAGCTCGTAGGTGATATCAAGGAACGTCTGGGCCGCGAAAACGACGCCAAAGGTGATCTCCTTGGTCTTGATCACGTCCTCGATTCCACGAAGGAACTCGTCCTTGACAGGCCAACCGTCAACACCTCTGATGACAGTCACGAGCTCGGCAAAGTAAGGCATGAGGAGGGCCCGGTCCTGCTCAAACTTCTGCTGGCCGGTCAGCTTGGATCGGTTGACCTTGGGGTCATAATGGCCAAACATTCCTTCCTTGTACAATGGGATCTGGTTGGGCTGGACGACAGCCAGGAAGGCCTCGACCATGCGATAAGGCACGAGAAAGGTGCCTTGCATGATATCGTAGGTCTTATAGTTGATGTTATCGTTGAAGCTGTCGGGGCTTGCCTCCTTGAAGATGTCTTTCTCTTTCCAGCCTTGAATGAGGCATTGTAGGAGGTGGAATTTCTGCAGCATCTTCCCAATGCCCCCGTGTGGAGCCAGTAAGGGCATGACATCTACTACCATGTTCCTTACCAGGTCGATGGCAGTGTTGGTGGTAATGGCGGCAGCAGCCAGGTCGAAGTGGCCGTCCCTGAAGTTGGACCAGATCCAACGTACATGAGCGCGAACTCGGTTCATATCGTTGATAAGTGCGGTCAACGCAAAGATGGCCTCCTCGAATGACGAGTCCGTCTCTGTCTCGTATGTGGCATTGTCCTTCTCTGCCTTGACGGGTCTCTCTACGTCTGGGGCGTTCAGGAACTCTTCAGATGGTTCGTAGACGGCAAGACCGGTGAATCGATTGGTTATCTCATCAGCCGCGGCGTCGTCTGCATATCGGGAACGGACAAAAGGACGCAGGACGTCGCGAACCTTTTCCAGGACTGACAAGGGAAGCGATATTGTTAGTGGGAGAAACTATCGGCTGCTGATGAGAGATATACGATAGACCTACCTCCCACAAAGTACTGGTGATTGCTATCCTTCTCGTCATCGACCTGGCCATGACGGGAAAGCTGCGCACCGAAAGCGGTGCGGGCAGCAATGACACGGTCTATCGTGCTCCGGAAGCTCACTGGGACCTCCGGGGACTTGCCCGCCACGTACTCAGCCAGGGTGATGAAATCAGCAATCTTGATGATGTAGTTGGGGCCGCTGCTACTGGTGTTGTTGGTCTTGGGCGGAGCTTTGGATTTCTTGGCATTGGCACGGGCTTTTCCCTTCAGGCGACCACCACCGCCAGCCTTGTTGCCGCTGCTGGTGCCGGACAAGAGATCAGAAGGGTAGCCATTGGCTTTGGCAGTTGAGGCAAGCCAAGTTGCTACGGAATTGGTGTCTTGCTTGTATTGCGAGTAGGTGTTGATCAGAGTGGAGGGCAGCATCTTGTGCTTGGGTGCTCCTTGGGGAGCTCAGCTGACTGAAGAAATGGCAATGTTGGTTTGCTTTTCGGGATGGGGAACCAGGAAAAGAAGGGAGAGTAAAGAGACCATCGAACGCGATAGAAAGAGTACCAGCCTCATGGGCCCCAGCCTTAGTCGTTTGCAACTGTTGTTTCACAGAGTCGGTCGATAAGTGAAGAGTTGCAATTATTGTCCGTTTGTAAGGCACAGCCAATGAATGAACTGCATGCGCCTGAGGCCCCATGTGTGTGTGTGTGTGTGCGACCCCGGCTTGCCCAACAGTGGCAGACAGGGAGCTAGATTCCTGGTTAGCACTTGCCATGGCCCCCCGAGGTCAGCAAGCAGATGAGATTCCAAAAGATTGTAGGAAATGTCCAAGATGAACCGCAACAGACTGACAGTCCACTGACGCCTTCAGTGCCTGGGAGAAGGCCACATCATGACCAGTTTCCATGCACAAATTGACTTTCATCTAATCAATCACTCAACTATTTTGTCTCAACTTGGACGCGGGACATGCAAACACTGGAGAACACCGAAATAGAGGGGTTCAAATGTTGGTGGGGCAGACAGCAAGCTCCAGACCCCGCCGGCCCCAAAAAGTTGGCGCCGGCATTTGAAGCCAAAGAGCTATGCTGGCATTTAGGTATCAAAAGGCACTCCAAATCGAGATATACGAGTTACCCCTATCTTGCTACCTCAAGGTCAAATAGGGGTAGCTCATATATTTCATCACAACTCAAGCATTTGGCCGGCCAAACTTGTGACGTTATATTACATACGGACTCTATGACCAATTTCCAGTATGCTTCTGAGCTTCAAACTCCTAATCGTGTCTGAGGTCAATCCTCGGCGTACGTCAATTCATTCCCATATGTTTGCTTGTCACACGCGAAAAACGAACGGGCGAGCCGGGCTGTCACTCAAAACATGCAGAATTTTACAAAAAATCAATTGATGCAACGATGTGTTATCATGACTTTTGATTCTCTAGCGTACAAGATCTCCCTCCATCCATGTGTTCATTTCATAGGCGTAAGTTCATTAAAAGGGTACATGTAGGTAAATTCTGTCTCTCTAAGCCTCCTTCGAAGAAGAGAGCGCATCGTAAGGCGACTCCTTGTTGAGCTTCTCCTGGCCTCCACCGTGCGCGACCGCCGGGGTGTTGGCGCCGAGGGTGAACTTCTGCTCGGCCAAGCGGCCGGGGTCGTTGGCGGTGCCGAACTCGCCGCTGTTGTTCTTGCCCTCGAGGTTCGGGTCCTCCTTCAGGTTCTTGCCGTGCGGGCCGCTGGGGTCCTGGTTGCTCAGGTTGCCGACGTAGCCGGGTGCGGTGCCGGCCGAGGCGGCGCTGCCGGACTTCAGACCGGTGTCACCGCTGGAGATGGACGAGGATTGGTTGGTGGAAGAGTAGCCTTCTTGCGGTTGGGAGGCGGAGACACCTTCGCTGGTGCGGTTGTTGGACTGGAAGGCTTGGGACTCGGCGGCCAGGGAGTCGGGCTGGACGGCGCCGCTTCCCTCCTGGTAGACGGGGGCCTGGTTGCCCATGGTCACCTTGGTGCCTTCGCTGGGTGCTTGTCGTCCGGGCATTTTGAGAGTGTTGTTGTTGTGTTTGGTATGAACTGAGTTGATGGTTTGATGATGAGTAGCTTAGCAAACGATGTGTATCGCCTTATGATTCTTGTTGCTAAATGCTTTATTGGATGGAATGATGGTTTGAGATGATATGAGAGAACTTCCAATCACTTCGATAATGCTACTGAACCCCTTCTTTAAAGGCTTCCGGCAGACGACAGATGAAGCTTCCAGCTACATGTAGATATGACATGACGTCACGCTAACGGAGCTCTATCCGACAGCTTCATGCGTCTATGACTTCACAGAGCTGCCACCCATTACAAAATTCCCGAGCAAATTGGGCCAAAATGTGGAGAGTCGCTTGGATGATTTGATGATATGCGCAGAAATATGCGATCAGGAATCAGACGGATCGACGACTTCAAGGCAGCCAGCAAGCCAGTTTAGATGATACGGCGAGGCCAGAGGATCGACGCTGCAGTAAATCGGCAGTGGAGCAGGACTTGCAGGGCTAGGCGACGGACCATTTTGTCCGCCACTACCAAGTCCCGCCAACCACCACTCCACGCCCCGAATTAGACCCGTACCTGGTCAACCTTCAGGTCGGTACAAGTGATATATTCTCTTTAACAAGCAACAGCCATTTGCCAATCGATCGATCTCTATCAGCTCTATTCCATTTATATCCCTTCTAATGCCTCCTTCGCTCACCAGCCCCGGAAAAGCTACGTAATGCTGCAGCTGCAGCTTATTTGAAACTGACACTCAGTCAATCAGTATGTAGTCAGGTAGGTCAGCACTGGAACGGCCTCGGCAGCGATCCCTCCGCCGACGCCGCCTGCATCGCCTTGATGGTCGCATACAGGCCCCCGACGCAGATGAACGCGCCCGCCACGACGGTCAGCACATTGAGGACCGTCATAGCGGGCCGCCGGCTCCACGCGCGGAACCCGCCCTCGAAGTGGTACGCGTCGTGGAGCCAGAAGGCGCCCGCGAGGCCGTACGTGTACCAGGCCGCGAAGAGCGCGGCCGTGATGCCGACCAGGTAATTGAACACGGGGATGCCGACGGCCAGCACAAACGCCGCGACGTTGGCCAGCAGCACCAGGAACGTCCAGGCGCTCCAGCCCGTCCACGTGTGCGAGTGCAGGTGGCGCCCGTGCCGGAACAGCCGGACGAAGACGAGCTTGGCCGCGGTGTGGCTGTAGAGACTGCCCGCGAGGAAGAAGTTGGGGATGGCCAGCCCAAAGCTGATCTTGGACCAGAGCGGGCTTAGACTCAGCAGGCTCGGGCTCGCGACCCCGGATCCGACGTACCAGTACGTGACGCCCGCGAAGACGATGTAGAAGGCCGTCGCGACGATCTGCAGCGTCCAGGCCGCCTTCATCGCGTCCTCGGGCCGGCGCATCTCGGAGATCAAAATGAAAAACATGAAGTGGCCCGCGTACGCGAAGACGGGGTTCGTGATGCTCACAAACGCCGAGGTGAAGTCGGTGGCCACGGCCACGGCGATGTCCCCCGGCGCGACCGGCACCGCGCCCGCGCCGGCCATTGCGACGATGCCCGCGACGATGATGGACGCGGCGGCGAGGATCGAGAGCCAGGCGAGCTGGTCGAGGGTGCGAGGGAAGCTGAAGAGCGTGATGGCGGCCGCGAAGATACCCGTGAAGGCCACGGCGCACAGCCGGTGGTCCGACAGTTCGCTAAGGGCCAGCTGGCCCGCCAACATCTGGCTACCGGTCCCGCAGACAGCGAAGATGATGGTGCCGCCGCCTAGGATCTCCCGGCCGATTGGGCCAAACATGACTTGTCCAGCGTCGCCCATGTTATGCACTGCAGTGATACGGGGGCTTGTCAATCATCGCATGCCAGGAATCACGCCTGAAGGGTGGCACTGTCCCCTTCGCCAAATACGCTTCGAATACTTACCTTGTGGATGTCTAAGCTTGAATTGAATCAAGGCCCATGCGGTGTATGTCGCAAAACAACCCAAGAACAGAATGACCACAATACCCGGGACGATACCAACGGCTGCCAAGCTGCTGGGGAGGCTGAGCATGCCGTTGGAAACGATCTCAGTGATCATAAGCACGGCGACCATCGGCCAATGAAGCGTTTTGTACTTGATGTCGTGGCCCTCTTCCGATCCGAACACGTCATTGACGGTAGCTGGCCCGGTCGGATGGATCTCGCCATGGTGCTGATCGTGATGCCTGCCAGATTCGACAAGACCATCATCGACGAGGCCCAGCTGCACAGGCTTCTCGCGGGGGGTCTTGCCCGGATGGTAACTGTCGTGGCCCATTGCAGGCAGAGCTGAATGCGGCCGATCCCACCAGACGAGGACAACCCGTGCTGCCGTGCGCACTGTTTTATCTGGCCAGGCAGAACGGGTAACGTATCCCAGCGTGCTTCCCACGACGCAGTAAGTGCTTATGTGTTGGTGTGATCGTTCGAATAGTGTTATGTTACACACAGATAAGATGTATGCGGCATTGCAACGGCAGAAGGTGGTGAACTCCGAAAATGATTCGGCAGAGGAAGAACTCAATCTCCCTATCAATCTCATTTATGTCTTTGATTCAAGCACGCGGGGTTGGGTGAGCCAGCCACACGGCATGCAGCGATAGACAGGGGTCTCAGTCGATTGTATAAGGGGGTGCTACCTTAGGTTTAAGCGCGCCCGTCAACTACCTAATGCGGGGGACACGGCAGACAGTCAGCAATTAGCATTGCAACTGATATGCACAGCGCGATTTTGATGACGGCTATTAGATTTGTTTGCTCGACTGCCTTGTCATCGAAAAGCTTGACTATCGCCTGCCTGATAATATTCATGGTAATTCATCTTATTGATCGCCATCTACGCATTCTACGTGTAGCGCCAGAGAGCTTTTAGTTTTTCGGTTCCTTTTTTCTTCTTCTTTTCCGGCTAGAACATGCACATAGTCATCTGCTATATGTACGTGTATCTATAATACGTTGCACTGTTGATCCAGTTCCCTGCGGTACTGGTTCAATGG
This sequence comes from Apiospora rasikravindrae, assembly GCA_038363885.1. Classification (NCBI taxonomy): domain Eukaryota; kingdom Fungi; phylum Ascomycota; class Sordariomycetes; order Amphisphaeriales; family Apiosporaceae; genus Apiospora; species Apiospora rasikravindrae. The sequence continues at coordinate 601,633 of JAQQWK010000008.1, forward strand.
TCTTCACCGCAAACGTTAGTTTCTTCTTTATAATCGAAGTTTCTACCTACCTAGTTGATAGCAGCTTGAAACCTTCGGGCATATCTAAATTTAAGCATGCTTTCATACCAAAGCATCGAAGAGGTATTTCGATTGAAACGCACCTCCAAATCCGATTTAAGGGCTTGTTGCAATACGCTCTCTCCAACATGTGCAGGAAAAGGGGCTTCTATGGGTGTTCACCAACAATGACCCCTTGAACCATTGGCTACACCAAACACCAACATCATCGATTGCTTCAGCAAAATGTGTGAAACATCTTCATATATTCTAAATCCTCAGATACAATCTTGTTCGGGTTTATTAACATCTTCCTCCTATTACCAACTATCTATGAACTTTTCACAACAATCTACCTACTTAAGCGTTTTCACCAACTAGCCGATACCATCCCTCAAATGGATATGGCAACCTCCTTTTGCCAGGCGCGTCGACGATGGTATTTTCTTCCCATGTACCAAGTCAGCCGATCCATTTTGATTCGTCCCCCAAACACACCCTTCCCTCGCCCCCAGATCGACCACCCATCGCGCATGCCAGAGACCCGAGCCTTTACTTGGAGGTGGTCGTGGTCGTGGTGATGGTCTTGGTGATCAAGCCAGACGAAGTCGGGGCCGGGGTGATGGTGGCCTTGGGGGTACCCGTCGACGACGGAGCGGCTTCGGCCGGGCACTCGCCGGACGAGGGGTCGGAGGCGTACGAGGCGGCGTAGCTGTCGGCGATGACGTACAGGTCGCCGCCGCGCCACTGGCCCTTGTCGGTGCCGAAGCTGGGGGCCCAGGTCTCGGAGTAGAGGCTGCAGACCTGGCCGGCCGGGGTGGTGACGAGGGGCACGCCCTTCTTGTCGGCCGAGGCGACCTTGAGGAGGGTGTACGTGTTGAAGAAGCGGCAGCGCTTCTTGTTGGTGTGCTTGGCGTCGTAGGCGCGCTGGGCGCTGCAGGCGTCGGCGCAGCGCGTGATGGACAGGGGCCCGTCGGTGAAGACCTGCTGGCCCAGGTACGTGTCCTGGCTCTTGCAGTCCAGGGGCGCCCGGATCGACGAGTTGCCCAGCCCGATGGCCGTCGTGTAGTTGGAGATGTCCATGACGAGCACGGGCGCCAGCTCGAAGCCCGTCGCGGGGCCGGCGGCGTCGAGGAGATTCCAGTTGATGTCGTCGGCGAGGGCGAGGCCGGCCAGGGCGGCGAGGGAGGCGGCGAGGCGGAGGATGGGGGCCATGGTGAGTAGATCAAAAGTGCTTTTGTCTTTCCTGTTGTTCTTTGAGAGATTTAAAGAGTGGTGTTCTTGTAAGCGAGCGAGGGAGTTGGAAACTTGAGACTGAGAGGGGTGATGTCGGAATTGTATCTCATGGATTGGGGGGTTTGGCCGAGGCATTATATAGCTGGCCTCAACCCCCTAGCTGTCTAGATACCCAAGCTCTAAACCATTCTGTATAGTATTGCCCGCGAGTAACCAGCTGTGCATCATATGGAGAAGGCACCTTGCAGGCCATTAGAAGCGGGGATGTGCCGAGACGGTGCCTGGATCCTAGGGCGGGCCGACTAGTCAAGAAGGAGGCGCGCCGTCGCCAAGACCCGGATCCTCTTTCGGCCACCCGCCCGGTCCATGCTCGGGGACAGATTAACCCCCCTGGGCATCGGTAAAGTTCTCGTATTGGAACTAGACCGGGAATAGGTGCCTGAGGGTCTGCCTCATGACTCTTGCCGTTAACAAGACGGTCGATTATGATCTAAATAGGAGGCCAGGTCGATCAATTGTTTCCAGCCCCTTTCAGCCCCCAACAACTTTGGAGGGCCTGGCCCCAGGAAACAGAATTTGTCGTGTTGTCTCGCAGGTCTCAAGGGTGTCGTTGCGTAGCACCCACGTGCCAAACAGAGCCGCAATCGGATATCCTCGAGGATATCCCATAACCACAGTCATTCCACGGCAGTCGGCGAGACTGACTTCTGGACCAGCCATTTCTTTAGGTCCTGTCCAGGAAGTACGGAAAGGGGCCGCTTTCGCGCCCTTCAAGGCAACACCGGCACTGTATGTAGCGCACCTTTACCGATCCGATGAAACAAGTTTTGATGATTTGGCGGCTAGTGCTTTTCTTTTTGATTTCTGGTTATTGTCCGGTCATTTGCCATTTAATAGTATGCCGACATGCGCAGATTGGTATTGCCAAGTCTCCAATGGAGTACTGCCACTCGCTACCATCGAAACTCCTTACCGAAGCAACAAACCTTCCTCCAAGCCATTGGTGTCCAAGAGAAGGCCTTGGGAAAGTACGAATTACCGCCGCTATTGCTGTTGCGGACCTTGGACAACATTCGGCTTTGGAGATTTCGTCAACCCATCTATGTTGACGTGACATCAAAGACACTTCCAAAGAGAATCCGTGAGTACGTCTCATTCTCTGAAAAGGGTCATTGATCGTGTGTGATCTTCCAGCATGTCTCTACTCAAATGCATCATCAGGCGACAAGACAGACCCTCCAGGGCTTCCTGTGTACCTCAATGCAACGTGCCCTTGGAGGGCCAGCAGCCTACTGAGATTGCCAATGCTGGCCAGAAATGATACTTGGGTGGTAATGTTTTTCATTGATTTCGGTGTACATTGATTTGGTTTTGTACATATGATACAATTGGTAACAACCTCGGAGGGACAATTTTGTCCGCGGAATGCTCTCGTCTCGGTCGGTCCTGGCATTTGAGGTCATCTACATCTAGCATGACTTGCTGCCATATGCGTGCAAAGTTGAGGCCCCTTGATTCCGTCGGTGCCAGTTCCATCAGCCGATCTATTTCTTCTTTGGCTTCGCGACCTTAGCCCCTTTGTCCTCGGGCATGTCCACGGCGTACTGCGAAATCAGGTCGCCCAGGGGATCGTAGCTGCTGTCGAACTTCTTCTCAAAGCTGGCGTCGGCAGCGGCCTTGTCGTCCTTCTTTCCGTCCGCTCCTCCCTTCTTGCCAGCAGCGCCACCGGCCGCCGCCTGTGCCTCCTCCCCTCCCTCCACCTCGGGCGTCTGGGCGTCCCAGCCGCGGCCGTAGCGCTCACGGAAAGCGGCGAGCTTCCCGGCCTCGTCGACCTCGATGTTCTTGAGCGACTTCTCGGACGGGTTCCACATGACGTGGTTGCGCGTGTCCTTGGTCGACTTGTAGAGCGAGTGCGGGCTGCACGTGCGCATTGTGAAGGTCGAGCCGTCCGACAGCTGGATCACCTGCGTGAAGGTGTAGGGCCGCTTCGGCCGCTTGATGAGCGTCGCATTCCGCGTTTGCGTCTGCTGTAGCGTGGGTATTATGCTGGACGAGGTCGTCTGTGGCGCGAGGGTGTTGAAGGTGGAGAGCGTCGAGGTCGTCGGCCGCCGGGGCAGGGCGGTGGGCAGGCGGGATGCCATTGTGTCGACTGTTCAATTGAAATTGTACTCCAACCTACGTCGTAGAGAAGAGCATCCAGAAACCGGCTCGTGGTGGGTTGGCCAAGTGAGTCGTAGCGGGTTGTCAATTGCGGGCTGCGCAACTCGGAGCTCGACGTCGAATTGAAGCTCCAGGAAAATTCAGGACATTGAGCCGCGATGGCCCGTCAGCCCACTGGCGCTAGAGCCCAGGGGACCACCCACTGCAAGCAATTGGCCATTGGCATTTGGGTGGGCCTACAGCAATTGTCTTATCGGCTTATCGCCCCCCAGTTAGTGGACGTCACTTTCTGTCCGACCCGCTGAAATTTATCACTGCTAGAGCGAGAGAGAGAGAGAGAGAGAGAGCGAGAGCGCTCCGAGCCGAGCTCCAGACGGTCTCTTTGTAGATTGCGACAAGTGGGATCCGTAAATCCCTATGATGTGCCAAAAGAGGTCGGACACGAAGCTATTCCCCGCCTCTCGATACCGCCAAAGAGATACGATGCGATGAGCCGCAACCGTCTGCTGAAGCGAGCGCTTGGCCTCCAAGGATCCATTCTCCCCAGTGGTTCGCGCCTACCGCATCGATGTTCAATACCCCAGCAGCGATGGAATTCCAACAATGCGACAACGCCTACCCCGGGGTTTTCCAAATTCCAGACGGACTCTAATCCGGGGCAACATGGTGATTACCCCGCAATCCATCACCCTAACAAGTTTCCTGGCTGACAAGGATGGCGGTTGAAAGACAACGGCGTTGGCGTTGAACCAGCTGCACCCATGCGAAACCTGCCCGAAGACAACAGGCTCAAGTCACATAAAATCAGCGACGACCACTTCAAGAAGCTTATGCGGCACGTGCCACGACCCGCAGTCGTGGTGACCTCAGTACATTATCCCCAAATACCGGGGAGGTCACAGAAACAAGACGAATCGCACAATGGTCCAGATGACGTCGGTTCACCCGCAGGTGGTGCATCTGTCACAGGTCCTACCCCTCGCGCCATGACGGTATCCTCCTTTTCGTCAGTGACGCTCGACCCGAGACCGACCATTACCTTCAGTATCACGAAGCCGAGCCGAACTTACGACGCCATTGCGAACTGCCGTCGGTTCAATATCCATGTCCTACGCGACGACGAGACTGGGGCTCGCCTGGCACACCACTTTACAAAGGGAAACGCTCCAACATCGGGGGCTTCCCATAACCTGTTCAATTTTGACAAGTTCCCGGAGCTTAATGTGCGACTAGCACACGGCAGAGAGGATTGGGAACAATCATGGCAAAACATGTTGGCTGAAGGCTCTGACTCCGCCGCCGCCACGCCGTTGAACCAGGATAGTGCAAAAGGTACCCCCAGCGGGGTGCCCTGTCTGCAGGGCGACTCCGTTCTCTATGTGCTACGGTGCGTCGTCGCGAGCAAGCCTGAGGGTGCACACGGGGGTGGCCTGATCGACGTGGGGGGTAGTGCCATCATCGTGGGCGAGATCGAGGATTTTATACATATGGGTGATGGCCCTGATGTCGCCCCTACGCCGCCGCATGATGCGATGAGCCTGACGTACGCGCACCAAGAGTATCGCAAGATGGGCGACAAGCTAGATCATGGCGAACCGCAGAAGCCTAGTTGACATTGCTAAAATAGACACGGGGGCTGTATACTATATAGACTTGGTTAGAAACTGTATACAGAGTTGCTACTGCAGATGTCCATGTAGGTATTGGGGACAATACAGGTACTCCCCCTAAAACTACTTCCCACCACACCTTGTAGGCCAGGTATCAGAGATTTTGTGCAAGCTCAATTTGGGGGGTTTAATTAAAGACATCCAAAATGTTTCTCAGGCCACTTCATCCCTGGGGTTGATGGTAAAACGACTTCAGGGGGCCCGCACCGGAGTGTTCCCCCATTACCCCCACTATCCGGCTTCTTATCCGGCATCGTGGATCTCCACCCAAATCAACGACCGTGATAGCACCGGTATCCACTTCCCGGCGACCACAGCAGATAGAAGCCGATTGCACAGAACACACTTGTTTGCAGCAAGGCCGTTGGCCGATACAGTACGTCTTTGCCATACGGCTGTGGCACCTGACTCGCCAACGGGCATGCGGGTTCGATGACTGCAAATTCTGAAGCCGATTTCGCGGGGTGTGTAGGTTAAGCCAAGTCGACTGCTGGGCATGTTCGTGTTTGCCTGCCGACACTCGTACGGCCAAGTACTATAATTTTACCTCTCGAGAAACGAGACACCAATGAGAGTATGCGTCCATATGAAATTCTGTAACACCACAATGTGTACATGCATGCCCTGAAATGAATCGCGGACGACGACATTGTAATTTCCATGGTGATCGTGTGTCTTCTTGCTCAACAACTTGGGTAGCGTAGGAAGTAGTTTACCGGATATGGATGGCACCTGAGTCGGTGATTGGGTGCTACAAATCCCGCAAGCAACTACGCTAAACTTGCAGACCGGCACGCATCTGCGCCTTTAGCGATGCTGCTGTCATTCTCAACTCCCACAGTCCGCCGTCCACTGCAATTTCTGAGATGAGCTTCAAGACTGATTCGTCGCGTCTTGACTCCGTCGCCGTCATCAGAAGCCAATGTAACGTATACGCAGAATAATCACGTCATTGGTAAACACGAAAACATACTTCCCATGTATTTTTAGGATGCTCAAAGAGGATGCAGTCAGTTTGTGAAAGGGGCGGGAGTCGCTGGCGCCGGCCTTTTGTTGGGGGTTTGACCAAATTGCCCCTTGAGCTCGACTTGGAGGGAATCATACCTGTATACTTATTCGACCACTGCCTCTTTCCGTATTGGATAGAGTCATGACCTGACCTGGAAGGTGCATATGTCAAATGGAAAGTTCCATGCACACTATCGCTTATGCATACCCGTGAAGCTTATCTCTTCACTTGCGATAAAGGATCAGAATCACACCCCAGGCCAGTTATGACCTGGATGTTTGCACTCTGCCATCCGTGACACCGGGCAGCTTGCACTACCTTGAACTCGTTTCCCTAATATTTCATTTAAATCCGAGGAGTCGTGGTTGATATATCACTCCCTCCAAATTCCTTTCATTCGTTGGTTTGTGGCCATTCGTGCTCTGTATTCAGCGATTCCCACCGGACCTCCATGATGCATATCTCCACGGCTTCCATGGTGGCGGGCCTTTCGGTCATATTGGCGACGCTCGCAGCAGCACTTCCGAGCTCCACTAGCCACTTGGACAAGAGATACACCGAAAAGCGCAATGGCATCAACTACAACGTCTTCGAGCACGCGGATACTGGCTCCAAGCTGTCATTCGTTAACAACTCCGGCATATGCGAGACCACCAGCGGCGTCAACCAGTACTCGGGCTACATCTCCGTGGGCACCGATATGAACATGTTCTTCTGGCAAGCCACGCTCTCGTGATTCTGGGTGCGCCATTGCTTACTAACATACGTCACAGGTTCTTCGAAGCACGTGACAGCCCGACCACGGCACCTCTGGCGACGTGGTTCAACGGCGGTCCGGGGTGCTCATCCATGATCGGGCTCTTTGAGGAGAACGGCCCCTGCCAGTTCTACAATGGATCGTCGACGCCGTCCCTAAACCCCTACAGCTTCAACAACTTCGCAAACATGCTCTACATCGACCAGCCTATCGGGGTCGGTTTCAGTTACGGCAACGATACCGTGGACTCTACGGTCTCGGCGGCTCCCCAAGTTTGGGCCTTGTTGCAGTCCTTCTATGCGCAATTCCCACAGTACGAAAGTCGTGACTTTGGTATCTTCACGGAGGTATGGTCGACAATTTCCCTTTGTTCTCAAAACGATGTAACTGATAAACGTTCAGTCCTACGGCGGTCATTACGGGCCCGAGTTTGCCAAGTATATTCAACAGCAGAATGCGGGCATATCGACAGGCGACGTGACCGGAGAGCCAATTAACTTGGTCGCCGTCGGCATCAACAACGGCTGGTTCGACTCCAAGATGCAGTACCGGGCCTACATCGACTACAGCGCCAACAACAGCTACAACCAGATCCTGTCGCCCGAGGAATACTCGACGTACATGAACACGTACGACTCGGACTGCGCCCCGGCCGTTAATGACTGCTACAGCTCCAAATCAGACGATTCCTGCAGCGACGCCCAGGACACCTGTTCCCAAAATATCGAGAACGCCATCTTGGGGGAGGCCGACTTTGACCCGTACGACGTGCGGCAGCCGCTCAACGACCCCTATCCACCCGCGCAATACCAGGACTACCTGGCCAAACAGTCTGTGCAGGACGCGATTGGTGCCCAGTCTTCATACCAGGAGTGCCCTGATGACCCATACCAGAGGTTCTCGACTACTGGTGATAGTAAGTGCTGAAGTCTGGCCATCCAAAGAAGGTCCTGGTGGTGCCTGGACTAACCTTTCGTTTCGTTATTCTATCGTCCAGATACCCGCTCGTTCCTTGACACCCTATCCGACGTCGTCCAGTCCGGCATTACGGTCCTGGTCTGGGCCGGTGATGCGGACTGGATCTGCAACTATATGGGTGTCCTGGCGGTGGCCAACGCGGTCCAATTCGATGGCACGGAAGAATTCAACGAGAAGATTCTGCAGCCCTATACTGTGAATGGGAAGGAAACGGGCAAGTATAAGACGGTGAAGAACTTCACCTATCTCCAAGTCTATGCTGCCGGTCACGAAGTCCCGTATTATCGTAAGTGGTCGAGGACGACCCCCGGTATGTGTGTTGTATATGCTGAGTATCGATACCAGAACCCGAAACCGCTCTGCAAGTCTTCATGCAGACCATGCAGAAGAAGAGTATTTCATCCACATGATGCAGATAGGCTTGGACGGAGTTGTCAGCAGCTTCGGGGACAAGCTTTGGTTATCAGGTTGATGGGCATAGTCAGGATGATGAAGCATGCAGATACTTCACAACTCACCTAATATAGCGTTCGAGGTTCAATTCTTCTCCTATCAACGAAGCGACAGCAAAGGGCTAAGTAGCAGAAGAACAAAAGCTGACCCTAGGGCCGAACTGTTTGTCCTCGGCAAGGCAATCTTCGCACGAACTCATGATCTAAAATCCAGCAATGTGCTAGAAGACTCACCGTAATGTCAGATCGTTCTAGTGTAGGCCGGATTTGGGCGGATGATATTACCTTATTCTTAGTCTCAACTCTTTTCCGACTGTGAAACTGCTTGAAACGAAACGTTGTGGCCATATGCAGTTAAACCAAGCCTCTTTTTTGATCCTGCTTCAGCCACTAGGGAAAAGCACAAGCTTCGAGAACACCATTAGCGCAGGCAGCTCTCATTCCAATTTGGACATCCAAGACACTGTATCTTGCAGTACAACTGAAATTAGAGAGGGAAACCCTGCCGGAACGACAATCACCAGATAGCTAGCATAACAAATCCCGACTATTTTAATCCCTTTCCCTACCCGGTAGGGCCTCAAGATCGCGCACGCCCAATGCAACCAACCCCGCATTCTGAGGATTGCATCTGACAGCCACCAACGGCCGGGGGCTTAGCTCACAGAAGCTAAAACGCGGGGAGATTCCAAAAAACACGAACGGCTACGCTATTTACAGTCTAGAAACCTTCCATGTCCAAGCATCATCGGTGTAAACCGTGCATACGAAGAAGGGATATTGCCACGCAAGATGTGGCGTACCGCTGAGAACGCTATCCGCAGACGCAGGTTCCGAGGTTCTCGGCGATTGGATTGCAATGCAGTCCAATGCTTCACCATCCCGACAAAAACAACGGATGCACGGTGCTGCCATGACATGATGGATCTGCGGCTGCAGCTCGGATTCGCATATTGGCAAAACACAGTCATCCAGTGCAGTTCATCTCGATGATACCCTTCATAGTCTATAGAATCAATCTTAAGTCTCCATTTTCCTGTCCATATTTGTTTCTTTTGCCATTTCCAGTTCACTTTCACCTCAGCTGCTTTTGCTTGGCCATCGCCGAACCCCCCTTTATCCGCTAGCCCGACCGTTCCCCGCGTGGCTGAAACGGTTCTTGGCCTGTCGGGTGCCTACCTCATAACGTAACACACAAGAAAACCGCTGGCCGGCTTTGCCAAGAATGTCGGCCCAGACGGACAACCAGCCTCAATCGCACTTCGTGGTCCCCATTTCCGACGCGCCGCCCGCGACCTTCTTCGACGAAACGCAATGGCGGGTCCTGTACGCCCTCATGGACACAGTGGTCCCGCCTATCGTAGCAGCAACAAGCGGTGAAGAAGCCGTCCACGCCAACGCCGACGATGGCAAAAACAACCTCGTCGACAATGACCGTCAAACTGTCGCGGAGGATGTCTTCGAGTCGCACTACCAGAAGATGCAGAGCTGCATGGTGACGCCGCCCAGCCGCGAGGCGTTCGCGGCCTACCTGTCCGAGAAGCCGTCGGAGATCCAGGACTTTCGAAGTCACTTGGTGCGGACCCTATCGACGGTTTCGCCCGATGCCCGAAAGCAACTCGGGGCCGTGGCTTATCTGCTTGGGTAAGTTAAGTGATTCCATGTGCCCTCCCTTTTTCCTCGACCCGTTCGCGAATTTCTCTCTTATTTATATGACGTTGACGTACTGTGAGCGCTGCAGAACCAAGTTTGGCAGCTACGCGCTCACGGGCCACGCCAAACCCTTCTACGAGCTGACCGGCGACCACCGGGCGTCGGTGCTGCGGTCGTGGCGCGGCTCGTGCATCACGCCGATCCGCGGCCTGGCCAAGTCGCTCACCAGCATCGGGACCAAGACGTGGGTCCAGTCCAGCCCGCTGTTCCGCGAGCTCAGCGGCTACGTCGACGTGCCGGAGGACTATGCCGAGAAAGCGGCGGCAGCAGCTGCTGCAAAGCCACCGCCGGAGTACGTCTTCAAGCAGTTCACATCCGCTTCGGAAGATGGCGGTAAGCAGGCCGTGGTACTCGATACGGACGTCGTCATCGTGGGATCCGGGTGCGGCGGCGGCGTCTGCGCGCGCGTTTTGGCCGAGGCTGGGCATCGCGTCCTCGTGGTCGAGAAGGGGTACTATTTCCCGCCGTCGCAGCTGCCGATGCGGTCCGACACGGCGGAGACGAACTTGTTCTGGAACCGGGGCGTCGTCTCGACGGACGACAACTCGGTCACGGCGGTGGCCGGGGGTACCTGGGGAGGCGGCGGCAGCGTGAACTGGGGCGTCTCATTGAAGACGCCAGGGTACATACTCGATGACTGGGCTTCCAAACGGGGGCTTGGGTTCTTCAATACTCCGCAATTTCAGGAGAGCTTGGATCGCGTGTGCGACTTCATGGGCGTCTCGGACGAGCACGTCCGCCAGAACCACCGGGGCAAGGTCCTGCTGGACGGTGCGGCCAAGATGGGCTGGAAAGCGAAAGTGACGCCGCACAACTCGGGCGGGCGCGACCACCACTGTGGTCACTGCCACCTCGGGTGCGGCTCGGGCGGGAAGCAGGGTCCCGCGGTCAGCTGGCTGCCGGCCGCGGCCAGGGCTGGAGCGGAGTTCATCGAGGGGTTCGAGGTCGACCATGTCGACTTTGAGGACTTCGCCAGCGGGAAGAAGGCGTCGGGTGTCACTGGTAAATGGGTATCGAGGGACGCGAGGGGCGGAAACAGCGGTCCCCTCCACCAGCGGACGGTGCGGGAAGTCAAGATCACGGCGAAGCGCGTTATCGTGGCCGGCGGCACATTTTCAAGTCCGCTGTTACTTCAGAGGAGTGGACTAGGGGTAAGTGGACGACGGTGATCTCTCCTAAACCCGGGTACTGACTGGATCTCATGCGGAGAACCCACAAATTGGGCGGAATCTGTACCTGCATCCCGTCAATATGCTTGGCGCCCTTTGGAACGAGGATGTGAACCCTATGGACGGTAAGATTCAATGACCATTGCCCTCATCTCCCTGGTGAAACCTGGGCTAATGCTTCGTTGCGTTTATCAAGGCTGCGCCATCAGCAGCGTTTGCACAAGTTTTGAAAATCTTGACGGCGAAGGCCACGGCGTCAAGCTAGAGGGAACCTGCATGGTGGTATGTTCGCTTATTTTTTGTACCCCGGTTTTGTCCGATCTTGACTGGCCATGATCTTGTCTTCTCTCAGTCAGACGCAAGCTGACATTTACCCCTAGCCCTATCTAGTCTACTCCGCATACCCTGCGGCCAGCGGCCTCGACTTCAAGCTCAAGGCTCTTCGATTCCGTAACCTTAACACCTTCATCTGCATACCGCGGGACAGGGACACGGGCCGCGTCTACGCCGATCCGCAAACGGGACAGACCCGGGTGGCCTACACCCCCAGCGCTTTCGACCGCGCCCACGTGCTCGAGGGGATCGTGGCGCTCGCACGCATCTGCCGGGCCACGGGCGCCGAGGAGATCCAGCCGTTCCTGTCCAATGTACCGCCCTTTGTCGTATCCGCCCCCGTTTCCACACTGGCCACGAACAATGTCACTTCCGACAAGGAAAAGGACACCGAGGACGAGAGGTTCGAGGCCTGGATCCGCCATCTCCGGCGCGTCGGGAACCCTACCACATCGCCCTGGGCGTGCGCGCACCAGATGGGCTCGTGCCGCATGAGCCGCAAGGAAGAGGAGGGCGTCGTGGATGCTAGGGGAAAGGTCTGGGGCGTCGCCGAGGGCCTCTACGTCGCGGACGCGAGTGTATTGCCCAGTGCGACGGGGGTGAACCCCATGGTGACGACAATGGCGGTGGCGGATTGGATCGCGCGGGGGATTGCGAAGGATTTGGATGCACTGCGGGAGGGGGTAGAAAAGCGATGAAGTTGATGAGGAAATGATCAAGGGGTTATGATGATGATGCTGATGTGACATATGGAGAGTATGAAGATAACGGATTTTTCCCGTCACATTCTATGGCATTGAATTGGAATTTAGTGTCTAGCTGCAGCTAGAGAATGACCTGGTGATTAAATCCTTCTTGTGCTAGGAAACTATACAGGTTCTCGGAGGTACGTGGAGTGACTTTTATCACCCCCTGATTTCCAACCCACTCCCATCAAAGCCCCATCGCGCCCGCAGATAATCGACAATGATATTTCTCCTCCGCCTCCACGGTCCTGTCCGCCCACATTTTGGTAGACGCTTCTGCGCCTCGAGCACATACGTAGACGTCAGATCCCACATCGAGACCCCCTTTCCACCTTGAAGGTCTTGCTCTGCCCAGGAAGCCCTCGGGATGGCTACCTGCGCCCCGTTCTTCTTACTCATCTGTCTAATCAGCTTACAGATGGACAACGCCGTGTTATCGGCGCCCAGGGTCCAGGAGGCGTTGGGATACCCAATCAGCAGGAACAGGTTCGGCACGTCCTGCAGCATGCAGCTGTTCCACAGCAGCCGCTCCCCCATCTCGACGCGTTTCCCGTCCACGCGGATCCCGATCTTGCCGCCCAGAACCATGCGCATGCCCGTCGCCGTGACGATGGCGTCGGCCTCTACCAGAGCCGGCGCGGCGGTTGTGGACCTCGTGCTTCCACCGTCGCCCGAAGACGACGGCGACAGCCGCACCCCGTTCTCCACCACCGCGTCAATGCGCGCCGTGACGACCTCGGCCCGGCCCGACCGCAGTGCCGCGTAGAAATCGCCCTCGGGACTGAAGCAGAGCCGCTGTCGCCAGGGATCGTACCGCGGTGTAAAGTTCTCGATCTGACTGGCATCGCCATCCAGCTGCGCCAGGGCCAGTCGCCGGAAGCGCGCACGCATGCCCTCGGGCCAGAGGCGGCAGGCCGTCGTGTGCAGCCAGGTCACGGCGATGAAGAGGTAGCGGCGCAGAGAAGCGGGTAGTCGTAGCTGCTTGCGCTGGGAGATGGGCACGATGTACGTCGGGCTGCGCTGGACCATGGTGACGTGGGCGGCCTTTTCGGCGAGGCTCGGGAGCAGGGTTACTGCGGTGGCGCCGCTGCCGATGACGAGGATGCGCTGGCCTGTGTGGTCGTAGTCCTCGGGCCAGCACTGCGGGTGGATGACGCGGCCCTGGAAGGCGTCGAGGCCGGGGATATCGGGTTTCGGGGCGGAGTCGTAGTCGAAGCAGCCGGTTCCGAGGACCACGAACCGCGAGTGGATCTTTCGTTGGCGGCCCTCGGCATCTGACACATTTAATGCCCACGACTTGCTCTTTGAGGACCAGTCCGCGGACTCGACTCGTTGGCTTAGTCGGATGTACGGACCGAGTCCGGCTTTGGCGATGGATTCGCGAAGATACGCCATCAGCGCGCTGCCCTTGGCGAAGCTAGGGCCGTGGGTCCAGGGGTTCCACGAGAACCCGTACGTGTACATGTCGGAGTCGGTGCGTACCCCTGGATACCTGAACATGTCCCAAGTGCCGCCGATATCGCCACGTCCTTCGAGGATGGTGAAAGTCAGGTTGGGCATTTTGGTCTTCAGGCGATGGGCTGTGTTGATCCCGGATATACCAGCGCCGACTATGACAACGTCGAATGTGTTGCAAGCCTTTTCGGTTTTAGTTCCGGCGGTAATGTCGACGATGGAGGTTTCGTTTGGGTACCGTGCTCGTGCCCTCTTCCGACTGAGCCGTCTTGCCACCAGCTTGCCAATTTTGGTAGCCCAGACGGCATTGACTAGCAACCACAAGAAACCGAGGATAATCAGATGCTCTAATGTGTTGAGCAATATCTTGGCCAAGTCGTCGCCATCTATGCTCTCTCCAAAGGCCTTGCCTGTAGAGGTGGTAGGAAAGCAAGCAGAAACTCCCAAGGTCGAAGATGTGTTGTCTCTTATACTTGGCATAGCGTTCCAGGGGTTGAACACCTCCATCTTCCAAATTGAAGATTTGGGGTTGAGTGGCGTATTGGTAACGACGATTCAAGTAAAAGAATGAAGATCGATGTGTGCTGTACTGAATGGGTGAGATACCTGGAGGTTATTCGCAGTGAACTATCTGGGAACTTCTCGATCGATCTTCAAGGGGCATTTATATGTTCAAAGGCTCGCCAGCCAAGATTTCACATGTCGATATAATACTAGCAAGAACAATTCGCACCCATGATCCATTGCATATCTTTATTGACTTCGCCAAACCCGAAGGATGAGGCTGTTCAGCCATGATGCTATGCGATCGGGCGTGAGCACCCGGGAAAGCCTCACAACACCAGGTATGCAACACAGTCATCTTCCAGGGGTATGGGGGAAAGTACCAGCTGGGGTTGGTGGGCCTAGACTTTGGTGAAAAGAAGCAACACTTCTAACGAACAATTTACCCAAGGTCTTGGATTTCGAATTGAGTACTACTCTTGAACGAGGGGGTGCTGCCTTGATAGCGGTGCCTTGAATCTCTCCGTGACCCAGGGCTCATGGGTATCACTTTGACGATGTGTGATTGGCCGTGTCAGTTTTGATCGAAGTCAGAGGATCCTTTGAAGTCTCCAGCATCATGACTGCTTTTGTCCAGTGAGACCAACGCCCAACTGAAGGATTGGTAGAGATAAGTCTGTGCCGCAATGATTCCGCATTCCGATATGACCAACAGATCCCGATTGGGAATGCACCAGCTATATCTGACATCATGAAGATGGAGGCGGCGCATTTGGGGGCTGCCAAGCCTGCGTTATCAGCGGATCCCATTATCCACAAGGCATACAGAGACAGCCTTGAATATGGTGTCAGCTGCGGATTACGTGCCTTGGGAAGGATTCCGGAAGCGTGACATACATGCATTGGCAGCCTAGGCAAGCTACAGCCCTAGGAATGGGGCTGCTTCAGTTCATCTGCGGTTCATGCACTGCACACCATTTTGATGGATCAGTATGTCCACACCTAGATGTGATTGGCGTAGGGAGTCAGCTCTTTCAAGCAGACTAGGAATATAAGTACGCAGTTGGTGGACTGTTGGCGCTATAGGCAATGCCATAGTCTTGCCAGCCAACGTGTGATTGGTGGAGCCCCTGGCAATGGGCCCTTTGACCCGGGTCTGACAGGGTGTAGGATGGGCGTGGTTCTTGAATCAGGCGTATGCTGCAGATAAGTGCAGCTGACAATCGACTATTGAAGAGTGCTGAATCACTGGATGTAACCAGATTTCTATAAAGGGAACTCCGACGCCTGGGGCGAAAATCAGTTGATTGGTGTGACTGCCAGAATCCCACGGCTTCCAGGCTTCCAGGCTTCCTCGTCTTGGCGTCAACCCGGCCCCGGTCAACTCCACCCTCTATGTTTGGCTCAAGTGTTCAGCTCGGGCTATGCTCAGCTGTGGTTCGCGGAAGGTATTCCGCCCGCAAGCTGACAGCCTTGTCCACTCTACAAGGAGATATCGTGCATTGTCTAACTGGTGGATGTTCAATTTCATATGGTAAACCTTGGTGCAGACAGTTCTTAGGCATTTGCTGCGGAGAATGCCACTTTATTGCCCAACGGTCAAATGACGTATTTCAGTTAAACGTGGCATATATTTTGGGAAGAGGTCAAGGCAACACCTACTTGTCATCACCTCAGAGCGAAAGCCCATCAGGACCAAGTCATCCCTAAATGCAGCAATTAATAACCTGCATTGCCATACAAATGTACCAACTAGTCAGGCTAAACATAGAGAGGTCTATTAAAGGGCGGCTTTAAGACCGTGTAGGAATGTTGGCTTTCGGGAGCTCGTATTCTGGCAGTGTCTCCGCCAGAGTGAGACATTGCGTTTTGACCCGTATTTGTTTTATAAGGACAGTTTCGTGTCTAAAGGGATACAACTCTTGGCCCTTTGTGTACCAAAGGGATGCCAACATCGCGAGACTTGATCTCTGATATGGTTGTTGTCGGAGTCTGACTTTATCATCTTCCAAGAGTCACGGGACATCGCCTAGCCTACCTATATATGATTATGAGCCCTGCACTTGCATTGCTAGTATGAAAGAAAAGCATCAAGAAAACAACGTCGAATCATCGGATATCATATACCCTCAGAGAAGATCACGAACAAGTCCATCCATGAAGGCGAGTATGCGTGGAGGATTTACGCGTAGCCGTGACGGATCACGACCCCCTGCTATCACAATGCAAGCAAGGTCATGCCTCTTCGATGCAGTGCGAACAGGCAATGCAGACTCCCTAGAGTCGTCCCTTCAACAACGGCCCGAAGCGATTGCCGCCACGAATCCGGAAGACGAGTTCACGTTATTACACGCGGCTACCAATGCCGCACAGAGATACATCGTCAACTTTCTCATCAAATACAAAGCCCACCTCGATGCTGTCAGCGAAGCCGGCTACACTGCCTTGATGTTGGCGACGGCAGGACGCCGCTGCTATATCATGGCGGATCTCATAGAAGCCGGGGCCAGCCCCGATAGAGATCCTAGAACCCCGCAATTCCCGAGTTGCTTACACATTGCAGCTGCTCAAGATGATCAGGGGGATATGGGTCCGCTCCACATGCTCCTGATTCGAGGGGCTGACGTCAATGTGAGGGATTCGGAGGGACGGACACCGCTGCATATCGCTGTGAAGAATGGACGTCTTCAGGTAACTAAGGCTCTGATTGCATTTGGGGCGGACCACAGGATCGTCGACAAGGAGAAACGAATGGCGCGGGATTATGCTGCAAAATTTTCAGATCAGTCTGCGGCTTTGATCCAAACCATGGCCAGTTATTGGGGCAAGACGAGAAGGCAGCGAGTTCTCAGGAAGTCATTTGCGGAGACGACGTCTCTGAGAACCAACTGGCTCGGCCAGTTCAAGGAAATGAGCTACAACGGCCTTTTGGGCACACCGAATGGTCAGTTCGACTGGGCCCAAGTACTATCTCAAGCGAGCGGCCTAGAGCTCTCTCGATCGGCGTACGTAAACGCGTCGGATCGCCCCGGAGTGCCGCGAGAGTTCCGCAAAGACTGGAAATTTGCACTAAGACACGGCGGCACGTTACTGAGGTACGCTCTATCGATCCCTCTCGAGTCCCTCGCCAACCGAGAGGATCTACTACTCGACCATCTGATCCATAGGGTCAAGTATGGCACCAGCTTCGAGCCTGTGGAAATCATGGAGCGGCTGATCGAACTTGGCGCGAGCCCGAATGCGGTGCTGCCCATACGGGAGAACAAGGTGATTACACCACCGAACGGACTGATCCCCGAAGGTATAATCGTGCTTCATGGGCATCGCTTCACGCCTCTGCACATTGCGACTTCCCGGTTCCCACCCAAGAAAACAGTCAAGCTGCTTCTTGACCGCGGCGCGGATATCGAGGCGCGCACTGACGAGGGCTTGACACCTCTTCTATTGGCGGCTCAGAGAGGCAACTACATAATTGCCAACCTTTTGATTGATCGAGGAGCATGTGTCGAAGCCCGCGCGAATGATGGTCGGTCGGTAGACGATATCCTCAAGGGTCCTCCGGCTGGATATTCAGGATCGCCGGACAAGATGAAGGGAAGGAAAAGGATCGAGGCCTGTCGAGGAACGACAACTAAGTCCCAATCGTTAGAAAGTGCCAAACAAAAACCAACAGGGTCAGAGTGTACAAGGTCATCCATGGTAAGCTGGATTTCGACTACGTCTTAGTCTCAATAGAATAGTAAAGGATCTTCTCTGCTGGCGGGTGGTTTCGTTTGTCCTCCATGAACGTGTGACTGAGCGTAGATTGGTATCGGCATATGTAGATGGTCTGGCTGGCAAGACATGCACGAGATGCCCGCCAACGTGAGCTTGAAGCCCCTGCATGGTCTCGGTGTAGTCCTCCTACATCGGACGATACTGGCCACACACCGTGCATACACGGCAGGGATGGGGAAGCCAAAACCCGAGATCATGCAGGAACGCACGACATGCCCCTCGCCCGATCGAGGTGCAAACTTACCATATGGAGTGATGTTCCACAGTGGAGGTTGTCTTGTAGTTGCATGAGGGTCAACCTTGGGTCGTATTACCCAAACCTGTTTCCCGTGGCTAGTGTTTCTCTTGGTGGACCTCGCGGGAGTTGTTGGGCTTTCTCCACACGCCCGACCTCCAAGCTTGTTGGATAGTCTGTCTCGAAAGAAGTGCTATCTTGCCCTCAGCCCTGTGGCGGCAGTCTTCCCCGAGCTTCCTATGGTTAGGTTTTGGGTACCTATGAGTTTTGCTAAGAACCTACGTATTTAATGGGTAATTTATGGGTTACCTATAAATTTAATTTATTATTTACGGATACTTATAGGGTTTTAATAAAACTTATAGATTATTTATAAATAAATAAAAATATTATAATATATAATATTTAAAAGAGAAATAATTATAAAATAATTTATATTAATTAAATTATATATAAAATATAATTCTTTTAATTATATATTATTAATAAAGTATTAATATAAACGTTATATTTATTTTTTTATTTTATTTAAAATAAAGATAATAAATAAGTATTTTAAAAAATATTTAACTCGGCTTTTTTTTAATTCTTTTAAAAATTATTAATGGGAATAAAATTTAATACTTATAAAATTAAATTAAAGGCTTTATTATTATATAAAAATAAAAATAATAATAGTAAACCTTTATTAAACGATTAATTTAATAATTATTTAATGTTATTAAAAGTAATAATAGAAAAACTCTTTATTTCTTTATTCGATATATTGTTTAAATTAATTATAAATTAAAAGTTATTTTTAAAAAGGATTTTAATATAAATATTTTAATTAAATACTTTTTATAAAACTATTTATAAACTTTAATTATAAAATATACGAGGATAAATATTAAAGAGTATTATTATAAAGTTTTAAGTTAATTTATTAAACGAGAGAAGTATAATAATATTTTAGTATATATATTTTTGTAATAATTAACGGTAAAAAATATATTTAATTAATATAGAAATTAAATAAATATTAAAAAAATAAACGTATATTAATAATTTAAGGAATATATTTATTAAATATTAATTAATTATTTTAAAATTATTTTATAAATATAATTTATTTATTAATAAATATATTTAAGAATCGAGTTAGGTTTAGTAATTGTTTTTATTAACCCTTAATGTTTTTAAATAAGAATTATTGGATTAAATTAACTTTATTTATTTTTATATAATATTAATAGTAATAATAAAACCGTTTCTTTTAAAATTAAATAATATAAAGGTTTATTTAATTAAAATAATATAAAAAAAATTTTTTTTAAGGGTAAAAAAAAGCTTAATTATAATATTAATTATTATAATTATATTTATACTTTAAGTTATACTACGTTAATTATATAATTTAATATACTTAAGAATAATGTTTATATAATAAAAGGGCCGATATTTTATATATTAAAAATATTAATATAATTTATATAAAATATCGATATAATAAATCTTTTAATTTTTAAATATATTATATTTTATAGTTTATATTTTATTAATAAATAAAATAATTATAAAATAATTAAATTATATTTAAACTATATCTTTTTAAATTTTTTATTAATATAAAATATTTTATTCTTTATTAAAGTTTTAAATTTTATTATTATTGTTTTTAATATTGTTTATATTAGTTTAAATTTTAAACGTTTTATTAATAATATCGTTAATAATATATTATAAAAGGTTTTTTTTTATTTTATAAAATATAGATTAAATAATTTATTTAAATTAAGATTGCCGTAATAAATTAAAAAATATTATATAAAGGTTAATATAATATTTAAAATAATTATAAAATAATAATATATTTACTTTATTTTATAATTTAAAGCTTTTTAATTTTTTTAATAGGGTAAATAAGTAAAGTTTTAATAGTTTTAAAGAGGTATAATTATAAATTTTTAATTTTTTTATTATTTTCCTTTTTGTTAAATTAATAATAATATTTTAAGAGTAATATATTTATATTTTTTTTAATTAGAATTATTATTGTTAAATATATAATTTATACCGGTTTATTATTTATTTTAAAAGGCTTATTTTTATTTTAATAACTTTTTGAGTTTTTAATTATAAAACGTTAAAAAATAAATAAAATAATTATAAAGTAATTATATATTTATTATTTATTTATAATAAAAATAAAAAGTTTTTTTAACTTTATTTTATAAACGATAAGAGGAATATTAAGGTTTATTTTTAATTATATATTTTATTTATGTTTAATTACTTATTTTAAATTATATTAAGTTTATTTTATATTTTTAAATATATTGTCGAGGTATACTTTATAATTATAAACCTTTATTATATAAGGATTATTAGAAAGTTTATCCGTGGCTTTTCGTTTTTAAAATATTATTATTAAATTATATAATTAAAAAAGCGTATTTTTAATTATTTATTAATTATTTTATATTAAGTTAATAAAAAAGGAAAGGTATAATAAAATAAATTTATATAAAAATATAGAAAGTTAATAATAAGAAGGTAAAATTAAAAATTATAAAGTAAATTTTTTTTTAAGGTTTATAATAAAAGTAAGGCCGGTATATAGGTATATAATTTTAATGAATTATATATAAATTAATTTTTTAGTTTTTATTATTTATTTATAGGTTATTTGTTTATTATATAGTTATTTTTAGGAATTTTAATATATTAAAATTTATATATTTATTAAATAAACTCTATATCCGTTTTTTATAAAGTAACTTTTTTAATATAGATAATATAAAAGTTATTATTTTTAAATAAAGTAATTAGAAATATTTTTATTATTTTATATAATACTTTTAAAATATTAAATTAAAAGCGTAAATAGGCTTTAGTTATATTTATAATAACTTTTCGAGTTAAATATTAAAATTATATTTTATTTATATATAATTTAATGGATTTTTAATAGTAATAAATTTCTCGGAATATATTACTTATTTATATTAATATTATAAAATAATTAAAAAATAATTAAGATATATATAATTTTAAATAAATAATATTATATTATTATTATAATTATAAATATATTAAATAACGCCGTTTTTTATAATTTAAATTATTTTTAATTAATTTTACACTTTTTTAAGTTATATATTACTTTAATTATTTTTAATTTTAATGTTACCGGTATAATAGATATTAAAAGTATAACTTTTTATTTTTTAACGTTAAAATTAAAGCTTATTAATAATTTAATTAATATATTAAATATATTTTACTCCGGTATTTTATTAATTTTAATAGAACGAGGTATAAAAGTAAATATATATAGATTAATTTTTAAAGAAAAAGGTATAATAACGGTAAAAAAAAAAGGAGAAAAAAATTAATATCGTTAAAAAGAAGGGGAAATATATAGTTTATAACTTTATATTTTTATTTAATTTTAGTTTTTTATTTTATCCCTTTTTATATTTTTTTAATTTAATATAAATAAAATAGATAATTATATTATATTATAATTAATATAAAATTATTTATTATTTAATAATAATTCTATTAATATATTAAAAGAATTTAATAAAATTAATCCCTTAAATAAACCGTAATTATTTATATTTAAAGGTAAACGATTAATAACTTTTAAATAAAACGGGATTTTAATAAACTTAAATCTATTCTAATTACTTTTAAAGTAACCCTTTATTCGTTAATTATTATTATTACTTTTTAATACCTATTAATTTTAGAAATATAATAATAATTATTATAAATATCGTAATTAATATTAAATAATATAAAAAGAGTAATTTTATTAAATATTATAATATATTATTAATATAACTTTTATATTAATTAAATCGGAAAAGTAATTAAAAAGAGCTACCGAGAAATTATTTAAAATTCCTTTAAAACGTTATTTAATCGAATAAAGTAATTTTATTAAAATAATTATTATTTAAATAGGTAAACCTAGTTTATAATATATTGAATATAGTATTAAACTATAATATTTTTTTTTAATATAATAAAATATTAATATTATAAAAAAACATTAAAACGGTATTATATATATAAAAAGATAAGAAAAATTTAATTATATATAAAAAGGGGAATTACTCGATATAATTATAATATATATATTTAAAATAATCTTAAAATAATTATATTAATAAAGATAGGAATATTAAATTTTTATTATAAATATATTTAAATTAAAAGAAATATTTTTAATTAATTTCTAGGTTTTATAATATTTTATATATAATAGTTTATAAAATTAATATTTTTAAATTTTAATATAAAATAAAGATTTAATGTTTAAAGTTTTAATATTAAAAATATATATATAATATTTATAGAGGTATATTAATATTATTATTATAAGCGTTATAAATAATATTTTAAAGGGTAACTAAATATTTATTAATATAAATATATAAATTAACTTAGGATTATACTTTATTTTTTAAGGTATAATAATATATTAAATCGATTATAAATTCTTTCCCCGATACCTCTTAATTAATATATAAAATATATTAAATAAAATTATAAAAGGTATAATATTTACTATATTAAATAAATTAAAAATACTTAAGCTTAATAAATAATAAAAGGTATTTATTACCGATAATAAACTAAGTATTAATATAAAATATATAAAACTATAATTATATAAAAAATATAATTAAAAGCCTTAATACGTTAAAATATACTATTTATTATATATATTATATATTTTATAATGAGTATATAATAATTTTTTTTAAAATATATAAGATTAAACCTATTATATATAGAGAAAAGGATATAATAAATTACGATAAATGGAGTAATTTATTTAAATAAAGTTTAAATATAAAGAACTTATTTATTAATAAAACTATTAATTTTATAAATATACTTAGTTATTTAAAATAATTATAAAATAATATTAATTTTATTATAATTATACTTTTTATTAATATAAATTTAATATAATTTAAATTATTAACGGCTTTTTAAAAATATTTAAACCGAGATAATTAACGAAGAATAATTATTTTATAAAAAACCTTTTTATATAATTTAAAATATTTAAATATAATAAAATTTAATATTATATTTTCTTATTTAATATAATAAAATATAGTTTATTATTAAAAATTTTTTAGCGATATACTTTAAACTATATTAAATTAAATTTTAACTTTTTTTAAAATATTATTATTATATTCGATATATTATTAATATTTTTAAATATTTTATTTAATTTATTAATAATTTTAAAGTATTTTGAGAAAATTATTTTTTTTATATAATAAATAAGTATAAAATATTATTAAAATATTTACGAAAATATTTAACGTATATTTAATATAAATACGAAAAAAAAGTATTAAGGTAAAAAAAAATAAAGCTTAAATAATTATTATTACTATATTATAAACTCCGTTTATAAGTATTAATATTTTATTAATATAACTTTATCGCCTCTCGAAAAATATATATAATACTATTAATAAAATATTAAAATATATTAATATATTATAAAAGAATTATAAAGATTTAATATTTTTATTATATTTATTATATTTATTAATAATTAAAATTCCTATTAATTTTAAAAATTATTTCGATAATTAATCTTAATATTTATAATACCCTGGTATAGATTATAATATATATAAAGAAATTAAAAAATATTTAAATAAAATATTCGAGGTTTATTAAAAATAATAAACTTTTATATTATATATTATAAAAATTAATATATTATAATAAAGTAATCTTTTAAAGATATTATTATTATATATAAGTTTTAATAAATAATATTCTTAATAATAAATACTCGGTACCTTTTAAATAAATATTATATAAAAATATTTATTATATAAATGTAAATATTAAGAAATCTTTATTATATCTAAAATTATTTCTTAATTATTTTATAAATATTTTACCTTTTAAGACGCTATATTAATTTTAAGGTTATATTAATATAAAATAATTTATATTAACTAAACTTACTATAAATATTTTATTTATTTAATATTTATTAATTTTTATTAAACAAATATAAAGCTTAATTTATTTAATTTAATATTATAATCGAAATTAAATTAAATTAAACTCGTTTAAATATATATTTATAATCTTATTTTTTATTCGATTATTATTAATCGAATTAAATATAAAAATATTATATAATAATAACGGGGATAATATAATTCGAAATTAATTTAAATAACGGTAAATTAAATTAATTAATATATTCCGTATTATATATATTATATTTTTTAATATTAATCCTTTATTAGTTTTTAAATATAATATATATAAAAAGCTTTATTTTACTTAAAAACTTATATTAAACCCTATAAAAAACGAAATTATTATTAAAAATCTTTTAAATAATTTATTATTTTTACCTCTTATTTTATTTAATATAAAATTAAATAATAATACTATAATGAATTTATCGTTATTTAAATAAAATTATATATATCGGGGAAGATAAATTATATAATTTCATCGTTAACGTATAGAATAATTAGGAAAAAAGTATTCGCAATTAAATAAAAAATAATTAAAAAGTAATTTTATAACGAATATAAAAAATAATTTATAAATAAAATTCTCTTCCTTAAATATTTATTTTTAAAAAGAATAACGATAAAATATTATTATTATTTCTAATTAGGTTATAATTATATTTTTTTAATCGTAAATTAATAAATTTAAATAACTTATAGTATTAATATTAATTTAATATTATTTAAAATTATTTATACCTTTTATAATTTATTAAATTAAAATAATAATAAAATAATTCTATATTATAATTTTTTTAAAAAAATAAACCTTATAAAAAGGATTTATTTTAATAAATCTATTCTAAATTTCTATTATATAATTTATATTTTTATTAATTTTTTTTCCCTTTTTTTATTTAATTAACTTTTTATTACTTTTTAATAATAATTTAATAAAACTTTAATTTAATATATTTTTATAAAATAATTATAAAATAATTATTATTATCGTTTTATATAATATTAATAAAAATTTAACCTCGATTTTATTATTATATTTCTTTTGAAGTATATAAAGTTTAAAATACTTAATATATTTTAATTATTTCTAAATTATTTTATACTTTATTAATTATAATTTAAAATCGAATTAAACGTTAATAAAGATTTAAAATAATCCCAGGTTAAAAAATTAATAATAAACCCTACCCTTTTACTATTAATTTATCTTTTTTCTTATTATATATAACCGTTAAATTCGATTATAATTAATATTTTAATTTACTAAGTTTTACCTTAACCTCTAATTCTATAATAATTCTTAATAATAATAATTAAAATATTAAATATATCTTTATAATAAACAATAAAAATAGCAATATATTTAATTATAATAATAATAATACTTCCTTTAATAATAATAATATCGCCCTTAATAATAATAATATTTTCTTTAATAATAATAATAATACTCTTATTATATAAAAAAAAAAAGCTTTTATTAAAAAAAAAAAGGTTAAGTAAAAAAAAAATAATTAAAAAAAAACTTAAAGTTTAAATTTTAAAGTTATTTATATTTTTTATAATTAATAAAAATATAATTAAACCTTTTAATATAATAATTATTAAAAAAAAACTCATTAATATAAGCTTGATAATAAATTTAATTATTTTATAATTATTTTATTTTTTTAATAATATAATATTAATAATATTTAATTATTATTTTACACGAAATTTAATACTATTAAAAAACCTATTAACTTTTATTATAAAAAATTCTATTTCGCCGTATAATATAAAAGTACTTCGAAAATATTAAAATTAATATAAAATAATAAAAAAATATATTAAATACTTTATAAAAAACCGCGGAAATTATTATAATTAATTAATTTAAAAATATATTAATTTTATATAAAATAATTATAAAATAATATATATTAATAAATATTAATTTTAAATTTAATAATTATTTATATTAAACGTATTATTTTATAATAAAAAATATATATTTAATAAAATAATTTTTTAAAAACTATTTTTCGTTTAATTTATTTTTTAATATTATTTATAAATCGATTAATAATAATAATATAATATTTAAATAATTTAAAAATAACGATAATTAATAATATAAATTTAATAGCTTTAAAAAATAAAAAATATATTAAAATAAATATAATATTTACTTATAGATTTATTTTTTATATAATATATATTTTTTAAATAATAAAGTTTATTATATATAAATATAAAATTATATAATATATTATTAATTAAATAATTATTATTTAAAAAAAATTTTTTATTATTTTTTTTAATTATATTATTATATGAATATATATTATTAATTTTATAAATAATTTATAAGTAGTTTAAAAAACTTATAGGTAATTTATAAGTTATTTATAATATATACCTTTATTTATAGGTTACCTATAAGTTTTTTTTAGCTACCTATTTTCCCCTATGGGTTGCATAGGTAACTATGGGTTTATAGGTGGGTACCCATGACCGAACCATAGAGCTTCCTTGATTGCGTAGCCAATGCCCAAAACCACCCTAAGCACAGACTGTGGGATGCCGGTGCTGGAGATACGGGGGAAGAGGGGAACAAGAGTGGTGATCGGAGGATTGCCCGATTCCTGCCCCACCCCACAGCGTCGCCAAGCTGGTCAGTCCGCCCCCTGCCCTAGTCTTATTAATCGTCTTGGTCAGCCAAAGTGGGCACGATATTAGGATATATGCAGACAAGAAACAAGGTTTAATCGCCCGGCCGCCCTGCCTCCCTGCCCCCCGCCTCCGCTGTCAAAAAGCGGACCGCTATATATAAACCTATTATGACACCACTAACCCCTGATCAGGACTGACAAGTATGCATGCATCGCATCGCATCACCAGCCCCAGCCACGGCAGCCCTGCGAGTCCGTTCCGGGTTGCATTCAATCCAACGCATTAGCCGTGACGTTGAAAAAAGGGGTCCCACCTCCGGCGCGGGGTGGCAGCGAAGGGGGCAAGGTTTCCCGTTTGGTGAAATGCCATGATTCAGGTTACCTTGCATCAACCACTGCCCGGCTCTGGGCCGTTACATTCGGCATTCAACCCCAGGTAGGTATATTGGCAAAACGGCATCAACGAACACAAGCAAAGGCGAAGAGACCCCGAACCTGTCTATAAAAGATGCCAAATCACCCGGTCCTTCAGTTGTGTTTTTGAAGCCGTCTTCCCACACCAGCTCCATCCTCCTCCTCCAGGCGTCCACCTCGATCTCTCCCCAGCTTTGCAATCTTTTGGTCTTTACTATATCCAACACCGCCACCATGCAGTTCAACGTCAACACCATCCTCGCCGCCCTGGCCATGGCCTCTTTCGCATCGGCCCAGGGCAACGGCCTGTGCATCGAGAAGGGCGCCGAAGCCTGCTCCGGCCAGTACCCCAAGGAGTGCTCGGTGGCCAGCGGAACCGGTGTCATCTTCACTTCTTGCTGCCTTTCCACCGTCACTTGCACCCAGCCTTAACGGCTAGGTGCCTACATGGTAAGTAGCGTCGTTGCCTGACTAACCCATCTGTGGTCTCCGTTTCTAACCCTAGTTTTTCTCTTTGCTCTTGTTAATAGTGGCCTGGGTCGCCCGCTGGTTGAAAACGAAATGGCTTTCGCGACCAAACCATTCCATAACAACGACCCATGTTCCTCAAACAACTGGTCTCTTGTTGATAAGAGAGGTGGAGTGAGCTTCACGTTTACCCTACGGATACCGTCAATGGAAAGGGATAGTCGCGCTGTTTTGGACCATAGGGCAGTTCGCCGAATATACATTCGTATCGCTTTGCGCAATCCATTCCATCCGTCCGTTTCTGGCCTGTGTGTGCCCTAGACATCCGCTCCATGGAATCGATCCAAGGTTCTGAATCGCGGGTTGGCCGGCGCATTTCCCGGCTTCAGCCTTCTAACTCGTAGTCAAACGCAGGAACAACCTGCCTGCAGCGAAGACGCAAGCGATACCTTCTGATTTGGGCTGCTATTCATATACTGAGGTGGCCCAAACCAGCTCGAGGACTGACATCCTCTGTGGGTGAACAGGGGTCGGGATGGCGCCACGCACTGTCCGGCTCCCCCCAATGTGGGTGCCTGTCAACTATGCATTCGCTTTTCTTCTTTCAACCGTCTCGTTGGCCTCTGTTGAGATGGGAGTCATGGTGTCTTTCCTGTGCATACATGTAGTCACATCTCTGAGCTTCTCCCAGAGACTCTTCTTCCCTACTCCAAATACCTCATTGCACACACTCCCAGAGTCCCATGTCCGTACTCTCGCGGCACATGCCTAAGGATAAGTTGTGTATAGGGCGGTCTGTTATAGTACCAGACCGGAAACGGTGGCGAACAGAACCTAGGAGAGGAATGTCTGATCTCATAATGATTTACCTGCACAGCAGTGCTTCAATCCATCGAATGAATGATTGAAGGAATAAATGTATGTATGTATTGAGAACGACTTGAGGTACATCTATATCGAAACAACAAACTCCCATGCTAAAATGATAGAGACTATAAAAATAACCCTGAGGGTAACGTGGGGATACCCCTAGTGAAAGTATTGGTAGGGTCTTTAGCGCTTAGGAGTCATGCTCAGGCCTTCTTGAGCCCGCCCTGTCCGGTTGTGAAGAAGCCCTTTTGCTTGGCAAGGTCTCCATACATGCGTTCTTCGTCGCTTTCAGCACCTAAAGTATCTCTGTAGGCTCTCTCATCGTTCACCCTCATGGAACCCTCGAAGTCATAAGTGTACCACCTGCCATTGATAAAATTGAAGTTCTTCTTGTTCGGGTCCATGCTGGAAGAGTAATGTCAGCATAGGCTTTGGTTTGGGGCGAGCGTGTGTTGGGCAGGAAAGGGAGGCAGAAGAAAAAGAAAAAGAAAAAGTTACAATAAAATGAGTAAAAGAACTTACTGTAGCCAACCTGCCTCATGGAGCCTCTTGAGCACCTCCTTACAGGGCTCCAAATCTGCTTCTACTGTATCATGCGTCGCTTCGAACGCATGCTGGACAAAGCCAATCGCCTTGTTGTCGTCCTGGTTGTCGACGATGACCCCCATGAGGTCGGGGGCGATGCCCTTTCCGTCGATGTCCGTGTATACGTCGAGCTCGTTGTTGATGTCGCCCTTGGTCTTGACAAAGACCCTGCCAGCTTGGAGAAGCTGCCTTCCGCGGTTGGCCGTCACGTCAACCGTGCCCGTCATGTCCAGCCTGACGTTGGGCGAGATATCCCCCATCTTGAGCTTGGGCCAATTGGGCAGCGTCCTGGACTTGATGATGTCTCTGGCCTCAGAAATGGCAGGGCTCCAGTCTCCTACGGCTCGGGCCTTTGATGTTGTCGTCAGTTTGCAACTCGGGGGGTCTGGAGGATACATCCGTTTCACAGGCCGATACTCACCGTTACCAGGCTCTGGAGGGGCCGCTGGCCAAACCCAGCAGTCCTGTAAGTAATACGTTCAGACGCATGTTGAAGGTTTCTTGGTAGCAATTTTGTTGGGTGCTTGATGACCTTAATAGGCTTAGAGTAGCTGTGACTGGGAATATACTGCTATGGGTTGGTGATAGGGATTTTAGAATGCTGTTAATAATCTAGATTTAAAAATCTTCAGCTTCGAAGGTGCATT
The DNA here is from genome assembly GCA_038363885.1 of Apiospora rasikravindrae. Lineage (NCBI taxonomy): Eukaryota > Fungi > Ascomycota > Sordariomycetes > Amphisphaeriales > Apiosporaceae > Apiospora > Apiospora rasikravindrae. The sequence continues at coordinate 631,530 of JAQQWK010000008.1, forward strand.
ACGGTGAGTTATATAGAAGTCTTGATGAGCATGAAGTCGCCATATCCGTGGGGGCGGTTGGTTCTCAATATAGTGATCCCCTGGCGACTCTTCCTACATGACGATCTGAAGTCTTGGCTGACGATGGGAGATGGTCCGGAGACGCAGCGCCTCGCCGAAATTCGAATCCAACACCTTCCTTCCGTTTTCAACTACGAAACTGCCGCACCTAGGCTGAAGGTGCTCCCAACGTCATATTGTAAGATGAATGAATCCTGTTTTGTGCCAACGGCACTTGATCAACAAGTCGTGTGCGGTCCATATTACCTTATATTAATGGATTGATTTCGTGGAAGAGACACAGGTGCCGCTTAACGGTCCTAATGACGTCCCCAGGGGTAAGGCTCGGGCTTGTGACTCATCCCTCCTGGGGTAGCTATTTGGCTTAACACAATCATATTCTATGTATTTCTCATGAGGGGTATAATATCAAATAAGGCCGACAAAAAAAGGTTTCATTTTTTAACGATCTATAATTGTCACTAGGCGTTCAGCCATTTCGTTCTACCATGAGGTGGCAGCGGTGTCGATTATTGCCCCTTTCTAAGGGGGGGTTATCCAATTGTTCCGTCCCGGAACATCTTGTCACTGAGGTCGGTTCACGCGATTCGTCGAGCCAATTGGTTCCACCGGATCACCGTAAGCTGCAGCTCGATGAAGTTGGGACTTGCCCTGTCAGCCTCCGGATCTGAGCCCCAGCTGACGTGAGCTGAGCCACGAGCCAGCAACCAGCCTATTCCTAAATTTAGCTGGGTAGTAGGATCCGGGGAGCGACGTCATAATGGACAAGTCGTTTCCGCCGATACTCGCATACATACACACGTACTGCGATACTGATCTACTGTGTGCATTGTCAGTCATATAATACAAACTTGCCTTTCAAAGACTACGCTCAGTGAGCCCTGTACAATCAACGACACAAGGGCTGTCAGTCCTTTAGCCTGTGTCACAGGCTGCTGCCTTCAAGAGCAGGGACGATAAGCCCGGGCGAGGATGCTACATGCAAGACTCATAAGCACGTGGTGTTGTGGGCGGCAGAGCGTGCCCTAGCCTATGCCCTAGCCTATGCCCTAGCCTATGCCCTGAAAAACAACATGTCGACGGGATTGAGGAAGTGGCATTCTTCCTTGACACCAAGCTCTCAGGGTTTGAGCGTGGCCGGCCTCGAGAAGTTGATGTTTCTTCCACCAAGAGGAAATACTGACTCTGGGCCCGTTGGTCAGACAAGGAAGCCGGTACTTCAAAGTTAGCAACCTCCTATTTCAAGCCGACCCAAAATGAGGTCACGATTGAAACCATTGGAGGGGATTGGCTTGGATGTACAGCTAGATCTACCATGTAGAAATCTGTCGGAAATGCATAAGTATCGATCTAAAAAAAAACGCATTGAACGTGGCCTGGGAATTCACTGAAGGTGCCCCCAGACTAACGACAGCGCCAGCCATCGAGACCACCACCTTGATGGTCAATATTCATGGCGTTACTTCCACATGTAAAACCAGCATTAATAATAATGCACCTTCCTGAAATTGACACCCACTTGCCCAGATTGTATGTCGACATATGTTATGTCATTACTCGGATGCATTCACAGTGACACCGCAATCGCCATTATTGGCCAGAAAACGCTGATATCGGACCTACGCGCAACAGTTACATTCACAGGAAACAGCCACACAAATAGTTAAAAGACGGTCCTCGGCTCCAATCGTCCTCATTCTTTTTTCCAAAACATTTCGTCACTTAAGCAAAGTATCTTTGCTTCCCCGTTTACAACAATCAAGCCGGGAACTCGCTAGACATACGCCACCATGCGGAACACCGGTCTTGCTGTCGCTGCCAGCATCCTGGCCATGCTACATCTGGCAGTAGCGGCACCACTGGGGGTACCCGTCGCCAATTCCAGCTACGATACCCTGCTGACCGACTTTTTCAATCGCACTGATAATCAGGCAAGTGCGGTCTCTGACGACTCGACCCAGCGCCAATTACTGACCAGATACGTCAACAGTGGTACGCCGATATTTTCGTCGGAACCCCGCCTCAACAGCTGTAAGCATGGGAGCACTACATAACTAAGCGTAGGCAGAACGAACTGACCCGACACAGCACTGTCTTGGTGGATACCGGCTCTCCCTATCTCATGCTACCGGCCAGCAACTGCACCAGCTGTGGCGCCCACACCCTGTTCGACGCGGCCCTCTCGGACACGTTTTCGGCTTCGGCCGGCACTGCCATCAACCCGCAGTTTGCGACCGGCGCCGACGCCATCCCGCTCAACCAGTCCCAGGGCGCCACCTGCTACCTCAATGCCGACACCGTCGAGTTCGCCGGCCTTCGGGTCCAGAACCAGCCCCTGCTGCTGTGCGACTCGTACGCGCCCGCCCTGAACGACATGCCGATCGACGGCATCCTCGGCATGGGCTTGCCCAACGAAACCTCGGCCAAGGCCTGGTACTGGAACGTGTACGACAGCGGCGTGCTCCAGGTGCCAGAGTTCGGGCTCTACCTCATCCAGGGCACGAGCGGCTTGTCCGAGATGAACCTGGGAGGCCTCGACGCCGACGTGTACAAGGGAAACCTCCAATACACCCGCCTGAGCGACGACGTCTCCGGAAAGCCATCGGGCTGGGTCATAGATCAGCAGTCCGTGTCCGTCGGCAGCGGCGGCAAGAGCGTCCCCCTTCTCCAGCCCCGAAAGAGGGACAGCGACAGAGGACCCCCGGCCTGGGCCGTCCTCGACACCGGCACCGCCTTCATCCAGGCCCCCGACAAGGACACCGCGGCGCACTTCTACGCCCAGATCTCGTCCGACATCCGCATGATCGACCCCGCCGGCGCCTGGGGCGCCGACTGCGGCACGCTGGACAAGGTCGCGACCGCGATCACGTTCACGTTGGGGCCCCAGTCGGTGGCCATCACCCGGACCGTGCCCAAGGAGGAGTTCAACCTGGGGGAGTACCCGGGCCAGAAGGGAATCTGCCAGGCCGTCGTCAACAGCCCCGGTGTCCCGAGCGCCAGCGACAGTGGCACCCCGGTCTGGGTCCTGGGATCTCCGCTGCTGAAGCAGTATTACACTTCGTGGGACGGCATTAATCGCGTGGTGGGATGGGCTGAGCGATATTGATTGGTGGATCTTACGGCATAGCTATCTCCTCATCCATGGTGTCCCGCGGGAATGCTCCACACATAGTCCTTGTGCTTTAGTGAAGCCTCGCGTTCTCTGCGAGGTTTCATTGATACCCCGTTTGGCACACATAGGTAGTAATACGCACGTACTGCCTCGTACTCTGCCCAAGTAGGCCTGCCAGGACTCGACTTTCAGACACCAGAAATTCTACATGCTCTAGAGCAGTACAGACCGTCAATTTATGGCCGTTGACGTAGCTCAAATAATCCAAGCAAACCAGCTCCAGCTGAAAGAAGAAAGAGGATGAAGCCCCAGTGAACCCAATGCCCGCTCCCGATCAGCTGGAGGAGAATCATGTCCTGGCTGATATGACACAAGATGACCAACCAGGAACGCTCCCTTGCGTTATTCCCCGCATTGGTACCATCCATATTGTGTTACGTTTGAATTATCTAATCACTCCGAGCATTCTCTCTGGATCAAGATGGACTGGCACAAGTGGCCAGAGCACATGATTGATAAGAGCTGAAAACTGTCGTCATGCCGATGCCGGATGTTGTTTTTCCTCCTTGAGTTTTCCACCATACCACAAACCTCGTTGAGGTAAACTGTTTTATCGCAGCTATAAATAATGACATGTATCACAGGGCTATTTTTGGGGTTTTCGACGCCAGGTAACTCAGGGATTGCAGACTGGGTCACTTGCATGCCGTAAAAATAGTTTCCCAGGGAGAAACGTGAAGGGGCTCCTAGATGCATAGGTATCTATGGATTGTTAGCATTCCCCCCCCCTACCTTCGTTCTGGATGCGGAACAAAGGGTGGCTCGGAGCAACGAAGCCTACTTTCCAGGGATGACAAAGACTCCCGCAAACAAGCTGAATCAAACTGTGCTGCGTACATATTATAGAACCATGTCATGGTTTATATAAAGGACGTATACATACGGCGATCTTAGTCCAAATCGCAAATATGTTTTACCCGTATCCTATCGTTCTACTAGATTAAATCATTTTATCGGATCGACCTTATTTAAAACTCAGTTAACAATTCTCCGACAACTCTTACGCTTTTGCCATTTCAGTTCTGTAGCAGTTCGCCGTTCCAAGTACCAATGGAAGGAATCGTACCCAAGTTTCTCATCGAGCAAAATGTCTCGTACTACACGGTGTGTATCCATAACTCAGAACTTGCCGCATCCTCGAGGCTGACTCCCTTCCCCCAGATCCCCGCCGCCCTGCTCATGGCCGTGGCCCCTCGTGTCGTCACCATGAGCTGGTACGGCCGCTTCTTCAACAGCCACTACCCGCGCGGCCTCCCCGACGACATCCAGCTGCTCCCCGTCAACGCCGTCAGCCCGAAAGTCCGTGGCCGCCTCTTCCGCGCCGACGCGGCCATGCAGAACGCCATCGAGAACCTGCCGCTCTTCGCCGCCGCCGTGGTCGCGGGCAATGCCAGTTACCTGTCCGCGGCCGGGCTCAACGGCTGCTGCATCGGGTACTTGCTCCTGCGGGCGCTGTACATGACCTTCTACGTCTTTTGGCAGGATAGTCCGGCCTTTCCGGCCCTTACCCGTACCCTCATCTGGCTGATGGGGATCGCTGTCGAGATGTATCTGTTCATCCTGGCGGCGCGCCAGCCGCGTCTGGTGGTCGTGGATGGGGATGCCAATCTCGCTTCGCCGACGCAGCCGGGCGTTCGGTTCTTTTTAAGTGGGTCAATCGACAAAAGCGAGCTTTAATGGCTTTTCAGATCAGGGGTTACGTTATGTACTATGTTCACCTTGTCATTTAACAGAATACTGCTTGATGAAAACCCACATGGACTAAGAGGCAGTATTGATATAGGGGCTTTAGGGTTTCGGAGTTCGGGGTTGAGAGCATCGGATCTCGGAGTACCGGCATTATAGTCTCGGGGTTCAAAGGGTTTGGAATGGAGAAAATATGTTTGGGGAAAAGGGCCACATGAGTACGAAAACAAATCATGGCGGGCGATTTTAAAGGGAAGATAGACGGGTAGAGAATTTCAGACATCAGAGCCAGAGATAACGATCGTATTGATGGTCTACCTGATAAATCTCGAACTAAACCACTTCCAAGCCGACCCAGGACGTTGCCGGTCAATCTTTATCCATCCTGAGTCTCATTACAGCCAAACGATGTGCGGTGCCACTTCGTAAGTGATATATAACAAAAGCAAACACCTTCCACTCCAACATTGTCATATGAGTTGATTGAACAGTGTTCAAATTACATCTCCATGCCGCCGGGGAGCTCGGTCAGCCCTATAGTGGTAACATCGTTAGCCCCAAGACTCTATGTTTATCCTGATAGAAGCCGGTCCATTGGAACGAATCATGCATCAATCATGAGGGAGATACAGGGAAAAAGTTGAAAAAAAAAGAAAAAAAAAAAGAAAAAGTAAACTCACAGCCGTCGATGTTCTCGGCAACAGTGCTCTTGACCTGGCACTGGTTCATGGCCTGGACGCCCTGGGACTTGAGCGGGCGGCCGTTCTCGCAGGCCTGGAACATGCAGTTGTTGTCCATGGCCTTCTGGAGGGCGTCGCCCTTCCAGCCGAACAGGTAGTCGGCGTGGGTGCCGTACCCCTTGCCGCCGAAGCTCAGGACGAACTGGCCGGGCATCTGGTTGAACTTGGCCGTGTCCCAGAGCGTCTCGTAGGCGACCTGGGGCACGCGCACGGGGTGCGACGACGGGCACGCGCCGGCGTTCTGGAAGGCGTCCTTGGTCGTGATGTACATGTGCGACTGGTGGTCGGGGCTGTCGGTGTTCTTGCCGTCCCAGCATCTGGCGAATGGTGAGTCAGCAATTGTCGAGTAGACCGAGGGTCGGCCGTTGGGGCTTTGGTACTCGATAAGGAGAGTGTCTTGGACTTACGAAGGGAAGTGGTGGACGGTCATGATACCGCCGGCACACTTCTGGGTGGGGAAGTCATCGAGCTCGGGGAAGCGGGTTCCCTTGTTCTGCAGACAGACGAACTTGAGACCGACGCCGTACTTAGAGCTGGCCGTGGGGCTGCCGACGGTCATGCGGAAGCCCTAGTATACGAAGGTCAGTCCTCCAACTTGACGGGATGGCTTATGTCTCTTCATCTGCGAGAACTCACCTTGGGGAAGGCGGTGATCTTCTGGTTGCCGTTGGAGAAGAAGTCCTGCTGGGTGTAGTAGATGGTCATGCCGCCGTTGATGCCGTTGGGCAGGGCCGTGTTCTGCATGATGTTGACGCGGTGGTAGGAGCCGTTCTGGTGCTTGAAGAACATGACGGCGGTCCAGTAGTTGGAGAAGTCCTCGCTGAAGGTGCACGTCGTGCACGTCGCCTTCTCGGCCACGTCCCCGTCGGCCGGGTCCATGCTCGCGTTGAAGGCGTTGCCGCCCACGATCTGGTGGAGGTGCGCCGACGGCACCTTGCCCGGCTCCACGAGCGGGTCCAGGCGCTGGATCGACACCGTCGAGCACCCGAAGCGCAGCGCGGCCTGCGAGTAGGGCACCGCGAGGGCGGCGAGGGTTAGGGCGAGCCACCTCATCTTGGCGTTTTTGGTGGTTTGTTTCTTTATCTTTTTCTGTACTTGTCTAAGTGATGGATGGAAAATGGATGAGTGAGGGTGGTGGTGGTGTAAGTCGTTGATCCCAAAGAAGGAAGATTTCTAGAAGTGCGGTGGCCTGATTTCTCGTTTCCTTTCCTCGTGGCGGGTTAAAGGGTAAATAGGAGAGTAGCATTTAAATGGTTGTCTGCCGCCGAGGACTGCCGGCTATTGGCCGCGTCGACGCAAATGCCGATCTGTTGCCAAGCCTCGCCTTTTTGGTTCCGGAGCTGTCACGAATTCATGTGGTTAATATGGCCGGGTTGTAACGTCCAATGCGACACGTGTATCCCCGCACCCCTATATTGACCCAGATAGTCACTCGCTTCGGCACCCGGCAGGAACCACTGAAATCGGCTGGATAGGAAGGTTTTACAGGATCTTTCATCTATAAGATAGGTATAATTGCGGCCTTTGAAAATCTTGGTCGAGGGACGGACGGCTTGGCGCACGTTTTCGTGTCTTCCGATCACTGGACTTCATTTAGCAGATTCATTCGTATTAGGAAGGAGACCATGATCGTCCTGAAAAGCTCATCCAATCAGTCATGCGCTTCTCATGAGTTCTGTGGTTGCCTCCACCGTGCCATATTGCAGTACTGCAGTCTCGTTGCACGACACGATCTATCACTGGCAGGTAGCCCGAGAGCGTACGGCTACACGGTCTGTTGATTCCAGTCGTCGGTACGATGGTCACTCCATCCAAAGAGATCTAGAGTCGAGATGCTCTTTGAGTCTTCACTGCCATTAAACAAAATGTTGGCGGGATGTTTGCCACACTTTACCAGGATAGTGCTATTAGTTCTCGGGGCCGTGTTGAATATGCATCACATTCAGACTTGGTGGTCTGAGGGCCTTGTATACCCTGCAAATCCATCGGGTTTCGTTCTGGGGACGCTCGAGCTGGTAACCGTCTTACCAGGAAGTGCCTTCTCCAGGGCTTCGTTGTAATGCAATAACGCGGGTTGCCGCTTAACCTATCGTATTTTGCATGTCTCGTGCACTCCACATTCAATTTTCATGTCTTTAACTTCTAATAACTGAGCTTCTTCGCCGCTGGGTTCGTTTGAGAGTTCGGGTTCCGGGTGTTTGCCTGATGAGGCTGAACAGAATTCCTGAGCAGCGCAACGGCCACGGACCACGAGGGCTACAGCCTGGCATCCGTCTTCATTCTTTCCCTTGATAAATTTGAGGACATGTTGTCCGTTACCACTGACGGATTGCAGGACTGCTACAGAACCTTCGAGTCCCGCATTGATATAACTGCACCTCGGTGTCACTGACCCCGACAGCGCTAGCCGCTTGCAAATCGGAAAGAACTTGCTGTTCAAGCTCAAGCAACCCGTCGAGTTCAACGAGAAGAGGACCGTGACCGATGTCAGCGGGCGCCGCATCTGTAACGTCATCGAATCAAGTCGACTGACCCCTATTGCCGCGACCGAGGGGGCCGAGGAAGGCGATGGCTCGCTCCGCACGAAATACATTGAGGCAATACTACAGGTTTTATCAACTCAACAGGCGGGTGGGTGGGTGTCAACTGTGTCCCTGCCAGCCGGCACAGTGACCCATAAGAGTGACTGCGAGTAACAGACGAAAACGATGCGATATGTCAGCTGCATGATGCACTTAGGGGACAGCTGTATTCTCAGAACTGTCGTTATTTGATTGGCATATGTCCTTTACCTAAACCAAAGGGCAATGTTGTAGTCCCGACCACGTCTCGCTTCATCAAGATGCCATCGTCTTCTTCTTCTTCCTCCACTTCTTCAATACCTTTTCAGGAATGACTACCCTTGTCACTGATAAACGAATGATTTCCAAATAAACACAAAGGCCATATGGTTACATCGACTGAGCGTTACACCTGAAAGATGCAAAAATCAAGATCAGGCAACATCATCACCCAGAACGTCATCACAAGGGCAGTAGAGTAGTCATTATATCATTATAATCATGCAATACCATAATCTAGTCATTAGTCAAACATCCTCGCCACTCTTCTTCCCTGGGTATTCCGACCCCGCGACAGCGGCTGTAACATCCCGTGCGTGTCTCGATGGGCGTTCCTTCTTCTGCTACCCGGAACCGCTACGAGAGTTGCTGGCTCGATCGACGTCCGCGTCGCGCCGCGTCTTGGCCCACCGCAGCCCGCACCGGTTGCACAGGTTGCGCTCCCCGTCGGGCCCGCGCCGCCACTCGGGCGAGACGGTGGTGTGGCAGTTGGCGCACCCGCCCGTGACGATCCCGTGCTTCTTGAAGCTCCGCCGGTGCGACGCGCGCTTCAGGAGGGTCTGGAGCTCCTCGTGCAGGCCCTGGTTGGCCGCGCCGAGTCGGTGGATCTCGTAGCCGAGGGGGCCGCACTGGTTGGCGTCAAGGTCTTCCAGGACGTCGTCACTGTCCGCCTTGTCCTGGTCTTCTTCGTCTACGTCGCCGCCCACCAATGAACACGGTGCCGTTTCGATAGGAGTAGCGGCGGGGGCGGTGGTGATGGTGACGGTAACGGCAGTGCTGTGCTTTTTATCCCTGGGAGACGTCCGTTTCGTCCTCTTGGAGTATGGTCGAAGAATCCCACAATACGCCAGGAGGTAATACGGCCGCCGGCGGTCGCCTAGAGCTCCTGGGTGTAGCACCATGTTCGCCTCCAGTCGGTGGCCCCGCCCGCTGGTGAGCGTGAGCGTCGACGATGCGACGTCTCCCTTGCGCGCCGTGCGCAACAGGTTCTCAAACTCAGACCCGGCCGCGCTCTGCTGGATCAGCGCATCCTGGATCCTGGTACCCACCAGTTCTTCGGCCGGTATACCCAGGGCCTTTTGTGGGTCATCGAACAGGTGAAGCACCAGACCAGATATCGCCAGCTTGAACCAGAGGCCATGTTTGCTGTCGCTGCCGGCGCCGCGGAGGGCGCGGCTGCTCAGGCGACTGACGGGTTGGTGGAATAGCGTGAGAGTGACCCAGCGCCGACCGCCGTCGTGCCGGATGGAACCGGTGCTCTGGTACCAGGCGTAGTCGCCCGCCCGCCCCTTCAACCGCAGTGTGAGGTCCAGATCCGACGTCCCGGTGTTCTTTAGTTGCCGCATCAGCACCGCCACGTCCGAGGGGTGGTACAGGCGGTCCATGGGTTTGCCAAGCAGGTCGTCAGCACGGTACCCCAGTCTCTCGTGGGACGCCGAGGCGTAGGCGATGTTTCCCTTCAGGGAAAGAACCTGAACCAACGCATCCATGTTCTCGAGAAGCATATGATTCCACGCAGGCGTCTGGGAAGTGGCCGAGGTGAGGTTTTCCAAGCCTTGTAGGCAGGGAATTAAGCCAGGGGGATGGTCGTTCGGGACGACACCATCATCAGACTGCTGCTGTTCGATGTTGTCTACTGAAGGACTCCATTCCATAGGTTCCTCGCCCTGGGTGGCCGCATTGCTATCCTGGTCAAGGGCAGGGATCGAGGAGCTCGGACATCCAGACGTGGAATAGGGTGCCGAGGTCTGCCCACTGGCAAACGAGCTATCCCCACCGAGGAGACAAGACGGCGTGTCCAGACTCGACTGGTAACTGGCCGTAACAGGCGGCAGCAGAGCCGAGTTCTCGAAGACATTGGCGAACCCGAACAGGAACCTGGGCGCGGTGACGTCCGTTCCCCACGGGATGGGCACGAGGGTCAGGTGGTTCAAGAAGGCCTCGCCCGACTTCTTGAAGTTGATGATGCTGTGCTCGGTCTCGGAACGCTCGGCGACCTTCTGCTTGAGCAGGTACGCGGACGCGCTGCTGATAGACCGGCGAGGGGCGCCCGGGCTGATGACGCCGTCGGGGGACTGGAGAAAGCGGCAGTTGGACCCGACCACCTCGTCGCGTGTGTAGCCGGTGAGGGAGAGGAAGCTGTCGGAGACGAAGATGACGCGGTCAAGCGGGTCCCAGGCGTCAGTCACGACAAAGGGCCGTAGGATGTTGGCGGGGCGAAAGTCGAGGTCGAGGTCGAGCTGCGGGTTGAGTCGGGTGTAGATGAAGGACAGGGCGAGGGTGATGTCGAACGGCGTTGATGGGTCAACCGTGGTTGGGTTAAGTCCGGCCTGTGGTAAGGGGAAAGACAGGGTGACATTGGCCTGTGGACAGTATGGCCCAGTATACCCTTCATACGACGCATTGTATAATGTCACGTCCTGAGGCTGTTGGGCACCGGACGGGTTAAGGGGCATCGCAGTATTTAGACCAAACCAATGGCCTGTTGCTATTCGGCTCCTGGCAGAGCCTGGAAATTGTCGAAGGGGCCATTCCAGGCGCAAGCTTTGTTCGGGGCGGGATTGGCAAGCTCCTTGGCGTAGTCGGCCTCATCCACGGCTTGCCGAATCAAGGACTGCTCTGAAGCATTGGGCAATGGTGTGTTGGCTGCATTGGAAGTTGGTCAATATATTTGTTGTCCGGTGTTGCCTTGTTACGAACCTTGGCCAGCTTGAGCACCATCGAGTTGACTAGGACCCATTGGACATCCAACATTAGTATAACCTGCGAAGGCACAAGAAGGCGTCTGCTGCTGCACGGTATCTTGGGTTTTTTATCACGATCCGGGTTTCGCAGTCGGCATGGAAGGGGGTTGTTTCGATGGCGGCGCGACGGAAAGCTAATACTCTCTACGTTCGCCCGGGCAAGAGTCTCAATGGCGGTTCTTTAATTTGTATAGCATTGCTTCGACTTGGATTGTGGTGTCCGGGGAAAGACTTGGCTCGAACAAGTCCCTACCTGGGTTGGGTTATATTATACTTGAAGATATATACCTGCATGGCGTGCGTTCGTTAGATAACGTTGGTGGAAGTCCTGAAAACGTGCTGACATGGTCATCCGCGGGGATAGTTCCGCCCCACGGCCACACAAAGTGACACAAAGGACGGGTGGCAAATGCCCAAATTTGGGCATGGTCATGGTCTGATGGCGGCAGATGGGGCCCAAGAAAAGTGAAATTGTTGACTGCGTAGGTACAGTATGTGCCAGTCGAAAGCGCGAAACACGAATTGCCAACTGCCATCGAATAAAAGCATGGATGTTGGCCTTCTGCACGAGGTTCTGCACAGAAGCCAGAAGGTTAGAGTTGGCGCCCAGGGGTTTTTGCCACTTCGGTTAAGCGGGTTCTAGACCTTGGTAGGCCTTTTGCGGCGTGGGGCCTGCGGGTTGCTGGCTTCAAATTGCAGACCGCAAATCAAACGCCCCCCCATCGCTCCCCTCCCCCAAATCGACTTTTGGCTCTGATTCCTCGACTTTTTGGCGATCGCGGCACCTTTCCCATCCTCTGCGCATCGGACATGTGCACCTTGGCACTCCAAAACATCCAAATTTCGGGGGTTTCGCATCCAAGACTCCATCGCACTCTCGAATGCACTTCTTGAAATGCCCATTACCCCTTCCCGGTGGAGGCTGCTTCTCGTCACCCGCGACAGCGTTTCTTCCCGAGGTACTTTGGAAACCAGACGGCTTGTTTGATTGCTCCAGGTACTCGCGCGCGTGCGGTTTCCATCGTCCAACCGAAGGGTTCGCTCGTCTACCATCTGGCGGCAGAGCCGTTGCAAACCCTCCTCGGGACTTTACTCGTACAGGTCGTCGTCCCATGATGTAACATGCCATTCCTGATATTCCATTGTGGCTGAATTGGAACAAGTGGTCGAAAGACGGACGTCTTCCTGGAATCCCATTTACCACGCACTAATAGGTTCGGCGAGTATTTTGCGCGACCTGAACACTGCCACTAGTAGGGAGCTTGGCTCAACTGTCCCGGTAGGCCCTAGGCCCTAGTCGCCCTAGTCCCCGGAGCGCCCTTGGTGCTAGACTGCTAGGCTGCTAGGCAGTAGTAGCCGAAAACCGACCAATAACAAAAGGGTGTGGCACGGGCTACGCTGACACCCAAATTTTGAGCCAAGTGGATGAGTGATTGCTGGTCCTAACGCCAAAGCTTGAATAGGAAGATGATACATATGGAACAAAAAGATCGTATGATTGAGGCGGATAATTGACCAGCTGAAACCCCAGTATGTCTACTTTCAACCAAACCTAACTTGGTCGGCTGTATAACGTCCAAGCTAGACCCAGCACACCCTTCTTACTCGATAACCAACAATCGCGGCTTGGTGTTTTTTTTTTTTTTTTTTTTTTTTGTTGTTTTTTTTGTCCCATAAGCGGCAACAGCCCACCGGGAGATTCCAAGTACTGTTTGTATATTCCAATGCAGCGGAACTTCCCATGACGCCCTAAAACGAGGACCAAGCCCATACTATTCCATGCGATCAAAAGGCCGGTGAAAGTGGCTGAGACAGGAAGCAAATAGATTGGCCCGACCGTGGCGTGGTCTGCTTTTCCGTCGTCCCAGAATGGATAGGCGTTGGCAGCGCCGTTTGACAAAATAAAAGAACTCCAATCCGGGCTCTCCTCGACACAGAGCACCCGGACAGGCCGACCAATACAGAAGAGATGCGGCCACAAATCAAGACCATCCTCAGCACTCGGCACTAGCATGCATCTATCCGAAGTGAAGCAGTATATGTGCGGCACGATCCATCTTGGTGGCTGAGACCATTCTGTGATGTACTTATATTCGGCCACGTCCGTAAATCGATTTTATCGCAGGAAGCCCAATGCCATGTTGGATATCGCACGGCGGTGGAGGCTGGGTATGTATCTGCGGGGTCTATGTCGCCGGTCAAGGGATCTTCAACAGAATACAGCTTTCTTTCCCATAGGAGCGCGTGCGGTATCGTCTTGCCGAGTATACCTCGAGTGTATGTGTCGTTGCTGAGCTCCGCCAGGCGTTGCTCGATGCCATCGATTGCGAGCATCTTGTCTTTGTGGGGGTAGGTCAGCCTCGCAGCGTTATAGCTCGTCAGCGTGGTAAGCCATCTTTCCTGGAAGGAGGTCGGGGTTGTTTTTGTTGTTGCAACTTCTATCGATTTACACTGATACAACCTTCAGGGTCCTGGAGGATGTTGTGCAGGAGGCCGTCGCTTGGAGACAGTCACCAGAATGGGTCCTCCTTCAATTCTGCAATGTGCTGTCGTCAGCCGACGGGGAAGCATTCCGTAGCGGCAGATTTGTGGCATTGCCAAAAGACTTCTCCTCGAGTGAATGTAGGTGCTGCTCGTCTGTACACTGGAGACTCGAACAGGTCCAGCATCCCTCGCCGACGGCCGAATTATATTCCTCGATAGATCCATGCAGCAATCTGGGCGTCTTGTATAGATCACACTGCCAACAGTGGCAGGGAATGGAGCAGGTCTCAGTACTCGAAATATAGTCATCAAAGCCGTGATTATCGAAGATGTCTTTGCATGACTGGCAGGTGTGCGCTTTCTGGGTAGGCGTCATCTTGACAAGCTGCCGCACAAGCTAAAAATCGATGAGTCTGTTGGAGGAACCAATAGGAACTTAGAATGGGTGTTTTGCCTGTTGTCCTGGGTTTCATTTGAAATACCTTGAAAACCCCCACCCCTCTGAGCCTCGAGCTGAAGTATCGCACAAGGTCACACAGATCTGACGTGATTCCTCTTAGCACCAAAGGCCATCACTGTGACCTTGGCGCACGATCCTGATCAGCCATGATACCCTGCTACCAGCTGGTCCGAACTCGAAGCTTCGCCGCGTTCGCAGTACCTTACCTACGTCACTCCTACATCCTCCATTGTCGTTGAAATAGAGTGGTGGGTTATCCCGGAGGGGTCGGCCGTCCAATGCCGGCGCGGAGGGATGAGCGCCTATGATTGAACATCATTCTCGAATGAATCCACCAATCATACATCATCAAGCCCTCTAGTTGTCCCAAAGCTGGATATTTCGATACCACTATCACAATTAACAATAGCTGAATCAGCTTTACTTGGGAATGCGATTTACAAGCAGTAGATGGTTTACATATGTCTTGGCCATCAGCTCGGTCCCGCTCTGTCACAATTACGATCTTGTCCATCTACCCCAACCATCCAAGGACACCAGCCCCGATGCCCACGAGGAATGGCACAAACCCCCAGTGCTTCCACTCTCCGCCCCCGAGTAAATCTTTGAACACCAACCCGTCGACCAGCGGCACTGTATCAATGGTAAGCCATCAGCATTGTTCCGTACATATTCCGAGGCCCAGCAGTAGGAACAGCTAGCGCTGTGGCTAGCCTGAACCGTCGTGACTCACTCAGCGCCCCGAGTACCAAGCCCACGCCTTGGGTTTCGCGGTGGCCGCGATACCAGGCGGTCAGCAGCGTCAGGCTAATGACCACGTTCCGCACACCGTAAATGCGGAGGAGTCCCTGCGCCAATGCCCGGTCCTGCAGGGTCGACCCGCCTGGGAGGCCGAAGCCGGCGAGGGCCCCCGCGGGCGCGAAGAGGGCGTGCAGCCCGTAGACCGCCGGCGCGAGGCCGAGGGCGCAGCCGGCGTTGGACCAAAACCTGGGAGATGGCATTGTCGATCGCTTGCTTGTCTGAAGACGAGGCTGGTTCGGTGGTACGGTGATGGTGAGGGGCGGGACGTGAGATCGGTTGAGTTGGAGAGATGGAGAGAGAAAACTCTACCGAGAGGGGACTCCACGATGGGGGCTTTTGTCGGTTCCAAGCATCCGGCGCAAGTTGAAGCGCCAACAGGCGAAGCAAGGGGGACGCCAGACCCGCAACCCACACTAAAATAAGCCCCTTGCTTGAACCGCCGTCAATCTAAGGATTTAGTGCCAACATTTGTTCACCCTGACTCCCGGTCAACACACTCATTAATCCTTTAAGGATCGAACTATGACGAGATTCACCGGTGAATGGCAAAAACGGCATTTTTAAGCGATTATTCTTCTAGGGTGGGTGACATGCAATGCGTGCTCCACTCAAATTCATTCACTACTTAGGCTATACTCGACTCTGGGAGGCCAGAATGCATCTCAGGTTTCCAAAGCGCCGGCGGCGCAAGCAGCATCGCCATCAGCTCTGGTACCAACGACAACACAACAACGCGCACCGACTACGGAAGATCTAATCACCCGGGTTATAGTAGGCACTAGTATAGAGAGATCATAAGTCTAGCTTTCCATATGAATGGAGTTCAATCTGCTGGATGTTGACCATTCACAGTGGTTTGCACTTGCAATACGGCTGCTGCTACTAAAACCACTCCAGTCTACGGTCGGGGGCAGCAAGCGCATACCGTATGAATTATTCGCCATTTACCATCTTGGCTATACCATAGATAGACCAGCATCCAAAAAGGCAACAGCGAACAGTCATCTTTTCCCCCAAGTAGGAACTGTGCAAATTTATGCACGACAAGATGGACAAAATGTGTGACGGCGACACGGACAGGGGCGCCTGGCAGCAGTTCACCGAACTAAGGCTCTGCAAAATCGGGGGAGCTTAATGAGAACTGAGGCGGCGAGGAGGAGGAGAAGGACCTGAAAGGGAAGTACTCTTTGGTATTTAATGATACTACCACTCGGCATGCACTCACTTTACTAGCATCCCTCGCGACTCGAGGTTGCCCCAGCATGATATCATGTGATGCATTGTGGGTTTTGTCTAAAAGCACCCTTTCTCCCTGCTATTTGTCCTTTATTACACATGGCCCACATTCTGTTACATTAATACTATTTCTTCTGGCCACCAATGAAAAGACGTATTCGTCAGCCGCGTTGCTATACACCGATGCGCACGTTTGTAAGCATCTTCATGTCGGTCATGGTCCAATATAACTCTCTCCATTCTATCATTCTTACATCGTTCCCATCCGGGCAGATGGCACGAAAGTCATTCTCGTTCTTAATTGATTAAGCCCCGTTTCAACATTGCACCTTCTTCTATTATTCCTTCAGGCCGGGATCGAGAGACTGAACTCATCAAGTTCTTCAACAGCTTCCTCCAGAGTTCCATCTATAATACGGGCCCTGAGCCTCTCCAGTCTTGTCTTGTAGGACTTGTGGATATCGGCTATCTCCATGAGGTGGCCGTCCCGCTCCTCCTGTAGCTGCTCCTGCAGTTGCTCGATCAGTGTCTCTTTCTCTGCCAGACCGTTGTCGCGGTGGGCAGGGCCCGGGTCCACGGAGGCGACAGAGGCGGCTTCGTAATCGTAGTTGGACTCCTCTTGGCTGCACTCACTATCATCCTCGACATCGGATGAGGACTCCTGGCCCGTCTCTGCAGCCCCACTGACAGGATTGTCGACCTGATCGAAACCCTGCTCTGTCTTGGCCCGCTCGTTATCCACCATGGTCGCGCCGTCGTGTATCTGCTGGAGATGCTGGATCAAGGTCGCCTCGTCCTTGTATCCGAAGCGCAGGCGGGTGCAGCCCTCGAAGTAGCAGACGTGGGCGGAAATGTTCTGGCTGTGCTTCAGGTGCATATGACGAGGGACGGTGTCGGACCGGCTGAACCGCTTGTCGCAAAGGCGGCACTTGTACAGAAGCTCGTGTCCTCTCATGTGACGACTAGGTAACGAAGATGTTAGCGTGAATGGAATGATTGTAGTCGGAAACCGATGTGCTTACATTAAATGCTTTTTCAAGGCGAACGTTTTGTGGCACCTCGTGCAACTGAGCTGGTCGCTTGCGTCAGCGTTGTCGCTACCAGCTGTGGCATTGGCTGTAATGTCGTGCGACGACATTGTAGGGTTCAATATGGAGAATAGAAGCCAATCTGAGTTGATGAACTGAACGCAATGAAGTTCTCCTGGTCGGTATGATATGTAGAGTGCTGGCTTGTTTATTGCAGGTGCTCTCGTTTGATGTGAGTGTTGTTTGGGTCGCAAACTCTCTGCAGAAAGATGGCAATCGGAATCAATGTTGGTGAAAAGGCAGAGATAAAAGTTTCCGGGGGGTGTTGGGCTGTGAACAGGCAAATAAAGCGGCAGAGGTGGCATGAATTGGCCGGAAAAGCTCTTTAGCATGAAAACAGGCAGGAGAAAACGATTAGACAACGCGTCTGGGAATGTCTAAGGTATGTTTGTACATGTAAATTCCCAATGTGTACTGCCTTGGTATACAGACTGTTCTAACTGCAATGTGCTGAATTTAGACTCAGTGTCGCTTGTTTATAGAGATGTGTATTACCTATGAGGTTTTCTTCTTCTTATCGCTTTGCCAATGAGAGTCTTGTCGTTACGATCTACCATTATACGGGGTAAACCCCCGTCTAATCCGGCATCCAATACTCCCCACAGATTCCCATTCCAACGTGTCTAGCTGAAACTCGTTTTCGCTCGTTTCTGAATGATCCTATCCAGTACTGGGTTCGGAGGTGTTGCATGTTCGAGTGTCCTAGGTTAGCTTGCGTCCCCATGGCAAAGGGACCATGTGAATTCACTTCATGCTTGAGCTTGTCTTGAGCACCTTGCCACAGGTCGGGCATATGTAGCGATTTAGATGAGCAGCGTCATTTGTAATGCCGCGGGCAGTTTCCGTCCTGTGTGGCGCCGCCGTTGTAGGTGGTCGGCTTTTTGTGTTCAAATTGGTGATTGAAAATGTAGAAATGGTACGTGGAATGAGAGGTCGGGTGTGCTTTGTCTTTGTTGCTAATTAAACGGCAAACCTTTGAGGAGGAGGTTGAAAGAAAACGTATGGAACGCACTTGAGATTAGGCAGGAAAATCACCCGAAGTGGGTGAGCTACCTCAGAGCCAGGGACACTTTTGACATTCATGACAGACACGGCTTTACACAAGGCAAAAAGAAATTGATTCTAGTGTTGGACTACGGCAAATGGCCCAGAACTTCTAAATCCTATCCCTCTCTTTACTTGTCCATATTGAGCCGATCCTCAAAGTAATGTATCTTGGACTGATAAAATGTATGGAGATCCTCGATCTCCTTGGCCCGCTCAGCCCGCTCTTCGGCAATCTGATCTTCAAGCTGCTGGATTCGCCGGTCGTATGAGTGATGGAGGGTTTGAGGATCTCTGTTGCTTGCCTGACCCTCGTTATCCAATGCGTCTAAAGGGTTTTCGGCTGCCTCGGCCGCTGTGGCATCCTCAGAATTGCTTTCCTCTTCGCTTGATGACTCTCTAACAAGCTTGATGCCGCTTTGCGCTGCAGCTAGCTCATTGTCGGCCAACGTAGCCCTCTGGTGGGAGTTCTCTAGGTGACGAATAAGGGACTCTTTTGTATCGAGACCCAAGCCTGAACGAGTGCAGCCCTCCATGTAGCAGACGAAGGGGGACTTGTTCTTCTTGTGCTTTGTGTGTTGGTGGACCTTGACTTGGTCCAATCGGGCAAATAACTCTCCGCAATCACTACATTTGTGCTTCTTGTTATGCGTCAGGGTGTGCTGGCTGTGAAGCAAAGGGTTTAGCTTGTACCTAAAATGGATGATGGCTGGACAAGGTGAACATACTACAGGGTTTTGGCTGAGCTGAGGACCTTGTTGCAAGTTCCGCACGCGTGTGTGTTGTTCGCAGCAGCGTTGCTTGAGCTGCCTGTAGCATTACTTGCTGGTTGCAGTGATGCCATATTGGTGCTTCTGTGGGAATAGTGCTCAGAATATTGGTGTATGGGGGACGCGTTTGTAAGATGTGGAAGTTGACGTTGTTGGTAGTGGAGAGATGGCAGATGAACTAAAAGGCTTTCGGGAAGTGCAAATGATAACAATTCAAATTGAATGGTTGCAAAATTCTGGATAGTAAGGTTGGACGAAGCTCTATAAGCACTGTAGCCCATTGCAGCCTAGGCAAGCATAGCGGTTTTTATCGGCAGTGTTGCTGTACTGCCGTGAGCAATCCCGGCTATGACAGAAAGCAATGAGTAATTCGATAACAAACACAGCTGTTAACAAAAAGGAAAACGTGATTCATTCTGGTTCTGGACTACCTGAAAATTCTCCTCGTCTTGTCTATCGCCTACTAGAATACAGTTCCATCCAACCTATTATACAGTCATCCGTCCAGAATGCGACTTCTTCCTTCCTCTTCCCTGATTTAATAGCGGTCTTGCCTATCGTGGGCTTTTTTCCTATTCAGGTGACTGTGAGTTCAGGCGTTGTTCCAGCTGGGCAACCCGGCGCTTCAAGTTCTCAATCGCTCCCCCGTGACGGTTGTAGATATCGACTACCTCCTTGCGATGACGAAGTTGTTCTTTGGCCATTCTTCTCTTGAGCACTCGGTATCGGTGCTCATAGTGCCCAGACGACGGGCGCTGCTGGTCGCCATTGGCATTGGCAACCTCCTTGTCACTCAGCTTCTCTGCTGAGTGCTCTTCTTCGTCAGCCGTCGGGGCATCATCCTCATCGCCTTCGCTTTCGCCCTCGCTCGAGGACTCGCCAGTGAGCTTGATACCGCTGTCGGCCGCGGCTTGGTCGTTGTCGGTGGCTGTGGCGCCCTGATGTAGTCTGTCGAGGTGATTGTAGAGCAGGGTTTGGGTCTTGAAGCCGAAGCCGGAACGGTCACAGCCCGGCATGTAGCATACAAAGTTGGACTTGTTGATCTTGTGGATACGGAACTGGTGGGCTTTGAGCTTGGCACTGGTGGCGAAGGCAGTACCACATTTGCCGCAGATCTCTGTCTTGTTGTGAGCCTGGTTGTGGCGCCTATGTGTATCAAAGGTCGGTCAGCTTGTGTCCATTTATGTAAACTGGGAGCGAGTAGGTGGACATGAAGCGCACATACTGGAGGGACTTCTCCGAACTCATGACTTTGTTGCAAATCTGGCACACATATTGCTTTCCAGCAGGCGCCTTGCTGCTGCTGGCATGGCCAGGCGGGTTCGGCTGTGCCATTGTTGTGACGCGGTCGATTGATTCAGGTATGGTTGCAAGACGTGGGATAATTCTTCTCGGTTACTGTTGTGCCAGAAATTTATTGATGAAACTTGGTCGATGTTCCGAATGTTTGTGTTGTGTTCATGGTGGGGTGATGGCAGATGAATGAAAAATTCTCACTGCGATGTACGAAACGAAGTGGTTCAGAAAAAGGTAGTGAATAAACACCCGAAGCGTGGTCTTCTATACGTGCTACAGTTCGCACTCAATGCGCTGCTAGCAGCCCTATGGGCAGACAAGCCTGCTACCTAGGGAATAATGTGCGTCCTGTTTGTGCTCAATGGCCACTCATGGCCGCCTTGCACTGGTCCATTACCTTTGGGGCCTTGACCCGGTACTCTCTGCGAAGGTCCTCGATCTCCATCCGAGGTCCTTCGCGCTCTTCCATAATCCGATATACGAGATGCTGACTTTCGATGTCGAGGGCGGCGAGCCTCTGTTTCAAGTCCTCGATCAGTTTGTTATCGGCATCGTTGCATGCCGTTTCTTGAACATTGATCCCACCCTTCTCCTCAGCGGACTCTTGATATCTCTGTTGTAGTCTGCGCATCCCAGACACATTGCTTTCCTCCATGGTGACAGTTTGATGCTGCTGTCGTAGGTGTTCGGCAAGGGTCTTCTCGAACTTGAACCCATAGCCCCGATACCAGCAGTTACCAATCTAACAGATAAAGGGTGCTTCTTCCTTGTTCGGGAAGGAATGATAAGCACGGCGCTCCCATGAACTGGCCAGAAGTCGGCCGCACTTGTTATAGGGCCGGGACATTCGATACGCGTTCCAGTGCTGCCTATATGAACATATCTTAGGTTGCCCGTTTTCCGTGTAGATCTGGAGTAGAAACACTGAGTGGAAGAGGATGACTTACACGATCTCTTTATTGCTCTGGAACCAGTCGTCATAGTAGGGGCAAGGGGTGAGTTTCTCCAGGTCGGGGTTATGGCTGCTGCTCGCCAAGGTTACCCCTCGGTCCAAAGACGGAAAGCCTTTGTATGGACTGAGTGGTACACTGAGAAGTATGCTGTATGGTCAAGCCCGACTTTCTACTGTTGGGATTTTACTGTTATGGGCTGCGTGCATTTGCTCTACCCAGTGGATGGGAACCTGCTCTCATGTAAGTGGAAAGGGCTTGCTGGAAACTGAAGTTGCTGATCTTTAAAATGTGAATAGCCCTTGAAATAAACTCAGAGCAGCATCACGTAATTAATTACCTGTTTGTTTGATGACATATCGTGACAAGCCTATATACTCACCTTGTAAGACAATGTAAGCAATTGTGACTGCTACCTTGTTGTGATAAAGCACCCCTTTGCTTACGAGATGTGAGTACTTATAACAAATAGCTAGTTGGAATTACTAGCAAGCCTGAGTGTACTATGCCGTAGGAGTCATCGAGGTCTGGTATGTACTGAGAATCATTATCATCGTCTATCCTGCCATCTCATGACGGGATGGATTTGTAAGTTTCCTTGATGCTCTTTTTGACCTCTCTCAAATCCTGGTCCACTGCCTTGTGATATAGCTCCTTGAGCTTCTTTTTGTACATCTTGTGTATATCCGCAATCTCCATGTGGTGGCCTTCGCGCTCCTCTTCCAATTGTTCCTGCAGGTTGGAGATCCGACTCTTGTATTCGTCCCCATTAAAATCTCTGTCGTCGGCATCTTCCATCTGCTCGTCAGATTGAGCGTTGGTGTCGCTGTGGGCATTTTGAGACTGGTCGTCTTCCGATGGTACTTCTTTGTTTTGACGGGCAGCATCATTGTCGGCGACGGTGGCACCCTGATGCCGTCGATCAAGATGGTCGATGAGTAAGTCGTGGGATGTCAAACCCAGACCGCGGCGGTGGCAATCCTCCATGTGGCACACATGGGGTGTATTGATTCCATGGAAGGACATGTTGTGCATGGCGAGTGTGTCGGCTCGCGCAAATCGGGCTCCGCAGTCGTCGCATGAGAGCCTGTCATGGGTGGCTCGGTGTCGGCTATCGCATCGCAAGTTAGTATCGCGGCCGGTCTGAATCGCGTTTTCCTATCGTTCACGTATCGTTCACGTATCGCTATCACAAGAAGGATGTACTTACTCAAACCCTCTCTGCGTTTTGAGTTGCCTATGGCAAACATCACAGATAAATTGGTTGGCCGACGCCGGCGCGGCGACGTTGCTGCTGGACATGGTTCTGTATTTGCTCATGAACGAAAATAATATGCTGGATTCGTATTGAGAATTGGATAACGGACGCACTATACGGCCCAAGGCCTTCCAGATATGCTTAAACACCTTCACCACACCTGTGACCCTACACAACAGGGGCACAACTAATGATTAGGTAGTCTCTCTATTAACGTTGTTTCTAATTGCATATCGTATCTATTTTATATATACACCATGCTACACAATTATGATGTACCACCATCGCGGACTTCTGGTACTTATATATTGGCTTGGAGACCTATTTGACGTATGAACCAACCAGCGAACTAGGAAGAGTGCGACATCTTGGAGCACTGCAACTTCGAGTAAGCCACATAGAGCAATCCCTCTTTTTTCTCTTGTTCTGAATGGATGATTCAGCCTTGCAACAATGCTGTGATACATAGAAACAATGCGAGCCCCCTCAAACAAACAATACGTTAAGCAGCGTAGTGCACATAGCGATCTGGAATGGTTAGTCATGCACATTGACGTATAAATCCCCAGTCAGACGTTGTGACTGTGAGCAGTCGGCCTGACAGGGCCTAGGAGCGGGTTAATAAGGCCTCACCCGGTTTGGGAGTAGCGGGACGATGTTTCACTGCCAGGCATATTTAGCATCCAATGCTTCTAAAAGGAGGGAACAGTTGTAATCCAGAGTGACTGTTGTTGCAAGATAGCTATTATCTATAC
The DNA here is from genome assembly GCA_038363885.1 of Apiospora rasikravindrae. NCBI lineage: Eukaryota > Fungi > Ascomycota > Sordariomycetes > Amphisphaeriales > Apiosporaceae > Apiospora > Apiospora rasikravindrae. The sequence goes on from JAQQWK010000008.1 coordinate 654,914, forward strand.
GTGCCGAGTTGTTAATAACCATACATACAGCTGGTAACTTTGAGTACTGGAAACACTTCAACTGCGTCGTTTGTTTAAACTCGTGTATATTCTGCATTGCTGTGAAGTGTTATTTTTCTCACTACTGAATGATTCGCTCGAAGTGGTGTATGCAATGACGGGGTAATCGGAAGGAAAAGGGAGTTTAAGATCACCAGGGAGAGTTGAACAAGGCGAGTCCATCATCGTTGAATCCATCCCAAAGAGCCTGACACAACTTTATTGCCCAGTCTGATCCATTCTCCCAAGACGTGCTCCATCAGCTGCATCCAGGTTCAACACGATATAGCTCAGACCTTGCCAAGTTACGTAGCTAACAACGACATATAATGGCATGGGTCAGGGAAAACATTTACCATATGGGAATAGAGGTAGAATGTCAATACCATTGCGTTTCTATTTCAGTTGTCGTGATTTAATAATTCAAGTAGTTGACCTACCTCAAAACCACGGACTTTCTAACTAACACATCCAGCACACAAGAGAACATGCATTAACTTTGCATTTTATTGAAATTCAAACTCCGGTCATAATTCGTAAACTCACTTCAAGTCCCATATTTGACTTCTTCCCTCCTTGCATAAGCTCTCAAACCGCGACTCATTCCAATTCAAAGCTTACTGCCTCCCTTCCTGACCACACTGCCCGCCGGTCCGCTCTTCGCAAACATCTCGCGCAGGTCGCTGACAATGGCCTCGGGTCTCTCCCACGCCGGGAAATGCCCGCCGTCGGGATGGCTCTTCTCGAAGACGACGCGGCCGAGCGTGCGGATCCAACTGCTGGGCCGGATGATGATGTCCTTGGGGAAGTGCGAGAGGCCCACGGACACGGGCTGCCAGTCCATCATCTGCTCCTGGGTAATCTGGCCCGGCCGCGTCGCCTCGCCGCGGTTGACGCGGGCGAATTCGTAGTAGATGCGTAGGCTGGCGGCGGGGCCGGCGGTGCTGAACCTAGAAGGTGGGGATGGCGGTTAGAACCAATGCAAGCCACGTAAAGTGTGAGGAACAAACCCCCTGGGTTCAGTGTATTCATATCGCCACGATCAAAGAGGGAGTAACGTACCAGTAGATGCTGACCCAAGTGAGGATCTCATCGTCGGTCCAGGGATAGCTATCCGTCCAGTCATGCAACTTCTCATACACCCAAGCCAGCAGCGCGACCGGGCTATCCGACAGCGCGTACCCAATCGTCTGCGGCTTCGTCGAGTGCACCGCGCCGTACCCGCTCCCCTCCTTGCCGAACCACTCCGACCGCGCGAGCCCCTCGCGCTCGCTCTTGCTGTAGGGCTTCACGCCGTGCTCGAGCGCGAGGACCGGGTGCTTGAGCCAGCCCGGCTGCCGCGCCAGGTCAAGGTTCAGGTGCGTCGCTTTCACGTGCTGCGGGTAGCGGTACGACAGCGCGCGCGAGATGAAGTAGCCCCAGTCGCCGCCCTGAGTCACGTACTGGTGGTAGCCCAGCTTCAACATGAGCTTGTTCAGGACCTCGGCGTACTGGTCCACCGAAAAGCCCCGCTTGCTGACGCCCGACGAGAAGCCGTAGTTGGGCAGCGAGGGCACGACCACGTGGAAGGACGGGTGGTTGCCCGCGCCGCCCTTGGCTAGGGCGTCGACTATCTTGGTGCCCTCGTAGATGCTGCCGGGCCAGCCGTGAATGAAAAGCAGGGGGATAGCGTCCGGGTCGTCGCTGCGCTGGTGGATGAAGTGCACTTTGAGGGGATCGAAGCCGTCGGCCTCGATATCGGTCGTGAACTGCGGGAACAGGTTGAGGGCGGCCTCGGCCTTGCGCCAGTCGTAGCCCGCGACCCAGTGCTTGGCGAGCCGGTGGACGTCCTCGAGCGGCGCGCCGAGGTCCCACTCGGCCGCCTCGAGCTCGTCGGGGAAGCGCGAGCGGGTCAGGCGGACCTTGAGGTCGGCGAGGTCGGGCTCCGGGACGGTGATCTCGTACGGTTCGATGTCCTCCATCGTGATTTGTTTTTGTTTCTTTTATCTTCGGATTGGATTGGCAACACTACGTGATTTAGAGTTTTGGGGGTGATGTATGTGTGTGTGGCTCTTCTCTGCGACAAATGCTGCGAGCATGAAGAGGAAGGGAGTAAATGAAGCTCTCTTGAACCTGCTTGCGCGCCTTGAAGATCGGCCCCACCAATTATGTCATCGCTCGCACCCAACTCATCACACGCGCGGCCGGACATGCCTCGGCAATAACACGAATGTCGGATAATACCCCCTGCGTTGGAGATCCAACCAGTTTGCATCCTTTTTGTTGCATCAGGATTTCCTCAATGCTGACGTGGTTTTATTGGTGGGACTGGACCTGTCACAAATACAGGGTCTCTTCGGTCTTCGCTCTTGGACCCCGGTTCCATTGCCCCTCCCCCGCCATTCAAAATTCCCGACCCCCTTGGCAATGGGAGTGTTGCAACAAACGGTCACCCACTTTGGCACTCTGGCATCAACTTCGAGGTCACGTATCAACTTCGCCGGGACCCTTTTGTTCGTCTGCCTCACCTCGCATTTCGGGAACCTCAAACCAACTCAACTGCTTACGAAATTCACTCGTTCCGCTAATGAGTTGTTGCCGAGGTTCTCACCCATACGATCATGCCACCGCGCCATCCGCTCCAGTCCCCAAGTGATACCCAGGACAGCATGGCCAAACTCGTCGACCTGCCCCGGGCTGACCGACTCCATCATCTCCGGCTGTCGGAATATATGGACGAACAAGGCGTCCTGCTTTCGTTGCGTCACGAACCAGGCAGCCGCCGTCCCAGCCTCCCATAGCCCCGCGCGCATGGTAAAGGGGATGCTCCCCGGACACTGCGACCAGCCGTGCTTGATGTAGTGGTAGAGCTCCATGACGAGGTTCGACGCCAGCCAGGTCCGCCGGATGCTCTCGGTCAGGATCCAGAGCTTCCACGTCACGACCGCCTCGTCGAGCGAGACGAGGCCGTCAAAGGGGATCGACTGGTTCAGCGGGCTCGTCGACGCATCGCCCCCGGGGGCCGGGGCGATGGAATTCCGGGTCTGCACCCACAGGTCCTTGGTCCAGGCCGTCTGCATGGGGAGGTCGGCCTCGGCCCGCGCCCGCATCCGGATGTCGCCGTCGAACAGCCGGACGATCTGGTACGCCACCAGCGCCTGGACGCGCGAGAGCCGGCCGAACAGGTCGCGGGTCTGGGAGCAGGACGAGCCGGCCGACTGGAGGAGCTCGTCGTTTTGCATCTGGTCCTCGAACAGCTGCGTCACCCGGTCGTCGATGAGCTGGAAGATGCCGTTCTGGTTTGAGGGGCTCTTGGCTAGGAAGTACAGGGCCATGGTGCCGTAGGCGTCCTGCACGCATCGCGGCATCCTGTTGTGGTAGAGCTGCCGGTGATGCAGGGGACTGTGGCCGTTGGTGACCCACTCCTTTAACCACTTCTTCATGAGATCGACGAAGTGGAGTATCTGATCCACCCGCAAATTCGTGGGGAGATCCAATAGGAACTCTTCGGGGACTGTCCTTTCGGGCAAGAAGGACTGTTGTGCCAGAAACCAGTCCGCCTCCCGCTCGCCTGTATTTGGCGGGATGTTGGCGACTATCATACTCTGGCTCGCAGAACGTGGGAGAGTATTGGGGGTATCCAGATCTGCCTCATTTGGTGCCGCCTGCTCTGTAGGTGAAGCTATGTTGGTTGTCGTAGCCAGTGCGGAAGCATCGGCTCTGCACTGCTCAAGTACCAGTGCTGCTCCAGGATCCAACGTCGCATGTGCCATGTAGTCTGATGAAGAGGTGGCTGGTACTTGAGCCTCGAGAGCTGGCCGAGCCGGCGGATAGGAACAGGGGATGCGCCTGCCCGTACAGCGGCGGCACGAGGGAACCTGTTTAGTGCAATGGCGCTTGGCCTTGGTACAAGCTACGCAAGCCCGTCGCCAGATGATTGGCGTGGCCGTTCCCGGCTCCGAAGACTGGGGTGGGGTCGCCTGAGCCATGCCTGGGTCTACTCTATCCAACAGGGATATATTGTTTTTTAAAAGAAAAACCGGCTGGCGATACGGGTGAGGCGGAGAAACAATGGGAACGGCCAAGTGGCATGGAAGGGTGAAGCAGAAGAGAGCAGGAGAGGATGGAGGCTTGGCGGAAGAACCCGGGCGTTGGTGGACAGGTGCGCTTAACCTAGCAATTCATAAGCGAAAGCGACGGATAATAATGGAGCTATCATAATCCCACAGACACAGACAATCCTGTCGGTCCATTTTTCTCCGCAACAGGTGGACAATTATGGGGCCACCCACGGCAGCCTTCTGCCAACCCTTTTGCTGCCATACATACATCTGCTACAAGCTTTATTCTCCAACGTGGGAAAGTGATTTATCATCAAGGATGCGAGGCCATTAGCTCCTTGATTGGCCGGATGAGCCGGCTCTCTTTTAGTCACCTCATGTAACATGCACAGCCCCCCTCTCAATTCTGCTTATGCAGCCGACAATACCTATGTACACGACGCGGAAGATTATGGGTCTACCCTACTGGGCGGCTCGACACAGTTACGGGGCCCGGTATCATACAGCTAAAACTCGCTTCAACCATCCGCCTGCATCTACCCACCTACATGCTATAAATATTCCCCGCGTCGCCGGATTTTTCAGACAGGAGGAGTACCATTAACGCAGACACCTTCAAGCACCACTCTACAATTAACACCCTTTTACGGATTTATACCAAATACCGACAACATGGCCGATGCAGAAGCAATCAAGTTCAGCATTACCAATGCCTTCCACAAGAAGCCATACCCCTCCATCTCACCCCTCCGGCCCGAGTTGTCCAAGGCCGGCAAGAACGTCCTCGTCACCGGCGGCGGTGGCGGCATCGGCTTCCACATAGCCAAGGCCTTTCTCGAAGCCTCGGCCGCTACCGTGGTCATCGTTGGCCGTCGCGAAGACTTCATCAAGAAGGCGGCCGCTCAGCTGGGAGAAGATTTCCCCAAGTCGAAAGTCATCGGCCTGCGGTGCGACATCGCCCAGAGCTCCGACGTCGAAAGCGTATGGGCGGATCTCAAGACCCGGGGAATCTTTATAGATGTCTTGGTGTTGAACGCGACCATCGTGCCCCCGATGGCACCCCTGCTCGAGGTCAGCACAAACACCATTATGGAAAGCTACAACGTCAATATCGCTGGTAATGTGGACTTGACCCAGCGCTTCTATAAGCAGGAGGGATCCCGCGAGGGGTCGACCAAGGTGAGCATAACATCAAAACCCCAAATGGTGTGTGCAACTAGCAAAATGCTCATGGTTCTTCTAGTACGTGGTGCACGTTTCAACGGTGGCGGCCCATAATTTCGCGACGGCCGCCAGAATGCCCGTCTATGGGATTTCCAAGAACGCCGGGGCCCTGGCCATGCAGCTCATTGCCAGAGACACCAAGCCCGAGGACATGCAGATCGTCACCTTCAACCCGGGTCCGGTCTACACGCCCGGCGCTGCATCCACCGGAGTCCAGGAGAGTTCTTTCGACTGGAACGATCGTAAGATGCCCGGCCTTTCCCCCTTTCTTTTATTATGGTCCAGCTTCGTTCTAATGCCGAATTAACTGACCTTTCGTTTGCAGCCGACCTTCCCGGCCAGTTTGCCGTCTGGGCCGCCTCCCCCGAGGCCGCTTTCTTGCATGGCCGCTTCGTGTGGAACGAATGGGATGTTAACGAGATGAAGAGTGGTGATTTGCGGAAGAAGATCGACGAGGATCCGTCTTACCTCCAGATCGGTGTGCATGGTATTTAAACGAGTCGGCAATACCTAATTACCGAGTTGCCGAGTATATACGAGGATATCGCTCTTGTCATTGGTTGCCTTGAGGCCTTGTCCATAGAACCATTAGATAACCCATGAATTTTACCTGTGTTTAACTTACTCGCCTTTTTGACTCTTGGATGGATAGTTTTGGACAGCGTTCTGAAACTATTTAGGGCAAACGTGGTAACGTACGACGTGTAGGGTCAGCATCGGCATCGTGTAGACACTGGACTTCGCTCATTGCCTACGTCTGCCAAGCCATCATCACTAAAAGCGGTCACAAAATGCGTGATGCGCCCCAAGGCAACCGTTACCAAACATTTCGTCTTTCCATTACGCCAGTCCGGGTAGCTAGGTAACCCGGTTTGTGGGGAGGGTTTTCCGCCCCCCTAAGGTTCAGGTGCAAGACTCGTGTAACACCGCCAATCAAAGGCAACGGACAACCGGTATGACGACACCCGTCTTATGCCGTGGGCTGATGATAGGCATCGGCCACAATAACCTCACTTTGTGCGTGCTGACAGTGGACAGTCCAATGGTTTAAATATGCGGCGTTGCTCGAGCGGTTTCTGTGTCCTGGACTCTGTCACTTTCATCCTGATAGCTGCTGCTTCACAAGAGTTGACTTTACAGCATGGTTCATTTCACTCTCACGAAGGGGCTATTCCTCTTGATGTCTGCATCAATATCAACCAACGCTCAATCCGGGAGCTACTACGAGCCTTCATACACCATCGGCCCTTACAATCTGACGGACGGCGCGAGCGACGGAAACAACGCCAGGGATCTCCTCTTTGCACAAGCCGTCCTAAATCCCAACGCCACCCGCTCTGTCAAGTTCCATCCGTTCCCTTGGTACAGTGGTAGTAACCCCGAAAAGTACAGAGACTTCGAGTGGACATGGCGTATGTGATCTAACTTGGAACCCTGCTGACAAATACCCTTCTCTCTATCGTACATGCGCTCAAAGATGGAGAGAGAAACACCTTTGGCATTTTGTGGAAGACACTAACACAAACCCCCACAGGCGTCAACATCTCCGACTTCACCGGCCCCAACACCACAAAAAATGAAACAAGGGCGGGCGCGCCCCTCATCGACCCGCACCTGGCCCTCACCACATACGACTTCCGCTGGCCCGGCGGCGGCAACCTGTCCGACCAAGTCGGCGGCCACGGAACCACCGACGCCGTCTGCATCTCGGCAGCCGCGGCGTACACCTGGCCCGGCAACCTGACGAACCGGTACACCGAGGGCGACGTCGACAGCGCCGACTGCGGGACCGTCCTGGGCGCGGCGTGCCGGGACGCGATCCTCCGCAACGGGACCTCGGACCGGCGCTCCTGTTCCGGCCCGGAGACGGCGTGGAACCTGCTGCCCGAGTGCGCCGACAGCTTCGGGTACGCTCAGCAATTGACGCGCCGGCTCGACCCCGAACTCTTCCCGACCGTATTGACGTTCGATATCAACCGGAACAACGGCACGCGGGCGAACCCGGACCGGGGCCGGGGGAACGATACCCGCGTTCCCGGCAACCCCAACCTGGCGAGCGGCTCGGGCTTCTTCGCGTTCAACGAGTTTCCGCGCAACGACACGAACTTGACGGGCTACTATGAGGCGACCGATCGCTTCCATGTGGTGTTGCTCAGCACCATGTTGCCGAACGGTGACGGTGGCGGGTACCAGGGAGGGGCCGCGCTGATGTGCATGCGTGTCAATACGACCAAGGTCGAGTGGGAGGGTCCGGAGAGCGCCGGGATGCACGCCGCAGGACTCGGAGCTGTGGCTACTGCTGTTGTTGGGGTGACTATGATGTTGGCATGGATTATGTAACTCAAGTTCCAAGGTGTATGGTTGATATAGCAGGTGTCTGTTTTAGTTCATGAATATAATAATAACAGCAATTATATGTTTTCAAAGATTCATTCTTAGGCGACTGAAACAGAAGGCATGTCTAACCTCAAACTCTAGTTTTCTCAATCGACTACTTGGTAAGTCCATGTGCAGACAAGTGCACCCAAAGCAAGGAAACAGCCGCCAACCTGCCAAGCAACTGCCCAATCTCTGTAAGCAACCCATGCGAGCACGACCGAAATCACAAGCGCTGTGATTGCCATCAGGGGCAAGGTCGTCTTGGGCTGTGCCACCAGCCAGTCCTCTTGCACTAGGAGACCGGGGAACAATATTTCTTCCAATCTCGTGGGGTAGGATTGAGAACTCCATCTCAGTATATCACTGTGTGAGTTATGTCAGTTATCCAACTTCAATTGGCCCCCAAGGCACGTCAACCAAGGCAAAAGATGCTCACCTTTCGGTAAATGAGGGCTCGTTATTATCCATGTTCGTACCATTATTCGCCAGATCTGGGTGCTCGAACAGCGGCTTCAGTATGCGCCTCCTTTTCAACCGTGCGAGGTCTCTTGAAGCCTCGTGTCTCACTTCGTAAGGGCATTCACGGCCAGGTTCGTCATAAGGGCACACACGATCGTGTACCCAGTCACCATCCATCGGGGTTTGCCAACAGCCAATGTCCGGGCTAATATGGGCATGGGCTTCCACCTCGAGCTCGGCGATCCTCGTCCTCACATCCTGGATCCTGTATAAGCCGTGGAATATTGGCGAGTCTTGCCCGTTCGTGGTATTATGTGCGGACAGACCGACGAGTGTAACCTGTTTGAAGTTCAGTATTTGGCCAACCTGTGCAAACTCATGTATATTTCAGCACTCATACCTCCACGGCCATGACGGATTTGATTCCGTAGAATGGAAGCCACCTCTTCCATGGGCTTCTCCAAGCATACCAGGTACGTCGGACTTCTTCCCATTGTCCAATCGAATCAATCGATTGATTGATATGAACAGGGACGATAGTTGGCCTGTCTCCTTTCCCCAAGCACAATAGCACGGTGGAACAGCCCGGTTCTGTTAGTATTTCTATAAACGTCTTCAACTGCTCTGTGAGAGCTTTGATTCTAATAGCTCTCTCACTTTTCTTTCGGGATTTTCCTCGGTATTTGTTTGGGCTTTCTCCTCTGCCTTGCTGATAGTCCGCGCCGGTGGTTCTTCCTACGCCTGGTTGTAGATCCACCAGATCTGCTCCCCGGCGCCTCAGTATATGTTCGTCGGGTGAAAATGTCGTTGGACCGCCTTGCTGGGTGAGTTCATGAGCTTCGAGGGTCGAGGGATCTTGGTGGGCACATGTGCTCCTCAATTCATGTTGGGGGAATGCCTGTCTCTCGAGGTCATCCTCAGGCTGTCTTCTGTGTATGTGCGCAATTGGTGCTCTTCTCGGGGATGCCATGCTCTCGAACAGATAGCATTAGATGGATAAGTTGGTGATTAGGAGGGTTACGGAAATGAGAGCACTACATACAAACAGATGATTAGAAAGGGCGTTGCGGGGTTGGCATACAGCGCAGCTCTGGGTGTGCCGGATGGCGACGTACCCCTCACAGACCCCCTGTTACATTGTGCATACGTAGCAAGATAGGGTCGTTATCCTGCAGATTCTAGCATGGACACTGCATCCAAGAAAGGGACGTTCAAAAATCAAGTTCCTAATAATGTTCGACGTTGGCAATTGATGTTATCACATCACAACTCTACCGACCATGGCTCCCCCAGAATGTGGAAATTATTGATATAACGAGCTTTCCGCTCTGTTTCAAGACGACAGAGTATGATATCACTCATTCACTTGCGTCAGGCTCTCCATCAATCTACCCGTGTATTTGTGCTGAGATGGCCAAAGGCATCGCCATATTTAACCCGCCCAGAACTGCTCCTCTCGTTATTGATCTCCAAAGCTACCTTCGTTCACCCCATCTCGGCCGACCAGCCAACAGTTTGGGGCTACGACTGGGTGGCATGCTATTAAATCATGCCATACCGGCTCGCTGGAAAGCCAGTATACCTATCTTGGGACTTGAATGGGCCTTTACTGATGGGGGAATTGACGAGATTCCGCCAACGGTTGTCAAGGGTTCGCAGCCGACACTTTTGAGGGACCTAGAAGAGAAGAGAGGTCATCTCGGACCTCGGCCCGGTCCGGTTCGATGACGGTACTGCACTTGATGAAGGGTGTATTTTTAAGTAATATGACTTCTGTGGGGCTTTTTATTATTGATACTGTATGCCTGTATCTGCTAATATCCGGGCGACTTGCGAGTCGACATTGAGTACCAGGTACCTCTGGGAGCCCTTTTGGCCGAACCATATACTGCGGCGTGCCGACTAGAAACGGGCAATTCCAGTGCTCGTGACTCAAGCCTCCTAATACCTCTTACACAATTGACGACGGCGCGAGAGGCGACCCAAATACAGCACGCTGCTACCAAGAACGAAATTTCATCAGATGACGCAACCTAACATTGATCGCCGGTAGGGGATTATCAGGAGCATACTGTCTACCAAGATACTGATTTTGGTTGATATGGTTGATGGTAGGATTACTGCTTTACTACAAAAGCAAGATCAATGTGTTACTGGGGATGCCATAGGTTAGGTAGCGACGGTGTTAGTGTAGCAGGTTCACTGGTAGCAAGGAGTTTTGGCTGGCAGCCACGTGCTTTTTGTGGCTTCAACTGTGGCTGGGCACTGCAAGGCGAAGCTGAAGCACGTGCCATCTCGACCCGCCTGTCTAACCAAAATTGCCTGAAGAACCGTCACATTATCCAATTTCAACGTCAACCCAACGCTTGACACCGTCCGATTGACGATCTCTGGTTATCAGCCCCCCAGAACAGCAGGGTCGGAGTTAAGAAACCTCTTGATACCCTTGAATGCACCACTGCTCGTCATGTTCGCTCTGCTGCAGGTGCAGGACCCCCTTCCTCCAGACACGCACCCTGCCGTGGCTGCCCTGTCCAACATGCACTGGGCCAAGTATGAGGATGCCGAAAAGGCATTGAAGGCGGCAGCAGAGCAGGCCGGATTCGGAGTCAGCAAATCCTGCGCCGAGAGTAAAGATCCCGTATTAGACATATACCGCCGTCATGTCTTCTCATGCTGGAAAGCTAAGGCCAAAGCGCCGTCGCGGACCAAGATCGAAGCCGCTGCATTGGTCCCGCCCGAGAAGAAACGCAAACGCGAAAGCACCAAGGGCACCTGCGAGTGGCAAGGCGTCATCAAGTCCTCAACGCGCGACAACATCTGGACTTTTTCGTACGTCAAGGGCCGTAACCGGCACGATCATGAGATGGAGCTGGACGCGGCAGGGATCCCTACCAACCGCAAGCGCGCCCGGGACGACCTCGGCATCGCGGCCGAGGTCGAGACCCTCGCAATCCACCCGCGTGCCACAACGACGGGCATCCTGGAGGAGATCCAGCGGCGGCACTCGGGCATCCAGCTCAAGCGCCACGACGTCAACAACATGCTCAAGAAGTTCAAGGAAGACGAGAGCAGCGCGGCGCCCATCGAGGGGCAGCAGTACGTCAACCTATCCTGGACACGCCCCGGGTTCTGGTACCGTGTCATCAGCAAGCTGCCGCCGGAGTCGCGAATGATCGTGTGGGACGAGCTGCAGAAGCACAACGGCGGTGCGGCGGATGCCCCTGGAAGCCCGGACTATGCCCAGCAATTAGCGGGACCCGGTCGACCGCCGGCTCCGGCAATGACCGCCTCGGCTTTCTCCACGAATGGGATGGGAGGGCAGGCACCACTCCCGCCTGGCATGATCCAACCGGGTTTAGATGATGTAGGTTTGGGACCATAGCCCAAAATTGCACGAGACAAAGACTCGATGGCGTTCTCGTGGTGTTTTATTCGGTCAATGATGCATATGAGATACTTGCTTTGATAGCATAGGCTGGATTGGTGGAATTTGAGACGATACCCCGCGGAAGCGATCAGGCCATAATAAAAGGAATACATTTAGAGGAAGGGCTCGGTAAAACTTATGAGATGATAACGCGTAATGCGACTACTAATGTTATACCCCTTATAATATGTCACGATCCATCAGGAGCACTGCATCTGCGCAAAGGTGAATACTCTGGTTTGCGGTCCGCAACCTATGGCCAGATTCCCAATGTTAAATAAGTGGGAATGAATGAGTATGTATGAAATACTACGCGTGTTGTAATGCGCTTTGGTTATACAACTGAATTAGAACAGGGCCACTAGTAACTCTATTCATTCCCCCTATCTAGCACTCGAGCATAGCTAGAGGGGCCAGAGCGCCAAATGCATTTGCCACAATGAGACTCAAGCCCATAATATCCGTATCAAATCGTTCGATAATTTGAAAAAAACTCGTTTTGACATCCGTCCTCGTGCGCTAACCAGTATTATTTCGCGGAGGCCTTCACATGACTGCGGCGGTACGAGCGGACGTTGCTTCCTGCAAAAGCGTACCGCACTCCATGTCACAGTATTGCCAAGATACCACCCCCTTTTTTCTGGTTGTATCTCTAGTCAAAGATCATGCCTCGACCTAACTCCTTTCCCCGAGCAGAACCAAATCGCAGGCCAGGCACACATTAACTTCTTTTTGTTTTCTTTTCTCTGTTTTGTTCTCGTTCTTTTGCTTTTCTACTCATACCGGCGCATGCCAACAGAAGCAAGTGACCCAAAAGGCACATATACTGGTCTTGGACGCTACCAGAGACGAAGTGGAAGTAAAACGCGTCCGCAGACCAAGACGTGATAAGATACCGAAAGTCGCTCTTCGGCTCGGAGACGCGGTTCTAGTCGCCATCTAACTCTTCTAGTGTTGGTAACTTGCTGCCGCGTGAGAGGTTGGTACAAAGGCTTTAGAAGCAATCTGGATTACCTTTACTTTCTGCGGTACCAACTGCAAGCACCAACTTTCAAAACTTGATCATGGTCTCTGTACACTGTTGAGATTCGCTATGATTTCCCATCGATCCTATTTCGCTAGTCATTGGGAGAATGTCAAGAGCCTCGATGAGGTAATCTTACTCAACCACGAGCAGTCGGGTGGCTAAGGGCGCACTCCCGTGAACTCTGAGCTTGTTGCGTTACTAGAACGTAAGCTATGGGCACGCTGCATAGTAGGTTCTACTGTAGACGTCGTCATCGTAAACACTTTAACGCAGCTAACCGGCCATGAATAATACCTCTGGCAAGCCTAAGTATTGTTTTGTAATTGGTTCCAGCGTGGCACCGACGGAAGTCTTGCCTTATCTCTAGCCGCTCCTTAGCGGTTGAGGTGGCCGACGATACCAATTTGCCCGTAAGGGCCTTGGAAGGCGCCACCACCCGAGACTCTGCGCACTCTGCTTGCAAGCGATGGCTACGCCGCTGGGATTGTATGGATAAGATAGGCTGTGAACACGTGGCAAGTTGTTGGGCGCCTTTAGAGACCCGGAGGTGGGGAGGCTGTAGCTTTCGGAGCGGCTGGTCATGGAAGAGCAGGTCGCCAAGAGATCCTGCCAGAAGGGAGACGTCTAGAAGGCCCATGAGAGCCTGTAGGCAATGTTAGACGACATTTCTAAGGAGCACGCTTTGGAGCCGGAAGAAAAAATTGGAGGAGTTCCGAGATCACAACATAATGTAATTTACATCAGACAGATACTGGGCGGTAAGGCTCTGAGCTTAGATGATGGTGGGTGCATGTAGTTACTGGCCCGCGCGCTTACTACTTGTCAGTCGGGCGTCGAAGATGGCTAGGATGTTGATTTTCATAGTAGTGCGTTGACATTTGCTCACGTGCGACATCTACGACTTTTCTCTTGGTTGAGGAAGCATATAGAAACTTCTTGCGCGGTAGCAATCTCACGGCCAACAGTGAGTTCAAGTTTGAAGATTTTGAATATCTTGTCTAGGCTGTGTTGAATTTGTAAGAACTACACTGGTGCTTAACATACTTAAATATGGAACGTCACAAAAGAAGGGGCCTAAAAAGGGGTTAGATATGCATTGGGCGCAAAGCCACCGAAATATAAAGCCCGTAGAAGTCATCATCTAACTTTCTGACTGGGGTTCCCTAACTCTTGGCTGACTAGTTGTCTTCGCAGGGCCTGGCAAGATGAGGAACCCGCTTTCTGTAGCGTGGAAGCCGAGTTCGTGGAGTGCCTCGGGACCGTCTGTCTTCTACCCGTCTATTGTCATAAGGATTCCAGATACCGATCCACCATCCCTTCTCGTCGTTTTGGAAATCGCAGGGGAGGAATTTCTCTAGCAAATGCTTGCCCGAACCAACCATGATATGAAATCCATGATACCGTTCGTAACTTTATGAGGTGGGATGGTGCCGACCTCGCACTTCTGATCCCGCGATCACATGTATACTATTGGAGGATAGATAGATGGATAGGTAGCGCGTCCCATACCCTTCGGGAGGTTGGCGCTGCTCCGCCGCACCCTAGGCGTTAAACAATACAACAACAACAACAACAACTTGCACATGGGCAGGTTTCGGTGCTTGGCATCCCGCTCGGATCCGGCCGAGATGCCGTTCTGTAACAGCGATGGTGCCAATCCCGAGCACACATCAGTTGTCCTCGCGCGGCGTTCAGATATCGATGAGCAACAGCAGCCATATGACAGATTAGACAGTTACCACGATGCGCGTAAGCAAGAAACCGAAGGGCAACCCATAGGACCTGGGTGGCATTCAAAGCTGAGAATCAGTGCGCGGAAAAGTCCCAGGTCCCTTAGCCCTCTGATATTGAAGTACAGAAAGGAGTTTGGTTTCAGTGAACTTCCCCCAAAGCTCGCCCCTCTACGGATTTGGCAGCACAGTCAGTTTCACAAGGTCAAGGTATTCTCCGTTGCCTCAAACGACCACCACTTCGCGAGAGCTATTAACTTGAGTCAGGAAATGCACTACACTCCTATTTCGGCTGCTCAGGAGCTTCTGTACACGCCATGACGGTAATGACCCAGCGACCTGATCCAGTAAGGTGCCAGCGGCAATGATCGGCATGATATCCCACTCACCAGGGAGTACAATGGGCACCACCGCCAGCCCGAACTGAACGATAATAATGATGGAGCGCCGCGAAATAAATACCGGTACATTAGAATTGGGTCAAGCCACTGCTCCTTTTCTCAAAGGCGTCGTATTCTGTGGTGCGCAGCGAGCTATTATCATCATCCAAACTGCCCCCTCGGGCGACGCGGGTGTCGAGATCTCGCAGAAGGCGGCCGACGACACAGCTAGTTGAGGACCTTGGCCGGGTGGTCCGGTGGAGGCGGTAGGCGGCGGCCGCCCATGATGTCGACGAGGGCGATGAAGGCGTACGAGACACAGTCGAAGGGGAAGCATACGGAAGTGAAGTACCAGAGCTTCGTGCCTTGAGCTAGCGCCTTCTGCACGAGGTCGCTGCCGATGGCCATCAGGATGGCATAAATGTCTGTCGAGTCAGCCCACTAGTCCGCCAGAGACTCGACTGCAGTGATGCTGGGCCCGTCGCTGCTGGCCCGCGCCTGTACCACCTCTCGGATTCCGATCAGCTCTCGGGCAATGTTGGGAATGCGCGTTGATCTGCCAAACAAGTCCTTAAGCCGCTGTTTACTGATGAGTTCTGCATCGACGTCACTGAGAGTAGAACATGTACGCCCACATTGCATCATCCATTTAGTGATTTTCGCATCCCTTTATCATATGTGTGTTTGGGCGACATCCCTTCCCGCGGCAAACAAGATCTCAAGAGCATAACGGCGATGCCATGACAAATGAGCACGTTCCCCCAGGGGATACGTCAACAATTCCACACTTGATCGTTTCTCATATGTGTATCTGAGTAGTAGGGGCGTCACCAGCCGTATAAACTGGGGCTGTAGTGTTATCATGGGCAATTATCTCAACCTGCAAGGTAGGCTGGGTATGACGGTGTGACCACCTAGTGGCAGGCTGACTCCCGTTAGCCTGGCCCCCTACATCACTAGACATGAGTAAGAAGCATACCTTATGTAGGTACTCAGCCAGGCTGCTCCGTAATATTAGCAGATCAATTGATGGTTTAGTATCGCGAAGGCAAGTGGGTTCAGCCTGTACCTTGGGAAATGTAGGCGATCCAAAATATCATATATCTGCAGGGCAGGCGCTTTCCACTGCTTCAAAGTCACGTGACGCGGAGGGACATTAGCGCGAACTGTATGCGCTCTTCTTCGTATCGACGGCAGAAGAAGGTTGCGGGCTGCGGCGTTTCTGGAGGAGCAAGTAAGTACCGTAGCGATTTGCCTTACCTTGCGGTCACGGACAGAGGTACGCTAGTGACGTGCTCGACAGTGCTGGTGGCCATCGGTGAGCCGCCAAGAGGAAAAGTCACGAGGTAGGAGTTGAGAGTGAGTGCCACGAGACGAGTGCAGAGGGCCGTTTGTTTCCATGGAAAACTCGAGCATGTCGACGGACAACCAGGTTTCTAGGAACCCGGCGGGGATGGCATGCACCAGACCGCTGAGATCTTCGGAGGGGGCAGATCCATTTGATTAGTAGCGCCTGCGTGCATTCCCGTTTGGCTGGACGATGGGGCCCGGGAGTCGCCGACCAATGGGCTGGCAAGGATGCAGAGCGTGGGACCGGGCCAGCGCCTGACTGGAATTCGACAACATGTCGTTGCGACTTGCAAGAGTTGCGAAACCGCTCGCAAATGACGATCATTTCAATGTAATGACGACTCGACCCCCGGGAGGACCGTGAGAAAACGATGATCCGCTTATCCGTTTGACCCGAACATTCTTTTTCCCCCCTTGTCCTAACGAGTATTGAGAATCAGCATGACGGAGTTTGGGAGTGAGTTTCAGTAACAACTAAGGTTGAAGTGAAGAGCTTATGTCAATTCGGTGAGAGTAGCGCATGCCAAGACCACGCTGTCAGCACGATGAGAAGATTGACAAGACGACAGACAGAGGCATAAGAAGGCGATCGTATTCGCGTGCAGGAGCCTCAGAGCACGAGAGAGCGTCGACAATGGTTGAAACTTGACACCTCTCAGAACATTCAATACATTAGAGGCCAGGTCATGTTTCGATTTCGAAGCATCTGCGAACCCGGCGGCTGGTACATGGCCCGAGTACCTCCTGTAAGGGCAGACAGGCATTCAAATGTTTGAAGCTTCAAAAGTGGCACCACTAGTGGCCCTTCAGTGGGGTTGGCCCTGGCATTGGCTTCCCGGCGGCAACGATAGGGCAATTGACAAGCACCCTATCCATCCTGCGACCTCGAGATCGATTGATCTGGTTCAATTTCTGAGACCCTATTCACACACCTACCTATTCCTGCGATTTGCTCTACGGAGAAACATCAACACCTAAACTCTATCAAATGGCTGTTCGGGGTTTTATCCGGAGATAGTCGCCAATGGCAATCGTGGGTGAAAGAAAGCATCTAATTGCAGTGGCATCCGTGCGGCCCAGTACAGACAGCGCAAATGACTAATGTCCGTTTGTGTTAACACACCAGCAGTAAGACCCGGGATAAGCGAACACCTGAGATGAGAAATTTGGCGGGCAATCTTACAACATCGGACATTGCATGTCAGCCGGCGAGGACAAACACACCACATTCCTCCGATGCTGACCTATTCACCAACTGTACTCAATGCGCGCGCAATCTTGTCTAGAGCTAAGCAACAGGATTCTGACCTCGTACCAGGTTTTTAATCTGCTCATTTTGTCAAGTTCTGGTTTATGTTTTGATGGTGGTGGACGGGATTTGGAAGCTGTGGTCTACGGCATCTGCCCACCGAACCGTTTTTAATTAAGACCCGGTCAATCAGGCCGATGTACACCGGAAGTACTGGCAGAGCTTCACAAGGCACAGCAGCGCACTGCAAGAACCCCCAGCAGGTCCAATCTCACGATACCCCGCAAAACACCTCAATCCGGTGCCTCCTTCGATGCCCGTCATCTGTGAGGGCCGTTCAGGATTGGGTGGCATCTCTTGGCTGTTCCTTTCCCGGCGTTCCGCCTAATGTTCTAGCCATCACTTGGCGGCCAGCAACGAAACGACCAGAGACTTATCTGGCTTTGAGGCGTAAGGGTAGTATCTAGGGGTACCTTCAAGTGTACGGACCTAAGCCAAGTGGTGTACCTTATCGGGGTTAGAAGGGGCCTTTCTGCCACCGGCCCTCTCGCTAGGCTGTCTGCTAGGCCCTTCATGTCGCAGTGTCGCACAAGCGCGGGCCCACCTGCGCATGTCTGGGCTGCTTGCTACTTGGGCACTGCGGACTCAACGTTACAGGACCCATCCACCCTCCCAGTCGATCAAATCAGAATCAGTCAATCAAAAATTGTTCTCAGGTCCCGTCTCTGTCACTGTGCAGCGTCCTCGAGCCAGCCCTCCCTCCCATTGATTGATTCCCATTCCATCCCGCGCCCCGAAAGGCTGACGGTGATCCTATGGCCTGCTGCTATCTGTCTCTATCTGCCTTCCCTTGCGACTGATTACCGTAGCTAGCTGCTACCGTACCTAACCTAAGCGTCAACCCCCCACATTTTCCCACTCTTCA
This sequence comes from Apiospora rasikravindrae, assembly GCA_038363885.1. NCBI lineage: Eukaryota > Fungi > Ascomycota > Sordariomycetes > Amphisphaeriales > Apiosporaceae > Apiospora > Apiospora rasikravindrae. Next base: position 673,146 of record JAQQWK010000008.1, read on the forward strand.
TTCTCTTCCTGACTTGCTTTCCTTCAGGCGGCTTCGGTAACTTCTTGGTTCTGCTTCTTTTGGGGCGGGAGCACATCCACTATCACAACAAACCCCTCCCTCCCCTTTACTGTTTCTGACTGTTTGTTACTGTGCGGACGGTTCTTGTACGGACGGGTCGGATCCTATCACTTCTACAAAGACGCACAACAGAAGCACAACACACACATACGCGAGAGAACGCCGCGCCAAGGAATACTGACACTCATTCTCTCCAAGAGGCTCAAGGGGACAGACAGTATCTGTCGCAGCTTCATCCCACTGTATCGCACAGATGGACCCGTGCTTGTGACGGAAAACCTGCCCTATCACATTTTGGTGTCTGCTCTGCTCTGCTCTGCGCCTCTGCCTGGCTCGGACTCGACAGCTTTGATCGAGGGCATTCCCGCTATCGCACTGCACCCTTTTTCTGCACGTTTACACAAGCCGAGACGACGAATCCGCTCCGGCGGTAGTCGCATGTCAACCTACACACCAAACTCAGTAGTGCATCGAATCCTCGTTTGTCTCGGTACACGCAAAGTACTTCCGAACCTAGCTGCCACACCACACCCAAGGCCGCCAACCTTTTTCTGGTCCTCGATCGAATACAGGGCCCCTCCCCCGTGCTTCCCATTCGACTGTTCGATCCCGGCCGTTCTGAGCTTGCTTTCCCTTATCAAACACCAAACATGAGTAACACCACCAGGCCACCACCACCACCCCAGACCCTGCCACATACTGCACATGCATTCGTCCACGGCAACGAGAGGCAACGCTTGCCTACCCCGGGCGCCCTCCCTCTTTTAGATACCTCGAACGCTCCGACTACGCCTACCCGGCCGTCCAAGGATACCGCTGCCTATCTCAACCACCAGAGTCTTCTTGCCAACCAGGCCATCCAACTATCACCGCCCTCGTTCCACCATGACGTTTCATCCCATCGCCCCGACCAAGCCATCAGTGCCGATGACACGATGAACTCCCAGCTCCCGGTGCGCCCCGGCCTAATTCAGTTCCGTTCCAACACTATATCGCCGTCCCCGCCAACAGAGACCATCGCCGAAGAGACGACCGCGTCGCCCACCGACGGCGCACTACACCCATCTACCCCACTGGGGCCCCGAAACATCGACTCCCTTTCCATCAACACCGACTTTTCGAGTCGGACACCCTCCCGGACAGACAGCCTCAACAGCAACTACGGTCTGAGCTCGTCAAATCGCCTGGCACACAAATCTTCCTCGGCCAGCCTGCGGCCAGTATCGAGAACCCCATCCGTCAAGCGGGCGTTTGCCAATAATATTGGGTCTGCTTGCAGTTCGGCCGTGCCCAGCCCCGTCATTGCGGCTATGGGCGATTTGACACCCTTGCCTTCTCCGTTATTACTAGGTGATTCCCCAGGCCCGTGGAGGAGACTTGGTGCAAGGCCGCAGTCCAGAGAAGCCAACCTGCCGACTATTATGCCCGACTCCGTTCTGGTCACTTCGAGTGGCGAATCCGTGGCTGCTCATCTTGCCAACCAGTCTAAGAGAAAGGTATATGGTGGTCTCCGAGCAGCGGATCCTCCAGCAAACAGTATATCTAGCAGCGGAGACAAGATGCATGGGCGAAACAGAAGTGTCAGCGAGTACATACCCGATCCGATGTCGATACCCAAGAGGCAGCTTACGGTTTCTGCGTCGCACACTCGACAAGGCGAGCACAGCAACAACAACAATAACGGTGATGGCGATCATAACCTGCGTCGCGAACCTCATCTTTCCGCCTCCCGTGGATTAACGCCAGCTGCGAACCCACCTACTCCCCGCCAAGCGAATCCTCTCAGAGCAACGACGGTTCTGCCGGCCGGCACTCAAAGAAGCCGCGGTATGAATACTTCGAGGCCCGTGGAAAAGAAGACAACAAACTGCGGAGGTGGCGCGCCGTAAAACAGCTCGGAGAAGGAACTTTTAGTCGGGTCATGCTCGCGACGAGCCAGGTTGCTGTTGACGATAGCGAAGAGGACGGATCTGGTGGCGTGGCGACTCCCGTCGAGCCTGACCTGAAGACACTAGTGGCCGTCAAAGTTTGCGAGCATGGTCCACGTGGCGGAGCATCCGAGCAACGCATCGAGATGAGCCTCAAGCGAGAACTCGAAATCATGCGATCCATCAACCATCCGTCGATAGTGCATCTCAAAGCCTGGAATATCGAACCGACGCGAGCCCTCCTCGTCTTGAGCTACTGCCCCGGCGGCGATTTGTTCGATGTTGCCACCACACACCGGGATCTGCTCTCGCCGACCCTGTTAAGGCGCATATTCGCCGAACTCGTGGGCGCGGTGAGATATCTTCATGAACGGCGCATAGTGCACCGCGACATCAAACTCGAGAGTAGGTGACTTTCCTTTCTTCTGTCGGGCTCTACCTTGAAATGTTGTAGGCACGCATGTACAACTGTTGTCGCTCTCGTGTACCGATTGCTCAGCTAACCCATCTAGATGTTCTGGTGAACATTCCTGCCCACGAGTTGGCCAACCCTAAACATGACTGGCAAACGTACCCGGACTCCATTATCACACTGACCGACCTCGGCCTGTCTCGCTTCGTGGCCGACGACGAGAAGTTGGAAACACGATGTGGTTCCGATGACTATGCCGCCCCTGAGGTAATTCTGGGACAGCCATATGATGGGCGGGCCATTGATGCCTGGTCCATGGGCGTGCTCCTCTATTCGCTGCTCGAATCACGATTACCGTTCGACCCGCCACCCGGCGCAAGTGACGCGCACAGGATGCGCAGCCGTACCAGCCACAGGATAGCGCGGGTCGAATGGAGGTGGATCGAATATGCCGGAGAGGATGGAGATCACGATGGCGACGAAGCAAAGTTCGAAGCCAGGGGTCTGAAGGGCGCCATGGAGGTTACAGAAGGATTGCTCAAGAGAGCGCGCAGCCGTTGGACCATTGACAAGGTCGCGGCCAACGAATGGGTCTGTGGAGGCATCCAGGTGGAGGGGAGGGCCTCACTTTCGACAGGAGGACGAAGGCGTCGAAGTATTATGACACTAACGACGACGTGCCTTTTTTTTTCGCATTTCGCTCCTCGGCTTCTGGCTAATCTGCATAACTCGTTTCAGCAGAGCGGCTCTTTCTACATTAACCGCTTCTCCGCTACGTGACCGAAGCCAGCAGGTAACACTCGCTTTTCACGCGGTAGCTTCACATTATCCTGGGGGGCTTTACTGACTATGCTTACTTACTTATTATCATGGTGCTGCAACATCTCGGGCGCCGATTCTTTTTGTCATTAGCGCCCGATTCTTTTTGTCATTATTATTACCTTAGCGCGATAGAGTCCGTTTGCAAGGACGCAGAGAAGGGACTACCATAAAACTATTGGCGTTTTGGGGTTCTTATCATACTTATTAGGAAAACACCTTCAAAGAGCTTGAACCGAGTCCAAACTAGCGGGTTTCTGTCTACAACACCACCCCCTTCTGGTGCTGTGCGGCGTGAGTCCATCGTAAGTGGGGTTTTCCATTCTGATCTGGCTTGGCCCCTTGGCTGGCTACATATATGTGTAGGCCGATCGCAAACCGTAGGTACCCTCTGGCCAACTCCAGCCGTTCTCTAAGCCCGCCGTCGCTGCATCTAGCAAGTACATGTAGATAGGTACCAATGTAGAGTTGCATGCATTGGAAAAGATGAGGACAATGTTCTTGTATACCTCGGCTCCAGCCTCCCCGCATCGGACCCTTTTTCTCCACACTCTGGCCTGATGGCTTGCGGAGAGCGCTCCGCAGCGTGTCGGGCTGTCTACTTAGTTTAATTCGACGTCATTTAATATATTCCTTTCTTCAATGGCTTGGATACATAAATTGTTCCTTTCTAACCAAGTGTATCTTGGTGCTCTTTCTCCCTTTTACTGGACACGGCTACTTGTCAGAGACTGAGCAAGCTGCTCCTTTGCTACGCTCTCACTTCCAATTGCGTCACCACGCCAGCAATACACTTGTCGGATACTCCCCGCTGCCCTTCTCACGGCAAAATCCGCCCCTACCCTGTCGTATCGCTAGCTAGACAACACAGCGCATTCGGGCAAATAAGGGGAGATATCTAAGAGGAGGACGAAATGCCACCGCAGAACTACAAGTTCGAGGGCTGGCTCGGCCAGGACCCGTCCTCGGCCGAGGGCAACATGGTCTGGAGCGAGTTCGAGCCGAAGCGGTGGGAGGAGACGGACATCGATATCCGGATCACGCATTCTGGCATGTGAGTGTTGTTTGTTCTGCGCAATTTGGCAGAATGTCGGACTGATTTGGAGATCCTGTTTTCTAGGTGCGGAAGTGATCTTCATACGTTGAGCAGTGGTTGGGTAAGTTTTGACTGCCCGACTACTTGACGGCCTTCTGCTAGCTGAGTGGGCGGTCAACTAAAGACTCAAGCTTGATTACTAATACCGGCTAGTATCCCGCGCCCTACCCCATCATCGTCGGCCACGAGATCGTCGGCGAGGTCGTCCGCGTCGGGTCCCAAGCCGCAGGCGGACACAAACTCGGCGACCGCGTCGGCGTCGGCTGCCTCGCCGACAACTGCGAGGGTCTGCTGGGGTCGCCCAACAACCACGACGACAAGAAGAAGACCGAGAGCCTCTGCGTCAACTGCGGCAGCGAAGACCCGGCCGAGAGGAATGAGCAGTTCTGCCCCCACGCCTGCTGGACGTACCCGGGCCCCCACCACAACGGCGACAAGGCCTACGGCGGCTACGCGACGTACCACCGCACGCCCGGCCGGTTCGCGTTCGCGATCCCGGCCGGCCTGAGCTCGGCGCACGCGGCGACCATGATGTGCGCGGGGGTGACCATGTACTCGCCCCTCAAGCGCTGGTTGGGCTTCTGTCCGAACCCCGACTCGGCCTCGGGCGGAAGCGGCGGCGGCGCCGCCGCCAAGGGGAAGAAGGTGGGCATCGTCGGCCTCGGCGGACTGGGCCACTACGGCGTCCTGTTCGCGCGCGCCATGGGCGCGGACTTGGTGCTGGCCATTTCCCGGAAGGAGGCGAAGAGGGAGGAGGCGCTCCGGCTGGGGGCGCATGAGTACCTCGCTAGCGAGGAGGGCGGGAAGGGGTGGTTCAAGAAGTATTATGGGCAGTTGGACTTGCTGATCAGCACGGTGGCCTCCGCCAAGGTATGCAATCGCGTTCCGTTTTCGCTCGGTGTCCTTTCGACCTCCTATTTCATTACTAACTGCGCGCGCCCGCAGGCCCCCATCCGCGCCTACCTCGCCCTCCTCAAGCCCCGCGGCACCCTCGTGCACGTCGGCAACCCGGACGACGGGCCCTTCGCCATCGACCCGCCCGGGGCGCTGGTGGCGCGCAGCCTCAACTTCGCGGGGTCCTGCATCGGGTCCGCGGCCGAGGTGCGCGAGATGCTCGCGTTTGCGGCGGCGCGGGGGATCGCGCCCTGGGTCGAGGAGAGGCCGATGAGGGAGGCCAACGCGGCCCTGCGCGATCTGCATGCGGGGAAGCCGCGGTATCGGTTTTGTTTGGTCAATGCCGAGGCGGCGCGGTTGTGAAGGGGGGGACAGGGGGTTAGTGGGCATGGGAAACGGTGAGGTATAGGTATAATCAGTGGATTTGCTACAGAAGAGGAGGATGGTGTTCGGTTCATCAAAGCTGGCTCGCCTGTTGTCCACTTCATGGGTGAACCACAGGGTAGCCCGTGAATAAAACGATAATTAGGAGAACAAGTTCTCTGGGCATTCAAAAGTGGCCGCACTAAACAGGCTCGTTGCCCACATATCCAAGGGGTCCAGCTGGTCAAACGGCGAAGGGCCCTCCTCGAGCAACTTCGATGCGGCCCATGCCCGCACCGCCGTGAAGACTCTTAAGACGCCCGTCAGGTAACCAGTCGCCGACCACAAGTCACCATCACCACCACCCCCACCAACCCCTGAGATGCCCCGAATGTCTGTGATCACCTTGTCCAGGAACTGGAGTACATCCACCGTCTGCCGCGCCAGGCTCTTGTCCCAAGCCGGATCCTCGAGGGTGGAGAGATCGACCGCGACCTTGATGGATCGCGCCTGATGCACGAAGCAAGGAAACGGCTTCGCCGGGTTCTCGGCAGGCGGGAGGGCGAGGAAGTTGTCCATGGCTGCTCGCACTACCTGCAGACACGTATATAGACAATCGACGCGCTGTATGCTCGGGGTGTCTCGAGACAGGGCGAGCTCGAGAATGCTCAGTTCGGCGAAGTGTACGTGGTCAAGAAGAACGGCTATCCGGATAGTCATACTGTTAGTTAGAGGCGGTACTGCTCGTAATATGGTCTATTGCGTGAGGCTCAACTGACCATCGCTTTGTAAGTGTTGTGGTATACTGCCCTTGGCATTGTCCAGATTCGACCGCAAGGCCTTCAGGTAGAACGAGTGCGGCGGTGCCGTTTGGTGTCGGATGTTCTCCATCTCGCTGGACAAGCGCTGTAGGCGGATTTGGTGGACGAAGGACTCGTCCGTGGCGCACTCCTTGCTGTTGTCCAGGACAATGAGGCTCTCTTCCATGTAGGGTGTCCATTGCAAGGCGTCAATCTGTCCGAAGTATGACGATATCCTGCTCACGCAAAGTATCAGCACGTAAAGAAAAGGGGAGGAGGAGAGAGGGTACAAACACGGCGGACATGTAGAAGCACCCCATCATGGCTCTTCGTTCCTCGAGGGTGTGTTCTGGCGACCCTCGCAGGGCGGTGGACGGCTCGCGGCTATCCACGCCGCCGCCGTCGCTAGTATCGTCTTTGTTGATCGACAGCATATTGGTCTCCTGGGTGGGCGGCCTGTTGAGGCGGAGCTCGAAGACCACCATCATGGCCAGCTGGGTGAAGCGCGAGAAACTGTTGATCCCGCTTTTGAGCAAGGTGTCGTGGCCCCAGGCGAGAAAGGTCAGCAGGCCCAGCAGAATGTCGATGCTCACGGTCCCGTGGCTGCCCAGGAGGAGCTTGTCGGCCACGGTCTGTTTGATGCGGGTGCCCAGGGCGAGCCGCGTTGGGGTCGACTTGGAAGTGGCGGCGCAGATGCAGAGGAGTAGGAAGGGTCGTTCGCGTCTTACCCAGGCCAGGTCGGTGGGAGGGGACATGAAGGGGAAGTACTTGAGCATGCGATGGCAGAAGGAGTGGAGGCAGTCCTCGACGTCGGGTGGAAAGTCAAAGACAGGCAGCAGGTCGGCTCGAGGCGACGGGCTGGCAGGGGTAGTGGTGGCGTTAGGTACCCCGAGAGGGGTGATGGAGCTGATTGTCGCTCCTCCGGCTGTAACAGCGCTACCTTGGTGTGGAGAGGGGACACAGCACGCGTTCTGGCCGGCTAAGTCATGAACAGCAGGAGAAGAAGACGAAACGTCTAGTGACGCGACGCGACCAGTAGTACCCAATGCGGAGATGAGCTCGTCCAGCTTGGACTCCAATTGCGCGATGCGACCGACGGGGTTGTTCTTCTGCGCGGCGGCCTTCCGGGCATATTCTCCCGGCACGCAGGGCTTGTTGAGACGGCGGCACCGGACACACCCCCGCCCGTCTGGTCGGTTGACGCATTTGCACTTGGACTTGGAGCAACTCAAGCATGCCTGCGATGAGGGCCATCATCCCACATCGTCAGCATATCGGCGTTTTGGAGACTCTTCCTTCACAGACATGGGGGCGCATTTGCTTGCCTTTCCGTACGGCTGTATGGTCGTCGGTGGTGGGCTCGACGCCATTGCGATGAGACGGTGCTGTAAGTAACTACACCAAAGTCAACCACAGATACCAGCCTATGTTGTAACCGTAGACCATTTAGAAACATGTTGATACGGAGTTCTATCCAACAACCGCCGTTCGCTGTTCGGTTGGTAATATAGCAATGCTCACGCCTAGCCGAGGTGGCTTTCGGCAACCCGAACGCCGAACACATCGACTGGAGGACGTAAGCAATGATTACAAAGGGTGGGGTTAGGGGCCCAAAAAGACGATTCCCTTTCCTCGGGGTTGATATTGGACCGCGGAGCTACCCTGGAATGCTGCGGAGAATGACGAGGGGAGCACCGGCGTTCGGAAGTTTGAATCCCGTTCCTGTACTACGCCGTAGTATTACCTCACGAACAAGTGATAGTAAATAGCTTCCAGGATACCTGCTCAATCGTGAATGGTTATTCTTTACTTTTACTATTGGTGCCGATTGATTTCTAGATCTTTCATCGTGGATATCCTCTGCGGAATCCCTCCTGAGGGCCACCAGACAAGATCTAATTGTTACCGTTATTAACACCAACGAAGCGGCCAGGTTCAACACCGTCATGAAGATTGTCATCTTAGGAGGTACCGGTCTGGTTGCGACAGAACTTATCGCGCAAAGTCTGGCCATGCCCGAGATCACATCGGTCGTGGCCCTGGCCCGCAAACCGATACAACTCGGGGCCGATGCCATGAACAGAGCCAAGTTCAAGAGCGTTGTCATCCGCGACTACGAGGAGTTTACAGAACCAATAAAAGCAGACATCTCGGAGCTCGATATTTGTATATGTTAGGTCTTCGTATCAGTTGAAGCGAATACGTTGGTCATGGCTAACAGCGTATGGCTTACAAAGGACGGTCGCTGTCACTCCGGGCAGGCTCAGCAAGTTTGACTTCGCCGAAGTCAAGCGCATTTGTCAAGACTGCGCTGTAGCTGGGCTAAAGGCAGTCAGCGAAGCTAACATCGCCTCTGGCAAACCCGTGGCTTTTATCTACATGAGCGCAGAGGGAACTCCCGAGGATCTCACGAAGAAGCCATTCTTCTTAGGGGACTACCTCATCATGCGGGTACGTTAGACAACGACTGCTACCCCGACGGCCATACATCCAGAGAGCCGGGAACGATGTCGATATTAACACTCAGAACCTCACGCAGGGCAGAACGGAAAAGCTAGTCGAGGAATTCGGAAAAGAGCATGGCCAGGTCGACGTTCACATTGTCCGCCCGGGGATGGTCTGGTCCTCGATCACCCGGGGATGGTCTGGTCCTCGATCACTTTCTGGCGCAGCGTACTAGCAAACTTGTTTCGGGCCATCAATCTGCTCACACGGGCCATTCCGAATATCAGTCGGATGGAACTTGCCGCAGCGATTCTGGATCAGGCTGTAAGAGGCTTCGAGAAGGAGCATCTTTCGAATGCTGACTTGGTTCGCATCGGAGGTACTGCTCTGGCGAGGAACGCAGAGCACTAAGGCAGCAGCGACGCACTGCACATGAAGATTTCACGAGCACTTTCGAACAGGTACATCATAGACAATTGGTTCATTCCATTCGTATTTCTTGCGGTGCCCAGATCCGCCCTTGATGACTTTAGTGGTAAAGTGCTTTTTCGCATTGCTGGGTGAACCCAAAGACCACGAAATTAGTATGGTCTTTATTTTATCACACAGATGCCGTCAACAAGACACCACCTGTGGTATTTGTTCCGTGGCAGCGTCTCGTCGTTGAGAGTTTCCACCTCGACAACATGATCTACGACTTGGCCTGCACCGTCGGCATCGTGGCAAAAAGTAGCGATCTGAAGTGAAGCTGTGGTGTGACTACGACACAGAGAACAACCAGCGGTAGTTATCGACAAGGAATTTTCTTTATGACCCGGTCCGGGATGCTTGGCACCGAGAGCAGTAGGATCGATCTAGTCGCTCGCGTTGTGGCAGAGTTGCCAGTTTACCTAGGTACCTTGCATTCCACCACATCTTCGCGAGTGATGGAAGCGTCTGGCACCCTGACTTTCTCAGATAGACGCATATATAAATTTCCAGAAAGTCTGTCTCTTTCACATACGACCATATCCTGCTGAATACTAGGGATCCCGTCCGCTCTCCCATATATAAGCAGCAGAGAGCCTTCTTGCCTATGGGAGAGCGGACGCGCGCCCTTTTGGCGGGGGTCGGCGCACGGGCCTTGCACCACCAAGACGGAGCCCGGACGGTGTCGAGGGGCTCCCGGCCCCCAACGCCTACCGTTTTCTTCTCCCGGCCTCGCCGGTCGGCCGCCTCTTGTACCTTTCGCTCTCCACCTTGCCGGTGTCGTCTCTTCCCGGTGTGTGGCCCGCTCTGGCCGGGCGTACACGTAGCCATGCCCCCTACCGCTGCCTGGCCGCCTACTGGGATGGGCCAGCCCATCCCTGGAGCGTTCCTGGGTTGCGTGCCCCTTTGCTCGCGCCCGGCAGGCCCCAGCTTCTTGGTGCGAAGCGCCCGTTATTACGCCACGCTCTGCTGCCCGCATTGATGTGGCTGTCTTCTTTTGCTCTCCTTCAATTGTCCGCCTTTCTCGACCCTTCTTACCACTCTGATAGTTTCAATTGTTCATCACCTTTCAGACTTCGTCTTACCTCCTTCCCGTTTACGCTCGCCTCTTGTGATACGATGGACCAGGCCGTTTTAGAATGCGTAAAGGATGCTTTCGACGACGACGAAGAGCTAGACGAGGAAGCGCGCCGCGAGTGGGAGGAGATTTGTGCACAGAAGCCGCTCACGGCTAAGTCCGAGGTGGTCACCTCCACCGACAGGGAACGTGCGAGAGCCTGGGCTCGATGGGAGGCGTGGGTTCACCCCTCTGTATAACTTTATGTAGCTACTAACAAGAGGTTGAAGTTACTGCAAGAAGATCCATCTCAAGCCTGGTAGGCCATGGGTTGCCTTAGTGGAAAACCAGCGGATACGGAACGCACCAGCCGATCAAATCTTCACTCGCTTCCTCGAAACGATAGCCAAAGATTCTACAGTGAAGAGACTCACACTCGGTCCGGAAGAGTTCATCGAAGAGCCCAGAATTCACTCCGCTAGAACAATCAGCGGCCTGTGGAAGACGTTACGTGGAGTGGCGAAGTTCATGGTGTTTGATCCGCTCGTACAACAGTTCCCTGATCGCCGCTACCTGTATACGATCACTGGAAAGTCTGGCGAGCGTACTGATACGCCAACTTGGAAGATTACCAAGGTACGCGGCTGTCCACGCCGACAAGCTCGCTTGATTGCTGACTTTGCTCTGCTCTCAGTGGATCTCCGATACGTTGCCCGAGTTAGGAAACTTAACGCGGGAGCAGACGTTTGTGAAAAAGGAGATGACCGCCGAGGACGTTATCCTGCATTTGCATACTCTTTGGTATCGCGCTTCCGATATCCCTTGCAGCCCAAGTGACCGCGTGGCCTATCACACGGCTGTACTCGTACTCGCGTGTGGCGGCTTTCGCAGTGGAACCACGCTTCAGATGCCCTATCGAGATGTCGAATTTGTACTCGTGCGTGATCCTCAAGACCGTTCGCAAGCGAAGCTTGTCGCGTATATCACCATCAACCAGAATAAGCAGGCGACCAATGTTATCCGTAAGGACCAGAAACATATGTAGGTAGTCCGCTGCGTCCCAGTCTCTTGTTCCTAAGCTAACAACCTTTTCCCCAGGCTCACATTTGCGGTTACTATTGTACCGAGCAGGATGCTCTGCCTTGCTCGATTACTCTTTGCTCGGGCTCTTTCAGATAAGGCGTTCAAAGACGAGTTTGAATCTCTGGAGCAGTTGCTATCCCAGGCGAAGTTCGAACACGTAGAAAAGATTCAATTGCCCTGGAAAGCGTCGCACCAGTGTCGCTGCATCATCCCGCTAGCTTATCATCAGTTCTGGACTATCTGGAAGCGCACTGTCTTGGTCACTGGAGCACGAGATGCTCACCAGCGACCATACTCACTGCGCGTCGGCGCAGGGGGGCGATTGGATAAAGGACAGTGTAAGCTTCGACACTACCCTCTGGGCTGACCTATTGGTTTAATGGTGTTCGCTCCGTTCTCCCTCGTCTGCTAACTATCAAGACAGTGGATGGCACTCTTACCTCCGCTATGCGAAACTATCTGCTTTCGCATTCTACGAGGGTGTTCGAGCAGAGCTACCAACCACGGCACTTCCGGGATGACGTGACTCGCCTCTGTTTCGGAGAACAGGTAGGGGACCACACGGCTCTGTTTCAGGTGATACAGAACTCTTCCCTGGAAAGAGACCCGAATGCACCGCTGGATGCCACAATGGAAGACTATGGCGCATTCGAGAAGCGCCGAGACCTCACTGCACTCCGCAAGCTCCATTCTGAGGTAGGACAAGGCCCTGGCGGGTGGGATAGCGACGAGGCCAGATCGATTGCGTCCAAGATTCAGTGGGTCCGAGCGAAACTCGCTTCTCTGGTCGTCGAGCAGCGCAGGCAGGAGTATTTCTATGAGGCGGATCGGTTACGTGCCCAGGGTCTATCTACCACTGCCTTGGTGCAACCCCAGCAGTGCTCTGATAGATCGAGCTCTATTCGGGGCGGCGCTGCAGCTGAGGAGATTGGGAAACTCTTCGAATTGTCTCTTCAGATGGAGAATCCGGAAGAAAAGGATTGGCGCAGCTCCGTCTCGTTAACCGAAGTCCTCGAACTGTACCTTGACGGCCGTGGTAGAGACGTGGAACTGCTCCTGGCAGAGGCTCGGCCTGCTAGAGCAGTCGAAGAAAGCGCAGTAGCGAAAGCGCCTCTGGCAAAGGACTGCAGATGCCTCCTTTGCAATATGTGGTTCTTTTCACGCTACACCCTTAGCAGACACAACACGAACATTCATTATCGCAGAGGAAAATCGGGGAACCAGTTCACGTCACGCTTTCGATGCCCGGAGTGTCGCTCTACGGCACAGAATGACGTTTGGATCGAGAACGTAATGCATTGGAGCAACCATACCGAATCATTTCACGGCACGAAGTGCTCCCCCATCCCACCTGCTGGCGCTAGGGACGAGAATAGGGCCTGGCTGGCCAAGTTCGCGCCTGGCACCGAAAACTGCCCTCCGGGTCGTGGGGGCATGAAACTCGGTAAGGGCATGTGTTATATCTGTCTCAACGAGTTTTCGCAGGCAGGCGGCTTCTATAATCACTGGGCCAAACATAAAGCGGTGATTTTCCAGCAACCTTTCCCCTGCCCTGCGTGCCTCCGCGAAAAGAACCAGGTAGTTCCTATAGACGGAGCCGAAACGTGGTACAGCCATCTGGTCGAGGGGCACGAGGGCGGTGGCCCGTTCGGTTCGCTTCAGGATCCCGAATGCGTTCCGAAGAAAAGATCTCGCGCAGAACAGGAGCGCTCAGCTCTGGCCCAGAAGCTTCAACAACAGCGCAGCAGGCCGCGAGCGCGGCCCCCGGTCTTGCAACGCGGTCGTGATGTGATGTCCAGTGAATGTTTGGGAAAGAAGGGAATCGTCGGTGATATGACCTTGATTGACCCTCGGCTGCACTCCGAGCACTCTGCTCAGAAGTAGTTCCGAGGGACGAGCGAGCCTATCGCGAGTCCTCCGCTGCGTTCCTATTACCGAGTGTATTAGAAAAGATTCCTAACACCTTCATCCAGTTGAAAATGACGGGGCAGTTGATCCGATAACCTAGGAAGTCATAGGCTCGGTTAAGCCTGGTTGTACGACGTGGCAGGACTATAGTGGGGTGTATCTACACCGGTACCTATCAGGTCTAACGTGGGGTTGTATGGAGCTGATATGGCTAGGAACCCAAGATATAGAAAAATACTGTTACATCTTTTTTATAGAACTGTTTAAGGTCAATACAGGGAGTGGCTAGATGACTTGCTATTACTCAGCATAGACTTGATAATGGGGCGAGTAGAAGAGGATTAGTGAGTGACTAAGGTACAAAGCTGCTGGTAATTCTAATACAGCTTGCTAGTGTTGCCAGAGCTGCCTGTAGGTGGGTGGATAACAGTGCTTGAACTCGCCGTTTGCCGTCATCTGGCCCACTTCTACGGTGCACACCTAAGGCTTTGAATCTAGCGCGAACTCCCCGTTACACACGCTAAATTCGCGGGCCAGTTTCGCCTTGTTTACCAACGCCGTCTTAACGGGGAGGACATTGCTTGAGCGCCCACGCATACCCGCGTGTATCTGAAGATCACGATTGGTACTGCGACGAAGTATAACAGTTTATAGGGATACATACATTTACGCTATGCGTGGAGGACTAACGCTGGTTACTACTAGAATAGTGTATACGACGCACTATATAAGCGTCTTGTAGCCACTTATTAGCTACTTGACCACCATAGGGCCTCCCAGCGCATGGCAAGCATTGAAATATTAGCAGCCAGGTTGCCTCAGCTGAGAATAAGGCACTCTCGCGACAACTGCGTAGCTGCTCTATGCCTTGGCTCTCCCCAGGATGGCTAGCGCTTACATTATCGATCAGGGGCTGAACGGCGCAGAGCCTCGAATAAAAAGTACACTGGCCGACCCCTCAACGGCAGGTCCGCAGACCACTAGTCTTGCCTTCCTGCAACCCAGCGTGGCGATCTGTAGACGCGATCTGTAGATGCAGACGCCCGTCCACGACCGCTTGCTTCGCATGTCGCCGCCGACCCTGCCGCGCCATGGCCAAATCCGTTTCCGCCCGCGACTTCACCGTCGGCTGGGTCTGCGCCCTGCCTGTCGAGCTGGCCGCCGCCGCCGAGATGATGGACGAGGAATTCGCCTCCCTCCCCTCCCTCCCGACCGATTCGAACCTCTACTCTTTCGGCCGCATCGGCGTCCATAACGTCGTGGCTGCCTGTCTACCCGCCGGCCAGATGGGCACCAACTCAGCCGCTACGGTCGTCAGTCAGATGCAGCAGAGCTTTCCGTCGCTGCGCTTCGGTGTTCTCGTCGGCATCGGCGGCGGCGTCCCGCGTCTCGACGACGAGATCGATATCCGGCTCGGCGACGTTGTGATCAGCCAACCGGCTGGGCAATATGGTGGGGTCGTCCAATATGATTTCGGGAAGACGAGGCCCGACGGTCGCATCGCGCGCACGGGCAGTCTCAATGCACCGCCTACGGTTCTTCTGAACGCGCTGGCTAAGCTCCGCGCTAATGATCTACGGGGCAAGACCCAAGCCCATTCCCATCTCTCCAAGCTCACATGTCGACCGAACTTCATGTCGCCGGGCCCTGACCAAGATACCCTCTATGATGCATGGTCGACGCATATGGCCGGGGCGACCTGCGCCAAGTGCCGCCCGGACGATGTGCTCGACAGGGAGGCCCGCGCGACGGCCAACCCGGTCCTCTTCTTCGGCACGATCGCGTCCGGCAACCAAGTAATGAAGGACGGGCCGACGCGCGACAGGTACAGCCAGGAGCTGGGAGGGGTACTGTGCTTCGAGATGGAGGCCGCCGGGCTGATGAACAGCTTCCCCTGCCTCGTGGTGCGCGGGATCTGCGACTATGCGGACGCGCACAAGAACAAGCGGTGGCAGCCGTACGCAGCAGCAACAGCGGCAGCCTATGCCAAAGAGCTGCTGTCTATCGTTCCACCGCTCGCACCAGGCGATTTGAATGGGCTTGAGAATTGTAAGCTAGAGGTGTGAGATGTAGAAAGCTATATTCAGTGAAGAGTCTAATATCTCTCAGCTCGTCGGAAATCACATTTTCTTGTCCCGTTCAGCCGGAACGAGAACTTTGTGGGCCGGGAAAACATCCTGGGCCAGCTTCTGGAAAGGCTGCCTCCGACTGCTCAGCCAAACGCGTGCCAGCGGACGGTCATCGAAGGTCTCGGCGGCATCGGAAAGACGCAGGTCGCCATTGAGGCGGCATACCGTGTCCGTCAGGCGCATCCCGACTGTTCGGTCTTCTGGGTGCCAGCCGTGGACATGGCCATGTTCGAGAACGCCTACCGGGAGATCGGCCGAGCCTTGGAGGTGAAAGGAATAGAAGACGATAGAGTGGACGTTAAGGCGCCCGTGAAGTCGGCTCTGGGTCGAGACGAGGTGGGGCCATGGCTCCTCATTATCGACAACGCCGATGATACACTGCTGCTGACCCAGGGGCAACTGGTGTCTTACCTGCCCTTCAATCGGGCGGGATCAATCCTCTTCACGACCCGGAACCACCAAGTAGTGGCCTGCTTCGAGGCTCGGCAGGGTACATTTGGGCTGGATCAACTAAGCGACCCCGAGTCCGTGCAGTTACTGCATCAGGGCCTCCAGCCGAACCAGATAAGCGACCCCCACAGGACGACCGAGCTGCTGAACTACCTCGTCTATCTGCCTTTGGCGATCAGGCAGGCTTCGGCCTACATGGCGCGTCAAATGAACGTGACAGTTGCAAAGTATTTAGAATACTGCACATCCAGCGACCAGACGATGATCAAGATGCTCAGCAAGGACTTCGACGACCAAGATCGATATCAAGCGATCCGGAACCCAGTAGCTGCAACATGGCTCATCTCCTTTGAGCAAATCTCACGGGACGATGCGCTCGCGGCGGACTGTCTTCGGTGTATTTGCTACTTTGAGGAAAAGGATATCCCTGTAATTTTATTGCCTAACGAGGCGGACGAGCTAGAGCGGGACGAGGCAATCAGCACTTTAAGGGCGTATGCATTTATTTTAGATCGTGGCACGCCCGATCGGTTTGATATCCACCGGCTTGTGCGTCTTGTCGTGCGAAACTGGGTTCAAACTTGGGGAGAGCAGAGACAGCAAGTTACGGACATAATATGGCAGCTTTCTGAGGAATTCCCATGGCCGACGCACGAAAACCGAGACATGTGGACATGGTATTTACCTCATGCGCAATCGGTATTAGGGTTTAGGGTCGAATGCAGCGAAAGGGAGACGTTAGGATCGTTACAACATAACGTTGCAGAATGCTACGACTTACTTGGAAGGTACTCGGAGGCGGAGGAGATGCATCGGGAGACACTGGCGCTAAGAGAAACGGTGTTGGGCCGCGAGCATCCCGATACACTCGACAGCATGAACAACCTGGCACTCGTGCTCAGCAGCCAGGGGAAGTATTCGGAAGCGGAGGAGATGCATCGGGAGACACTGGCGCTAAAGGAGGCGGTGTTGGGTCGCGAGCATCCCGACACACTCGCCAGCATGAACAACCTGGCACTTGTATTCGACAGTCAGGGGAAGGACTCGGAGGCAGAGCAGATGCATCAGGAGACACTAGCGCTGAGGGAGACGGTGCTAGGCCGCGAGCATCCCGACACACTCGATAGTATGAATAATCTGGCACTTGTGCTCAAAAGCCAGGGGAAGGACTCGGAGGCGGAAGAGATGCACCGGGTGACCCTGGCGCTAAGGGAGGCGGTGCTGGGCCGCGAGCATCCCTCCACATTTACCAGCATGAACAACCTGGCACTCGTGCTCGACAGCCAGGGGAAGTACTCGGAGGCCGAGCAGATGCATCGGGAGACACTGGCGCTGAAGGAGGCGGTGTTGGGTCGCGAGCATCCCGACACACTCGCCAGCATGAACAACCTGGCACTCGTGCTCGGTAACCAAGGAAAGTACGAAGAGGCGGCACAGAAGCAGGGACAGGCACTTGAAGGTCACAAAACTATATTGGGCCGTGAGCATCCCTCCACACTCGCCAACATGAACAACCTGGCCAATGTGCTCGACCAGCAGGGGGAGTACGCGGAGGCGGAGGAGATACACCGGCAAACACTGACGCTGAGGGAGACGGTGCTGGGCTGTGAGCATTCTGACACACTCTCCAGCATGAATAATCTGGCCAGTGTCCTCAATAAGCAAAGAAAATCACGAAGAGGCAGCACAGCAGCAGGGCCAAGCACTTGTCGGTCATAAAGACACATTGACAGAGGAGCATCCTCGCACACTCGGCAGCATGGACAGTCTGGTAGAAGCATTCAGCAACCTACGAATCCATAGCGAAGTCAGTAAAGCAAAATAACAGACCCATCTAGGAGATTCAGGTGCGTCTGACTAACCGGTGATTACGTATGGCCATATCTCCCAAGTTATGGATAGTAGCTTGAAACTGTATGGTAGTAGGCATTGTCGTTACAGTTACATTACCGCTACATTAAGCAGCAAGGTGAATATTCCATCAGAGCCATATCACTGAGTGTCAAGAGGGTCATAAGGCAAATACTAAATATTGAAATACCTGGCCCTCGCTTGCATTAGTATTTACGACGCTGATTGTTGCAGGATTGGGTGAGCACGGGAGAAACGGGTAAGATTCTGGACGAATCGTTTCTCGGAGATCTGATTGGGAAGGCCGAGTCTACATAGCGCGAACAGCTTGGCTTATATGGACCAACTTCGACCCGAAAGCCTTGCCTTTCTCCGAGTGACCAGACTCCTTGACGAATACGTTTGCTCACGCCTGTTGTGCCTTTTATTCATATGGCTGATTTGAGTCGCGCTGCGCGTGCCGCAGACCGAAGGAGGCAAGGCGCGCCGGGTGCGGCTTGTCTACCCAGCAGCCCAGGCAGTAGCGAGCAACAGCTAGTGCTGTCCGAGCGTACGCGTTGGAGGGGTATTCGAGGAAACCATTTATCCGAAAGAGCAGCCACCCGGAGGAACACGCTATGCGACGCGTCCGGCCGCGACTTTCAGCTCGTCCAGCGTTCCATCTCGAGTCGTGGCGCTTTCATTCGATCACCGGCCAACTGATCCCAAGCTGCTCCTCCGTCCCCACTGTGCAGGAAAGTAATTCTGTTGCACGTCCAGCAATCCTTTCCGCTTCGTACATGGCGCGAGAAAGGCTTCCCTGGCGGGTACCTCTTCGTTCGACGTCCTGCGGAAGCCAGTGTGCTTCAGCTGTCGCCGCTCGTTGTAGCCCCAGCCTCGCTGCTCCTCTGCTCTAACAGCGACCGCCGCGACTCTTGACAAGATTGCGCCTACGAGATCCTCCGCCGCTGTACCTCTTTCACGCTGTGATCCCGCCGTCCAGTAGCCCAGCCCGAATCCTTGCCCGGATGCCTGGCGTGACGATGATCCTCGCTATGGCCATCGCAGCCTCGATCTTTGTCGTCGCACACCGGCGAGAAGGGAGTCTCCCCTGTGCGATGAGCCACGCCTCTGGCTAGACTTGTACGGCTCGGTAGCGCCAGGCCATCAGGCGGTGCACCTCGATTAAGAAGTGCCGCGCAGCTGGTCCGGCAGAGCGGTGTGCACCCGGAACACCCACAACCACCACGACCAGACAGCACCAATTATGGACGCCAACCACGGTTCAAGATAGACGGCGGTGGCGACTCCAGTATTGGCGATGACTGGTGTGCCGAATTGTCGCCCCTAGTACGGTCGAGAGCAGCATACTCGCCAGCGCTTGCGATTTGGTTCGCGTTCTGTATGCGTGTCCTTGCCGATACACACTTCTCAATTCAACGCGGGCCACCGACGCTTCAGCCCGCGCCGTTATGCGGCCGCGAGACGTGTACTCTTGGAAGAAACGGACGCCGAAAAGTGGATATGGCACGGAACAGTCAGCAATCCTCGAGACCAGGCTGTGGGCAAGTAGGGTCGAACAACAGTAACACGCAAGACGATAGGCATCCTTCGATCCATGCCATCCCTTGTGCTACACTTGTATTCTTTCCTTTTGTCGCCCGTAGTAGCATGGGACTTCGAGCGTAGCACTAGACGTCTCACAAGCTAGGCTCAAATGTTTGAGGGGTATCGTCTACTACCACACCCTAGATAGGTCAAATGGTAGGCCTCCATGTTCCATCTTCGAATAGACGCTCGGAAATTGTAGCATGGCCCTGTTTCTGAGCCCACCACAGAGAACGGCCGAAACTGTCAGCAATCCTGATATCAACGTCAGTAACGCCTAAGGGATGTGCCGCGATATCACTGACCGAAACGAGCGGCGATCGATAGCGGAGTCGCGCGATAGTGGCATCTGATGGTAATATCGTCATCTTGTCGACTTAGTAGCTCAAGTACTGCGCCGGAGGCCTTTTGGATGACGTAAAATAAGGGTGGCCGTTTGCCGCTATGCGAAGCCAAGGTTCGGCCTTGTTTCAACAAGCAAACGTACCGCGGCCGCATACACGAGAGCGGTGTCCTGCCTGCGTTCAATTCCCCCGTCGCCTTGCTTGAGGACCCCAACGCTGCGCCTCCACCGATAGTATCAAGGGTCGATAGACTGTCACTCGTTGCTGGGACGTTCTCCTGACGGTCTTCGAGGTCCATGGTGCGAGAGATCTATTCCATCGTTGAGTTGGCACGGGTGTTTTCAGGCCTCCAGGGCTGTCCCATGTCAGGCCGCCTGGAAGGGAATATGCAAATTATAAATACCTGTTCCATTCCTGTCCTCTCTTCGATTTGCTTCTTCCGATCTTCCCACGCCCTATTTTCTATCCAATATACTTTCACGCACACATACAACCCGAGAACACACGTCTACCCTGGACTATCTGACTAACAAACGTTATGCCAACCTCCAATGAGATTGTACCGACTACTCAGTCTGTCGATGTGGACTTCGACAGAATCGATGGACTCTATTGCGCTCCCAGCAGGGAGCGTGGCTACTTGATCAACGCCATTGCCAATCCAACCTTGGCAGGGAATTCCATCATGCTCGACACCACCTGGAAGCCAGTGTGGGTTGATGCAGACGAAATCAAGGGGGAAGGTGTCCCATACCTGTATGAAGCTTTGTACCTACGTCGTGGCTGTTTCCAGAAGGGCACCAGATGGTCGCACGATCTTAGGGTGCGCGGAACAGAGACTAGGGGGAACGTCCCAGTCAGGGTTTTGGGGTCCGTGGTAGTCGAAGTCGATGGATGCAGCAAAGATCGTTTTTTGGTCGCATTCATAAACCCCAAGGTCGACCTCCGAGAATGGAACGGCTCCTGTTTCCAATATGGGCAGAACCTTGTTATAGGCCATTTCTCAGAGATGGGTGTTCCAGCGTTCAAGGCAGAGCCTAGAGAACCCCCAACCGCCGGCCCATGCCACCCTGTGGGCTTCAAGGCAAACATGCTCGACGTACTCGGCTCAGAGATACCAAGCCCACATTCGCATGCATTAGGGGTGAAGGACTTGCGGGTGGTCAAGGACGCACCATCACCTATGGACGATCGCCCTTCTGACAGAGCACACAGAGGTGAACCGGAAACAAGGTCGTGCAAACGACAGCAACCATTACCGCGATCTAAAACTCGAAGGAAACGGAGGCGGAACACTGCCGGGCTGGGTGGTAGCTTCGGTGCTCACTGGCGGGAGAGAGTAGCGCGAATGGAAACACAAGGTCGACGTCGACGGCCAGGCCATGCTATCGACACATCTTCTTCTGCAGGCCGACAGTAGTTTTTCGTCACTAGTATCGTCGTTATTAGCGGTGCCACCGTAATACTGCGAGGTTCAGAGGGAAATGGTCGCGCGACGAGTGAGATTCTTCTGTTATTCACAGGGTGATTGGGTGCTCGTCGGTGTTGACAGCAGGACGGTCTCGATCACGCTCAGCAGCTCGCTGAGATATTCCGTCTTCTCAGTACTCTCTTATCGGTCTGGATGTGTTCGATCTGTAAAGATAATGCAGATAGTGCTCGCATATGTATAGCAATGGACCATCGGGTGATTTCTGGATGAAGGGCGCCCGGCAGCATCAAACCAGATGGTGATCCTGGTGTTTGATGCGCAGCGGCCTTACGAAGAACAGATGCCCGAGTTGCCCACGAACCTAAAACAGACGAAGCGCCTGATCCACTCTGAGTCTACGTAAAGCTAACGGGCGAGATCGTGCGCTTCCAGGACGTAGTAGTATGGGCCACGTGACCATGTCTAGTTGATAGAGAAGGAGGGCAAGCCAGAGAGGAGTAGTGCATGCGGTCCTAGTGCATCACGAAACATTATAGCGGGGATACGTGATGACCGTACTGGGTAGAAAGGGCACTATTGTTTGCTCTTCTTCCGACAGATGCTCGGAAGCCTGAGCTATCAACCTAGTTCGCATAGGAAGAGACTGCTGAACGGAAGATAATTCGCGTTTAATGATTGTCCAGTAAGATTCGGTGGTTCCGGTTGATACCGAGAAGGATACCGGGAAGGCAGCGCGGCGATGAAGATAAAAGCTACATTGATGCATATCCTTCCTCCGCTGACATATCTGTAATTCCTGGTACCAGTTTCTTAGCTTCAATGCGGGGCAGGCTGGAGACATCCAATTAGTTCTAGGTGCATTGGGCTTCCGGTAGTACTGATTACCCAGGCCACAACTGTGCTTGGTGCTACTGATAGAAGGAGCTCAGTCAGACGCAAGTACATGGTAACTATATCTCTCGGCATGAGAGGCGGCCGTTTCTCAACGCGAGGCATACTCTGAGTTTAGCTATATCTCGTCAGCGATGATTCTGATCCTTCGACAACACTTTAATCCAGCCTGGGGTGATGTCCTTAGTAGCCACGGTTGTCAATTCATGCCATATCCCCTGGTATGGCCCGCGTTCGTTATGCACGTAGGCGTTAAATGCACCAACAATAGTCACCACCGGAGTATGCCGAAATAATGCTGTACCACACGAGAAATAGCGGTGCATGTCTAAATTCCATACAACTAAGGCAGATGAGTTTTGCCGGCACGTGATGCAGAGGAACCTGCGCAGCAATGAAATACCATTTTGAGAAAGTTCAACCGCCTTAGGTGCGACAAAATTAGCTGGAAGCGGATGCCCACGCGGTAAGACCGGAAAGGGGAACTTTAACTGATAAACGGGGTTGTATTCAACATATAACAGTGGAAGTGGTCTCCTGCGGATGCTAGATAGAACTAATCCTTGACCAAATCGCCAACAAAGCTTCCAGGCCCTTCGGAAACGGCTGCAAACATTGCGCCGCGGTCAACTGCTATGGTATGGCCGTCAATATCTTCTCCCAGAAACTGTTCCTTTTGCTTGTCCCAGGACATCCATACTGGCATGTAACCACCGCTGGGACGAACCTTGAATGACACCTTTGACTCGCCTGTGTAGAACTGTTTTCCATCTATAACTTTGCCATTCAAATCCTTCCACTGGCCAGGTTTGCCACACCGGCGAGGAACCGGCTTGTATGCTTGGGACTGCCGCTCAACTTCTTCGACAGAGAAGTTGAATTTCGATGACCTCACTCGCTTCCTAGGAGCTGCTGGCGACCTGGGCTTTCTCTTCTTGCGTCCTCGCGGTTGTCTCGGAGTTTCTGAGGCGTGTGCACCTCTCTTTCCGAGCTCGTTGGACTCCTCTTGACAGCTAATCATCTCTAGTCCCGAGTCAGATGGCTCTCCGCAGGGGTGACGATGGGATAGCCTCCTGAGTCACATCATCGCCGCTTGCCTCCTTCGCGAAAGTATGTGAACTGCTGCTATCATTGAGGTCCGAGAAGTCGATGGACCAGTTGTTAGGGCAGAAAGGTAAGCCGTAGAATTCAAAAGGGGAATCAATAAAGCTGGAAGGTGAAGTTTCCATGTTTTTAGGCCAGCCAGTGAAGTCAAATGGTTCACTGGACCAATCAACGAAGTCAAAAGAGGCGTTGGACCAGCAATTGGAGTCGAACGACGATCCATTGCTTGTAGGACTCCAGTCAATTGTGTGTGTGGCGCTGGTAGGAAAGTGCATATGACTGTCTGCAGGAATGTAGGTTGTGAGGACCTCATCATCACGCCGGAGCATGGACTTGAGGGCGGACTTCTCGTTGTCGTTGAGAGATACATAGAACGAGTCTATCGGCTTTGTAGGTGTGGAATCCATAGTTCGTACTGGTTCGAAAACATCAACATGGAAGTAGAGATGAAGAGGGAGAGAAGAAGAAATGGAAGGAAGAGCCTGAGTATATATACTTGTAGCCCCATATCCAATTGTTTCCTCGAGCCCATTGCTCACGAAATGCTACCCTCTAGAGAGTAACCAAGGCAGCCGGTTACCTCACAAGTCAAAGCCACCAACTTCTGCTCGCAGCCAACTTGAACACCAAGAAAACCAAGATTCGGGGGAGTCTCGTGATCGTCGATGTCATGCAAGCCCGCCTTGCTTGACGACCAAAAGTCAACGAAGATAATAAAAGGGGTGAGCGGCCGCTCTTCATAGCCCACCACATCCAGGGGCTAACCGCTGTGGCCGCAACAGTATACCAATCAGCGCCTTTGAGATCTATCGAGGTTCTCTTAGGACTCGCTCATACGTCTCCCAGCACGGCCAGCATAGCCTGTCTCAGCTGGATCCAGGCGCAGCCTCCTATACTCGCCAACAAGTAACGTCGGTACCCCTCAAAGGCCGTATTGGCGGGCGGGCCTGAGACTGCCCATCCCATCACAGCCTGTCTCATACAGGATTCGGATGGGGGTATTCTATATATTCACCAATAAGTAGCCTCTGCACACCACCAAGGCCGTGTTGATGGGCAGACCTGGAACAGCCCACCCTACCATAGGCCGTTGCATCGGTGTGAAGAAACTATTCTTGTCATGGCTAGCGACAACATCGCCCAGTAAGATGACGCTATTCCACTCTTTTCCACGGAGTCCCAAGCGAATAAAAGCAGCACTGGCCGTCGAGGCCTTAGGCTGGGCCAGTTCGATGCATCCGGAAAAGGGGCTATCCGTCAGCCTGAGAGCTATTTCGACTTCGGGGGCGAGGCACATTCAGCGCTTCTTCTCTTGCATAGAGGTCAACATCCAATCGTTAGACCTCAACCCAGGTATCTGTTGTAGACCTGTAACATGATGCTCACTTCCATCTCTGGACCCCCGTGTTCCTATTCCAGCGGACCTTGTTCCCCAGCTGAAGGCGCTTGCAGCCGGTGGATGATTTGACGCCGAGAAGATGACCACAGACCACACACAGCCTTAAACTCCTGGAAATTAGAGGCCTGGTGCCTACTGTACATACACTTCATCCCTCCATAAATACCTCGGCCTGCTCTCATCCCTCTCTCGGCTTCTTCCTTCGTCGATTCAACCCACTCTATGCCCAGCTTCAACTCTACCCATCGTTCTCCCTAGCAGGTCTATTCAAACTCCATTATACAGGAATATTCCTTCGGAAACATCAACTGCCGTGCCATCATATTACGCATGGTACGACCATGGACCATAGAATACGAACCACCTCTCCTGGAGAAACAATCATGCCGCATCGAGATATGACTCTCAACGGTAAGGCTTGAAGACGTTCTTCTCGGTCTAAGATACAGACACCGAAGGTTATGGCCGCTGGATCCTGGCAGCAACTCATGTCACAAGCACGACCCTCCGGTCGAGGGAAGTATAGGCGCCAGAAAGCACATCCCAATAAGACTAGTCAGTCGAATCGATGAAGAAAACGACGCATAAGCTTAAATTTGGACAGAACGCCGCCCTGGTTCGCAGGAAACACATCAATCAAATGCACAGCCCAAGGCGAATAAATTCTTGGACGAGGAGGGATGGTTGATAATGCCTTCTCTTGAAGAGATTTGCAGCATGTCTCATACAGACCTAGATGAGCTTAACATCGCTTGGCCTAGGAGTAAGTGAGAATGAGCTTGGAGGGGGGTGGTATGGATGGAACTATAGTTAAACATATGCATTATAGAAAATACTGTTAACCCCGACATCACTTGTCCAGTAACTCCGTCACCGGAATTTCAGGTGACGTTGGGGTATTAGCTTACTTTTGTTCTCGATTGATTTCCTTGATATACAGTAGAATATCGTGTTCTGTGCGTATTCGGGTGGTGGGTACATATGGTAAATGGCGCCAACACCCCGATAATATATTCTAATAATAAATTCTTGAATCTCCTATTTTACATTACCTGTGCTAAGTGTATCAAACAAAAGAGCTTATTAATCCCTTATGTTCTATTACGGTCCCTCCCCGCTGCCGCACAAGGACGTGATAGATTTGATGTTTACATGTTGATGTCTCTACGACTACACATAGTTGACGCTCCATCACCTCTGCTCCTTGCAACATCCCAAGCTGAGTTTAGCAGCGTTGCATCGGCGTCGAGATCCCAAACAATAAGCGACCTGTTTTGGGTCTGGTCGATGAGGGCCAGCCTCTCTGTTTCCTTTTTTTTTTTGCTTAGAAGATACTGAGGGTGTGATAGGCTCATTGTTTCTACCACAGCATAAAAGGGGCCACAGCCTGGCTAGCCACTGCAAGGCCTCGAGGGGAGGGCTGGCTTGGAGAGGGAGAGCTCGCAGTTAGCAGCTGATAACGACTGCCGGTATATATGGCCGTACTCCTTGCTCTAATGGTAAGAGCAGGACGGAGCCGGAAGAGGCGGCGTGCTGCTAGTCTATCATCGGTCAGAAGGCAGCATTCAACTACAAGTCAAATATTACCGCCTCCAGCTCAATCCATCATGGTCTCTAACCCCGTGGTCTGTTTCGTACTAAGACACAAGCATCCAGAGGCGGCCCCTGTTGGCCTGGCGATACTGGCCGAGACCTGCAAGCTGGGACTGTTCCGGTGGCGGCTACCATCGTCAGGGTTGGCTCGCAAGGAATTCCGGGTGGGCAGGCCAGGCATGCGCTCGACAGATAGGCGGCCATAAGAGTGCGGTACATGGGGAAGGAGCTGGCTATTTAACCTCTCGATTCCCTCTTGTCGATACCTTTCGAACTTTTCCTCCTTCGTCAAACTTTTTCTCCCCAGTCTAGCACACCTCCACATTTTTCCTTTCCAGACCAAGACCAAACCTGCCCTGATTATCAATCCTCACTGTGGAACATGTCACCAAATAACACCAATACAAGCAACGAGTCTGCTAGCGACCATCTTGGACCAGACTTAACACCCACACCTAGTGAACCCTCGCCACGCATCCCTCGCGGGTATTGCCTCGTCCCCCGAGACAAAGACTGGGCAGTCAAAGACATTACCAGTCCAAGTCTCATCGATGGAATTGTCAAGGTCAAGGCTACGTGGAACAACGGCGCCGTATGGCGCGACTCGGCCCGGAAGCACGACCTCGCGGAGTTTGCGACGGACACCGTTGGCAGTTTCGAGCTTGCCTCTATCAATGGTCGCGGAAAGCAGGAAGGAAGGCAAGTTCTTCTTGTCAGTTATTGTGATAGTATGGTCGAAGTTAAGGACCTCGGTGAATATTGGCTAAAGCGCGCAAGGAAACTCGTCATCAAAAAATGGGGGAAGAGAAGGGGGGAGAAGATTTGGAGGCGACAGCTCCGCTACAAGCGGCAATTTGAGGGCAACATGTAAAGACTCTCGAGGTAGCTATCCACAGTCGGTGAAAGGGCAAGCTGTTTCATTCCAATGCATCTTTGGTGCTTGCACGTTTGCTTTAAAGCAACTATTCAGGGGCTCATAAGGCTTGTTGTCATTTTAACGGTGTTTAGCCAGAGCTGGAGTATCTACTTAGACCGCGACGGATGGATGGCGCTGTGGATCGTGCGCCGCCATATTACGGTTTTCCGTACTAGCCTTGTAAGATAGAATGCTTCTTGTACATCTGCGTACCGTCTCTTCCCCTGCTTGATGCCTCCTTTAGCGGCAGCTCACATAGACTCAGAGTGATAGCTGGGCATGAGCCTGCCCAGCCTCACAGAAGCGCCCCGACCTGCCCTGGCGAACGTAAGGAGGAGCAGGTTTGTTTTGCGCCTGGGTTGGGTGTCCCTTTGGTTCAGGGCGTGCGGAGCCAACGGTAATAGTGAGTCACTTTTGGTCTAGTAGGTGACAGGTGAATGTAATTGAAGCCAAATGCCAGAAAGTCATTATGTCAATTTGTATACTCTTAAGACCCTGTTGACATTCGTGCGTCGTCCTTGCGAGTCCTTCAAGTGAATTATATGTACTAAAGCTAGACAGCTACGACCTGTGGTTCGGCTCTTTTTTCATTCTCCTGATATACCAGAACTGGCATATACACAAGGCAATCGCCATGGAGGATAGATCTAGTACAGTTGTAGCTAAAGCGACCTTTCCCACCAAGGGCCACCGTCCATGCTGAGCTGTGTAGATGTTGATGACAATGGTGAACAGACAACTCATCGAGTTGAGAAGTCCGGGGCTATTTCACATGAGCGGATGTTCCATCAAGAGATTCAGGAAAACGACGCACAGAATGAGATGGCTTAGCAGCCAATCATAGTTTCCTCTGAACTTGTACCAGAGCCACGTGGTCCCGGTGCCACCAACTATGAAACAGACCACAGACACGGGGATAAGTGATCTTTCCAAAGTAATAAAATGTGCCAAAGGGATCGCTTCCACATTTTGCAGCGCCTGTGAATGGCGTAGAAAAGAAAACGTCCCAGGAAGGATAAAGAAGCCTGCTAAAAGAAGCCAACTGAAAATCGCCGCAAGCAGGTTAAACCTGTTCGCAATTTCTCTTGATGCAAGCACCATTGTTTCGTATGACGAGGTCATGATGACTGAATCCAGGGATGCAAAAATACAACCACATCTAATGTGCCTGCCATTTGGGAAGGGGGATTGCCTTGTCCGACAATCTATACATATGCGTGGGTCTCTTTTCGGCCCGCCGAGTCTTGATTTAGACGCCTTGTATCCTGCTCATGCTGGGGATGGCCTGCGGCACGGCCGGTCCCTAATAGAACCTGGGAGAGGGTAACCACGTCGGCTGTCGGATTTGACACCCGAAAAAGTCCAAATGTAGCAATCACAGCGGCATTCGGCCGAACCCCACCATCCGGTGTTGGCATGCGCGCGGCAGCGCGAAGTAACACAGCTACTTAATCTAGGCATCCGGGAAACAGTCTCTTAGCTCTGGAAAGATTGGAAAGAGAAATGGCTAGCCTACCATCGGATTGCCCAAAGGGTGAGCTGTTCTACGTCTGTAATATCAACCAGTTCCGTGGTTGCTGTCCGTGGGATCCATGCAGCGATGCAGTTGGTTGCACCAAACATCCCTTGCCGCATGAACACTCCATCACTTCGTCTATCTCGTCAGTTGCTACATCGGCGACAGTGCCAGCCGTTCTTACATCGGGAAAAGAATCCCCAACGCCCACCACCACCCTACCAAGCTCGTCAGCTGGATCAAATGCAGGTCTTTTCCCAGACAACCAGCCCGAAGAACATACAAACAACCGAACAACAGTATTCATTGGCGTGGGTGTTGGAACAGGCATGCTTCTTCTTGTTTTGAGTTCTTTCGCGGTATGGGTCTGGATGAGACGACGACAGCACGTCGACCGTACCGCCTTTGTGGTGTGTACGAGCAATACTGACGAAGGTGAGTTGACATCTCTCAATGCTGGGTACCAAGCTTACAAAACAGTGCATCCAGCATCGCGTCAGGCACAGCAGCCTGCGCGAACAGATCACGTCGTGCGTCCTGCACACAACATTTCGTTGGTGGAATTGCCAGCGGATGAAATAGTCCCTAGCACTTCAAATCCTTGCACCAGTCGCCTCCCACTAGTGCGTCAAGGGACGAATGCCCCTAATGTCGAGTGCGTCACGAGCTGGTCTCAATTCTAGTATGCAAGCATATCACAGAAGCATAGGGTAGATGAATCGACTCGTACTGAACCCACCCATGTCCTAGACTTGCCAAGCTGCGATTTGAATTCCCATCAATGAAAACGTGATCGTAGTTGGTATGGCCTGCGGCTCCAGGCCACCCCAATCTTGCTTTGTCGACTGGCGGACCCTCTGCGAAGACTTCGGTGCTATTGCCTGGCGTGATTGGATGCTATCTGTAGACCTGTACCAAGGTAGCATGGTAGGGGCGTACCAAACTGTCGGGTCTTAAATTGACCTTTAAGTTACGTAAAGAGTACTGGTAGCTGACTAGGCGGGGCCGTTTGGAGTTGCGAGTTACCAGGACTTGGTCGCTGACTCTTCCTGGTAACGTCGCGTCCAGTGCGGCTGTCTACCAGTCACCAACTCCTCGGCGTGACTAGTAGCGATGGGCTCCACCAGGCAGTTCCCAGTAGCCCCGGCTTCTGCTCAATGGCTACTAGTCATCTCCCCGCCTTCGCTACTGGTCTTTCCAAGGCCAGGGCGTCGACAGGTACCAGGAACTTTGCCCTGCGCATTCTTGGCCATGGGGAGACGCACGCAAGCAAACGCTACCTACTGGACCTACTCGGAGACCAGCTTCCCACAACGCTACCAGGATCTCGCTGGCTCAACGCCCATTTCTGCTTGTATAGACAATGGCAGTCACGCGCTTACGATAGACATTTCGAAACATGGGGAATTCAATTGAGTCCTACATACTCCATCCAGCTGTTTGGTACCGCGTTCTTCATAGCGCCAACCATCACGCATCCACCTTCGCCTTCTTACTACCCTCCTCACCAGGGTCGTCCACTCTTTCACGCTTTACAGACTCTTGGCCCGAGGTTTCAGCTGGGCCTGTGGTAATATTGTGCCGAACATTGTCATCCGGAATTTTCGGGCAACCGACGATGGCACGCCGGGAGATAATACTGTACAGCGTTACAAATTCCCTGGCCGTCAAACCGGTTACGAGAGGCTCCCCGAGATGTTTATTATTCTTATCGAAAGTGTCCTTCTCTACCATCAACTTCTCCCAACACACCAGGAGATGGACAAGGCGTCTCCTGGTGTTTTCGTAGCAAGAGTTGGTAAAGTTCAGGTATTTTTCCAGTGTTGCCTGTGCTGCTTCATCGTCTTGCTCCTTTTCTGCTTCAAGCATGGCCTTCTCCTCGTCGAAAAGAAACCACGGGCGAGAAGGGTTCGAAACGATGCGAAGGCAATCCGTAGGACGGCTTCCTACCCGCATATTGTCCAGTACTGCTGATGAGATTGCTGCGATTTGTTCTGCCATGTTGGGAATATGAGGGATAGGCGGCAATTATGGTCCAAGATGATACACGTATGAATGACGGCGCACAAGTCACACGGCAAATAGTGGACAATTGTGAATAATGGCGTATTCTGCCACTTTATAGAAACCACCGCGCGTGTTCTCAAACTCGACAATAAGAACCGGCGGTAAAAAGACCCTATAGCCGTGACATCGTCTTATATTAACCACGTCCATAACAGCGTTGTTCCGAATGCGCACTTAGAACCGCAAGACTTCGAAGAGTGACCCGTTCGTGAGATCCAACCCCTCCACAGGACGCCTTTTCTGCGCAGCACTGGCAATATCCCCACAGCCTCCGAGTCCCCAACCAGGACTCCCTCCTGGCAAGCAGAACCACGTTACTCAAGACTGTTGACTCCCTTCATCGGGTGGTCAGACGCAGCCTTCCATGGTCCAGCTTTCGGTTGGCCACTCGCAACATTTACGTGGTTCACAAGGAGAGTAACAGAGGAGTGCAGAGGAGCGGCAGTCGACAAATTGGATCGGACCCGACAGTCTGGTCCGCCCTTGCCGCGCTACTTTAGTACTATGCAAAGGCAATCACGCGCTTATGCGGTGCCTAGAAGACTTCATTGGTTTATATACGCCAGCTATCAGAAGGCCTTGCATTGTGTATATTATCATCTTTCCACCTTCTCCTTTCCGTTAACATGAATGTCGATCGATCCCTGTGCCCGATCCGGAACCACAGGACAGCCAATAAGCATACGCCGGGCAATAATCTGGTACAGCACCACAAACTCCTTTGGCTCAAAGGATTCTTGACGTTGTCCCAAGTCAAAGTTTTCCTTGTCTACCATCATCTTTTCCCAGCATGCTAGGAGATGGAGAATACGTCTCCTAGTGTTTTCGTATTAGTTTTTGTCGAGCTGTAAGAATTCACGCATGGTAGCTCGATCGACCTCTTTCTTTACGAGATCCGTCTCTTCTTCGAAAAGAAAGCAATCCCGAGGCGGGTTCCATATAACATCCAGACAGTCACGAACACGACTCCCACGCTGCATTTTCTCGAGGATTGTCCGTGAATGCGCTTGGATCTCTTGCAAGTTCGCCATAGTAGACACGCAAGGGATGTATGCGGATCGAAAGGTAGTACAGGATACTATGAAGGGGGAAGACAGCGCACAACATGCACTACGGATGGCAGAATTGTGTGTTCATTGAGCAGTCAAGATTGGGTATTTCTAGTTATGTATGGAGGCTCGGGCGCCTATGCTCAAAGTCGGGAATAAGTACTGGCGGCAAGAAGACGCCGTCGTTACGAAGGCGCCTTATCTTAGCCATGCTCATGATAGACAGTATTCATTCCGCATATGAATGTAGATCACCATAGCTTCGAAAAATAGTGATGTGCTCTTGAAGTTTGTTGTTTCATCTAGACCTCTCCCTCACAGTATTCACCATGCTCTCCCAGCCCCCATGTCCCCGGTCAGTAGTACCTCCTGGCAAGCTGAACCAAGCTGACCCAAACGCTAGTTGCACCACCCTGTTCGCGCCATTCCTTGGTACAGGACATGCTCAGGTATTTGCGGCTCATCCCGACTGCTCGGCCTCTAACAGCCGTCCGTCTGTCATGGATAGCGCGCACAGAGCGGCGCTACGTCGAGCACGCAGGCGTGAATCAACGAGGTTCTCCAAGCGCCGCAGAACCTACATCAAAGGAAGCCACAAGCTGTCAAAGGATTGCAACGCTCAGGTGTTCACGGTGGTGAAGAAGGATAACAAGTTTTATGTGTATAATTCTGCGCCTCAAGACGTCGCCTGGCCGCCAAGCTACGCAGAAATCGTACGATCCCAATCCCTAGTGAAGAGGAACACCAACATTAACACACACATAGTTAAGGGCGTATCCTGTGCCAGTGGTACATACAGCAACGGACTTCGAAACAAATGGAAATGGTGTTTAGGATGAACGTGCTCAGAAAAGGAGATATCATATAACATTAGCGGTACTGCCTATAATAGATGCCAATCTTCGTGAGCTACTGTATGAATTACATGATGCTATTCTCTGTTACTCCACCAACGCTTAGGCGGCAGCTAGCCCCATTACTCGGAAACGTCACTCGGAAAAAGAAGTGGCAGTATGCTCGTCATTGCAATGAACAGGTGTGTTATACTAGGGTGAACTCGTAAGTAGAAGGAAGTCACCGGGCTATAGTAGACTCACGCGGATGCTGTCCGCCAGCAGCAGCTGAATTCTATCCAGCCGGAGTTGTAACTGACGGCATTCCTCGAGAAGGAGGGAGACACGAGCGGTATGCTCTGCGGCTTGCTGCGCGCGCTCAATGTCCAGAGGCCGCAGGTATGGCCGGAAGCGCCGGGATGGCCTATGATTAGGGGCGGCGACTCGGAGGGGCGGAAGACGACTGGTGTTCATTGTGTCAACAGTACGGCAACGATCACTCTTAAGTCAGATAGACAAGCTGCGTCTGGGTTTGTATATTCGATGAAAGTCATGCGAGAAGTGGGACGGGCAAGAGAGCATGGTCTCGAGAGAATAGAGCGCTGGGAAGTGGTATTTGTAATATCAAGGAGGAAATATCAGACCACCGCAATTATTCCTAACATCTATACAATTTGTTGACAACAAGCCGAAAGCAAACACATTCCTCCTCCTTCTCCTGGGAAGACACCACCGAAGGCCTAGACGCCTATAGTACACGACTGCGCTGTGTGGATGATTGTCAGGGTCGTAAAGACAGATAGAGCAGCCATGTTGGTGCTGATCCTTGTCCCACGGCTCACCTCGAAAAGCGAGGCAGCCCCCTTGACCTCGGTGGCGGTACTCGTCACTGAAGTAGGAGGCGCATCGCTTCTTGTACTGAGCGTGCTAGTCCGTTGGTTCCTGTATGGGATTATACTGCTGATATCGGTCCGCGTCGATATGGTGCCGGTGCCGGTACTTGTCGTTGTAATACCGATACTGGTGCCGAATGTTCCACTTTCCGTCATAACGGAAGGAGGCCCAGACGAAGTCGCCAACTTACTAGCAGGGGTTGGACTCTGGGCTGTACTTACTGCCACCTGCCCTTTTCCCATTGTAGCCTCTGGCGAGGTCATACTGGTCGGTTGTGGAGTAAGCGTGGTTGAGCTTGGCTGGTCGGCTCGTGAACTTGTCGATTGGATTGTGCGGTCAAATGAGTAGCTTGTCGAAGTCGTTGTGAGTGTTCTTGTCAGAGTTGTTGTGAGTGTACTTGCCGAGCTTGTGGTCGTAACAATGCTAGTACTGGTCTGCACTGCTTTGAGTACACAACCAACGGTCCCTGGAAGCTGCAGATTCATAGCCGGGTCAGCGAGCCCCCAAAAACCGTGGCCAAGAAGCAATGTGGGGTTTGCCCAGAGCATTGCCTTGATAAGATTAGCGACATCACGCAGCACGAACTGACGGGGGTGTGGGGCGCATCGACAAACAAACCATGTGACAGATGCCTCCCCATTTGGCACGCCCGGGGGCACGACGAAGCTCATGGACTGTTGACCAGGGCAGTGGATTGGCTCGAACGAGTACGACAACTGAAGGAAGTCCGGGTTGGAGAACGACATCACGGAAACGCAACGCTCACCGTTGCTCCTATCACGTTGCATTAGCGCGACACAACGAAAGGGTCCGGGACGCCACCAACACCGCAGCTACAGTAGAGATGCCGGCCTCCAACGCCATCGGGGGTCCCGAGAGGCAAACACTTGGCGATGCCGCCGGTAGTGCAGCCCAGACAGGCATTGCTACGAGTAAGATCTTTTTCATCATTGTGTGTTCCGAGGCGCAAGATGTTAAGAGCGAGTGTCATTCCTGGATGCTATCCAGCGCTTAAATACCAACAAGCGATGTGCTATGTTCCAAAATAGGACTCTAGTGTGAAGCGCCTTCGGAATCTGCTGGCTGGGCTTATAAATGGATACAAAGGGCATCTGCCATTCCTCGTTACCATCAACCCCGCTCCTGAATTCAAACCGAACACAACGAACAAGCAAGGAGACAATAGCACTACCATGGACTTCTCTGCTTTCGCCCAACTCGATCTCCCACCCATCCCTGAGAATCCGACCATGGACTTCGATCTTTTCGGAAGTTTCAACAACCAAGACATGTTCAACCCAAGTACCTTCGACAGTCTGCATCCTGATTCCACTACTGAGACTGCTACTGCCAGTCTTGATAGGTTCGTGGCACACATCTATCTGAATGGGATCAAGCTCACAGCTAGAGAAGAAAGTTAGACGACATATGCGCCCGCCTCAGCCGAGTGGAAGAGGGAATGGCGACCAAGGACCAATTGGACCAAGTTGCTACAAGTATCGATCACGGATTTGAGTGTTTAGGCCATGCTGTGAGCGAGGCGATGCAATCCATCCACAAGCTTCGGGATGGTCTACGTAATTACACCATGATGTTCTTGAAAAGTATAGGGGTCTCGGATGGTGGGGAGCAATCGAGTGCGAGCGTGGCGGCAAGGACTAGTTGAGTTTAAATTGAGGACAGTCAGCTCAATGACATGGCCTTGGTCCTTTCGCGAAGTAGATATACTGCAATGGAAACCCAAATCTCTAAACGTGACCAATCTATCTCGTTGCCCTTGTTTGTCCTGCCTTTAACTCTCGCTGATTTGCAATCGGTCTGCCATGAGCCATGAGAAAAGCCTCCCACCTATTCCTACCGTGCCAAAAAGGGCTGGGGTGCACAATTTTCCTCAACGCTCACTTAGAACCCCTGAGGACAAGTTGAAGCTTCTTCAAAAGGAAAACCAGCAACTATGTCGCCAGCTAGATTCCATTCAAAGTCAGTACGAAGCGAAAGATCGGCATGTTAGGCATCTCGAGGCGGAGATCGCACGCTATCGTGAACAGTGTAATAAGCAGAACAAGGCAGTTGAGCACATTGCCGACACGATTGCCCTTGCTTTCCGAGATTATCAAGACATCACAGGAACGCAGCCTTCGAGCGAGGTAGCGCAGCAACCGAATACCGTTGACGAGATATCCATCACGTACGCCGATGTGATAAGCGCCTGGAGTGACTCGTCTCTAGAATAGAACCTTCGCTACATGGTCTAAATTCGAGGCCATGTTAGAAATACTTATATACATGTGTATGTAGTTAACTTGCCTATTCTCACTCTTAGACACTTGCGTCCTCATCTCATACTTTGTGCTCGCCACGTCACTTCAACGCCTTATTAACAAATATCGACCAAAAAACGAACTAAAAGAGAAATCATCAAGACGCAATGGGGCCCATCAAGTTTGGCATAGCTGTCGTTTGTGCCTATGTGGTTTCTCAATCGTAAGTGTAGGCGGCAAGCTGGTTGGCGTGGAGTCGAGGTAGCTAACACTATGAAGTATTGATCGAAAGATGGAGGAGAGACAGCAGAAGCAAAGGAGCCATGGCAAACGACGGCGCCGTAGCTCACACCATTACGAGAGTGGACACAGCTCGACTACTACAAGCACTACGCGCTCAAAGGTTGATTGAAGTTCCAGTTGCCTCATCAATCTCGGGGAACGAATCTGGTAGCGGGGCTTTTGGTGATTCTATTATTAGCATAGTCTCTTGGTAGTACGAACAGCGGAGAGCAATTACCCCTGACTTAGAGTCCTTAACGGTCGAATTTGAACCCCAATACGATATGCATGTGATATATCTGGATACTGACCTACCCCATATAGCATACGCTGGGCGTTAGGTAACGGTACAACACGGGGTGTGATGCTTGAAAAAGGAAGCGATTGGCGTTCGAGTTTCGTTTTAGAAGGACCAGTTTTTGGCGCCTGGGTACAAGATCACTTTTCCAAGTCTCTAAATTCGGAACCCGAGCCGCCTGTGCCCCCGGCTCAGATTGAACACCCGGGCGATGCTTATATGACGGAATTAGATACCCGTCTGTCGGCCTCCTCTATAGTCAAAACAACTCGTTCTGTCCCACCCCAAAAATGGCTTCAATCATTTGCAGTGTCGTCGATTTCGAATATCTAGGACTCACAGGCATGCATGTCTCTCTTCTGTGTAGTTGCATCTCGACAGGACACCAAGACTCATTCGAGGCATGCACTGATGCCGATGGCCGAATCATGAAGTGGGAACCTTCAGTTGCCAGCGGAACTGCTACACACAATACCGGAGTCACTGTGAATACTTCGCAGTACTCAGAGGTTCAACTCATATTTGCGACGGGTAAATTTTTCGGGCAAGACGGCACTCCATGGGCTACTGTTCGAGCCCATCTCGATGCAGTCAAACTTATCCAATCAGTCACACTACAATTCGGCCCTTGTAACGCGACATACAGCTTAAGATGCGTTATTGCACCCATGCGCTGCTTTGGCAAATATTTCTGGGAACAACCGTCGAGAACGCACTGCGCTGCTTCACTTTATCCGCCACAGACAGCCTCACCGACGATCAAACTACGAGACTCCAGTTTAGAATCTGCTACGGAGGGGCCGAGTGATCTGGTATTCCCTGTTCTGGATACAGTTCCGAAAAAGAGGAAGGCGGAGTGCGAGCATCGTGACGAGCCTCCACGAAAGAAGAGACTCATCAAGTGGGATAGCTAGGCTAGCTGTTGTTTTATCGATTTCTACTGTACTGCAAGTTGTTCCGGAACGAAGTTACCTTAGTCAATTACGCTATGTTGGATCAACATCTCCTATTCTATCACCTAATCATGTGTAGAAGTCACGAAGGGAGGTCGCCAGCAGGGCTTATTGGAAACGCTTCGAGCCTAACAAGTACTATAATAAACCTATGTATGTCATTTGCCTTTATTTAACGAGCTATAACCCTAAGCCCGAGGCCTTCGAAAGAACTATCATACTATCCGCCTTTTCACTATCTTGAAGGGCTTTCTTAGTTCGTGTACCTGAGCTACCGCGCGCTTCTTCGCCTGCTTACGGGGTTGTAGACGACGTTTCCGTTCAGATGGGTTTTGCATCTCTTCGTCTCGATTCAATGATCGCGGCTCTACATCACTGTCGCTGCTGCTTGACGGATCATCTGGGACGTAGGAGGCGGTCGCGGATCCATCGCTCGACGCGGCCGATGTGGTGTTATCCACGTAAGGGGACAGAATGTCTAGCTCGGCAGAAAGAGGAAGCGGATCCATCTCCGTGATCCTAACGCAATAGCGAAACGGACAACAAAGAAGAGTAACCATCTTGGACTCGCCCTGGAGTTCAATGGGAATTGAAGACCATCGAGACATGAATGCCGGCCTAACGTCAACGCTGATACGATAGTGGTGATTTGGAGTGAGGTCAACCGCAAGCGCCGTGTTCCTCTTGTCTTCCGGCGACCCGGGGCACCAGACTGTAATAGGATCGTAAGCAGTTTCGGCCTCGTACGAAAGTGGGGATCCCTTGACTTCCAGTGTTACCCGAAGTCCGAGGAGTGGCTCGTAGTGCTCGTTGAGGACTTGAAACTTTATTGGCGCCATTGTGCCTGTCTTGCAGTTTGGTCTGGGTAGAATAGTGAGATACACTTAGCAATTATGGGATAAGAGAAACACAAACCGTAGGACTTGTGTCAGACTCTTGATATGGGTCATGAGATGAAATAAGCACCCTATTGCCCTCTATAGGGTTTATCTTTAGCCGTATGTCCATTTCGAACAACTGCACTTTTATTGGCCACAAGCATAAGCGCTGGGTAGATGCTAGAATAAGCCCTTTTGTTCCTATTCGTATTCACTGTATCTCGAGAACTCTCTGTTGCGATATAAGAGTCTATAGTATTTTACAACTAGGCTTTTCATTTCCCAAACTTGACTAAAGAACAATATTCCATCCCCCCCTCCAAACTCAGCAGGATGAAAGCGACTCTTGTACTAGCTAGTTCTTTTATGTTTTGGAGCTCGTCTTTCGTATCAGCACAAGTCGATAATAATGTCGCTCTATGCGTATCCAGCCCCGCAATCCCTCTTGAAGCTGGAGTATCTACGGTTGCTACACAGTTAGACAGCCATTCCTATCAAACGACAAAAGCTGACTTGGATCTAGCATTACTAACCCTTTCCAGGAGATTTGCAGTGCTACTCTCGAGTTCACAGATGTTCAATTTCTCCCGGTCGTCTATTCATTCGAGATTACAAGCTGTGAAGGACTGCAACTCTTGACCTTGATCACACCTCAAGATGCACCTAACGGAGAGGCCGCAATCACCTGGTCCGTTGTCCCCCCGACTCTATCCAATACATACTAACAAGACACAGGAGATGCACTAAGGCTGGGGTCGTGGGCTGCAATCAGGTCATGATCTATAATGGGCGCAGTAACCAGAATCTAGCGACATCAAAGAAGGGCACTGTAAGGTGCATGCCCAAGTCTGCCGCCGCTGGTACCTCCACGTTATCAGTCCCATCAGTACCAAATAACAACGCGGCCCGCACATCCTATCAACGCTAGATATTGTTAGTATGAGGACTAGGTAAACATAATGTCTATTAATAACCCAATTTGGGGAGTAACAATATTATCTGGTTTGAGGTGTGTACAAGAAGCGGAACATGGTTGCCATTAGCTACCCCTCCCCACTCGTGCAGCCCTTGTGCATATCACGCACATGCTTCTCAAAACACTTGCGTATATAACATCAATCGTTGGTGATACAAAGGTATCGTACGTGATTGGCTGCTTGTATCCTTACTAGAGCGCTTAAGCTAGGTCACCTCGACCAGGTTGCTCCTAGGTTGCGATTATATAAGTCGCAACCTCGAGTGGCAGTTCTTTCAACTTCTTCTCTTCTATAATGTCGTAAACGATTTGAGTCATTCCCACAATAGACACGCCACAAGCTACGAAGTCCATTGTACACGCACAACAATGAGAATTGCCTGTCTTCAGTTTGCTCGCCGCACGGGTGAGGTCCATCACAACATGAGCCGCGCGGATTGTGTAATGAATCGGAACAACAGCCAGGGTCTTGATTTGTTGGTATTACCAGGCTTGGCATTTTCCGGTAAGCACCACTTGCTAGATTATCACGACAAAGGCTAAGCTTTCAGGTGCCACACCGAAGCTCCCGCACTTCGCGGAGCCCACAGGAGCAAGCGTTACGTCTCTTTGGACAAGGACCGTTGCCTCACGATATCGATGTACGGTTGCGGCAGGGTACCATGAGGCCATGCCGAACAGTCCAAAAACTTACCAGTCAGTTATCGTCGTTAGTCCTCAAGGAGAGACGCTCCTGAGTAGTCGACACCCACTTCATTGTGTCAGTCCACCGACCCCTGAAGATATCGACAATTGTGACGCCGGGCATATACCTGGTATTGGGCTGGCTATCGTTGCATCTGGTAAGTGAGCTGGACGATCGGAGAGAATGTATATCGGCTGAAACCTAATTAAACAGTGAATGATCTTACGTAGGTTCGCCCCGGGCTTGTAGCGATTCTTATTAATACAGTATTAGCACCT
This sequence comes from Apiospora rasikravindrae, assembly GCA_038363885.1. NCBI lineage: Eukaryota > Fungi > Ascomycota > Sordariomycetes > Amphisphaeriales > Apiosporaceae > Apiospora > Apiospora rasikravindrae. The sequence goes on from JAQQWK010000008.1 coordinate 713,145, forward strand.
TGGAAGCGTCTACGGAGCTTGCTCACCGCATATCCGATACCCAACCAAACGTCGTCATGTTATCAGCAGCAGAAGCGTCAGGGCATGGCCTGTCCAGCTTTGGGTCTGAGCCGAATGAACCAGATTGGGAAACAGTAGACCGCTGGATGCAAGGTCTGGTGCCCTTGATAAAGCGCAATACGCAACATGAGACCATCTTCGTCTTTGCAAATTGCTCTGGTACTGAAAATGAATCAACGATCTACACAGGTACTAGCGCCATCCTAGGCGTCCAACGCGGTGAGGTTAGAGTCTATGGCATTCTCAGTCGAACCGACAGGGAGCTTCTAGTGGTGGACACGAGGGATACTCCAGTCTGTACTCTTACGGACTTGACCAAAGACCCCTATTACTTGATGAGGCCGGTCCCTTGTTCCCAACCGAAGACAAGAGGCCCGCCTCTTCTAATCCCAGCGAATCCTGTGGACCACGCCAACGACGTTTCGACGCCGCACCCGACCACTCTTACTCGAACATCAAGGAGTCGGAAGCTCATTTCTCAGTCAACGAAAGATGAGAAAGACGAGACATGTGCATCTGCTACCACCACCTTTGCAGACCTGTCGCCGATGCTAAGTCCCTATGGCTATACTCATGAACGCACGTGGCTTTTTTCGGGGGGAAACTAAATAAAACAAGCTCATCGCTTACCACGGCAACGGCGTCCAAACTGCAGGTCGTAGACCTTGTCACATTATCAAAGCAGCTTGTCGTGCAGGCTGCCAACATCCAGAATGCAATGTGGTCTTTACTCAACTCGGATCAAGGGGCGGACGGTTTGGAAATGCCAGGAGCTTCCTTCTTTTGATCTGCTGAGCTCGCAGGGCTCGCATTATTGAGTAATAGCACGGATTTTGGTATATTCGATGGGTCTAAAATATATTCCATGCCCTTGATCACTGCGCTGCGCAAATCCATACATATGTAAAGTTCCAATTGAAGAGATTGGTAGTCTTAAATATCTATATACCACAAAACTATGCTTCCAGCCCATCATCTGTCTGTGAGGTCGGCCGTACTGGAATCACTGGTGACGGTAGAGCGAGGGGAGACGGTTCCTGGTATGTGCACGATACTATCGGGGGTGCAGATTGCGTACAGCGGCAATGCAACAGAAGTTTGGGTAGGCATAGCGAGGATTGAGCCTGCCCTTCTGAGTCTCGGTAGGTATAAGCAGACATGAGTGCTTGAATTCCTGTCGGCTTGGGGAAGTATCGGGTCGTGTAACTGCAAGAAAACTCGTCCATGTATAACGCAATTGAGTGATACCCTGAGATGGCCAAAGCGAGCTCTAAGCAGCATACGGTGCTCCATTCGTTCATCCCAGCGGTTATGAACGAGATCCGAGCGCGCGCGTCACCCATTATGAAGCCATGTTCTAGGAAATCTTCGCAGAACTCCCACTGAGGGACACCATTCATATCCGTTACGCCTTGGTATCGGGTTGTGATGATGTTGCATTGGTGAGTGAATTCGACCATAATGTGAACTCCCTCGATACCAATATGCTCACTAGTAAGAACCTGACATGATATAGAAGACATAATGACGAGGGTTGGAAATGACTCGGTATATATGCTTTCGGAATGAATGGGAGAGGCTGAGATTATTGTAGGATAATAGGAAGGTGCTAAGTGAATTCAACACGAGTCCGTAGCAAATCCGTTCCAAATCTTATAGTACACTAGTCTGCCGCATTGCAAGTCGTGCTTGAAGGCGTGCCCAAGGCGGCCGACGCGCCGGAACTAGAATTAACAGTAACTGTCCGAGCGATCAAGTCCGGACCGCCCGCCCCACAGACCGGGAAATATGCGCGCGGCAGCCCGAAATAGCATTAAGCATGAGTCGAGTAGCAAGCGTTCCAGCCCCCTCCTCCCCCTTCTTTTCTTATTTTCTATCAACTGAAAAGAAGGAGAGCACGGAGATACTGTCGAGGGGAACAAAGATTCCTCATCTCGTACACATGGGCGCAGGCTAATCTGCTACAATCGGATTTCGAACAGGTAAGATTATAGCCAATAGTCAAGCTGTGAAGGCAAAATAGAAAGTGTACTGCCATAATTCATTCAACTCTTAAGTGCATCTAACACTCCAAACATATTTGTAAACGCTGTAGTGTTCTTATCGATTGCATCTGATCCCTCCTCAGCTTCCGGGCGATAGTCAAGTAACTGGTCATGTACTAAGCTGCTGAGTCTGTAAGGACACCGGCTTATACTGTGTGGGCCACTACTGAAACCATCGACCTGGACATGAATGGCAGAGTCCAAAGACATGACTTCTAATACCAGATCCCGCTGGAACGGCTGGCCCTTCCGGCAAAGATCCCATAGATCTGTCGGGCAAAGCTCAGTCTCGGTGAACTGGGCTTCATCTCCCCGATAGAGGAAGCATGCGCTCCTAAGTCTGGACTTCATAAGTAGATCCATAAGCCCCGGCCCTGGGGGGACGCGACATAATACCCTCACGCTGCATTCCTGGGGAAAGGTAGTTGGCTTGGTATCGAGTTCGATGTAAAACAGATAACATATGAGCTCGACAGATAAAGGCGAAAGTGACATGGTGTCGAGTGTATACCGATCGGCGCGTACAAGAATGTCCGTGTTTGAAGAGTTTGAACAGACTTCTGTAAATTCGTCAAGCCTAGTCAATTGTTAGATACTTTTTTACACGCGGTAAATAATCCTGACGTCTCTATATGAGCTGCGAAGTTCGAGAAAACCCCCCTCTTCGTATAGAAAACGAAGTCGACGCTGCTGGTGTTTCCCACCGTATTTCCCACCGTGTTCAGGTCCCACGCCAAGCCTTTCCCGAACGTAGCTAAACCTGCCTTCGATAGTTTCGCGGACTTAATATGTTTAACGTGGTATTTGCAGTCCGCGAGAGTCCATTTCTCTACGAATATCGTAAGCGCAAAGTAGATACCTATATGAATCAGTTACCGCACTCATGCACAGGCTACATCAACAAACCGGTTTCCGACGCTATGACACCATCAAAGTAGTCTCTTAGGCTTAGAGAGGAGATATTTAATTCTTTCCTCAGACAATTGAGGAAACTCCATATATCTTCAGGACTTGTGCCACCGACGTGGAGGAGCCTCTCGCCAGCAGTTGGAGGTTTGAGTGTTAACACGTCAGTGTTTCCACAACGGCAAAGAGGGCAAGTCTGTACCATGAAGTTCCAGGCCCCCAGATTGTATCCCCAGGTTGCTACGCAGAGTTGGCAAAGTCTATGACCACATTCAAGCGAATACTTGAAGTGTCGTACGAGGCAAATGCTACAAGCTTTACGAGACAGCGTCGATGTTAAGCCACTTGATCTGAGCAATGAGATATGGGCAGGTACGGGAGACGTGAAATGCACGGCGGCGTAGTTAACAAATCGTTCTTGCACCAACTCACCAAAGTGGCTCAAAGCCATGGTTTCCTCCAATCTAGCGACAACGTCTCGGTACCGCTCGGCGAAAATAACATCGGGGCGGAAGCCTGGGTCGCATTAGCTGGTTTATGAACGGCTGAGGTGCACGGCTTACGGTGGACCTCGGCTCGATAAGCATCGACAAACAAAGCCGAGGCAGTGAGGCCGACCGCCTCTAGACTTGTTACTTTTGATCCTCGAAGATAGAGAACTAAGTATTGGTGCATTTGTGGATCCACGGGATGGGTTATGCTTGCTGCGTGGTAGATGTTGAACGGCACAAACCGGTGGCTTGCGTAGTGACTGATGGCGGTCTTGATGAAGCGCTCCAAGTGCGGGGCTGGAAAGTCCAGCCCATCCTGACGTCGGCGCGACGCCGCCGTGCGGAACGCGTCGAAGACAAAATTTCGGATAGATACACATTCCATGCCTAGGGGCAAGCATTTTATCTCGAAGCATTGCCGAACAACAGCGTCGGTTCGCGAACGGGTATACGGTATTGTGGGCTCTGATATGCTGAGTTTCTTCAAGAGATTGGCAGACGTGTACAGATATAGCTCCTTCGGCTCCGGCAACAGCTTCCGGTTGTCAAAAATCAAAATGACAGTAACCAGGGTGGTTGGCGCCTGTCTCATGGACATCGATGTCCATAGGACCAGGAAGTCTATAACGCCAGGCAAGCCACCCAGGTCCGAAACGAAAAGCAGTACAGAAGCTGCAAATGGCAGTAGCGCACTGCAGTAGAGTGAGAAGGCTATCTGTGATATATCGGGTGATCGATGTCTTAGCTCATGTGCGACGTAGTGCCATGGTGCCGGGTCCGCTTTCACTCGACTAAGTTGATGCGCGTTGTGTATCTCGCAATCCAAAAGCGCATCGGTGGTGAACGGCAACGCCGCAAGTCTGACAGACTTGCTACCATCTCCGTATCGGAGAGAGAAATTCTCATAGAGAAATCGTCTCTTTTGTGCGCCTCCGATAGCGACAATGATGCCTGGCGATTTCTTCTGAGACCGATTTAAGTACCTGTACGGACCGGTAGACTCGATGAGGAAAGGTCCACCAAGGCCCGGTGCACCGGATTTGAGCTCGAGCCAAGGTTGACAGGCCATTCCGAATAAGGGAGCAAGGGTAAGGTGAAGACCTAAGGGAGTGCATGTGGGCTTCTGCCAGCATAAATGATGGATGGCGATAAGCGCCGATCCTAAAACAAAACACAATGTACAGGTGCTCAAAACGAACGAACTATGATATCTTGTAACCCTCAGGTACCTGTGCTAAATGTAACGTCTAAAAGATTACCATCTTTCTTCTCTGGGCGTTTATTTCCTTCTTCGAAATATGGAAAGCGATTGCGTGGGCATAATCCAAGTGCCCGTCTCGTTGCTCACGTTTAGCCCCACGCCTGAATTTCCGCTAGCGTCCATACAGCAGTACCATAGTCAAGAACAGATTCTTAGACTAGACTGGGGTGCCATTCTAAAGCTGGCCGAAACGTTCCGCGCAGGTCACTGTTCTCCAGCCAAACCAGACCATCATATGCGAGGCTTCGTCACTCCAGAGCTTTTAACTGCCATTCTCCTGTCCCTCGGGTTGTCCCAGGACGAGTTGATCCAAAAGTCCGCCAAGGAGCAATACCCCTTCGTCTCGGGAAACTTCCAAATCTGGTGCATCCAAGGCCTGCGGCGGGCTCTTGCTGCAAAGACAGTCTTCCAGGCGAAGGCATGTTGGGTAGTGAGGCTGTTTTGTAAGCCCGCAGGTAAGAGATGCGCCTGAACGGCAAGGCTGAAGGCTGAATGATTGCCAGGACCCGATCGAGACTTATTCATCCGCAACGAAAGCGAGGCATTTCTCCAAGAGGTCTCGTTCTCAGATGGCGCCATCTACCGCAAGGTCAGACACTATGTCGATGAGAAAAACTACGCACAGTGTTATAAATGGATCCGGCGGCTTTCTACGTGTAAACGGAAAAACCTTTTGCACCTTCTCAGGCAAAAGCCTCTACCGGACAAGCTGGACAAGCAGTCGATAATCAAGTCCTTCGACCTCTTGCTTCCATTCACCGGGCTCTGGGACGGGTTGGAACTTGGAAATGTCCATAAGCACCTCGCATTGCATTGCGATGAACAGATCATTCATTTTATCCAGCACATACGTAGATCGTGGAATCACATCTTCCAAGGCCTCGAGGCTTTCCGTGGGTTGGTAGACATCCAAAGTGTACGCATTCTACAGTTCAAAGCCCCCTCTGTGAGCCAACACGACAGAGAACTTATTACTACAGCCATGGCCGATGGCCAGCTTTTCCCACTCATTACAAAAGTTCAACAACGCAAGCGACTTTTGCACAATATTCTCTCACTTACTGTGGTGATTCCCAGCATCAAAACATTCCATGAGAACATGAAGTACTTCTCCATCGGTGCAAAGATTATACAGGAACACGTGGGGGAGAATTATGTATCAAGCCGCAGAGGACCACGACTCACTCTCATGCGAAGTGTTCTCCGTGATTGGCGTCAGCCTGCTGGCAAGGTCGAGAATGGTGAAGGTCACTACTACCTAACCGAGGGGCCGATGACCGAGCAACTCGCTTACACCCAGCTATTTCTCTCAGCATTACGTCACTTTCCGAGGCTCAGCAACGAATCACCTCGGCAGGACAGACGCCGCGAAGTAATGAACGCAAAGATCGGCAAGGAGCAACTCAAGCGATTTTGCGACGGCGCTAGACAGTTGGGTTTTGGTAATCCAAAGCTTGACCACCCCGCCCAAGTTGATATTTCTCCTGACGAGGACCTGTTGCGTGGAGGGTGTGTAGATTGGCGTGGGGGAAACCTTCGATTTCTACTTTTCAGGAACTTCAACAATCTTCCTTTCTACCTATGCTTTACGAATGTCGGTCCAACTCCACCACACCACATGCTTTATTTATTCAAAACGATTTTATCAGGGCCTTCTTCGGCGCGTGCGATATCAAACCGAAGCAAGTGCTGGGAGATATCGATATGCCCACGATAGTGGAACCCTCGACTTTCGATGCACAGACTGCGCCACCAATGGACCTTGATATGTCCGAAGTTCAAGGCGACAAAATAAGTGAGATAAGACACACTAACAGCGGCCAGCATCAACCTACCGGGCTCCCGTCCTCGAATTTTAACCCAGCAATATCCACTGGCAAGCTGCTGAAGGTGAACTTCCCAAAAGTGCCGCAAGCGCGAGCCGGCGTCTCCAAAAAGCAGCCGAAAACGAACTCTAGCCGACGAGTGTCCACTGTTCTCTCCGGAAAGCAGCGAAAGTTGAAGCTGCCTGAGATCGTTCGTGAGCAGACTTCGATCATAAGCCCCGGCTTAGCTCAGTCATCCAGATTACCAAATCGCCAGGTCACGAGGCCAACTCCACGGATACCGGAGTCTAGTATCAATACGACAATGAAAACGGACCACCCGCAGCCTACCCCCGAATCCTCCAACATTATAAACAGCGGCCTGGATATACCATCCGATTTACCTGGTCGAGAGATTGCTACGCCAACTCCGCAGAAACCGAAGCGGTTACTGACTCCACAACAACCACAACACAGGCCTAATCCTTCATTGCAAGTCGAAGCTTCACAAATCACGTCTAAACCAGGCACCAAGCGGCGACTAGACAGTCTTCACTCTCACAAGGTAGGAATACGGCCGGCTGTTCTGGATGGCCGTTCGAATGAGAAACGTATGAGGCTAGATTCGGTACGCAATAAAACGCTACACAGAGACGGAGAAGATACTAGAGAGCATGAAGCCACCGAATCCCAGGTCGCCAGTGTCATAGAGGACATGCCTCATTTGCCATCGAGAGAAGCCGTGCGCTCCGTGCCTGCGCGACGGATACCGCAAATTTCTGATCATACGGGAACCCCAGGCGCCAACATGCAGCAAGGAAGTATCTTGTCGCACACTGGCGCAACTTCCCGAGATCCCCCGGAAAGGACCAGTGGCGATGATCCAACTGCAGTGGCCAGCCCTGTTAACGGCCAGGGCGGAGAAACCACCGAACCACAAGGGAGCGGTCAATCTCAGAACAGGAGTCATTCACTAGCAAGAGACGCTATGCACACCAAGGATGATAACCCGCAGCCCACACATCGTTCTTCCACGGATAAGCTCACAACATCCGTTTTAAATCGCAGAGCCGGCGGTTTTTTCGGTGGTTCTTCGCTCAACCAGCTAAATACCACATCTTCCAGTGGAAATCAAGCGGGTATTAGCGAGTCGGGAACAATAGCCACGATCCAGGTGCAGTCTGAATATGACCTGTTCACAGATGAAAGCTCCATCGATGATCAGGAGGAGCCCGCTGAGCCTATGTCACCTACCAGCGACGATTCAATACTTTAATGAGAAATACTCTAAAAAGATACAACTAATCACAATTCTTTTCAATATTACATCCACCCTTATAGCAGTAAAGACACCCTGATAGGCTCTTAGTGTTTATACTTTTAATCGTTTCGAAACAGATTATATTAATTTAATATTTTATAGAGCTAACGCGATAAAGCGAGGTAAAGGCCACATAATTAGATATTAGATTAGGTGATCCGAAGTAGACTAGTATGATATTAATCTAATGCTAGTTATGTTATAGCTATTGTAACCTCATCGTCTTAATCTCTGATAGTGACGTACCATCGCCAAAGATGTGATGTGCTAAAGCTAAAAGCGACTGTCTCTTCACGCTTGATGTGAGAACTGGCGACCTGGCACTCGTTTTCTGAGGACTTTTAAACCCATAAATGGCCGCAACAGGTCTTTTATCCTGTTCAGAATCTCTACGTATAAGGCTAGAAGGGTATATGTAGTTTTCTGAAGGCCCTGGTCTGCTCTCGGGGGGTTGTTCTCTGGCTCTCCAAGGAGGAATGGCATCGGCGTTTCTGGCGCGAAGCTCTGGCCGGCGAGCGCTGGGGAGGTGGATAGTGGTGAGCTTTTTGCAGTATAACTCGAGTGGACTGATGGAGTGCTTGTAAAGTCGAGTGCCAGAAGATCATCCAGGCTACTCGGCATATCCGATATCGATGTGATAGATCTCTCTGGGCTGGATTGATCGGTGGCTGAGTCCGTCGCTTCATGCGGATTATCGGTCCAACCTTCAAGCTTGAAGTCGTCAGGCCCGCAGGTATAATGGACGTTCCAGGTAGTTTGATCAAGAAGTATCCCAGGCCGAGACTCATAGGTGCTAACCCGACCATTGGCTCGGATAACAGCCGCGACTTCGTACCCGTAGTACTTGTGGCCCGTATTGGCCTTCTTGAAAATACCCCTTCGGGTGTTCGCGATGCCGCGAGCCCGGTTTTTATTGGGTCTTGAGCGGCGAACCATTTTTTAGACAAGTGAGTACTAAGCAAGGGTTGAACAAAATGTGAAGTTGATATATGGACAAGAGAGAGCTGAGCGTCCTAAATTCAACGCTGTCGCATCGTGGCGACCGTTGGGAATATAAACGGACGAAGACGCCGTTAAACATCCCTGAACCTGTGAGTTTGTAAGCGCGCTGGATGGTCTAAAAGCGGATATGTGGTTGCAAGCGCCGGAATGTCTATTTCTAGGACCGCCAACAGTGTTACCGCCGTGCCGTGCCCGCCCCACTTGTTGCCGTCGGGGCGCTTATCGCAAGGCCGGTTCGGTCGGCCCTTCGGTACCTTAAGAATGGAAGACCCAAGATCCAACTCCCAAGAAGGTCCGAGCCTGCGACATGTCCGACTCAACCCGTATTATTGTGGTAAATCGCTCAGCAATGGATAGCACACAGTGGTATGCCGTTGCTCTTGGTGCGATCTTCTTTGTGTTGGTGGTCTCCAGACTGGAGAAGCTCGGCACCTCGTACGCCGGCTCTAGACTGCATATACTCTTGCTCCGTCATCTTCAGCATCGCTATCTTCCCCGTCAATGGTTAGGTATAACCCGCCTTGAGGCAATCCTGTTGTCCGTGTACCTATCAGGCAACTTTCTGGCATTGTTACTATTCTACGCAGACATCCGCGACATCGAAAAGAGAGCAGCAATCCTAGCACTCACAAATCTCACTCCACTGTTCTTCAGCGGCCAGACGCATTCGATTGCTGATTGGCTTGGGCTATCCATGTCACTGTATCAGACCATGCACCGCTGCTTCGGTAGGACGGCAGCATTTCATGCGATCTTACATTCTATACTCACCCTGACTCTCCGCCCTCGTGCGGGGCTTATTCTTACTTCTGGTGCTTCCGTCCGTCTCCAAGTCACCTCCGTCCTATTATTCACCCATTAACATCTTGGCAGACAGGAGGATGTGTCGCGCTTCTCCTCAGCCTGCCTGTGATCAAGTATTTGCTGATGAGGTTGGGAGCTCGCACATCCAAGAGTATCAAACCTGTACTGCGACCACGGATGCACACGATCATCGCAATATGTGCTTTATCGAGTGCGTTCTGGCATGTCACTGTGCTTCCCCAGACCTCTCTAGCCACCAAAGGAAGTGTCCTATCCGCTTGCAGCCTTTGGGCCATCTTAACCTTGGCCAGGATTTTCAGGATCATTTATCTTGGGACGTCTGTCACAGTGGCTGCGCAGTCAAGAAACGGAGACATGGTACGAATTCAGGTTGATACGAAGCGTCGCATCCTGATCACGCCCGGGTCCTACTTCTATCTCTTCTGCTGGGGCACTCTCTGTGTCCACGACATATCTCAAGGGAGACCTTTGATGGCTATACCAGCAGGTGATGTTGCAGATGCGACACTAAAAGGTGCTCTATCTTTAACGTTCATTGTACCGATCAGATCGAGCCCAGGACTAGCCAAAGAGCTACGCAAAGGAAGCCATTTAATTCTTGACGGCCCGTACGGCCAATCTCCGCCTCTGGGGTCCTTCGAAAATGTCATTCTTGCGGCTCGGGGTTCTGGTATCCTTACAGCCTTACCCATGGCTACGTTTATCGCCGCACGCAAAAGATGCGACAATCGTAGTCGGTCCCGTCTGCTCCAGGTACAAGAACGATCGGACATGGAAACCACATCAGACCCAGGATCAGAGACCAGACGTATGGATGAAGTGCCTGGGCGGCTTTTTCGTGACCTCACACGAAAGATTGACATTTACTGGATCCTAGATTCAAACTCCGATGAGAACTGGCTTGCAGCCCAGATATCTCAGCTGCAGATGTTGGATGCGGACAGAGTGAGTTCAAGTAAGCCCCTGCTACAAATGAATGCTGATCAGAAGGCTCTCCTATTCCTTTGGTGCTTTTACCCAAGCCCGAGGACTACCGAAGTGCCGTTTAGTATAACAGATCACTTCCGGTGTTCTTACCCGTCGGATCCGGACCAGTTCAATGAACAGTTCCTAGAAGAGAAGGTGGAAGAAGAAGCCATGACAGCCGGCGATACCATTCTGATTGGTAAGGGTTTGATCGCACCTCCACGCTTTTGCTAATACGATCTAGCATGTGGCACAACCGAGTTCACAGATGTTGCCCGTAAAAGTGCGCTGCGAATTTGGCAGAAAGGCTATGCTGTCCGCTTCGCCCGCCTTCCATAGTAAAGCCGGGCTCGAAAAAGGCAGGCTAGATCTAAATCAAAGCTGGGTCTCAAATAAAGCTTTTTGTATTATAATCTATTGTTCTCAAGCGCAGACTAGGGTACAAGGAGGTTTAAAGATAGACTTGCTTGAAATGAATACTTTCCACCGCATTCTTCGTTATATATTATCTCCAGGGTGGTCCCTCGATTCTTTGACTTGTAGTGTGATAACTTACTCCGAATAAAATACCGATACACATACAGACTTGCCCTTCACAGTTTTTATTTACTATCAATACAATGTCAGACCAAGGAATGACAGGCACAGATGAGGCCCAGCAAGCTACCCCCAGCAAGCGGCCGTCCAGCAAGCGGCCACTCAGGAAGCTGGCACCCAGGAAGCAGCCGCCCAGGAAGCTGCTGCCCAGGCAGCTGACATTTCTGTTGTAAAAACTGAGGAAGACAAAGACGAAGACTCTCATTATATGGGATTTGTACCAAACAAGCGTGGAGCTTCGGAAGAAGCTGAAGGATGGGATTTTGGGGAGGAAACGCTCAAGTTACATAACGAACTCCCATACAACACGGCGAAGGAAAAAACGAAGGATTACAATCGCATTACTTTAACACGCGATCCGGACACTGACCCAAACCTGGGCGTCAAGCCAACAAGAGGTAAAATCCTTGGCGTACTAAAGTTCCGCGGGCTCTTGTTCGTGGCCCTCCCATCGCTGAGCTCGGCAACAAAGAATTTAGCACGGGGTTGCCTTGTATATGGCGCAGATTACCCACTCGAAAAGGAAGCATTCCTAGCTGCGCAGCCATTGCCCATGTCAGCCAAAGGTATCACGGCGCTACGGGGCACTGACTGGAGAAAGTTCGAACCTATTGCGACCGGAACCGATGGGAAAATCTGGTATATACTGGGCCGTCCGGAAAACGCGACAGAAAATGGCCTATTTTCTCGATCGACCTTGGACACTACATTTGGTCGACATGCCACCGATATGATCATCAACGTGCAACGCAAAAGGGTTGGCCAGGCATTATCGACGCGGACTCAGAGACTAAAGGTCCTAGAGGGGGGTGCTGAGTACGTCAAGGATGCTTTTGGCAGATACAATTTAGGCATTCCAGATGATTTTCACATGTCTGGTTAACCACCTGTGGGATGGATGGAAGAGAAAGAAGGGTGTTCACTTTATAGCTTGCTCTCCTTTAATACATTGTACTGTTACTGCGTCTTGAGCTGTAGCGAACACCAGCCGTGAGGAGGCATGTATTGATTAGCTTAGACTACGTATGAACTAGTTACAAATGCATAACTTCAACCCAAGAGAGTCCAACAGCAACTGAAGCGAACGTTACTCTAGCGTACTGAGCCCCACGGGCGGCAGCGTAAGCAGCTAACTATAGCCGGCAGCCCCACAGAGCCCTTCCTACGTTAGCAAGCCGTAATAATAACTCCGCATGAGAACAGGCCATTAGTGGGGCTAGATGATTCTAGTGACCGTTCTTGGTATACATCCGGCGTCATCTCCAATTCCAACCATTCAGTACGTAGTTGCCCGAGAAATTACGGCTTACAGCAGTCAATGGAACGCAGTGGGTAGAGGATCATCAGGCCCTAGAAAATGAAATGAAATCGTGAGAACTACCAAAATATCCCATGAAGTTTGTTCATAACGTTCGTGGGCCCATTCGCACACTCCAACATGATGACGAATGCAAGTCGTTCTGGCTGGGTAATCTCTCGAAGATGCACCGTCTCTGAATACTCCGAGGTAGTTAAATCTAGGTATGGCAGTCTGAAAACAGATCCTCCATAGCTCAGCTCCCGATATACTGCCCCTGGCGCCATACGGTCACACTCTGCTGTCCATGCCAGCGTGGTGCGATGCCAACCCTCCTGGCCATAATCCCGTCCCTGGTCGTGCCATTGCGTAGGGCACATATCGATGATCGGGAGCCTTCCGGAGGTCGCGGTCTGAGCCCAGACGAGTTCGATCCCGTTTTCGTTGGGTATATCGGCTCGCCTCCATAGTACTTGAGGGAGGAGCGGCTGTTTACACGCGGCACTATGAGGAAGAGGAATAACATTGTTCTCGGTCCAGCCTACGTTCTCCTTGGCTTGTCGAGAGGCGCGTGACGGGCCCCAGATGACATCGCCTTCCCTTGTAACTAGAAAGTGCGCCCTTTCGTTGGCCTGCCGTCTCATATTGAACTCGCGGTCGACCCCGTAACGGACTCTAACCGCCAGCCATACCCGCAGCGTCGAGGACCGCTTGCACCGGAGGGGGTTACGGAGCTGGGCTAACCATGCGTCCAGATCCCCGCCTACCAGTAAAACTTTGTGGCCATGCGAAACCATCTGATCGATCCATTTGGAATGTTCAGGTATGTCTCGTTGCAGCTGGACAAACCTTGTTTGGATAGCGGCCCAATCAGGGTTGTCGAAAAGACCAACAACAGCTAGAAGCCCGGCCGCGTCCGAGCCGGACAGGTGCGCCAGTATGCCTCTTAGAACGGGGTAATAACGTATACAGACATCTTCGAGTCTGCTTCGCTGCTTCATATCAATTGAGTAGGCCATTTCGGGAGGATGGGTAGTCAAGCTGATCATCACTTCAATTGGATCCAGAAACCCGCACAGCGATTGCCAAATGCTCGACACTAAGTACCCTCCTCAGCGTTCCATATCCGAACATAGCCAGCATGTGCTACATTCGGTACCTAAGTAAGCCAGGTACTTTGGTACAGTGGCTGGCGACGGCGGCTACAGGTGAGATTACACAATGTGGAGCAAGCGTACAAATGTTCGCCTGCCGTAACTAGACTAGTGTCCTTGAGTCGCTTTCGTCAGCGATGACCACATCTTCACTGGAGCAACAACGACCTCACTTTCCGCTTCCACGCTTTCAGGCTAAGCGCCAGGAGGACCACACGATGCAGCCTACGGAGGTTGAACGTTCACCGTTCCTCGATGCGAAAAAAAAGGAACAACTGGAAGAATTCTTACACTGCTTCCGCGCTTGCCACGACGAGAAGCAAAAATACAGCTTGTGTCTGCGTAAACGCGATCAATTGCTCGGCACCAAAGGCCTGCTAGACATCGAGTTCTCAATCTACGGAGATGTATTTGCGAACTCAAATACGTACAGCACAAAAAAGAATTCTGATGAAGAATGGCAACATTTCACGCAGGCCGCGAACGCCGGATCGAGACTACGAAAAGAGATACAAGGTGCAGCAAAATACTGGGGGGATGGCTTGATTCGACACTTGTCCGTGGAGCAACGAGGGATAGGTTTTGCCATCAAATTCGCCTCGATGGCAAGACAACACCGGGACTGGGAGAAAGAAGCGCTGCCCAGGTTGCAGCAACTTGTCCTTCGACGTATTCAGATATCCACGTTTCGGCGCAGCTACCCTTATTCCATCGAACCGACCGATTTGGATAATGCGAAAGCATGGAAAACGCAAGGCTCCTTCGTTAAGGCAAACGACCCCGATAAGGTGAAGCTCCCCTTCAGGATAGTACGTGCGGACGAAATCCCAGCTGGTTACACTTTTGATCCGTATGGACTCATTGTCCCGGGAGACGCAGCCGCGCACAAGCCCAGCGATTCTCGACATAGCATCCAATTCCTGTGCGAGACAAGCAGCCGCCCGAGTGAGGAGGCCACCCAGGCCATAGAGGCGGGCGATACGGACTCCCCGAGCAACACGCGCGGAAGCACCACAGATCATACGATCACAGACTGCAGTAGTATCGGAAGCGGCGTCGGCCCAGACACTCGGGAAGGCACCGCCGAGACAGACCCGACCACAGACAATGACGGACAAACAAGCGGCGATGAGGCGGACGGTCAGGCCCCAGAACGTGTCACGCGACGAAAAACTCTTCGAGGCCGAACGGGACACAGCCAACCATACGCACCTGAGACGAGGTCTTCCCTGTCCTCTACGAGAACCAAGAGAGGCCCCCGACCTCGGCGGAAAGAGAGCGCTGCTTCTCTGATGAAGCACGAGATAGACACAGTACGACTGGAAACATTGGCCAACAGACTGTCAGCATTGGCAGGAAGTAGTTCGGCGGCGTTGCTGGGGAATTCTATGATTCCTTCGAAGCGACGGCGCGCTACTTCGCCGTCACCAGCTATTCCGCAGCTCGACGTCCTGAGAGGACATTCGACCGTGGGTACGGTGCACGGCGGCTACGATCGTGGTGCGCGTCCCATGTGCAAGTGGCAGTTTGATGAGGCGTATCGCACTCAGGCCATCGACGAATTAAGCCAAGAAACCCGGAAAGACTCAAGCAGCCGGGGCTCTCAAACTGCCAGATGCCTGCTTCCAATTCTGCAAAACTGCAAGCATCCTACTACCAACGACAAGCCTACTACAAACGACAAGGGCGCGATGCCTGAGTTGTATCTCTTGGATGGATACCAGGCCAAGACGCTTCTTGATAAGATCACCCCCGACATACCGATCATTACGGAGCGGCAGCAGCCCTTTCAGTGGGACGACCCAGCCAGGCCCATTCCCGAGTTTTTCGATCGAATGGAGGACCACGGCCGTATGGTCTCGGTACAGATACCCTCGCTCCAAGCTAACAAAAGTTCGTGCGAGCCACGGAGTATACGGCAGGTTTACGAGCGATTTCTCTCCCCGGAAAAGTCGGACGATCCTTGGAATGTTCTCGATTGCAGTTGTCCCGTGCCTTCTACACTGCCCGACTTCTTGACGGGGCGGAATTGCCAGCTACTGGCCCAAATACGCAGAGCAGTATTGGACAAAAACGGAAACAGCGCCGGAAGGATGGTAGCAACCAGAGAAGAATGGGCTGAATGGAGAGACATCGAGCATTGGGCGCTCTTATCCGAAGGGGGACACTGTACAGCTGCCCATATGGATAGCCACGGTCTCGCTACCTGGATCACGATTCAAGAGGGCCAGTTTGGCTTCGCATGGATGTCTCGCCCGACTACCGAGCAGCGTCAAGCCTGGATGCAAGACATCGAGTACTACGATCAAGGACAGCAATGGCGCTACTGGATACTCAAGCCTGGCCAGACAGTCTTTTTTCCCTCTGGTACAATCCACAGCGTATTCCGGATCCGGCAAACACAGACACTTGGGCTCGTGGGCCATATACTTCAATGGTCCGGTCTTGAGCAATGGATCGATGTGGTCCGGAAGCAGGCCGATGCTCCGAACAGTACGAACGAGGATATGACCGATGTCTGCAAGTGGTTTCCGGTGATTGAGGATCTTGTTCGAAAACGATTGAAACGCGCCGACGCCTTGAATTAGCTAAATATGTGGAAACGGTTTGTTGATTCATGAGTTTGGTATGAAAATTGTCATCCATGTTGGTGTACGAGAGCGGACTATTCCCAGGCCGAGAAGAGGTGTTTCATGCAAATTCAATATCAGCTATCAAACCAAGCAATCAACATCCCTCCCTCCAACTTCCTTTGCATTTACTATGAACAAAGCAACCGTCTTGTCACAGTTAAGCAGCGTGCAGAATCTAAAATGTTCGATCCTAATAGTTCTCCACCGCTAATTTTGATCGTGGCGAGCTTGGCTGCTGCCACATTCTTCAGGCTTACGAGATATGCTTTTATTATGCCAGGGAAACTGCATTCTGGTACACCAGTTTCGGGACATTATTGGCCTTGTCAGGTATTTTTAAGATACAATCCAATTCAGAATCTCTGAAGTGTCTGATGAGTATGCTGGAAGAGATTCATGGCAAGTTTGATAAACAATCCAATATGCTGTTTACTGACCAATGCCATGAATATATCACACATCAACATGCACACCACAGTTCGTTCTCAATTCCGAAGTACCAAACTCCTTCGTTGCAGAATGGCACTCAAGACATGGTTGTGTGCACATGCGTGTGATCACATTTAATTTGCGACCAACCTTCGTCTTATGAATGCAACGTGTCTGCTGCGTAGTGAGTTTAATTGTTTTCGGAAGGCAACCATTGGTCAGACGCTAAGTAAAATATTGCAATTATCGGAACACCTTCTGGTTATTTGGAGGTGTTTTTATCCATCCACTCAATTACTTTCTTTGTCTTGTTAGTGCCACATCATATGCAAATAGTCTAGGGAGTTCTTCCATGTGACCGGGCAGGTAGAGAGTTCTATCTAGGCTTTCCCCTTCCCGTATGATGCAAGGTGTACGTAAAGGGAACAAATTGTGGTCCGGGTTGCAGGAGTAAACCTTCCAGAACAGGGCCAACATCAAATTTTAGACTACATACTGCTAAGGCCGTCACAATTATGTCGTGACTTCAATCAATTCCGGTATCGGCTCCTTTCAGTACCCAATGCATTATACATTCTGTCTGCAAATCTCCCGACTTTCTGACATACGTACACTGTCGCATAGTAGTTTCAAAGTTGGATTCTGAGTTGACACATCACCATCATTCGCATCACCACCAATCTCTAACACCTATTAATGTTTCCATCCAGAATCGAAACTGGATGTATGCGTCGCTAGTAAAACAATTAATACTCCGCTTGAAAGTGTTTCGTTAAGCAGTAGAGGTGTACTTGTTACTTACTATGGACACCAAACCAACCCTCCAAGCTTAACCACAACTGGGACATTTGACTGGTTTACCATCTGATCCAATCAGTGTTTGACCACCGCACTGCGTGCATTCGGTGCCCATTCTGATATTTCTGACGGGGGAGGAGGGTCAAAGATTTGTATGATAAAACCTCACTAGACTTGATGTTGAGATATATGGACTGTAGAGAAAGAAAATCGTCGAGAATGATGATGCCCAACTATGTCGGGCAGGGCCAGGCTTATGTACACACACCAATTACCACAAGCTAGAATTTATGGTACCTTGACGAACCGAATCACGTGAATGGGATAGAGTGGGTGGGGAACCAACACCCTCATTCTTGTCGGGCGCTCGGATTCATTGTGTCATTCATCTTCTCTTATTACGCTCGTGTCTCCAACCACGTTTTTAGCAACTATATCAACATCAGCAACATGCTTATTGAATTTAATGACCTGCCTAAGTGCAATTGTGGAGCGGTATTTCTGACAACGGAAGAACTCAAACACCACAATCAAGAAAGCGAAACATGCACCAGTATATACAAGGAACTCATCCAATTTGCTTCCGCACAGCTGGAGCGACTTCGACTTCATTCACCATTACAGTGCAACGATGATGCAGTGGATGCAAAACCTTGTTTGAAGCATAAAGACTCAGAAGGCCGGTTTCATTGTCCAAGGTTGGGTTGCGATTTCAAGGCTGACAAACCAAATCAACTGCTAAGGCATTATGGACGACGTACGCATGCCATGTCTTGATGGTTGAATTAAAGAACTTAACCATGACTGCAGATATTCCGCTATACAACGAACCACCGTGTGTGCACTGTGGTAAATCTACCGACATGATCGGGCAATTTCTTGACCATGCTAAGCAGCACAACAACGATACCATAAGCGATAGCAAGGCCAAGAACGAATACACACAGAAACGATGTGACGAGTTACGCACGATTCGTGACGAACGCCTGGGATCTGAGGAGAGCAAGGCCAGCGGTCTATCTGCGTCCTCGAAGAAGAGAAAGTCTGTGCCCTCGAAGAAAAGAAAGCGAGCAACAGCGAACAGGCGTTCAACTTCAACAGAAGTGGCACATATCGTTACGAGTCTTGGGCAAGTCGAAGGCGATTCGCTCTCCACACGAAGCGATGCGACGGAATCACATAACGATCCTCGGGCATCATCCCGTCCGAACTCGAATTCTACAAATAGTTCAATTCCGGACTTCAGTGTTCAAGAGCTGCCCCATAACTTCCCCCCGCCTCCCGCGAACACGAATTCTAGTCTACAAACAGGGTTTGCTGGGTCGGGGTGGGCTTGCCGGTGGGGACATATCCATTTCTTGTCCCAGCTCTCTCGTGGCCACTCAAACCGTCAACACCCTGCCGCAGCTAGGAACTGCTCCTTTGACGACTCAAGACGCCTTTTTCAACCATGGTGCAACTACCGGTAGCATGAGAATGCTAGTGCCGCCCCTACCACACCACGGAGCAACTGCACAGTACACGGCGATGGATATGGGCGGTTTTATGGGAGGAGCGGTATATGACGGCTTTAGCCCCATCATCAATGCCTTGAACTTTGCTATGCAGTAATCGAGCAGTGCAGGAAACAGAGCCTACTCATCCATTGTTCCTATCTCGAATTGAAAATTTGCCCCCACTTCATCGCTCTGCAAATCCTGTACCTTGTTTGCTAATTCCTGCGACCATTTTCTCAGAATCATCAAGGGAGGGCGGATGAGCTCGTTGGGGAAGAACACATTCAGCAGCATATCATTTTTGGAACGGGTGAAAGCGATACGGGCATCGACAACGATTCTACTACACGTCAGTTTCTCCCCAATATGTATGCATCGGATCACGTACAATGCACCGTTCGTCAATTCAAATCGCCTGCGCTGGCAATTCGCATCCATAAGAGAAGATTGGGCGTATTCGAACATGGGCTCCCTGGGCTGATTATCCTTGGGGCCATCTAGTATAGGCAGTTGGTGGTGTTGAGAACCCATCCAGTATTCGACCACCGAGCCCTTGCTCCATATATGAACGGCGGGAGTGAAAAAAGTGCCTGGTCCACCACGCGAGAAGCTGTAGATGCGGTCCGGTTTCTCATTGTATATCAAACTGTGCCCAAGGGTGACCCGTCCGTAAAACTCTTTCCAAATACGACGGATACGCTGCAATGACTTAGAATGGCCCATGATACGATCAGCTCAGCTCAGTCTTACCGGATTCAGCACAATGAATTTCAAGAAGTCGAGTCCGTACGGCGTCACAAATCGCCTCCCTCTATTGTCCATATCTTCCAAACGCTCCCCTGCCACAGAGTCTTGAAGATCATAGAAGCCATCTTCCATAAGATGCCTTTTTATTGATGCTATATCAAAGGTAGTTGAAGTCATATCTAAACATGGCTTGTCATAAGAATGATTGGCAAAATAGGTAAGGAAAGACACGTCCAAGATAACCCCGCCTAGGTCTTTGTCGGAACAACGACTGCCCTGTTCCGGCTCGTATTCGTTGAATCTAAGCTTATCACGTGCAAGTTTCTGTATCCTACATGGTACAGTAGAAAATCACCGTGCGAAAACAGGAATTGAGCTAGCACAATCCCTAAGCGAGCAGTGCGCCAGTACCATGGAACATTTTCTGTTCCCACGGCACCTGCAGTAGGGAACAATTTTTGTTCCACGTCACCTGCAGTAGGGAACATTTTCTATTCCCTTGTCCCCCTCTATGTCTTCGTGGCATCGATCGAGGTCACGCGTTTCACCTCAAGGCTGCAGGCAGATCGAAGCTCCATGTACCGGGATGTTCGTTCATTGTCTCGGGGGGTCATGGGAAGAATATGTGAAACACTAATATCTCTATTCTTGCCTATACGGGACAATATGAATATCCGTCAGGACGTACAATTAGCCAAACATGAACTCTTCCAATCACACAATGCCCTTATGCAAGTCATTGAGGGATTGCATCGACCAAACTGGCGCGGTGCTGGCATCCAAGATGAATTGCAATTACAATATGCACGACGAGAAGATCAACAACTAACCAAAGGTGATCCTTGGGATACATGTGTATCTGACTCCATAGGGTTTCTCATATCGGGCTCCCTGGCCGTCACCACAAGGGTTTGACGCCTCCATCTGCCATATCACGTCAAGGAAAACATGAATCAGTCCACATTCTTAATCTACCCTGATCAGTGTGGGAGCAACTTCGTCATGCAAGCCATTGCAGGAGAGGCTGCAGCTCAGCGAACCCCAAACTGCATACTGCTCGCTGAGTATCCTTGACCACCAGAGGCCAATGCGATTGATGGCCCCATTGTTGGTCTTACTAGGTCGGAGGATGGCCATGGATGAATACATACCGTCTTTATGCAAGCCGTTGGGTGATGCAGCCCGGGGTTAACCCGTTCCCAGATCGAGGGTGAGGAATACGTCGTCTTGAAAAGAGCTACATGAGGACTCGAACAAGTATAAGTCTCCCCCATTTATACTCTCGGGAAGCCCTGAGCCATATTATGTTCAATTTCTTAGACATTCACTGAATGTTGTTCAATCTGAATCGACCCCCAGAAGATCAAGTATCCCCTTCCTACCAACGCACACCCAGCAAGTATTACTTACCTCCAAGTATCTCATCAGATCATCACTAACCAAGCAATAAGATAGAAATCCTGCCCTTCTACCGATCCGCTCTCATTTGCCAAACATCATGCCATACACCAACGAAGGATCAGGAGAAGGAGGAGAATCAGGAGGCAGAGAACCACGTGAATGGCGATGATAAGCCAGA